>OV651818.1:73165282-74424043 GCA_927349885.1 Psylliodes chrysocephalus | reverse complement strand
GTATAGAAAAATTGGCCAAATGCTTGCTTAATAGGTTTGTTTTAGTTACGTTCAATACTTGCGTTTTTTGGTAGTTTATGGCACTAGTTTTACTTAGCCCTTTATTTGTGATTTTCTAATAATACCTAATCTCGGCTTGGTCTGGTTTCTATCACGGGTTAGTGCATGCCTCTTTAATTGTTATCCGAGATTCAGTTCAATTTTTTTCTGCTTTACTTGTGTCCGATTAAACTTTTAATCAAAAGAACTAGTAAACAACCTTTAGGCACTTGTGATTTGATCTGGTTTCTATCATTTAATTGTTGGCCGCGGCTCATTAAGTAGCGTAATATTGGATTTTTTGTAAGAATAAAGATTTGTTTTCAATTAACGTAATAATTAAGTTGATTTACGTGGTATATTTGGTATTTACTTATTTATTCTCTCGGATTTATTTGATATATTTTAATATTATCGTTTAATTGAGGTCTTTTCCCAGTTGCTATTTTTTATTTTATTTATTTTGTTCAGAATTTCACCAGGGTTGTCTCTGAAATATTAAATTTGTACGTATCTTCTGCAAGTAATATGTTTGTTAACTTTACTAGTTTGGCTTATAATTGCAGTTATTTAGCAGTATTTAGAGTACATGAACATTATTTACAGTAGTAAAAAAAATTAAAGTTTGTTACTATTGCCTTTTGAAATTTGAGTTGACACTTTGAATTCGAATATTCTGTATCTCCATCTGGTACTACCCGAGTTCTTTTGGTGCCGTATCGAAAGGTTGTGGAGCAAATAACATTAATATAAATGGCGCCCAAGTGTTTTCAGAGTCTAAGGCTTCGCAAGCAAGTATCGTTTTCTTTGAGTCGAGAATACTGCTTACAATTTGTGTTTAATTTGATTATTCATAATTAAACTCTAGGAAAATAACTAAGTATACATTAAGAATACAAGAAAACAGCAATATCCAGTTTTTTTTAAATTAATAAATAATTAATAGTTCCTTACTTACTTTATTACAATGTTAGAGGAAAGTAGAACAAGAGAATATGAGAAAAATCAATAATAGATATCAACAATACCACTAATAATAAAGAATTCTGAAAAATCTATGACTACGGGCTTTGTATTTTAATCGCAGTTTGACCTTTCTTCGCCATGGTCTAAAACTTCGGCATCTAATCAATAAAAGTGTTGTAATAACATGCAAAAGGAATTCCGGGTCACAAAACAGGCGAACTGTTTTAGCTTTGGTTTAGTTTAGCAAAAACCGATGCATTAAATACAGGATGTCTCCAAAAATCAACACCAATTATTTATTATCAAATTAATTTAGGTTCAGAAAGCTCAAATAATAATAAATAACGGTAGTAAATAATGAAAAATTATGTTACAAAATTAAAATAATTAAAGGTAACAATGAAATAAATAGTTAAACTTGTAAAACTCTATTAATATCGAAGGTCCAGCTTAGGGGGGTGGGTGGGCTCAGTGGTAGAGTCTGGGCTTGCTAATCCAAGGGCCTGCGGTTCGAATCCCACCGTAAGCCTGGATTTTTTTGTTTAATTTTATTATTATAAATAATTCTGCTGCCTAGGTAGAATTCCCCACTCCGACCATTCACTGTTGGGTTCTAATTAACAGTGCTGTTCCGGAAATGGCAGTAACAAAGCCTACACAGAACACATATAAGTGAAAATCAAACACAAACTGGGACTGGCATATGTGTATACAACTAAGCCGAAAAAAAAAACTTTGCGGCGTTAAAAAACCTTTATATAAACTATTTCTAAGGATTTGAACACAGTCCCCCTCGTTAAATCTAGTTATGTTAAAAAAATTAAAAATTAAAGTTTAACAGAAAATCAGAAATATAGTTTTAGGACTAATAACGAAACTTGAACGCTTAATGACCTAAGCCTTGAAGTTAATTATCTAATCAAATATGTGACATTACCATTTTCGAAAAAGGCTTTTTTTAAAACACCGTCATCGTGCACTCCACTGCTAGTGTGTCTGCAGCACAGTATTTCCTGGAACTGGAGTAATATAAGATCTTATTCCACTCCGAGTGAAACTTTTGTCTGAAGTTATTGAAAAAATTTCATTAAAAGAAGTTTGGACTGATAACGGAAAAATCTTTGTCACTTTTAATGGAAAAATTAACATTACTAGATCACATCGTTACTTTGAAAATGTTTTTGAACAACTATAGTATTTAATAACATGAACTAAAGAAGATAAGTTTTGAATTAGGATGCGTAACTGGCTACTTGGCTTTGGCAGTTTTTATTTTTGGAAATACTTTTTTCCCTTTTAAATTTACTTTAATATTGTATAATTTATTAATTTATAAAATTTTCCTTTGAAATGGATACATATGTTCGTGATATACATTACAGACCAGTTAATACTCTGGAAATTTTTAGATGTAAGTGATCATAATACATGTTGGGATGACAAGAAGGATATTCGCTCCGTGCGCGACAGCAGCGCCAATTGTTTTGGTATTAAAGGAGTATTTCTGCCTATACTGACAAATACAATTTTTAATAGAATTCGTAAATAAAAAGTATATATGTTAGTTTTAATAAAAGTATATGGATTTATAAAACAATTAAAACATTAATTTATTATTATTATATATTTTTCACGCTTAAATTGAAGAAAATTATGTATAATCATTAAAAATCAATAATAAAATATAGGCAGGCAACAGTATTTACTGGAAAATGTATGAGAAGTTGCCTAAGTCTAATAAGTTGTCATTGAAGAAACCATTTATAATAGCGTGAAGTTAAAATGTATAAAAAGGATCGCTACTTATATTTTCATTTTTGTTCTAAAGAAAACATAGAATGAATGATTAAAACTGGTTTCCGATCAGTAAGTCACAAAATTGCATACCAGCCAAATATTATAATCAACGGCAGAAATCTTGAAATCTAGTCCTTGCTGAATGAACATTTAAGAATAAAGGGATATTAAAGAACATCGTAAAATGATAATTTATTGTTTATTTAAAAACTTTCTAGTTTCTAATGTCTACTATTTCCAGCATTACTGTTATTATCACAAAAATAAAGGTAATTTTTCTTCTTATTGTACACCTATCCATTTATTTCTTTGATTTAATTTCCACTTTGTTAGTGAAATTTGTTATATAAGTTTCACTGTTTTTTTTTGCTAGTATTTGTACAATTTTCAACACAGCAACTCCGGTTGCTTATTGTGTTGTTTTTACCTACTTTTTTGAAAAAAAGTAAAATGTATATGTGTATTTGATATGCCAAAATTACAAAATATCCCCCTAAAATGCACGAATTATCCGCAGCTAGCGCTAGTATCGCTTTTGCTTCCCTTTCCATGACTTCGCACGGAGCGAATAGGGGACATTTTAAATTTTATCTTGAATAAAACATAGATGAAACTAGAATGAAGATATATAATATATAATAGCTGGAAAAAGGCGCGAATTTCGAAACGTCGGCCGGGCGCGCTCGCTTCGTTCGCTCTCCTGTGTAGGGGTTAGTAAGTGGGTGGTAGAAGCGGGACAAATTGTTGCCATGGAAACAATTGTCATGCTAACGACTAAACAAAAACCCAAATAATCCCCTAGTGAGAAAATGCATTGTTGCCAAGTTGAACTTGGGTCAATTATCCGTTCTGACCAGTGGAAGGGGTACTCTAGACTTTCTGAATATGGATACCATCATAGAACTGTTAATCACAGTAAAGAGTTTGTGGCTGCGAATGGTAGCCATACTCAAAGAATAAGAGTCTTTTGGGGTCAACATGTCCCTGAAGAAGAATTCACAGATAGATTATGTGAGTATTTACGGAGGAGATATTGCAACAAAATGGGAATCGATCCAATGCTAGGCCTCAGTGCAATTCGATTAGAGTATGGTGACTCTAGATTGCGTTAGAATACGTTTATGTTATTGTTTTTTGTTTCTTGTTGGTTTAGAGTAGAATATGTTAGGAGTTAATCTATATATAAGAAGCTATTAAGCATTTCCGCATCATCGGGTTTAGGTTTTTGTTTAGTCGACTCCACGACAAGTGTTCCTATGGTAACGGTTTCTTCGTAACCGATTTCAGCTAAACTACAGTGAAAATTAAATGATCTGTAACTTGCCAACTATGCATTTCCTTACCACGGGATTTGGGTTTTTGTTTAGTCGTTACCATAACAAGTGTCTCTATAGCAATAGTTTGTCCATAACTGATTTCAGGCTAAATTAAATCATCTGTAACTTGCTTTTTTGTTTAGTCGTTACTATGTCGAGCGGTCCCATTATAACAGTTTCACCATAACTGATTTCGTCTAAACTAAAGTGAACATTAAATTATCTATAACTTTGGCAACTAGGCATTTCCTCACCACGACATTTGGGTTTTTGTTTGCTGATTACCACGACAACGGTTGCCATGGCAACAGTTTTGACGTAACTGATTTCGGATAAAGGAAATTTGACCCAAATGTACCTTTAAATAATTAATTATGTGAATAAATATAGATATTATTATTATCTTCTACAAGACAAAAAAGGTGGAAAAATGTGTAATACTAAAAAAGTTTCACTGACGCCCGTACCATTACCTAAGCCTTTTTCGTTTATATATCTCATTTTGAATCTAAAAATTTAGAGTTATGGGATACCCATATTTTATTTGAACACTAAGCGTCAGTGAATAGAAGCATAGGGAATATATTTTAAAGTTAGTTTTAAGAACTTTTAATATTAAAATAAACTCGTTCATTTTGCGGAATCTCGCTCTGCTCGTCGCGCAAATATTTACTCATTACATAAAATAAGGTATTTCGTAACTGGTTACATAAATAGCTATTGAGTGCGGCGTTGCCAGCGATATTAATTAATTATTGTAAGGGAACTAAACGAATTTATATTAAATGAATAACAATACCCATACCTTCAACAAATGAATTATTTTCGAGGTTATTATCATAATGAAGCAATGTATTTTTTGGTACTTTAAATTTGTGAGCTTAAAGCAATCTCTCTTTTCGCCTACCATTTCTTTGGGAATTATTTTTAATTAATTGTTGAGAATATACAATTTAGATGCCTATAACAATGAGCGGTTCTAATTAAATCATTTGTAATTTATTGGAAAATTTGATTTCTATTTTAGAAATTTAAATTTTGGAATTAAGAGGCAATTTTATGAGGTAGAAAAGGTTGTAACGTTGAAATGTTCCAAATATAGAATATTTAATTAATTCAATTATCTTTTTTTAATAATAATTTTAATATAGTTACTAAGATGAGGGGCTCTTTGTTAATATCGAATATTAACTTTTACGAGATGTAATTGACTACCCAGCACAGTAAAGAGCGATCCACAAAATGTTTCTAAAGTAGGCCATGACCGACAAAGACAGAAAATTTAAATATTTTTTTGTGGACCACTCCTCATAAACATCATACTCGTAGAAAATGAGAACCTTTCCTCGTTTGTTAAACATACTATCTACAGAGACAACAGAGACGCGTAACTTAATAGGAAAATTTGTTCGGTGATCCATTTAAATTACATATATGACTTTCTTTCTCTTTTACATTGATCTTTACATATATATATATATATATATATATATATATATATATATATATATATATATATATATATATATATATATAAGATAAAAGGATTATTGGGCAAATACCGCAAAAAAATGAAAAAAAAAATGCCCAAAGGCAAACCGTAGACACGTGTTTCTGACTATTGGTCTTCATCAGTACGGTGCAGCCAAGTTCAAAAGAGAATGGAACTAGCGATGAAATCAAATCAACATTTTTTTGCGGTATTTGCCCAATAATCCTTTTATCTTTTATATTTTTTCACCGCACTAAACTATATATATATATATATATATATATATATATATATATATATATATATATATATATCTCCAATAAAACTAACACCAATCTTAGAGGTCACTGATGTTGCTGGTTTTTTGACGTCGACGTATAGATTAGAACTGACAGCCAGTGGCGGCTTGTACTAATTTAAAATGGGTGTTCACTTTTTCCAATAATTTTATCATTTGTAAGTTCGGATCAAAACTTTGTACAAGAGTCAATATCGCTGTTTCTTTTATTATTTGAGTTTATATTAAGTGTAGTTATTATTATTAACATCATTTTGTTTTCAAGCACTACAACTATTAATAAATGACTATTTTAGTTAGTATAATATTTGTTTTGTTTTTAATACGTTGAAAACCATCTATAAACATTATTAGTAAACTGACTTTTCTTCATAATTTGAGATTATTTTTAAATATATATCAGGTTATGTAGAAAGCTTAACATTGATTTTTGTGTAAAAAAAATTTATATAAAACTTTACCTACCATTTTTTAGTTTTTATTGTAAGTTTAATCATATTCACAATTTGTCACAGATGTCGAATAAAAAATATATTTTTAAATACCTTTTATTGGCAAATAAAATAAGAACTATATATATATATATATATATATATATATATATATATATATATATATATATATATATATATATATATATATATCTCCAATAAAACTAACACCAATCTTAGAGGTCACTGATGTTGCTGGTTTTTTGACGTCGACGTATAGATTAGAACTGACAGCCAGTGGCGGCTTGTACTAATTTAAAATGGGTGTTCACTTTTTCCAATAATTTTATCATTTGTAAGTTCGGATCAAAACTTTGTACAAGAGTCAATATCGCTGTTTCTTTTATTATTTGAGTTTATATTAAGTGTAGTTATTATTATTAACATCATTTTGTTTTCAAGCACTACAACTATTAATAAATGACTATTTTAGTTAGTATAATATTTGTTTTGTTTTTAATACGTTGAAAACCATCTATAAACATTATTAGTAAACTGACTTTTCTTCATAATTTGAGATTATTTTTAAATATATATCAGGTTATGTAGAAAGCTTAACATTGATTTTTGTGTAAAAAAAATTTATATAAAACTTTACCTACCATTTTTTAGTTTTTATTGTAAGTTTAATCATATTCACAATTTGTCACAGATGTCGAATAAAAAATATATTTTTAAATACCTTTTATTGGCAAATAAAATAAGAACTAAAATGTTTTAAATGTTTATTTTATAAGATCAGTCCCATCACAATACATAATATTACACAGAAACAAACTAGAATAAAGATACATATTGCATGGCATTCTAAATGATACTCTTCGCAGTTTAACAGACCCCCTTAACCCCCATTTTCAACCAGATTGTTTTCACAAACAGTAGGCCTCATCTCCTTACAGAGCTTGATTTTTACTAAAATTTTCATATGGATATCGCTTTTCATTTTTGATTAATACTCTTCACAGAATACTGTAGAGTAGAAAAAAATGTATAAGGTAAAATAAACAATTTAAAAAGGTCAACAATAATATTCAACTTCGTTTACCAAAGGATACTAAAAGTTTGAAATAGCAGCACATAATTGAACATTTACAGAAATCTAGAAACTAAACTAGTGAGATACACATCGTAAAATGGTATTACACTTAATTCTCCATATGACCCTTTCTAAGTGTATTTCACAGCACATTCCAAAGTATTCTTGCTCTCGCTCTCTCCCACCCTTATGGCAGACTTTTGCATGTCCATGTTCACTAAAAAATAATGTGTTTGAATAAATAACAGAATAATTGTATTTTGTCTGAATAGGTAAATCGGCTTCATCTGTATTTTCAAATTGTTGTTTAATTGTAAATAGTATATTAATGTTTTGATATTTACTTATAGGACTGATTAGCCTGAGCATGTAGATATGTGGGATGTGACTTGTTAAGTGCCTAATCAAAATCACAATAAATATTTATTTTCGCATAATATTTTTTGCATGAAGCAATTTCTAGAACCAAACTCGCGTTTTTGTACACGTTTCTTTCTATAGGTAAGTAATTTCCAATTTATTAAGAATGTGTATGATTAATAATATATTACAAAATGGCTATAATTATTTTAGGTGAATTGGAACAGAGATCCATTGTTACAGCTAGGTACTTTTGTTCATTAAGTAGGTAGATGAATGTCTCGACAGCTTTAATGGCAGCACAAAGTTTCCACCTACTAGAAAAGAAGTAAAATGTTTGCTGAGTAAAAAATCTCTGCACATGTAGTATTGGCAAAAGACTTTTGAAATGATTAGAGATTGGCTATTTCTTACATACAACTACCTCTAATAGCCACTCTAGTGGCTATTAGAAGATTGTAGAGTCATTTAAACGAAGAAAATAAATTAAATCACAAAAGGGCAGAATTTTAAATCAGGATGCATTGGAAAATAAATTTGGGGACATCAGGTCGGTTTTAGATTTTAGGGAGAGATCAATCTCAAGAAAAGTTAATTTATCCTGCAGAACAACCAGTAGTTTAAGTAGGATTTGCTATAACTTTATTAGAAGATATCCTTGATAATAAATTGTAATATACCAGTTGTTTCAAATGAAATTGAAAAAGAGTTAAATTCGAAATTAGATTTTTCATGGGTAAAATGTTATAATCATTCAAACATCGTAAGGTAAACTATAATTAAGGGAGTATGGAAAATAGGTATACCCTGGTAAGGGACAATGTGTTCATTTTTAAATATTGTTTATTATTAATATTATTATTTGTTATGTTTGAAAAGTACCTCCTGCTGCAGAGCAGATCGAATAGTTGGAGAAGGTCCACCTAGTCACCAAATTAGGAGACTAGGAAGACTTTTACACAACAGGAATGCACACGCACAAGATACACAAACAGACGACATAACAGGGGTAACCCTTCAGCAATGTCTTGTTTAAATGATGATAGTATGTCATCCTTCATTCCCTTTTAGAAGGCATGGCATATAAATCTATTGATCTTGATGACCCTAAGAGGAGTTAGCAGGGGGGTGTACGGAATGGGTCTAGCAGGTTTCGATCCAGTTTACAGGATGGGAACTTACTCGACTCGGGCCTTATACATTTGTGTGAGTGTATGTGTGTGTTTGTTTCCATGGTTTTTATTAAAATAAACAGTAATAACATATCGATACCTTTTTGCCAGACTAACGTAAGCAACATTTGTTCAAATGGCACTTATGATAGTCTGGCAAAAAGGTATCGATATACTCTATACTTTATAAAATATTTGTTACATTATTTTTTAAATATATTATGAATATATAACAACTGACTTTCTTAGTAATTTGTCATAAAATGATACGAGGTACTTTCTAAACGTAGCAATTGTAGTTTGTTTTTCTGTACCTTACAATAATATAATTTATAGAAAAAGTTTGGTGTATTATTTCAAATTTTTTTAGCGAAATTTACAAGAGTAATAAAAACTATGTTCACTGCTTATATTAAACTGATTAAAACTTCCTTTATTAAAATGATTAATAATATGATAAAAAATTTGATGTTCTTTGAAGCTTTTATATTTTTTAATATACAGTGAAACAATAGTTTTTGTTTCTCCTGTAAATTTGTAAAGAAAAACTATTTATTTCTGAATGTTTGAATTTCCCGCCCTAAAGCATTTTTAATTTTCCCGCTATTTACTAGTGGCGCCATCATAGACTGGTTGTGGTTACAATCGCCCAAACAACTTTTATCGAACAACAACAATACATTGAGTTACACGTCTCGCTGGATTGTCTCTGCTATCTATAATCTTGCTTTCATCACTGTATTTGATTACGTTCTTCTATTGACCTTTTTTCTAAAACTGGTTGAAAGTGACTATAATAATCATCAGCTGTTCGCCCATTTATGTCCTTCGACTGAAATACCGTCTTCAAAAATGTCTTCGAAACGTTCACCTAAATATTTTGACACAGAATCCTCTCGCGTATTCTTATCGATTCCCAGCTACGTTACTGTTAGGAATTTGGCAAGGGAGTTTTTAAGGTCAGACACCGAGTCTCCGTCCCTAATGCTGTAGAAGAAAAGAAGGAACCGATGAGAATTGTGTAAACTGCAAAGTGAGTTTACTTTGTACGACAAAGCCGATGCAATAAAAACCGCATTTGATCGTTTTTGGAAGCATACAATTTAATTTAAAATGAGGTTTTACTTATATAACAAAAAACAATTTTCTTAATATTAATTATCTACAGTGCAACCTCGATAATTCGAATCCACGCTAATCCGAACGCAAATCGTGATGCGAGATAGTCCGAACGCCGCCTCTGTAATCCGAACGCTGACAGGAAAAGACCTGCAGCGCGGCCCGCGTCGCCCATATGTAGTTTGATAATGCATTTAAATGTACAAAAATCAATATACATACATAGATCTAAAGGTCTAAAAATGTGTAAGAGGTGTTTTATTGTATATTCGTTAATCCGAACAATTCGATAATCCGAACAAGGTCTGACAATTAGGTGTCCGGATTAAAGAGGTTGCACTGAATTATATTAATATTATTATTATTAATAATTTTATATTGTTAGATTTAACCAGCAGCACCCTTAATTATTGGGCTTAATTCTTTGACTGAGAAGTATTAAAAGTAATTTTAAAAAACCAACTTTATATGGGACCACCCCTGAGGTGCCCCCTTAGTAACAAAAAAAGAATCATATAAATCAGACAAGGTGGTAAAGAATTATCGCTAAACATACATAAAAAAATTAAGCGTTTGAGGATTTTTCTAATGGACTCAATTATTAGATTTTGATCGAATGTATATGGAATCACCCCTGAGGTACCCCTTTACTAACAAAAAAAGAATCATAGAAATTGGACAAGGTGGTAAAGAATTAAGGTCAAGTTGGTTAACTGGAACCTAATTTTATATGGGTATGCAATTTAGACCTTTGTAAATCAACTGCAATAACGGCTTAAAAATAAAAATGTTTTTATTTCTGACAGGGATTGTAGCTTTTGTACCCACTGCCCTAAGATCTTTTGTTTTTGAAAGGTCTCTGGAGAAGGATGTTTCGTCGCAGTTGAATATTTGTTCAGGTCGATTCTGTAACTTTAAGTTTAAAATTGTTTCTTCTAAAAGATCAAAGATATCGTACATTGTCCAAGGGTTTTCTTGCCTTTTTCTAGCCACCTCTACTCCTTGAGCTTTTCTGAGAGATAGCTTATTTCTTTCACAAAAATTCAAGAACAATTGTTCTCCGGGACGATTATTTTTGAATTTTGTAATATTTAAATTTCTATTCTTCAAATATACCTGCCCTAAATCCAACGTCTCTTGGCGTGAAAGCCCATATCCCCACTTTTGCATTGTATTTAATGTAGAAACTAGTTGCTCTTCCGCTTCTTTAGTTAAAGCATTTTTTTCTCCTCCTCTGTGTCCTTCTTTAGCCAAAATACCAGTTTCTCTTGTACCTTTAATATAATGTCGTAAGGTTGACTTGGGAATGTTATAAAATTTTGCTGCGGCGTACATGGATTTATTACTATTTTTAACGTCCTCGGCTGCATGAATAAGAGCTTCTCGGGAATATCGTTCACCATCTGCCCCTTTTTGGGTACGACGCTGGTAATTACGCACCATTATGTCCTGAAAATTTTTGTACTGTCACTTTTATGCACGTTTATTATTTAAAGTAGGATAAAATAGAATATAAAGGTTAAAATATCAAACTAACAATTACAATACAACTGTATTGAGTAACTGAAACATACAGATCCAGTTACCCGAAAATTTAAGTTCCAGTTGCCTCATCATATCGAATTTACCAATGCAACTGGAACCTATATAGTCAAACTTGTTTTCATTAATATAACCTTAAAATTTAAAATGAATTACATTATAGATGCTTTTTCTTATACCAGGCCGACTTTCATGTTAAAAAATGTATTATTGTACTTACTGCGATTTTTTTATTACGTCAGTGCCCAACGTTGTTATTCTTCTACCAAAAAAAAAAACACTTCAACATGAATATTTTCGTTACGATACTCACAGCAATAACTTAAAAACTAGATGTAACGGAAGCTTTGGGATAATAGCGCGGGAAGTTTAAAATATTGGATTAGAAAATTAGAACTTGACCTTAACGCTAAACATACATTAAAAATGAAGAATTTGAGCATTTTCTAATGGACCCAATTATTAAATTTTGACCAAATTAATATGGAACCAGCCCTGAAGTACCCCCTTTCAAACAAAAGAAAAGAATCATTAAAATCGGATACCGTGTTAAAGAATTGTCGCTGAACATACATAAAAAATAAATATTACGACGAATTGAGAACCTCCTCCTTTTTTGAAGTCGGTTAAAAAATTAAATTAGATCTAAATGAAATCTAATATAAGGTATTTACAGATCAATTTCCTTTTTTCCATTCCATTGACGTAACATCCATGAAAAACGAAGTAACGACCTAAGAATGTCGTCATAGCTTTTAAAGCCTGATGATGGGCAGGTGGTCGAAACTGGTCGCCTTTTTAAATATAAAAATATGTTTTAGACTTTTTACAGACATACCACATTCGAGACATATTGATAACCTTCTTATCAATATTTTTTTATCGGCGAAAATTAACACAAAAATCAAAATACCTAACCAAAAATTATGACAATCACAGGAATAGAAAATATAAAGGGTTTCTTTCGCAGAAAATTGGTATTTTGAAAACTAAATCTATTTGTAAAATTTTAGTTATTAAAAAATATGCGCCCAATATTTTTAAGAGAGCTATCTCCAGTAAAGTATTATTTAATAATACTCTCCCTAATTCACCCCCTTACGAGTGAATTTTAACCCCAAAAGCTGAGCTTGTGCGGGGAAAGGGACGGCTATTATTATTATTATTTGCCGTGGCGCTCCGGGGCGACTTAAAGATGATTCATGGTGCCATTTGACTTACAGGTGAGGAAAACCCGGAAAACCAGTCATGGTGATTTTTATTTTAATAATCTGGATGTCATATCAACAGAAATTAAATTTCTGCAAATATGGCATCCATCAAATCCTATAGAGAACCATGCAAATAAATTTACATGGTCTTCCGTAGGATCTGAAAGCGTGTTTCGTTTTACCAGAAAATTGGCTGACAAATGAATGCCGCGCCCTAGACACCTACATCACCGTAGTAGATGTATTTTGGAATCCCGCAAATTTTTTATATTTTTTTATCTCTTTTGTATACAAACTGTAATTTAATTGAGTAAACGAGCTTGGATTCAATGGTGACAATTTAAAACTTAAGTTAACAGAAGATAACAACATTGATGAATTAAAACCAAAAAAGAACTAAGCGGTTTCCAAAGATTATACAAAATTGAGATATGACAGGATTTATAAACTATTATTCTATTAACATTTACGTCTCATTTCTAACAAACAATTCACTTCATCATTCGAGCTTTCAAAATTTAGCGAATTTGAATTTTACATGTTGACAAATCCTTAAAACTAAATTTCACTTTGTGTAAGGTCGTACGCATACAAACAAGTATTCAACATGTTTCGTCGAAAATGAAGGAGTTTCGTTTGTTTGGAGGTTAAAATAAACTGTGAAGGCGTGTTCCCAGAGCGATATTAACTTTCTGCCTACGCGAAAGGGATAATATCTGGAAGGACAAAAGAGTACAGGATCGTATTTAATCAACTCGTTTGTAAACATGAGACAGCTTAAGTAGAATCTAAGTCTTAGGGCTTTTGATTGCAGGCGCAACCCTTTAAATCTTTAAAAGACTGAGTTTATATAATGGTAATTGGGTTCTTTCTATTTTCTTCGTCTGCTTGGATAGAGAGTGGATAAATAATACTTTCAACGAATTAGAAGAAGAATTAGAAGGTAAGGAATAGGAAACAGTGGCCAGTCATAGTGAAACAGTCAAGAATTGAGCGGTTATAGCCACTGCATAGTCACAGAAAAGTACGAGAAGATTTTTGTTTACTTTACATTTTTAATCTTTATAATACCAGGTGTCTCACTGTATTTTTCCAGATCTTGAGGACTTGTATCTTCCAAACCAATTAAGATATCCCTATATGGTTTTTACTAAAAACTTAAAGAGGGTCATACTTTTTATTAATTAGGGTATACTAGATATGCAATTGTAACTTTGGCGTAGAAAAAACAAAATGACGCAATTTTAAAGTTCATAATCTAATTTTCTTTAATTTTACACTTTTTTGAAAAACCCCATGCTTTATATAACGGTGTGCTTAATTTCAAAATCTTTTCGAAAATGGCTACGAAATGAGACTGAAAAAAAATGTTTGCATGGTTAAATCTGGTCGCATTGCAAACAATAATTATTTTTCCTACGACCACTTAGGAAAGTGACACATATCACACTGTATAGTCCTATGGAAAGTGCCCTATATCACACGCGTATAAATAAGAATTTACTTTCCACCCGTGTACGAATCTCAGGTACGAATATGATACTTTCCGCAGCAGCTATCACAAAATGTCAAACACATCATTTCTATTTTGATCTATGTAATGTCCATATTAATACTAAAATCGATATGATTGTTAAATTATTGAAATTGTTGTAAATTAGATCCTAGATATTTATCTTTAACAATTATTATTAAAATAATTTTAAAATAACTAATATATGTTTGCTTGTTATTCTGGTTAAACACATAACCGATTAGATCATTCAAATCACGCAAGAACTATTAGCTCAGATGGTTACAGTGTCAAACTTATCAACTGTTCCATTTGAGACCTGGCGAGCGACCTCGTTTAAAATTCTGGCGGGACCAGAATTTTTTTTTGTTTTTTCGAAAATCGAAAATCGAAAATGGAAAATCGAAAATCGAAAATCGAAAATAGAAAATCGAAAATCGAAAATCGAAAATCGAAAATCGAAAATCGAAAATCGAAAATCGAAAATCGAAAATCGAAAATCGAAAATCGAAAATCGAAAATCGAAAATCGAAAATCGAAAATCGAAAATCGAAAATCGAAAATCGAAAATCGAAAATCGAAAATCGAAAATCGAAAATCGAAAATCGAAAATCGAAAATCGAAAATCGAAAATCGAAAATCGAAAATCGAAAATCGAAAATCGAAAATCGAAAATCGAAAATCGAAAATCGAAAATCGAAAATCGAAAATCGAAAATCGAAAATCGAAAATCGAAAATCGAAAATCGAAAATCGAAAATCGAAAATCGAAAATCGAAAATCGAAAATCGAAAATCGAAAATCGAAAATCGAAAATCGAAAATCGAAAATCGAAAATCGAAAATCGAAAATCGAAAATCGAAAATCGAAAATCGAAAATCGAAAATCGAAAATCGAAAATCGAAAATCGAAAATCGAAAATCGAAAATCGAAAATCGAAAATCGAAAATCGAAAATCGAAAATCGAAAATCGAAAATCGAAAATCGAAAATCGAAAATCGAAAATCGAAAATCGAAAATCGAAAATCGAAAATCGAAAATCGAAAATCGAAAATCGAAAATCGAAAATCGAAAATCGAAAATCGAAAATCGAAAATCGAAAATCGAAAATCGAAAATCGAAAATCGAAAATCGAAAATCGAAAATCGAAAATCGAAAATCGAAAATCGAAAATCGAAAATCGAAAATCGAAAATCGAAAATCGAAAATCGAAAATCGAAAATCGAAAATCGAAAATCGAAAATCGAAAATCGAAAATCGAAAATCGAAAATCGAAAATCGAAAATCGAAAATCGAAAATCGAAAATCGAAAATCGAAAATCGAAAATCGAAAATCGAAAATCGAAAATCGAAAATCGAAAATCGAAAATCGAAAATCGAAAATCGAAAATCGAAAATCGAAAATCGAAAATCGAAAATCGAAAATCGAAAATCGAAAATCGAAAATCGAAAATCGAAAATCGAAAATCGAAAATCGAAAATCGAAAATCGAAAATCGAAAATCGAAAATCGAAAATCGAAAATCGAAAATCGAAAATCGAAAATCGAAAATCGAAAATCGAAAATCGAAAATCGAAAATCGAAAATCGAAAATCGAAAATCGAAAATCGAAAATCGAAAATCGAAAATCGAAAATCGAAAATCGAAAATCGAATTGCACTACATCCGAAACGTTGAAATTTTGTCGAATTATGTAGGTAAATTTAATTTTTTTTTCGGGAAAGTGGATTTATCTGTTTTAGGAAATCTCCTTTCGTTTGGAGAAAATAAAAAAAATATGTTTTTTCCAAGAAATGAAACTTTTCCGATACCTCAAACACATTTACCAGAAAAATTAGGGAAAATTTTGAATTAAACGCTTTTCCGGAACAAAAGACATTGATTAAAAGTGGAGATAGAACAAGAAGACCTCAAGAAGAACTATCTTGCTTGATGAGACGTATCGATTGATGTATCACATCGTCTGGTTTATGTGACAGAGAGAGGGGGATTATTAAAAAACGTCAACATTTTTGGTTATTTTAGAAATTTAAAGAAAATAGAAAATAAACGCGTTCTTTAAATTTCTCTAACGGATGGTATTGGAAAATATGAAAATTTTCTATGGTTAAGTGCTTATTCACCAAAACTGTTTTATTACAGGGGGAAGGGGAAATAAAAAACCGCAAAATTTTTAGCTTTGTTTTTAGAAATTTATGAATAATTGAAAATGAAACCGATTTTCTCTATCGGATGGTGGTGGAAAATTTGAAATTATCCTACTGTAAAATGGTTTGGTGGTTGCATGACATGCGACATGTACAATTTTTCAGTTATTTTACTATCCCAGTCTAAAAATCAATCCATTTTATAGACCAAGCAACAAAACAACGTGTGTTCATTATATTTTATATTAGATACATAATATGTTTTATTCATATAGTTTTATGTCCTGATGAAATCGAACCCCTGTTACACCATTGTACAATATATATATTTGTGAATACGCCTATGAACTCTAAAGGTAGACGCGCATTTGTACGTATCGGATGGACGCATCGCACTTATTTGGAGAATAGAACATTTTTCATTACTTTAAAGAAGTCAACGCACACTGATTCGTATCGGAAATCCTTTAAGGATAGCGTCTGACACACAAGGAATCACATTTCGCGCAAGAAAAAGATGGGTATAACTTTTCACAAAGTAGGTGTCCCGGGACGTGGCAGGCCCTGGCAGTGAGTAGAGGAACTTAAAAATGTTTAAACATCGACGAATAGTTTTCTACTTCTGTTTTCAAGGCTCCGACCGACAAGGAATTTCATAAGCAGGCTCGGCATTAGAATTGTTTTAGGAAGACATTTGAAAAGTTTATATATAGTTTGAAAATTACGTTACATGACATAAAACGTTTAAATTAAAGTATGCTAAAATACAAATAAACCAGTTTAACATTCTTAGCAAAAATCAAAAATCTAAACAAGCGCATAAAGAACACAAACTTGTATCTTTTGAATGCAACCAACTTATATTAATCAAATTTTGTATGTATATAAATATTACATAATGAAAATTAGAGGCCAATTTTTACAGTAATACAAATAACAAAACTTCTATAGCGCCATCTGTGAAATTACCTTGAACTACTTAATGTACAGATTCCTACAAACTTTGGTTAGGGCAGAGGCCACTTTTGATCTGTATTGTCCCTAGCCGATTAGGTCAATTACTAATTAGCTTTTATTTTAAACCAAGCTTTCAGGAAAACCAAACAATATTTTAAAGTGCGATTTATTTCATTTTTTTGATATGTTAGTGGTACGGGTGGTAACGAAAAGAAAACGTCTAAATATGTTTAATTTTAAAGTAAATACGTCGACAAGTCGGAGGTTTCTATGTGGTTTGGATATCGAGGATCAAAGTCGTTTTTAGAAAACTCTGTTCCTTTAGATTTCTTTACAACCCGTAGGCGTAATTCATGAACTGATTTCTATATTCAAATTAATGCTACGAAGTATACTTTTCTCGAAAGCTTCGTCAAAAGTAACCTCTTCATATACGGGGAATTAACATGGGCGAACGCCAGCCTTAAGGCGATACCTGCAGAAGACGTCATTGGGAAAATAAATAAGTACGCCATGGGCCGCAGCAAGAATCGTTTCGGAATAATTGTATTCATTATAATCAACTTATATGTGAAATATTTGGTATTTAATATGCTATTTAATTTGTTATTTAATTTGTTATTTAATTTATTTAATTTGTTATTTAATTTGTTATTTAATTTTTTATTTAATTTGTTATTTAATTTTTTATTTAATTTGTTATTTAAGTTGTTATTTAATTTATTTAATTTGTTATTTAATTTGTTATTTAATTTATTATTTAATTTATTATTTAATTTGTTATTTAATTTGTTATTTAATTTGTTATTTAATTTGTTATTTAATTTATTATTTAATTTGTTATTTAATTTGTTATTTAATTTGTTATTTAATTTGTTATTTAATTTGTTATTTAATTTGTTATATAATTTGTTATTTAATTTGTTATTCAATTTGTTATTTAATTTGTTATTTAATTTGTTATTTAATTTGTTTTGTTTTTAATTTGTTTTTTAATTTATTTAATTTGTTATTTTTGGACTTTCCTCCTGATTTAATCCTGAAAGGTACTATTTTGCTTCTCTATAGATAAACGTAATATATTTAAAAGATCATAAAAGTTTTCATTGCCTCTTTCGGTACAATTGGAAAATGTTGCCTCTCTTAGCATTAAATCACAAAAAAAAATAAAATCATTCAAAATACGGAAAGCCGATAAAAAAAAAATGGTGCGTGACGCCAAATTTTAATGGCCAAAATGCGGAACATATTGTTACATCAGCAAAGAAAACTTTCGGCATTAAGCCATCTTCAGTGCTTATTGTCGTCAAAAAGACATGCAATAATATCAGTCGTCATCGCTTGTCAAATAATTACATATTGGAGGATCCCACCTTGCTAAATTACCATATTTATTTTGTTTAAAATTTTTGGTTAATTCGTTGTAAACCATAAAGTTTTCACCTTTTTTATTAAACCATTTTTATTTTAATTTTTATTTCGAACGGAAGTGTCGATACTGATAACAAAATAATATTCATAAAGGGGAATTTTTCCTGTTTGGATAAGAAAATTGGAGGAAAAGCACAAAATTATAATTTTCTTAATATTTTATATTTTTTACACTTTTCAAAGAGGATACTTATTTTCTTCTCGTAACGTGTATATCATCTCTTAACTGAGTAACAGTTTTAAATGACGACATTTAAATCTTACCAAGACAAACTTTGTGCCATTGGGAAATGTATTTTAGCATATTATCCCAGTATAAGTAATTATACTGGGATATTATGTAACAAGGTTCATACGACGTTATGTAATTTTCGTTCGTAATTGCTTTACAATAAAGTACATTTTCTACGAGAATATATTCGTACATTTGTTAATTATATTCCACGAGGTTTTGTGTCTATAAAACAATAATTATTGATTGCAGTTTGGCCTTTTCAGTTGCAGACTTCGTTAAGTGTTCACAACTATTTCAATTTGAAACTGTCAGTCAGAGTGACTGCCTGAAATAATTATTGGTACGCAATTCCCCACACACTATTATGTTCTTGTCTAGACTAATTGTTACTTTTTGGTTATTTTGCTGCAATTATAGTAAATCCATTTAGAATGAAAATAAATTGAATTGATACCAGAAAAATCGTAGTTTAGTTTAGATATCGCTTTTACAATTACTGAGCAAAAAAGACGACTTTTGGGTTTAAATTAGTTTAAAATTTCGAAAATGAGTACGGTCGAGAAAGATATGAATAGAGAGGATAGAAGAACTATGCACAACAGTGGTGGTTCATGGGTTATTAGTTTGAGTGGACAGTTGCATGAGACAACTATTTATCTGATTTTTGTCTAATCGATTAATTTTTTAAATCAAACTTTTATAAATTTTCAATTAGTAATTGGCATGAAACAGTTTTGGCATCACATCTTTCCTATTTTTCTTCTAATAAAACGAAGAATTAGTGATAACTGTGATATTCAGAGCTTATATCATTAGTTTTATCTACTTGAAATAAAAACAAATTAATTAATTGCTTATGCTATCTTATTTTATACGCTATTATTAATATAAATAAATCATTTTAAATAATTTTCTTTAAACCTAAACAAAATTAAGGCACTTTATTTATTAATTTATCATAAGTGCCTAAAAATTCCGCAAGTTCTTTAAAATTACTCTTATTGTGGGACTCTGATGACTTATGAAGTCCTCTAAATGCTATTTCCCGTTTTCCTAAAATATATAGTTATATCTATGAACCTCTTTAATATTTCTGTGTTTTCTTAATTTGTTCATTATGTTTAAAATTATTAAATATGCATTATCTAATGTATCTCGTATATTTTTCCCAACAATTTTAGCGTTTTTCTGAATTTTTTTAATGTTTTTCAATTCTTCTATGCAACACTCTAACTGTTTTTTAGAAAACAATAAACATGCCCAGCAAATAATTTATTTTTAGATTCTGATCCATACCCCTTCCACCTAATGAAGTTAAAATAAAAAGGGATAACAATTAAAACCCAGCACGAAGGTTGAATACTTCCAACGGGATATTTATTTAAATTTAAACTTCTCCATCTACCTAGTTATATAGAAGGCCCCCTTAAGAAAAATCTCTAGTGGTGAGCCATAAATATTAAAATTTTATAAGATATGTATCTAACTTAAGATAGGGTCGAAAGTACTTGCAAGCTAATGAAAACATTTTTTTTATAATATGAACTTCAGTGGTTGGCAAATTGCGTGTTTATTTCTTTGTAAGTTAACTAATTTACGTACTTCTATTAAGTTTGTAAAAAAATTGTTTTTTTATAAAAATGTTTATTCAAAACCACTTTACATTCTGTTGTATTTCCATAAATCTAATTATCATGAATTCTGTTATGCATTCAATTTCTCCGTATAGTTTAAAATTTATTAAATAATAATATAAATGAACAAAATTAATTTAATAACCTCACATTCTATGGAAAATATTTTTTACAGAGGTTATCATTTCAAATTTTAAAATATTATAATAGAAATAAAATAGAATAACACACGAATAATGCAATCCGTTAACTATAGATTCCTTAGGTGAGTGTAAGAAACCTCTCAGTATTTTTTTCGATTGGGGCTAATAATTTAGAGGGGTTAAAGGTAATGAACCCCTTGCAACTAATGCCCTCTATGAGGTAGGTGATTTGTCTTCCCAAACAACTTCAGTGTACCAATGTTAAGCTATCTATATTAAATTTATTTTTTAAAATTAACTTTGTATATTGAACATGGTGGACCCAAACAAAAAAAAATAATAATAGAGGTTTCTTACACTGACCTGAGGATTGGCCTACTTTTTTGAAACACCCTGTATATAATCTATTACAAAAATACTAGGAGCCGTAATTTTGTTATTTATATTTTTATTTATATTTATTTATGTAGTAGTTTACATTTATATTAAACAGTAATATAATTAATTATAGGAACAAGAGAAAAATAAATAACTCTATTACTTAATTACTTAATTCCTAAATTGAGGTCACCCTCTAAATAATATTTAAAATGAAAAACTTCTACTCTAGTGCACGATTGTACTTAAAGTACTGTGTGTGCACTCGTTTTCTTATACATGTATCTTTGAGGTTTTTTTTTATTTATTTATTTTTTTTTTTTAAATAACAAAAAATATATTCTTATTTAAGCTAAGTATAACAGATTTTTGTACTAAAGTAGTAGAAATGTGGTAACAATAATTCGATAGGAGATAGTAAAATAAGTATATATATATATGAACAATAATTGTGTGATATATTATTTAAAATTAAACTTAAAATTAAACTATATAATTAATTACATAATTGCTTTGGAGTATCCACTGTCTTATCTCTTTTTTACACTTAGAATATGGTTTTACTTTAATATCATTAGGAAGGCAGTTAAAGATTTTTGGACCAAGACAATAAATATGATTTTGGCAAATGATGTGCTTGGGGTTTTGGCGTGCGACATTGTTTTGAGCTGCATTTCTTGTGTTACGCCCATGGCTTATGGATTCCTTATAGTAGGAAAATTTTAACATGAATCTAACTACTGCTTTAAGGTGTAACTGTCTAATATCTAATAACTGACTCTCTTTGAAAAGCAATTCAGTAGGAAACCTTTTATTTTTAAATAACATAATTTTTATGATATATTTTTGTGCAACCTGTAGTTTGTTTAAAACCGTCACTCCGGCACTACCCCAAACCACCAACCCATAATTCAAAATTGATTCAGCCAGTGCATAATACACCATCTTTAATGTGCTAAAACTCAAGACATGGCGTAACTCATAAAATTTATATATTAATTTCCTTATTTTGCTTGTGACATAGGTAATATGTTCTTTCCAAGTAAAATTTTGATCTACAAGAACCCCTAAGTATTTTATACATTTCACCCTTTCAATCAATTTATTGCATTCACAATTCTGGTTTAGATCACAGTCATGGTTATGTATTTTTAGGTTTTCAAATTCTGGTAGTGAGCGTGGAGAGAGAGCAAAAGTGACAAATTTTGTTTTGTTGACATTTAAGGATAGTAGGCTATTGTCTAGCCATCTCTTGATTATTTGCATTGCTTTCTCTGCACGATCCTTTGTACTCTCCCAATCGTCACCCCAAAACAGTATACCAGAGTCATCGGCAAAGCAGATCACCACGCCATTCTCAGCCAAAACTGACATCATGTCATTGATATATATATATATATTAAATAATAACGTTGAAAGGACTGTCCCCTGTGGCACACCAAATTCTACTTCCATTTCTTCACTAACCTCATTTATGATTTTTGTACATTGCTTTCTTTCTAAATAAGATTTGATTAGGTTATTTGGTGTTCCTCTAATACCCATACAGTTTAAACGTTTTAGTAGAATTTGGTGTGCCACAGTGTCAAAGGCCTTTTGAAGGTCAAGAAAGATACCTATAACTTTTTTCCCTTGGTCCAGTTTCCGTAAAATTGTCTCAGTTACTCTACATAGTGCGTTCTCAGTACTGGAATTTTCCCGAAACGCAAATTGATTTTCGTTTAGTAATTTATTTTTTTCTAAAAAGGATAACATTCTAAGTTTAATACATTTTTCAAGTAGCTTACTTATTGTACTCGTTAAGGCAATGGGTCTATAATTATTTGTACTTTTTTTGTCTCCCTGCTTATATAGTGGAATTATAGTTGCTGTCTTAAAGATTTCGGGAAAAATTCCAGTACTGAAAACTACATTTACTAAGTGTGATAATGGCTTTATCAAGTATTCTTTATATTTTTTTACAAGATCGGAACTAATACAGTCTTTTCCTCCCTTTACCTTGTTTTTCAGGTTGTTTATTTCCTTGATAAGCTCAGTGTCAGTGATTGGATTCAAGTAGCAAGATTTTGTTACCCTTTGGATGCCCTGCTCTTCTACTAGTACCACAGAATTTTTAATTTTTTGTGCAAGTTTTTTACCTATTTTTGAGAAATAATTATTGAATTCATCCGCTATTTGTTTTTTACTTGAGAGCTCTATGTTATCAGAACTGATTATACTTTTTATTTCTGTTTGGGTGTTATGATCATTTGTGGCTTCTCTAACTACTCGCCATAGTTTTTTTGGGTCTTTCAAATTTTTTTGAGCAAGTTTTTTATAAAAAGAATATTTAGCATTTTTAATCAGTTTTGACAGCATAGATCTATAGTTATTATATCTTTGCAACAAAATTAAATTATTATTATTTAATGTACATTCCCTTTTCAATTTGTTTCTATTCCTAATTGATGTTAGAATTCCCATTGTTATCCATGGTTTTATTATCTTTTTTTTACAAGTAATTATTTTTGTTTTTGTGCATCCTATTAATATGCTTTTAAACCTATCTACAAAAATACTGGCACATCTGTCAGAGTCCCAGGAATTGAGCACATCATCCCATTTTGTCCCCTGCAAACAATTTTTTAATTTTTCATAATCAATTTTTTGGTAAGAGTTACTTTTGTTGTATTCAGGTTTTTTTTTGTCTGTTTGCAGGCTAAGCAGAATGGGATCATGGTCCGTAAGATCATGTTCTAGTACAGCGGTATTAATCTGATTAAAATATGTTTCACAACACTTAACAAAATAATGGTCCAGGCATGATATAGAGTCAGCTGTTTTCCTTGTCGGTTTATTGATCTTACTAACAAACCCATGGCTTTGCATCATTGTTAAGTAATTGTTAGTCATATCCTCCTCTACCTTTAGAAGGTCTATATTTGTGTCACCAGTAAAAATGTATATTTGATTCTGATCATTGATTACCCTTTGCATTACAGAGTCTAGGTTGTAAATGAAACTCTCTTTTGTTAGACCAAAGCCTTTGTATGTTGCCAGGATGTTAACCAATAAATTATTTTTCTGCAAAGTCACCTTTATGATCCTGAGTTGTTCCTCCACCAGTATCTCGTGTCCCAAGAATAGGTCTTGCTTAACATACACTACGCATCCATCACACCGGTTTAAGTTGCTTTCATTAAATATAATGTTGTACCCCGGTATATTAAAATCAGGGCAATTATATATATAGTGTGTTTCCGACATAATGATTACATCAAAGCTCCTTTGCAAGGACTCTAAGAATACAAGGAACTGGTCAAAATTTTGGTATATGCTTCTTATGTTAACATGTATTACACTTATGTTACTCTGATTATTGTCAAAAAAAATTTAGCTCAGATATATCACTACACACACATGCATGTTGGACTTTATAATCATCCAAAATACTGTTTATTTCCATCACTAAGGTTAGAGTTCTTTATTACAAATAATAAGGTTGTTTTGAAAGTTGTCCTAATTCACAACTTACTTGGTGGGAGGCAGATCTTCTGTTGATCTAATTTTTATGGCTGCATCTTGGTCTGATTTTTTAAGAAAAATTGTACCGTTGACACAGAATGCTGCCCTATAACCATGTTTTTTCTTAAAATCTCTAACTTCCTTAAACAATAGTCTTCTATTCACAGGTAAATCTTCATTTATGTATATATTATTGTCCTGTCCTTCTAAGCCGCATTTGGCAATTGTTGTTCCCTTCATTGTCTTTATTTTTTTAAGTACTTCTTTTTTTAATTGCACGTTTTCAAGTTTTACTAAGATTGGCCCCTCCTCCTTTTCACCAAATCTAAAGCACTCTAATATGCTCTGATCTCTTATTTGCACCTGCATTGATGTTATTATTTTGGAAACTATTTTTCTTAGACATGGTTCTGTTTGTTTAGGAATTCCAGCCACAATAATGTTACACTCCTTTTCCTTTGTTTCTATCTCATCCAGCCTAGCTTCCATTTTTCCAATTCTTTGCCTTAGCTCAATATTTTCCTTCTTGAGCTCTTTTAGCTCTTGAAGGGCCTTGTCTAGAGATGTTTTCTGCTCATCAAAAGAGTTGGACATAAACTGCATGGAGTTTTCTAGGTCTGTTAACTTTTTGTTCATTTTGTCCATTTTTATGTCCACCGGGCCAAGGTTTTGTTGAAAGGTCTCTTTGATGATAGCCTTAAGCTTCTTTTCATCTATATCAGGCATTTTTTCGGAGTATTCGCTGTTTTTTCTCTGTTTTTGAATTTTAACCTCACTTTTTTCTGAGGAATCACAGCATGCGAATTTTCCGCTCGAATTTTCGGTTTTCACACGTTCTGCACAGCTTTGATGATAACTCGCCTTACACTTATAACATTCCACGCTATCTACCACCTTTTTTTTGCAATAACTACACTTTTTTTCAGTTTTATTGTTTTTAGCTTGTTGTTCCATGACATAACCTCACATATCGGCGATATTAAGCCAGTGATTAGCGAAATTATAAGAAAAGCACAAGGGTTACCTTTTTAGTTTATACAAAAAATTTTGAAAATTGTGAATTTTATTATTGAGAATTCGCATATTAAAATCCGAAAAATCAGTATATCTGAAAAATAAGTAGCTCAACAATCCTCGTACGAATTATTAAGACCTTCCCGGACCCCAAAGGTGAAACCAAATACTTTGAAAAAACATGTCGAACTCAGACTTCCACATTTTTGGACGTGTATCCTTACCTTTAGACTATCAATGACATTAACTGTCGAGATTTCTAAACGGAAATTTGAAGTGCCAGTTCTAGCCAAACTACGTTCAGGTTTTTTCTCTTGCAGATATAAAATTATTACACCTTCAATATCTAAATGTAAACCATAAATAATAGCGGTCCCGGTATTGTTCCGTGGGGAACTTCCATTTTACCGTAACCATATCCCTATGTTCATTCCTTATTTTTACTAATTGTTTTCTTTCATTTTAATAGTTTTCAGAGTCTCTTAACATTGTTTTCCTTATTCCATAATTTCAGTGGCGTGCGGTGACATTTTTGGAAGGAGAAGCGATTGTATAAAAATGCAGCAGGCCAGTAAGCACAGCGCCGCAGGCGAACATTTTTCGTGGCGCATTCACCATTTTGTCAAATTCTTGCTTTTTTTTCCTCAGTACTACGGATATTCGAGATTGAGATTTTTGAAGTGTTACTATTGCTTTATTACCTAGTTTAGTACTAGAAGCTATACAAAAACTTACCATTGAAAAGCTTCCTTGGTTTATTTAAACGTAAAAAAAATTTAACTGAAGTTTTTTTTTATTTTTTCCAGCATTTTTCGCACAGTTGACATTTATTTAAACTTAAGATCTATTCGCCTATCCTAAATATCTGCAAATTTGTCTATAACATCGTCGTAAAATTTTGAATTTTCAGATAACTGTTTAACAAGCTGTTTTTTAATGGATATTAGGGCTAAATTAGAGAGTATGTCTTCACTTGTTGAATTTTGTGTAAAACTTTTAATGCGCTTTAAAGCTGAAAAACTTTGCTCAATGACGCATTTGTGGCTGGGATGGTTAGTACTAATTCACACAACTTGACGACTTCACAAAGGGACTTATTTAAACCAGTTGTTATAAGAAAAATTAACACACTGATGGGCGTCTTTTTATCACTAATTTCAGTTGTTTCGTAAACAACACTTAACTGGGACTTTAATGCTGGAATATCGAAAAAATTTCCATAATTTAATTTTAGTGAATTAAAAGCTTCCGATGGAAATTTTGATGAATCGTTGTTACTAATAATAAAATTGCACAATTCAACAAATTTTAATTCGATAAAGTTTTGAAATCGTTGTAAAATATTATCAAAAATTTCGGCGTATAATGGACGACGCCAACATTATCAGTTCTAATTCTCTTTCTTTCAGGTTCCAATGTTTTGAGTCTTATTCCAAAAGTGTTCAAACTGTTGTTTCTCGTTGTTTATTCATTTTACTTTTAAAATCATCAATTTGTTTAATGCAAAAGCCAATGTCATTTGACTTTGTCTGTAAAATATCAAATAAAATGTCAGTAAAAGGGAAAATCACTGCAAAAATGTTGAGCAAAAAATTGAAATCAAAGTTTTGTTTGAGCCAATGCAAATACCCTTTAGCAGCAGTAACAGTTTCAGCATCCCATGTTTCTTTATTATCCCAAACGTCTTGAAAAAAGTGTATCAAAGAATCACGGTATTCAAACACTGTTTGCACTAAACGTCCATTGTAGTTCCATCGCGTCGGAGCAACTTTTGGAAACCTTTTTTGAACGTGACTTTGAAAAGTAGGAAGCCAAACCACTAAGCGTCAAAAAGAAAACTTTGTAATCTTTAATAATATCCATGCTTCGCGATAAAACCAAATTAAGTCTATGTGCTATACAGTGAACGAAAATTGCATGTTTAAACTTCTCTTTCACTTTAGCTTGAAGGCCTCCTAAATGGCCAGCCATTACGACAACACCATTTTAGCTCTAGGCAACAAGCTTAGAACCACATTCTAAACTTGAAATAATGTCACAATTTTAAACAATGCATCTGCAGTTCGTTCGCTAGTGAGGTCCAAAAATCCTAAGAATCGCTCTTGAGGTATGCCATCCAATACATATCGCACAACAATGGATAATTGACTTAAGTTTGCTACATCTGTGGTTTCGTCAAGCGCAATTGATACGAAAGGTGCTTTTTTAATTTCACTTTTAATGTAATCCATCACAACGTCAACAGTGCATTTAATTAAATCATTTTGGATTCTGTTTGAGGTACCTCGGAAAGTCGTCGAATCAATAAAATTATTTTTTAGGGTATCATCGTATTTTGCTAAAAAACTTAGAAGGTCCATGTAATCTCCTCGATTGGCGGATCTACTTGCTTAATTGTGGCCCCTAAAACTTAGTTCATACTCTCCCAGGAAAAAAGTTACATCTATTAATCGTTGTAAGACGTTCCTTATTTTTTTTACCCTTTCATTGTGAATTTTGTTGCTTATTTTTAAATGATTGTCCAAACTATGTTCAATGGATAGGTCCCGAATGTTTTTTCTTTAATTGTAGTAATTTGCTATTTACATGTAGTACCGACTGAATTCCAATCTGTTTTTTCGGCTATATTAAAAAGTAGGCAACGCCAGCAAAACAATTTCTTCAAAGTTTTGAAGCCGGTTAACCATTCATACTTTTCATAGAACCCTACGTGAAAATACCTGGCTGACTTTTCTACTTTCGTCTCTAAATTGATAGGATCCTTTAGTCTACTAGCATTAATAATGTCTGTTTTCTCTTCAAAATTTCTACTTAAAAATCTTTTTTTCAATAAAGAACACACAATACAGACACAATTTACCACATTATTATTATTATTCACAGGCACAGTGCTTAGTTCCTCCATTTTACAAAAAGAAAAACAACTACGAAAAACAAACCAAAATCTATCTGAAGTCTACTATTTTCCTCACACGTCGATTCGCGGTGCGAATTGCAATATGCGTAAGGCGACGTAAAAATCGCTGCCTCTCGACCGTATTTCACGTGCCAAACAGACTGACTAAAAAAAAATAAAACTTCGTCACCTAAAGCTGCCGGGCCCCCCGTACCCGGGCTCGGGAATTTGTCCCGCCAGCCCCCCCTCCTCGTCTCGTCGGATCTGCTTCAGACTAAATAGTTTCAAAATTAATTAATAACTAACCCTTATAGGACAACGATATAGCATAATTTACTTAAGGATAAACTGGTTTTTTTAAATTTATCAATTTATCCTACAGTCCTATTATACAAAAAATATCTATATTAAAATAATTATTAATTTTTATTCCTTTATAAAATCCTAATAAAACATAATTAAAACTTGTTTTTCCTAAAAATGTTACTGCAATTATTATCGTTAATTGTCGTGGACCACTGACTTTTAATCGTTCAGTATACGTAAAATTTGTCTATATAAATTAGTGTATAAGTAAATGTCCACATAAATTAGTAGTATTAAGTATAAATAAAGTTATTAAATAAATTAGTGTCTTAGTGAAAATAAATTATAAACAAACTATTTAAATAAATAAATGTTACAATGCTAATTTTTTTTTTGTTAAAACTATTTCATTTCCACTCATTAGTTACACATCAACTGAAAATACCATTTCATACATATCCGTAGACCAGAAATTATATTTGTTTTGATCAAACATGATGGTTTTCTATCCTGGATTTACAGGATTGTGGATTTTATTGGATTTATATTTATATTGCTTGGTATATAGTGTGAGAGTGTGGGAAGTGGAAACAAGATTAAATATTAATAGGTATTTCTCCAATAAAATGATACATATATTTGTAGAACGTATCTTTTTATATGTAAAATACCAAAAAAGCCAAATGGAAGTCAATGGAAAGCGGTATCGTATAAAAATACAGAATGATCGTCAGTGTTCGTATTTTTTGTGGGCGTTAAAACGCTTTAATGTATTCGCTCCGTGCGTGACAACAGCGTTAAATAATGTATGTACTAATGGACGATTTTTGCGTATACTGACAATAAAATTTTTAATAAAATTCGTTATTAAAAAGTATATATATGTTAATTTTAATAAAAGTATATGGTTTTGTAAAACAATTGACAACAATAATTTATTTTTATTATACAATATGTCTCACTAAGTTGGAACAACCCTTTTTTTATTATTATTGTTAGGAATAAAAGTTATTCTTCATAAAAAGTCTAAAACTTGAAACACAACCATCAGATATCAAATTTTTTGAGCCGTATACAAGGTTTGTCAAAAGCACAACAGTACCTTTGTTTTTTACAAATCTCGTATACAACTAATAATATTTAATATCTGATGATTGTAATTTAGGTTTTAGACTATGCGCGACTTTTCATGAAGAATAACTTTTTTTCCTTGGATTTTTCTTTAATATTTTCCTCCCCTGAAAAATTTTCATTAGCATGAAAAGTTATTCGGGTGGCCACTCGTCGAATTCCTAAATTTTGGAACCATTTTTTCTTTTTTTTCCATATCAAGAAACAATAAACTTTACAAAGTTGTGATATTAAAATAAAGTCAAAGGTTTGAATTCTATTTATTATTTATGTCAATAAGTAATTAACCTTTACTGTAGTCATTATGAGAAGGATGAAGACGAACTTAGCTGGGGTTTATTCCCTCTTAATTTTACTTTTTCGACATAAAAATAAGAAAGTTTAATTGCAAATTAAAAGTAATTGCTTAATGCACTGCCACTAATAATGAAGTTGTGTTTGTATTTACTCTTGAAGAAGCCTTTTCAACAGTTATTTTACACATAAAGCATGTTTTCACCATATTATTAGAAATGCTAAATCCTAAATATACATTTACAACGCTATAAACACTATAAATAATTATATTTTCCGTAAAATACGAACCACAAATTGACATGTGTCAAAAAGTGTCAGATCTGGCACTGTCAAACTTGGCAACGCTGATTGAATAAGCCAATTACAGGAGAGGGATTTCCCTCCTCGGAGGAGTAGATGTTGATTACAAAATTTAGAGCGGGGAAAGGGGAAAGACTCTTTCTAGTAGTAATTGCTGTCAAAAGTGACAGATAAAAAAATAAAATGCTCATGATCGCAATAGAAAAAAATTGTTCCTGATGATTTTAATTGGCCTTATAACACCTTTTATTCTTATTAAGGACGGGGTATCCCTGTGTATTAAAATTGTATGTGTAGACCAAAAGTTAAATCGACAGTTTTCTGAATATGTAGTGTTTAAAAATCTAATTTTTGGCCAAATTAAAAATAAAGGTCTAACTTAGGTCACCTTACTATTGAAAATTAATAAATTTATTATTTTCAATAAAAACCAATCATGTAAAATAACCCCCTTTTATTTCATCTCAAAGGTGCCGTCTAGAATTATTTTAACCTCGATGTCAAACAAATAATAAAAAAAAAATGTAATACGACCTAAGTTCAACCTTTACTTGGAATTTGGTACACTCAGAATATTTAAATATTCTATATTTTTCAAAACGTGTAGATTTGAAATTTATAAGTCACTTTCTTTGAAAAAACATGTCAAAACGAATTTGGACCAAAAATGGCGTCTAATTTAACTCTAAATAAACCCTGAAAAATCAATAATTACTTCATGTAATGTAATAAAGATGGTGCTCGGATCGATAATATTTTGACTAGTATTTGATTATTTCCGTTTATATTAAGTGTGTTTACGGGGGATATACGAGATGATAATACTGCCTCTGATACTGTTTATATGATACAATTGGAAACGACCTTTTTTCATCGGCACTCTTTTTTCTGACCTTTTGACACGCGCCTATTTGTTATATGATGTATGATTATCGGTTATTTATCAACTAAAAATATAGGAAATTAGTACATTGTGAATGATAATATCATTTTAATGCTATTTTTGAAACTAGTTCAAAAGTTGCATATAACGATACTCAATGTTTCATTTTACCGTCAGTTTTAGTTTGACATATCCGTCATTTTATGTTTACAAAGCTCAGTTTCTATTCGAAAGTAAGAGAAACAGTCAAAATAAAATGCGAAAAACACTTTTTATCAATTTCGTTTATGTCAACTGAAAGCGACAATTGCTGAAGACGTAACAAATAAATTAGGTCGAGAAATAAAAAAATCTATACTATAAGTTACATACCATATATTATACCTGTTAAAATAAATCAAAAATATATCGTTGACGTATATACTTTTCCATCTGTGTTTAGTGATTACCAATTGCAAGTTACGTATGAACATGCTTCTGCGCAAAAAAAACCATTATGTCAAGTACTTGTATCATTAAAGTCCATTAAATTATAATTTTTATAAATTTGCTAATCTTTGCACTTTAAGTTTCATTATATGGGGTATCCAGACATTTTAATCCTCGTCCTCTTCTATTTAAAATTATCTCAGGTGCCATATATTCCGAGTAAAATTTTTCAAATTTTTTAACCATATTTAAAAAAAAAATGGGTTGAAAATGAATTTTTTGAACAAATAGTGGATTTTCATCTCCAGTATATACTACAAAGTAGCACAATTTTCTTTGAGCTATACCTAGCTGTCCTTGAATCTAAAAGTATATAAAATCATTATTAGAAAATCAAACATAAAAAGAATATTAATATTGTAGTATCATTTCTAGCACATTTCTTAAAAATCATGAATTATTTTAACATATTGAAATTTTTCACCTGGTAAAAGTAGTTATGGTTTTCTTTTAAATGAATGTCACCATCTTCTATTTTTAAGCATGGAAATGGGTTTGAATATTAGGTAATGTGCGCCAATAATGTCAAATTATGACAATTCGCAGAAAACGTCAACTTTTTATTTAGATTTTAATGTGCAAAAGCCTACCTACTTTGGATATTGATCGTAGAAAAAATATATTCAGAATAATGAAACATTATTATTAAATAACAAGTTTTTTATTGTCAAATTTAATACGTAATATTATTTTTTGTTAAAATTATAGCGTTTAATTTTTTTATTCGATGACGAACTCGAGAGTGATAGAAAAAAAATACTACCTACCTTTAATGCAGGAAGTCGATGTCAATTTATCCAAAAATAAAACTGATTAAAATGTACAATGAAACTCACTAGGACACTTGGCACAAATAAATCAGTTTTCTATTAAAGAAAATAACACTTATTAAAAACAAACAGCACAATAAAACACTTCAGAAACGTGTGATGTAATTTTGAAAACTAAATACCCGTAAGCTTGTTTTTAAATTTATAGACTCTTAACTCCTTCCCCCAGCCTTCATTAAGTATATTAAAAGTCGTGACGTCATATTGGCACAGATATACGGTAATGTGTTATTGACAATCAGGGAAATGTTTCTAGGAAATAACTACCTACCTAAGATAAGATAAGATAAGACAAATGAATTTTAAATACCTACTCATAATATCTATTGAAGGGTTTTTGTACTTTAATAGGATAAATATTTATGCGGGCCTGGAAATTCCAGGAAATGACCGTCAAAATTACCCAAAAACATTAGGTTAGTACCAACATCAGATAACAGATAACTTCGGTATTTAACCAATTAATCACAATTAATATTCCTGAACATTCAAATGACAAAAACTTCCATCTTTAACCAATGAGAATATAGTTTTCATTCGATACTTCAAAATCACAATTTATTAATTAGGTAGAATAGTTTTAAAATATATTGCGAATTGCGACACGTCAAGCGTCCCACTCCGACTCAATGTGACGCAATTATTGTGGCAATATATTTTGAAACGACTCTATATTCGTGACTTGAAATTATAAACATCCCTCGTATTGCTACCCGTATATAAACCAAATTATTTGTTTTAGGAAATATTTATATTTAATGTGAGGTTTTTGTTGTTGCCATCTGCATAATACCTACCTACATTCTTTACTTTGGTCCAGGAAACAAAGTCGATTTTCGTTAAAAATAAAATGTAATAGGTAGGTTATACTTTATGAATAAAAGTATTGAAATAAAGTATGCTCATACTCCAAAATGAGTCCTAGAGTTAACATTTTTATAATATTATAAATGGCATATGAAACGATTGGACCGTTTTCACAATCGCGAAATATTTTTTTTTATTTGGTAAAATCCCGGCAATTATTAAAAAATAGATTTTATGTACAGGACTATTATTATGATCCTTCGAACTCAGTCTACTAAAAACCGGTTTATAATACAATATTATACAATATCCCCTAATAGCTAGTCGGTCGATATTTATAGTTACTTAAAGATTTCTGTAATAGTTTGCACTAATTCAATCTCTAGTCGGTAGGTAACAGCACCTCCTTGATTGAATCTAAATTGACATAATTTTGTTCAGAAATTCCTAGGAGACGCTGTCCTTAAGGAAAAACAAATATTTTTATTCACCTTTGTTGATCTCTAGCGGCCAAACGAAGCAAGTTGGTGTATAGATAAGTTTGGCTAAATCAATTTAGCTCCATTTACACGCAATTTTCTGACGCCCTGGGTATTATTATAACAATCTAAAACCTGATGTAAAAATTGACCAACAAAGACAGTGATACGAGCCCTGTCCTTGATAGATACGTACGGCTCTGAATTAAATCCAAACTGACTTAAGAAGAATAATTGTTCTCTATGACATGAGTGAATTTTTCCAAGGCCTAATTTACAAACATTGTTTATTAAATGATCAATAGAACTGCACTCTCAACGTCTCTATTTGTATACATTATTTCAGAGTAATTATACCGAAATAATTTAATAACCACTTGGCTCTGTTCGGATCTGAAAAGCAATAGAAAATTTTCTAAATAAACGTCTATAATTCTTGGCTTCAAGTGGAAAAGCCAAATACTTCCGTTCTTAAATAAATTTCATAACGAGATAAAGATAGTCAAAACCATCAACTCACAACTCGAAAACTCCTCTTTATTGGATTCTCCTCAATTATGATGGAGATGACAACCAGTGTAGAACCATAGTCGTGCTTTCTGTTTTTATTCCAAGAGGCATATTTAATGAAGATATCAAAACGTGATTGTAGTCAGTTAATTTTTTCCAGAAAAGTTTTTAAATAAATTTTCATCAAAGAATACAATCTGTAGGAGGATGGGTGGGTCAGTGGTTATAGCTATTTGATGTCATTTTTCTAAATATAATAAATAATTAGAAATTTATTTGATATTTAGATTGGAGAGTGTATACAGATTTATTTATTTAGAACTATTAAATAATAGACGAATAATGTAACACATTATAATATATTACCTTAGTCACTCATGATTAGGGTTGCCAGACGTCACGCTTTTGTCGTATTTGCCACGTTTTTTGACTTGCTTGTACTCGCAACGCCACAGTACGAAAAAGCCACGCTTTTTCACAAAAATGCCACTCTTTTTATGCTTTTGTACAAAAATAGACATACCTGCGGGTAAAGGACCCTCTTTTTTGCGAAATAGAAGGTGATGACTTTTTTTTTTAGAAATTTCACAAAAAAAGGACCTGATTATATAAAAATGCTTGGTATTTTAACCTAATGCTCTGTCGTCACGGTTATCACGCTTTTCACTTTCGGAAATCTGGCAACCCTACTCATGATTCATACCTACGGATAATGAACTCATAATGCACGATCTGGCCCCAGAAAAGTAGTAAATAAAGAAAGCTTGTCTGCAACTAGAGAAACAAGCGATTTTGATATACATAATCTGTATTATTAGATAAATAGTTGTTGGTAAACATAGAATTTGACTCGATTATAATGACTATATTACTCAAGGATAATTATAACACGAGGCGATTATATGATAGTTAAATATGATACTATTTTTTTCAGGAAAATGCTTTTAAATAATTGTGACAACAAGAAGTCACTCTTCATCAAGAGAAATTCAATAATTTTCAAACATGAAAAAAAAAACTGCTTAATTATGAGAAATAAATTTTAAATCAAAAAGTTGGACGAAATGATAGTATGCAAACGGAACAGCTTTAGCAATTTATCCCATACTTTCTTTAAAATCTACCTTGGTAAGATCAATACATTTTTCATAACTGAGTTTTTACTAATATCATGTTTATTTAATAATTTATTTATATTAATACTATACTATGTTATATGAACATTTACTTATGTACTAATTTATATGAACTATACTGATCTGCCCCCAGGGATGTCTCAACTTGAATTAACTCAAATGGCAGAACAATATTATTTATATACCCAAATTCTATATTCCAGACCTGTCTTGATAATTCGAGAAGCCCCTCCACCATTTTTTACACTGGAACCGACTAAGTGCACTTGCTAAAACATTACAATTACGAGATCATTCATCGGGGTCTAATGCATTTAAGAATCATTATTCATTTCGTCTGGTGGGTTCCATAGACGTATTTTTGGGTGGGTTTCGGATGTTGACCTGTTTTATTGTACAAGAAAAGTGGAGCTACAAAAGGCCCGAATAAGACATTAGAGCAGGACCAGACTAGTCGGAAATGGATCTCAAGACAATAATAATACATCAGTAAATTTTTTTATTCTTGTGCATTGCCTTATTATTTCAACATTCCTATACGTATTTATGTGCAACACATAAACTCTTCACGGCTTCAGTACTTTGTGACTTCGCAAAGGCCTTCGATTGTGGTACCCATTTTTTTTTTATCCTGGGCTCGTCTGACTATGTGTCTCCGAATAACACTGAAGCCTATTGGCTTATTGTGTTTTACCCCATGTTAGTTCATAGCACCCACTCTATCACCTTTGTACCTTGTACAAGTTTGTACAGATCCTTGGGTGAGTGGGTTCTATACGTTGTTGGATCAACCTGGGGTTGTCCAAAAAGAGCCTGTCTTTTGCGATCTAGAGCTTCGCATTCGCACAGTATGTGTTTGGCCGTTTCTGGTTTCTTGTAACGTAGTCGGCACATGAGTTCCCCATTGTACATGACAATTTTGTTTAAGTGTCCCTTTACTGTGGCGTGCCCAGTCATGAACCCTGTTATCACTTTCAACTGATTCCTATTCATTAAGAGTAGTTCTCCAGTTCTTTTGGGACATGGTCTGCCTATGAAGGCTTTTCCATGTGCCTGTTTTGGGGTGCTTCCCCAATAGTTGATATATTGTTCCCGAATCCAGTCATTTATAAAACCCCGGACTGTACTTTTTGGTTCTCCTGGGTTTGTGTCTGGTTCCGGTGTTTCTTCTGACCCTCTTTTTGCAAGTTCGTCAGCCTTTTCGTTGCCTTCGATCCCTTTGTGACCTGGCACCCAAAATAGTTTTACTCTATTTCGGTCTGCCAGTGTTCTTAGTTCTTTGATGCATTCCCATACCAGCCTCGACGTAACTTTCTGACTCGATATGGCCTTAAGTGCCGCTTGGCTGTCTGACATTATTTGAATATGCTGATTTTCGACAGCTCTTTCATTGTTCGTTTTTGCACATTGCAAAATTGCGTATACCTCGGCCTGAAATACCGAGGAATGTATTCCTATAGCATAGCTATGGTTAGTATCAGGGTTTTTGGAGAATACTCCTGCCCCAGTGCCTTCCGCAGTCTTAGACCCGTCTGTATACCAGGTTTGTTCCTGTCGTTGGGCATTGGGCTCCCTTATGGTGATCTCCGCTCTTTCCTGTATTAAAACCTCAAAGGGAGTATTAAAAGAGTACCTCTTGGTTATGTGGTCTGATCTCATGTCTAGCACGTCTCCTGTCACTAACCTTGAGATACTCATGTGACCTGGCCTAATGTCAAGATTTCTCAGTGTATTCCCTAATCTGTTAGCACCTAATCTTGCCTCCCCTTGTATCACATAGTGAAGAGGTGGGAGTCCTATTAGTGCTTCCATTGCAGCAGTGGGGGTTGTTTTCATTGCCCCCGTTATTCCGAGGCAGGCAAGTCTTTGTACCTTGCTTAGCCTCGTTATTGCTTTCCTTTGCTGTGTCTTTGGCCACCACACCAAAGCTGCGTATGTTATTATGGGTCTCACCACCATGTTATAAAGCCAGTATACCATGTCTGGTTTTAACCCCCATTTTTTTTCCAAAGGATCGCCTTGTCATCATTAATGAGGTTTCCGCTCTCCTTGTGGTTCTTTCTAGATGCTGGTTCCAGGTAAGTCTCGAGTCAATCATAACCCCGAGATATTTTACCTCCCCCTTAAGCTGGATGCTTGCACCTCTTAGGTTTAGAGGCCCTAGTCCCTCCAATTTCCTCCTGCGGGTGAATGCAATTATGTCAGATTTGTTTGGGCTAATTTTTAGTCCTTTCGCCTCTGTCCATTTTGTTACTATATTTAGAGCCTCTTGCATTCGATCTCTTACTATAGTGTTGTATTTTCCCTGTGCCATGATCACTATATCATCGGCATATCCCAGGGTTCTATGTCCCTTATCTTTGAGAGCCCTAAGCAGCCCGTCCACTACAAGGTTCCACAGGAGTGGAGACAGCACTCCACCCTGTGGACATCCTCTCGCTACCCGTGCCGCTGTTGTCTCTCCCATAAGGGTTGTGTGTATAGTTCTCTCCCTTAACATAGAGTCGATCCAGGATACGCATGTGTCCTCGATTCCTCTGTGTTTGAGAGATCTAATGATTGATTCAACGGATGTATTGTCAAATGCATCCTCGATATCCAAGAATGCTCCCAGCGTTACCTCCTTGTTTTCCAGTGTGTTCTCCACCTGTGGTACCCATGATATTTTAATTAAAATTTATGACATACAGGTTTCTCCTTTGCAATGGCTTAAAACATACCTGGAAAATAAAAATCAACAGGTGTGATAAGGATTCTACAAATCTACCAATAAGCCTATTAAAATTGTTTGACGATGTGAAAACAATCAAATATGTATAACTACCTACAGGGTGTTTTGCTTTAAAAATGTATAGGTTTGGTCTGCTCTTCGTTTATGGACAATCCTGTATATTTAAGAATACATATGGACATAGAACTTTTATATTATTTTTTTTTCGTATTTCCAATAATAAAACAGCTATCGATCAATTAAGCACTCATAGGACACCCTGTATATGTGTTAGTGGTTAGCATGTTGGTATTCGTTAAGTAGGTAAATTTATAAGGAATTTTATTCTAAAATAATATACAGGGTGTTGCATTTGAAAAAATTGAGTAAATTGAACTTAAAATTAGCTATATTTAAGACTATTCGATAGCTTATGAATCTGTATTGTAAACAATTTTAAAATCATTGTTAACCTACCTAAAGTATGATAATTTAATTTGGGGTCTGCATCATTATCTAATTAAAAATAAAATTAATTGCTTTAAAAAAAATCTAGAATTGAATACAGTATTACCAAAACATTCTCAAACTGAAATAAAATACAGTGTGTTCTATTAAAACAAATATACATTTTTATTTGACAGGAAATAACGCAAAAATATTTTTAAAATATGTATTTTTTAAATCCATATAACTTTTATTTGAAACTATAACACAAATTGAAATATTAATCAATTACGCACTAATGGAACCTTTCGATACAGTTAAAAAAATCTATAAATGAATGTGATAAGTTCCGAAGATCGACTAAAGCTTTTCATCTAGAAAGACCATATTACACAGTAGTAGCAGAATTCTATAACGTGCCATACACTTTTGGGTTCCACATGCAGAAGCATTAAATAAATTATAAAAATGTGACTTTAATATTAAAAATTAAATTATATTGACGGATATTGCATATCCAAGGCAAATGTTATTCCTATTTTGTTTGTGTTTTGTTTAGTTATTCTTATATTTTATTATTCTTATAGGTAATACGTTTATATTTAGTTTTTAATTTAAGTACTCCCTTTGTCTATAAATTTTATGTACATTTGTCTATGCCACTATTAAGCATATCTCTCTCTTTTTCATCCATGTTCATTTTATTGGCTCTCATTCTACAATGATAAAGACGACATCCAATTAGGCTGGCTTACCCAAGTTCATTCTTTACTTTTTTATATATTGTCAGCAATTTTCTTTTTTGAGCTTTAAGAAGGGTGTTTGTTCGGATTTATTTTATCTCGGACATTTTTTTGTTTCATCTCTGCACACTTATCATATTTGATTTCCCGTTTGGCGGGATTGATTTGTAAAGTAATTTCTCTCAGAACTAAATCCCTTTGGGGTTTTGTAATTGTCTCTATTAATACTTTTGACTTTTCTGATTTCATTTATTAGCTCTGTTACTTGTTAAGATGGGAACACATTATCTTCACGTCTCGTGAGAACACGTTAGGCGAAATAGCATGACATGATATTTATGTTTAGAATCACATTTATCACGATTTGTGCTCTTCGGATTCTGAGAAAAATATGGAAAATATCTCGCATTAGTTATTCTACAAAACAGTAAATTTTGATCAACGTTGGTCTACAAAAACTATGCGCACATCTCCAAAGATTCCATATACGAGGTGGTAAGGTGGTATTGATAAATACTTATCCCACTACATAAAATACCACAACATTTCAAAATAAAATTCCCACCTTATCGAGACTGAGGCCCACAAGGGTAAACTCGTGGCGTCACAAAAACGAGAAATGATTTAACTTGGAACGAAAGACCGAAAGCCGATAGTAGTATTAGGACGTTGAATTTTTTGTTTTGTGAAGCATTGACATTACTTAGGTTCAACCATGTGATGATTTTTACAAGCCTTGATTTTTAAAATCATTCTATATCGGCTTTTGATTAGGGTTTAAAAACTTGTTCGAGCAATTTTTCCAATAATAATTGGCCCCTTTACCTCTTAAGCCTGCTCATGTAAAATATTTGGGCTCCTTATTAATAAAGGAGAGAAGAATGAATATCGTAACTATGTTAAAAGAAATAAATTGGCTTTTAGTTCAGAATTATGTTCAGTACATGACTGATATTTATTTATAAAATAAAAATGACATGGTACCATCGCATCAGATCTATTAGAAAAAAATACAAGAAGCCAACCTGAGTTTCATGTACGGTAAGCTATCACTAAAAGTTCCCAAAACATAATTTTTATTAAAGATTTAAAAAATTTAATAGACTGCCTACAGAAATTAAAAAAAAAAACAACAATAAATGTATTCAAAAGTAACCTCAAACAATGCTTGATAAATTAACAGAACGGATATACTTTCTTGTGATAATACTCTTTAAACCTGCCCTTTTTAAGTATTTCCCTTAATTTATTGTTATTTTACCCCTCGTTTTACTACTTACTGGTGTTTAAATTATTAATGGTTTTGAGATGATAGGTTATAGCAACTTATAGCCACAAAACTATTTTTGTGTTAAAGTAGATCCATAGAGAGCAATGTAATTTACAAAGGCCTTCTTTCAACATACAAATAAATGACAACTTTCTAATTAAAATGAAAAACAACAAAATACCTCGGTGTCATAATTGATCAAAATTTGAAATGGGTTGATCACATTACGTCATTAAAATCCCAAGGTAGGAAGATTCATTTTTAAATTTTACTAATTATTATTTATAATTCGCTGGTTGAATATGTAATCCAAAACTGTATAATTAAAATTATCTACAAAAACCAGCATCCTAACTCTCTTTTATATAATAAAAAAGTGCTTTGTATAAGAACATTATATTATTTGTCTTGCTGTACCTTTATTTATGGAAAGCCTGAATTGAGATACACTACAAATTATTTGCAATAAATATCAAAAGAAGCTTACATTTTTAAATAATTTGACATTTAAGAGCCATTCACACATCACAGTTGACATCTTGATACTTGACATGCACAGCCAAGCATTATTCTGCTTTTTGCCAAATAAAATAGCCGGTTAATTATTTTATGGGGTTCCGACAGAGAGCCAGTACATTTCATGAAGATGTTTTTGTGGCTAGGGGCGAAATAGTAGTATGCTTAAATTAGCATCACCATAAAAAAGTAATTTTTAAGAAACTACTTATATATTTTTCATAAATTGGCAGGCTTGGCGACTAATTTCTAATAAAAATAGCCTTCAAAATGGCTATGGTTGCAAGTATGAAGGTCGCAACCCGCCTTAGAAATTTCACCTTTACTATCAACAGCTGTTGTTTGAAAGGTCGTTAGAGAATGTTTACAATTTATAGAATGTTAGGAATGTTGACGTTAGAAATAACTGGAATTCCTAAAATTGTCACATAAGAATTGCATAGGTGGATTTTAAGAAAATTGATATTAAAGTAGTTAGGATGAACCGAATATTCTGAAAATCAATAGGGTTCTAAGTGAGAAGTAATTATTCAAGAAAATCAAAACCATAAGTCAATCAGAACTTTCGTTCTAGAGTTATTGGGCCAGCATACATACACAAGGACGACCAGACGAACATTTTTTTTTGCATTTTCGTACTCAGAATGATCGGAAACATGAAATAAAGTTTTAAAAATGGGTGTACGAAATTTTTTTCGTCTGCACCGAATACAATACTGAGGCCCCATAGGAAGGGCCTCAGTAATTTTATTTATTAAACATAATTTCCTTTAAGGCTTATACATTTAGCACAACGTTCATAAAGTAATCATAGTTAAGCCTTCTAAAATAAATATTTGGGTCTGCAAATCATTTGTCGCAAATCTATTACCTTTCAAGTACTTTCTAAGTTTTGGAACAAATAATAATCTAATGGTGGAGAATAAGGTGGACGGTTAACCAATTCAGATTTTAACGATTCGTGAGCAGGACAAAACCATAGGTGATTTTTGAAAACCTAATTTTTTATTCGTGGAGATTCAGATTGCCTTCACTTTTTGGATTACTCTTTAGTCTCTTAGTCACCGTGATGGATACACGTTTCGTCCATAGTAACAAGCAGATTTAAAAAGTTCGAGGAATTATCTTCAAAAGGACGGCATTGAAAGCGCTTCTGATTAGCATAAAGACATTTCGTGATCCATTTGGTCATATTAAAGTTGCGATGAAGAATGTGAAACACATATTCATAGGAAATATGCTTCTGCTGTAAGCTTGTTTTCAATTCGTCGATATGCTAAAATCATATCATGGATAGAAACAATGTTTTTCGAAGTGAACACAGAAATTGGTCTTCCAGACTGATGCTCATCTAAATTATAATTTCGCATTTGTATCGATCTATTTTATAAGGGGCGCTGCATAAGCCGCATTATTTGTGGCTTACATATACGTTAAACTTTTTTGTTATTTAAGTTGGCACCAATTTTATTAAAACATACTAAATACACGTCATTTTACCATTAAGTTATAATTATTATTAACCCCAAAAGGTAACAATTTTCGATATAGCCGCGTTAATTCGGTGGCGCTGTTGAAATATATGTAAATGTCCCATTGATAACCAGTCGGTGTTGCAAGCGAGAATTGTTCTCACCCATATAAAAAACTATATATTTACTAATGTTTAATGGTAGCAGCCAATTGTTACACCATTTTCAAATAGAAATAAGGTCGTTCCAGAGCAGTGGATTGGCATACATTTTAGTGTCGTTTCCGTAAAAAAAATGTATGGCCTGAATATGCAAGACAAGATTACTGCATATACTAAAAATATCAGGCGGCCTAGCACCGATCCCTGAGATACTCCACTGGGCACCTGTCGATCAAAAGAATATGAGTCCAATTTTGACACTACAATATCTATTGGCAAGATAATTTTCGATCCACATGTTTAGATTGCCTTGGAGTCTTTTGTGGGGGTACTCTATTGAAAGCTTTTGCGAAATTCAGATATATGATGTCTATAGGAATATTGGAATCAAGAGCTTTCGACCAATCAGTTCATTAGTTCATAGAACAAAAACTGCTTAAAAATGCATTTTTTACATGATACGTTGTGTAATAAAGATCCTCCCATCGAAAAAAAAAAAAAAAAAATATAGAGCGCAGCGCCATCTAAATATTGACCTATTTAAAATCAATTTATATCTGAAACTGAAGCTCTCTTAGTAATTTGTGAACTGGCTTTTACAGAATTAAAATATCTCTATTTCTTACCAAAATATTTGGCCTGGTAGTTTTTATTGGTACACCCTGTAGTTTAAAGGTTAATTATTTGTAATCAGAGAAGCAAGCTTTAATTAACTTTGCGTGATTAAGTATTATTTCAGAAATACCTATATTTTACGGCTTTTATTACTAGAAGTTTCTTGAAACGTTTGAAATCAAACTTCTTGGAAATCAGAAGTTCTAATTGGAAATAATGTATATTTGATTTAAATCGAAATGCCTAAGATTCTTAAGATTTTAAACATTGAGAATAAGTTAAAGACAATTTAATAATGAAATTTATGATTATTTCAAACAAAACGGGAATATCTAAAACATCTTCAATTAGTTCGTATGTTCAATCAATAAAACACGGCATCCAACGCAAGTAAAATTATAAGCTCGTATCTTTGTAATTGGGCAATTATACGAAAAGTACCTTTTGTAGAGTTTGTCTCAATAGCTACTTCGAAATAGCCAATTTGTCTCGCTTTAATTCTTTAGAGTGCATCTTTTTTACACAGAAACTCCATAATAATATAAAGCAAGTATGATTAAAAATAAACACACACAAAACTAAACTGCAAAACAATAAATTACCAACGTGGAGCAATTTTGTTCCTGGGATAGTATATTTCAGGGAAGTTTAATTAACACACAAGTAGTAGGAGCTGAAAAGGATATAAAGATAAGAATAGGACAGACTTAAAACACTTTTAAATCACATATTTTCATCCCATATCAATAAAAAAAAACTAAAGAGAAGATTTTCGAAACTAACGTTAATAATATATCAATATAATTTATTTTATAATAGAGTGGAAATAAGTATTTATGTACCAAGATTGGTATGAGTGTATAATCATAAAACATATTCTAAGGGACACAGAAGGGTATAATATCCGCTGTTGTCAAATGCCTATTTCATTATTCTTGTTTTTACATATATTAATAAAGTTAAAACAATTCAACCTATTTTATCAAATTTAACTAAATTAGATGTAATTTTACTAAATTAAATGTAATAATTTTCAATAAATTCCAAAAACTAGTAATCGCAAGTTGGAAGTGGCAACAGGGCTTACACCGTTACGTTGTTCATTATAAGCGCACAACGCTTACACATTTATTCATTGATTAAATATAGTTGTATCTCCGTAAAATCCTTCTCTTTTTCTCTCTCACCTTCCGTCTTCTCGCCACGGACCTACAAATAGAGTGTATTGATTGTCGACTTAATCTTGGCATCGTGAATATTATATTTTATCAATGAATGGTTATATATCTGTTATCTCTGTGTATAAGTCAAGATCACAGTTTGCACATAGAAACCCGTATGCTTAGGTTTGCAAGTGTTCGAAACATGAAAATAAATTTACAAGCTGAGATGCAAATGACAGTTTTTATAATACTATAGTAGAATCCGTCAAAAATAGCCAGTTAAAGAATGTCAGGAATGTGTAACAGGGTTGCCATATTTTTGATCTAAAAATCTAGTTTGATGAAATTTTCAGAGAAAATGTGATGGCCAATTTTAATGTTTTACATAGGTATACCATATACATTTATTTTAATTTAATACAGGTCATTCATATTTGTTTTAATTTTCACATCACCATTTTGTTAAGGATAAAAATAAGGGGAAATGAGGAACCTCAAAAACCGTGTAATAGAACGTCGAGCGACAGTTTCCCTCCTTATAATAACTACCACTTTGGCTAATATCCCAACAGCGATTTAATTATATAAAAAAAAAAACATCACAGATATAGTAAAATTATTTTCAATACTTTAACTTTGTTTACTAAGGAGATCTTCATTCTTGGTCATGAGTACGAGAAAATTAAACACATCTACAGATTCCATTAGAGATTGGAATCGAGAATGTCTATTTATTGCTGAATAAGGAATTTTTTTTTAATTTGTAGATTTTCGTTAGTGGGCTGTAGAAAAAATATACTGTATAACTCGAATGGATTGTCCATATCCACTCTTGCTAAAAAAAAATACTATTATCAAGGCTTCTATTCTTGGATTTAGCTCCAAAGTTTGTCTTTTGCTTTTAAATCAACCAGCAACTGTAAGAGCATTTACTATGTTGTTTAATATTATGTTTACGCCTGCTAATTTGAAAGTATTATTTTTACTGTGCCTGTACTAACTCAATCGAATTTAATTCGCAGTGGATTCCTACTGAGCTGTATTATAGGTCAGGTAGTCTCAATATATCCCCTGTAATAATGTCAATGGGATTTAAGAAATGGCTTTGAGTTACGCTGCGGCCAGGCACAGAGCTACATGGTCTAGTATCGTTTTTAATTTTGACACGTCTGACATCGGCACGTTCATTGGTTGAAGACGAAGTTTTTGGCAAGTGAAGCGTGAAATGTCAGTATTGAGAAGTTATAATTTTTTGATTTTTTCTTCTACGAAATTTATACCGTTTTTTGGTGTGTTATCGGCTTCAACTGCTAAGGTTATCTCGCCTCGTGTTCTGTATAGGCTTTGTAACTGTTTCCCTGCGCCACTTTAGGAACAGCACTGTTAATTAGAACTTATTTACTATGGAAAGCAAAATGTACAATAAACTCAGAAAAAGAAGATTCAAGGATTGCTATGGTGTCATCCAAGAGTCCCCGCCCTAGATATTACTTTTCCAGTGGGAATAGCCTTTAAAATTAAAGTATAACAATTTTATGTTTCAGTTTTACCTTCTTTTAATGTAGGCCAATTTTGACGTAAGTTTGTAATAATTTTTCAATATTAGGACACCATTTGATTAGAGAATTGGTGGTACTACTCCACCACAACAATATATGTTAAGACAGATAAGGAACTAAGCTTCTCCTGCTTTTCACTTAGCAGACAATAGTAGTTTGTGCAACAAGAGATATGGACAATCCACTCGAGTTGTACAGTATATTTTTTCTACGACTCACTAACGAAAATCTACAAATATTAAAAATGATTTCAGATTATTAGAATAAAATAATTATTTTAAAAATAATTTATGACTTACGAATTTGCAAATAAAAACTAATCAAATATAATTCAAATAAATTGAAATCCCCAATCTCAATTAACTTGAATGAAAATCCAATAAACAAATAATTGCAAATAAAATTTAACCAAATATAATTCAAATAAATTGAAATCCCCTAATCCCAATTTACTTGAATGAAAATCCAATAAATAAATATTTGCAAGTAAAATTTAACCAAATATAATTAAAATAATTTAATTTAAGAAAAAAAAAAAGAAAAAAAAATTCATTTTTCATTTTTCTCCATTTGAGATTTGAACTCGAGTCTTCCGTATGGAAGACCACAGGACCATCTACGCGTTTATTGTTTTTGCTTTAATACTCGTAATTAAATTGACTTCATATAGTTTTATTCAAATTAACAAATTATTTATAATTATAGACGAAATAAAAACATAAATTCTATTATTTATCGATTCTACAAAAGAATAACTCATTTTAATGTGTATTTAATCTCAATAACTAAAAAATATACTGACAATTAGTTTGACAGAATTGTCATTTATTTAAAATTTTAAAAATAATAGCAGTCGGTTGATCAAAATATGAACTGTGATTGGTGGATTTTATTTTTTTGCAGTGTTCTTACTAGGTAGAATGGATATGAAATATATTCGTTCAGTTGAAGGCCCTTTTTCGTTCCATGTGAGTGTAGAAAAAAATATTACGTATTCTATAATAAATGAAGCAATGATAAAGATATGCTGTCCCAAATATATTTTACAACTGTACCATAACATTTTATTTTTTTTTTCAATTATTTTTGTCGAGAAAAAAGACATTACCAACGAAGTCCCTGTTTAAATGATTTCCTTTTTGAACAAGTCCTGCTACTTGACATTTCAATTATGTGCCTTCTATTCTTTCCATTCGTAGGTAAAACTTCTTGACTGGCTACATTTTTTTTTTATTATGAGTTTGTTCCAACCTTGACACGCTTCTCCCATGAAGTTCTTTTCCGCGCAATTTTTCACTTTTATTAAATTTAATTGTACTCTCGAGCAGTCATTTTATGCCGTCGACGGCTGTGATATTCTCAATAAATTTATACGAATTTGATCGTTTTTAGTTATATTAATTTTTGTACAACTGTAGTCATTAAAAATTAAGTTTTAGTGGAAGGTGGCGGTATTAAAAATTGACATTTATAAGAAAATTTATTATGAATATTTCATTTGTTTCAGATAAACAAATATTTCATTTATCTGAGATAATATCATAGTTACATTATTTATTTTACAAAGGTATATAATAATAATACTAAGGAGGGTGGGTTGGCTCAGTGGATACTCATGACTTTGAGATCGAAATATTAATTCTAATACATTGGTAGGATTCCCCACTCGATCATTTACTGTTGGGTTCTAATTAACAGTGCTGTTCCTAAAGTGGCGCTAGAAAACAGTAATAAAGCCTACACAGAATACGAGGCTAGTAACCTTAGCTGTTAATGCTAATGACAAAAAAATACTGATACTACATTTCTTTTTTATACAAGCTAACCTTCTGGGGTTCAATCGTTTCACCGTTATTTCAATTATATGGGGGTGAAGTGTAGAGAAAGTATGGTTAACTATTATTGATAAATATTAGTATATTTTGATCTGTAAAAGTTTCTAATACAACAAACAACTATTGTATTGCATTTCCATCTTTGAAAAAAAAAAATAATTATAATATTTAAATTGTGTAACGGTTGGAACCGTTTTTTCGACACAACCACCTCTTAAATGTCATTCATCGTTTTCTTCTTCCTTGATTCGTATTGTGCGAATTATTTTTGACTTGGATGTCAACGAATCAACTTGATTTGAATTTCAATATATCTAGGTCATCCTATGTATTAGATGAATTTTAATATTCTTATTGGCCGTCTGATTTTATAAGGTAAGTTTTAATAATAATATATTTTATACAAGGATTTCTTAATTAAATTGTCAAGTTCCGAACATAACCTAAAATCCTATCAACAATGAGTAACACACATGATTAATTTATATATAATTTTTTTGGAATAAGATATTATTCTTTACTATGTTTAAATATATTAAATAAGATTTTTCCTTTTCATATTAATTTTAGTCTCTGTGAAATTATTCATTTAATAGTTAAAGCATTTTATGTAAATCCTATTAAATTTTCCTTTTTCCTATGATATCATTCTAATCCTTTTTTTGCATGGCTATAATATCTAGACAGTTTTGAATTCCTATCAAGATGTTTTATGGTTTTTATACCTAGACGTTTGTTTTGGTTTTGATACAATCTGAAGACCGTGGTTTGATTCATCTCTAGAAGATCTAGATAGTTTCGAGTATAAGTTAGAATACCAAATATCACGAGATCATTTACGTTGCAGAATTACGAATAAGGATCCCGAATCCCTTTGAAGAAGTTATTCGAGTTATTTAATAACCACGCCCAATCAATTGAGCTCAATTATACAAGTATATAGAATAACTAGAGATCACGTTACAAAATTGCGCCCAACGTAAGTAAATAGCTCTTAACATTGAAATAGTTTCCTTATAACTTATCGTTCTAATTCCCATATGTATTTCACAGAGGTTAAGTAAACTAACTGCATGTTTTGTACTTTTACTAATACTTTCTTACCTCTTATTTTAACCTTTTCTATAAATCTACATATCGTATCGTCAAGTTTTATATAATATCTGCATTTTGAACTAGGTCTAGTGTTTATACATTTTTATACATATTTACACACATTTATACATATTTTGCTAGTGATATATCTATATATTCATTATACACTGATCAAAGTGTTGATTTTTGTTCCTATCGAATAATTTTTTTTTGTTAGTGATAAAATTTGTGCCTTTAATTAATTAATTATGCCTTACATCCTTGTTAGTGGAAATAAAGATAACCATGTAGTATACCTATGTTACGCCGCTGACCCACATATTTAGATTTAAAATTTTACGTCACTCTCTATCGCTGCCTGTGTACATTACTCATTACCAATTGTTGTGTCGCCTGATTCACATCGCAAAACCGGCCACATTCCAGGGATTATAAAAACATGGGCAAAAACTATCGAAAATCGTATTAGAAATACGATAAATTGAAAAAGAAATGAAGGAATTCAGAGCACAGGTAGGAGAATAATGTTTTTCTTTTTATTTAACTTATTTTTAGCTTGCAGAAGATACTACTTTATGTGTAAATTTCTGCATTTAGACGACAACTAAATATACAGAAGATACTACTTTATGTGTTAACGGTGCAGACATTCATAAAATCCGTCTGCAAAACGAAAAATGCTATTTAATGTGCAAATTTCGCAAAACTTTGATGAGGGCAGATACTACTCTATGTGTAAATTCTGCATTATAGACAAAGACATGTACAGAGGAGGCTACTTTATTTGTTAACTCTGATCTTATACTAGTACAGGTTTGAGAATGGTTTTCTTCATAATTTAATTGATTTTTAGCTTGCAGAAGATACTGCTTTACTGTAAATTTCCGAATGACGACATATTAATATGCAGAAGCATTCATATAAGCCGTATGCAGAGCGAAAAATGCGACTTTATGTGCAAATTTCGAAAAAACTTTTGTGGTGGAAGATACTACTTTATGTGTAAATTCTGCAAATAACAAATAACTATACAGAGGCGGCTACTTTATGTGTTAACTCTGATCTAATACATTATGCAAGCCCAGCTAAATGCAACGCGAAAAATGCTACTAAATGTGTAAATTTTGTAAAATTTTGGTCGATAAGATACTATTTTATGTGTAAATTATTTAAGCCAAATAAATGTACAGAGAAGGCTACTTTATGCGTTAACTCTAATCTTGTACTCATAAACCGTAAACTCGGCTAACTGCAACTCGAAAAATACTACTTATTGTGTAAATTTTGTAAAACTTTGGTCGAGAAGATACTATTTTAAGTGTAAATTCTGCATTCAAGCCAAATAAATGTACAGCGAAGGCTACTTTATGTGTTAACTCTGATTTTATACTCATAAACCGTAAACTCGGCTAACTGCAACTCGAAAAATACTACTTAATGTGTAAATTTTATAAAACTTTGGTTTAGAAGATACTATTTTATGTGTAAGTTCTGAATTTAAGCCAAATAAATCTACAGAGAAGGCTACTTTATTTATTAGCTCTGATCAGAATATCAAGATATTTACCTTTGATTTGAAATGGTACACCTTTACTTAGTTATGAAATATGCAAATATAGTTCAATGATCATTCTTTCTAGTTTACCTTATATTACCTTACCTACCTTTTTTTACCTTTATCTTATCTTTCCCTGATTGTGACATTTGTATGGTATAAGAGTACAGATTTAAAGTTAAAATACATTTTTTCATTTTAATCAAATTTTTTTTTTAAACAAGCACTTAAAGCTAAAGTAGTAAATCTTCTTAGTCTAAGTTATAAATCTTTAGTCTTTAAGGGCTACACTCAAATTTTCAATTGTTTTCTAAAAAAAAATTTTTGTGTTAAGTCTTAGCTTGTAAGTTTATCAACCCCTTTCTATTTTGGAAGCATCACTAAATAACGAAATATGTGTCTCAAGTTCCTTTATTTTATGTATTAAAATTTTCAGTTTGTTTTTCTCTTTTTTTTTTGTTATACATGAATACTTAGTAATCTGAGTATTTACTATTCTCTACCTTACCTTTATCTTATATATGTATGGTTTATGCCAGTACAATTTTTTTAGTTTAAAGATTTAACTTTAATTTGAATTTTATTTTACCGATTTCTTGTTGCTACGACTTTTACACTGATATGCAACACACTAAACCATTGTAACAAACTAATTATCAAATGTCGTTCAACTTAAAAATCACAAAGAAAAAACTAGTAAAAAGCTGTGGTGTCACCGAAATGTTTAGCACCAAAATAATGGCGGCCAATTGTTAATCGGCACAAATACTAGGAGTGCTCGATATACTTGTTACGCGTCCTCTCTCTTTCCTTGCCTCTACACTTCATAGCATTATCTAATGACTTATAAAAATAGCTGTCAGGGCACTGACAGGGGTCATGACATAGATTGTTTGTAAGCGGGTTATCAGAAAAAAAAAATGAAAAATAAATCTTATAAACGCTTCGCTCGTGACGCAAATGCCACCCCCGTGAATATTAGCCTAATTATATATGCTCGTTGAATAATATGATTGATTTTATGTATGCATTCAACGCCGCATTTCCATTAAAAACAATAAAAAATAGCGGGAAAAGAAATAATATTAATAAAATAAAATTTTCGTCAGAATTAGAAAAACAAATCTCTATTTTAAAACATGCAAACTGGATTAGAAAAACAACTAATGCTATAAGTAATGAAGAGTATAACTTAAAGAAAAAAATCGTAAATTCTCAAATTAAAAATGAAAAGCAGGCTCATTTCTGTAGCATAATAAATAATTCAGGAAATAAATCAAAAACAATTTGGCAACTAGTCAACACTAAATTAGGAAAAGATAAAAAAGATACAATCCCAGAAAAACTTAAACATGACGAAAAACTCTACGAAGGCAAAAAAGAGGTGAGAGTTATAAATTCCAAAATGGAACTTTTATTTTTAAAAATTTTATTAAGGATAAAATACACTTAAATGGATATCTGAACTAAAGCTACTTCGAATAACTAACTCAAATAACTAAAGTCAAGTAACTAAAGACAAATAACAACAATAATAAGGTTCTACTCCTATTTATAAAGTAAAACTGATTATTAATCAAAGATAATATATAAAAGAGTCTATTATATTCTCAATATATAACTTGAGTAATGGTTTTGCTATATTTCTTGTAGATTCGGTTTTATCGATATTGCCACCTGAAACTGATACTGTTTGTACACTAACAAAAAAAACACCGTGTGACTCATTTTATTTTAGGCCAATGTTAGATATTGAAATTGTGGATGTAATAAAAAGTTTGAAAAATAAAAAGTCTACAGGTTTTGACGATATACCTGTATTTCTCTTGAAAGAATGTGCAGATCAGCTGGCCCCATTCTTTACCAAAATAATAAACAAATCAGTAACGTCTGGTAAATTTCCTGATATACTAAAAGTATCAAAGGTCGTACCTATCTATAAAAAAGGGCCAACTAACATTCTTTCAAATTATAGAGGTATATCCATCCTCAGTGTCGTTGCAAAAACTCTTGAAAAGGCTATTTTTAATTCCATTATCTCATATCTGGATAATAATAATATTATAACAAGCAAACAGCATGGATTTCGACGTGGATATTCATGCGAAACTGCCACAGTAGAATTTACCCAAACAATTCACGACAAAATTGATAAAAACTTGTACACTTACGGTGTATTTTTTGACTTATCGCGAGCTTTCGATTGTTTGGACCCAAACATCTTATGTCAAAAATTAAATGCAGTCGGTATAAGAGACCCTGTAAATTCATGGGTAAATTCATATATTTTAAGTCGTCCGTTTTTTGTTTCTGTTGATAATATCCAGTCTGATATATTTTATAATGACCTAGGAACCCCTCAAGGGGGAGTACTAGGTCCATTACTTTTTCTACTGTACGTTAACGATATGCCTGAATATTTTAAAGATCAGGATGATATATTTATTTATGCTGACGACACAACAGTAATAGTATCTGCCGATTCTTTAGGACAGGTAGTAGAAAAAGTTAAAAATATTATTATGGCATTTAAAGAATGGTGTGACAGAAAATTTGTCCAATCACCTTTTGATGTAAATATCAACAAAGTTAATGTATTAGTAAATTCGGCAAATAAAACTAAATTTCTTGGGACACTTGTCGATTGTAATCTAAACTTCAGAGAACAAATAGATAATATTTGCAAAAATCTTAATAAAAGCTATTTTATGTTGTATTCACTTAAAAATGATATGCCAAAGGAATCTTTAATAACAATTTACTATGCCCATGTATATTCAACCCTTAACTACAACATTACTGTTTGGGGACAGGCATCAGATATCTCTCGCGTATTTATTATCCAAAAACGAATATTACGGTTAATTTTTAGTTTGGGTTACAGGGATAGTTGTCGAGAAATATTTAAAAATAATAAAATTCTTACTGTTACTGCAATATACCTCTATAAATTATTGTCTTTTACTTTTAATAAAATAAGAAATCTCGTAATGAAAAAAGATATACACGGGTATAATACCAGAAATGCTGAAAATATATATTTAAAACAACATTACCATACCAGCTACAAAAAATCACCATACTACGCCGGTTCTTACCTCTTTAACAAACTGCCATCAAACATAAAAAATAATCAAACCCTACAAGGCTTCCAGAAAGATCTTAAGCAGCTATTAACAGTTAATGTTTTCTATTCATTAGATGAGTTCCTACAGTATACGGTTGCTTAGCTGATATATGAGATTTTTATAGATTTTTATATTGTACTGTGTTGCATTGTTACTTTGTTCATTTTATTTATTTATTTATTTATTTATTTATTTATTTATTTATTTATTTATTTATTTATTTATTTATTTATTTATTTATTTATTTATTTATTTATTTATGTATGACTTACCTTATTCATATTTTGTAGATATGGCTTCAAAGGTCAATAAATATTATTATTATTATTTTTATTATTATTATTATTATTATTATTATTATTATTATTATTATTATTATTAATACATTATTATTCACATAAATTTATTATTATTATTATTATTATTTACTCAGGTAATTAATATATACTCTCCTTCAATAATATTATACTATTGGAGAGCTGTAATATAAGTTTGTCATATAAGGTTAGGTTATAATAAATAGACTGTTTAAGGTCTCAATTTATTTGAAGGTTGAATTTCCACTTATTGTGTTTACATGCGAAAGAACGTGACAGGGAACATTTTATAGCAAGTTTACTGATCTTTAAGATTACATTCCCTACCATTAGGATTTTCACGCGATAAATATTCACAAAAAGGCTGTTTTCCTTCTGAAACAGAAAGAGTCGTTTACTTTGATTTCCATATCGCATTAATAAAAAAGAGTGAGTTATGATTTCTGTATATTTAGGAATTTTATTTAGTTTCAGCATCTTAAATAATTGATAAAATAACCAAATTATAAGTTTTTTTTGTATAAAAGTTACAGGATCGGATTAGGTAGAATTACATTTTATTATTTAGAATCCAAATTGAAAAGAAATTTTTTTTAAAGTAAGAAATTGTTAATATTATATATTGGCCTGTAATTTTCAATTAACTGTGTATTAACTTTAGAATCACGTAAGCTTTCAGGCAACTAATTATTTTCAAGACATAACTTAAAGAAATTTTAAAGAAGAAAATGATTTTCCTTATAAATCTGATTTTATTTTGATAGTTGTTAATTAACGGATGCGAAAATTAGTCAAAAAAATATTGCGAAAAAGCATTCATGCTCATTATCGAGATTATTTTTACTGTTAAAAAGCGACGAAGCATTTTTTACAAATCCTTCATTATTTCCTACAAAAGAGCATGTCTATTTAGTTGGCTCTACGTGATCCTAACTTTTTAAAAAACTTTACAACATGATACGATTCGCGCGTCTAGAATTAATCTACATTTATGTTCTATTTTTTGTTTTGATTATCGACTAAGCATCAGCACGAGTGATTGAACATCCTTTTCAGCAAATCAGGCAACTCATTAGTCACGGGGATGTCGTTAGTATTTGACTGGATGTAAAAAGTGAAAATTGTTGTTCTGTGTTTGTAGATTTTGTTCGATTGACTAACATCCTGTCAGAATCAGTTAGAATCGTCAAGAATGGCAAAGGATTGGCAAAAATAACAATGTTTGTTGACCTAAATTTTTCATTAGTGTTTGACTCTTATTGTTTAAGACTTAAAAGGTATTAATAAAAATACTTTTAATATTAATTTATTTATAAATAAGACAAACAATTATTTTATTTCACTTTAAATGTTGAAAAACGTTTGGAACATTTTCTTATTTAGTTTTTCTATTCGTCAAATCATCTAGTTTAATTAAATGTAATCATCATTGTCTGATTTCAGCTTAAGCCTAGTCCGCCAACATTTAAACATTTGTATAAAAACTGTATAAAAGCTGTTTAAAATGCGTTTGCAAACATTTGTTTAAAAACATTTAAACAAATGTTTACTGTTTTTTGGTTTCCCGTCAGAATGGGAAACACGTGTTTTTATAATCTCCAAGAAGCAAGTCTGGACGCGTTCGAAGCAAATGTTTGTAAAGTAATTGTATCAGTGTTAGCGCTAGTTCGTGGTTTATTGTTTATTGTGTTTATACATATAGGGCTATATAAAATGTGAAACCAAGAAAAAACTCTTTTTTTAATTGAAGACCTTCACAGTATACCATGCTTATGGGAGGTAAAGTGTATGGACTATAAAAATGGCAATAAAAAGTGGATGCGTATGAAATGCTTGTAAAAAAGTAAAAAGTCAGTACAGGAGACATTGAAAAAAAGATTCAGGCACTAAAAAATCAATTTCGCCGAGAGCATAAAAAATTATTAGACTCTGAACGAAGTGAAGTATCTCTCAAGCAAGTGAACTGGTTTGGCTACGAAAGATTATTATTTTTTCTACAAGGCTGTGAGTCTAAAGGTAGTCGTTCAACAGATTTAGGACATGAGGAAACTAAGGTAAGAATGTTAATTTATTTTTTATTGTACTATTTTTTGTTTTCTTCTTCTTCTTCTTCTTCTTCTTCTTCTTCTTCTTCTTCTTCTTCTTCTTCTTCTTCTTCTTCTTCTTCTTCTTCTTCTTCGCCACAAAGTATGTATTAAGGCACTAAAACATTGCCCTTCTTTTTTGTTTAAAACAGTGTTGTGGTCCAAAACACGTTATTTTTCTAACACTAATAAGGGAAACAACTAAGGTAAGCAGGCCCCCAAGAGAGGCCGCTGTAGTGACCAAAAACATATGCAGCAGAAATCGGTTAAAGTGGGCCGTAAACACTTTTGAATCGTTTAAGACTCCAGGTGTGGATGTAATATTTCCTGCACTGCTTCAGCAGGCACAGGAGAAATTACTACCACACATAATCCGGCTATGCCGGAGCAATTTGGAGCTGGGATATATACCAGAGGCATGGAAAGGGCCAGAGTCACCTTTATTTCAAAAGTAGGGAAAAAGGATACCACACATCCTAAATCCTTCCTACCAATCAGCCTCACATCCTTTGTATTAAAAACAATGGAGAAGGCAGGCTGTTGATAATTATATCAGAACGGAAGTCCTGGAGAAGGTGCCACTACACCACAACCAACACGCGTACCGAGCAGGAAGATCTACAGAAACTTCCCTGGTACAGTTGACTGACGTAATCCAGTATGTACTGACAAACAAAGAAACGGTCGTGTGACCCTTACGAGACATAGAAGGAGCTTTTGACAACACCCACACGAATCTGTAAAAAGAGCGCTTGCATACAGAGTAGATACCATCACATTCAGATGGATGGCTCAGCTGTTATCTACGAGAATTGTAGATACACACATAGGGCAGGACACCATCTCCATTAGCACAACCAGAAGATGTTCACAATGAGGAGTTCTATCTCCACTAATTTGGAGCCTAACCGTAGACGAACTTCTATGCAGATTGACTGACCTCGGCATACCCTGTCAAGGTTATGCCGACGACATAGTCATATTTGCTAGTGGCAAGTTTAGTGTGATATAGTCCAACGAGGACTAAAACATACCAAAAGATGGTGCAGTGAAGTGGGACTCACTATAAACCCTACAAAAACAACACTAGTAGCCTTTTCAAGGAAAAGAAAACTTACTCTCAAAACGGTTAAATTAGACGGGATAGATATAGAATGGAAAAATAAAGTCAAATATCTAGGCCTAATCCTGGACAACAAACTTTTCTGGAACACACATGAGAAGGAAGTAGTAAATAAGGCCACAAAAGTCCTAATAGTATGCATAAACATTGCAGGTAAACGATGGGGATACAACCCAAACATACTGCGATGGATACATACTGCAATAGTGAGACCAAACATCACTTACGGGGATATAGCCTGGAGTAACAGAACTAGTTTAGCTACTACGAGAGCTAATATCTCAAAAGTACAAAGATTAGCCTGTGTTTGCATTACTGGTGCAAAGAGAACCTGTCCTACGGCCGCAATGGAGGTGATCTTAAACCTCACCCCTCTACATTTGATGATAGAGAATGTGGCAAAAAAGACACGATATAAAATGATCAGAAACGGAGTAATCAGACGAAAGTCTACTTGCTTCAGCACTAAAGATATCTGGGACATGCTCCAGGATGAAATGCTAAAGAAGTAGAGTTTTGTGAAAAACTTCAAAACCACAGAGCTGAGCTGCAAGAAAGAATGGAGCCAAAAATCCATCGCGCTTTCAACCGAAAGACGTGCTATTCAGTGGTATACGGACGGTTCCAAAACCATAGAAGGAACTGGAATAGGAGTATATGGGCCGAGAACCAAGCACTCCGAAAGCTTGGGAAAATACCCAAGCATATTCCAGACATAAATTCACGCCATCGAGAAGTGTATCCAGTTTAACATCGAGAAAAACTGTCATAGACAAGAGATTATCATCATGTCCGATAGTCAAGCAGGCATCAAAGCGCTGAGCTCTTACGTAATCAGCTTAAAGATGGTCTGGAGATGCCTAGAACAATTGAATAAGCTATGCGAGAAAAATAGAGTACTTTCACTTGGGTCCCGGGACATAACGGGTAACGAGATTGCAGATAGTCTTGAAGGAAACACCCTTTGTAGGACCTGAGCCGTTCTGCGGTATCAGCAGTAACATAATATCAGAAGAGATTTAGAAAGAATTGGGCATTAGAAGAACCGATAATTGAAACAATCTCTTGGGGCTGAGACAGTCCAAGATACTTCTGGGTGAATATAACCAGAAAAGATCGGAAGCCTGCATCTGCCTGAGTAAGAACAGGCTACGTATTGTAACAGGGATCCTTACCGGGCATTGCCGACTAAAAGGATACCTAAGTAAACTGAGAGTAGTAGAGGATAGCGAGTGCAGATTCTGTGAGGAGGAGGACGAAACCTCCATTCACATCCAACTGAATGTGTAGCACTCCAGAATCCAAGGGCACTATATCTAGGAGGATATCAAATAGAAGAGGGAGATTTACCTAACTTGAAGCCACTTCAAATCCTACACTTTCTTGAGAAAATAGGATTGGAAAGGTCGTTATAGGCATTGAGACATTTCCTTAGTGCTTAGTGCATTGGTGACAGAAGGGGACACAATAGATCTTTTAGGTCGCAGTATATTAACTCCCCATTCCCAACATAACACTAAAAAATGTCATTTTATAATACATATTTTTACCAAAAAAATTAAATTAATTTCTTGAAATAAATGAAATACTATCTAAAATAAAACAAACAAAACATCATATACACGTGTATAAATGTTTTGTTTGCAGGCAAATGTTTCCAAACATTTGTTCGTGGGCAGTGTATGTAGGTCTGGACTAGGCTTTATACATCGTTTAAACGGGTTGCACGGTGAAATGTTGATGCGAAACAACAAAAAAAAGGGATCTATCACCTCGTCTGCTATAATTTACAACCATGTCAGTTACTGGCATAATATTGGTTATTTTAATATATGAATGATTGGTAAAAGATTGATAACATCTTGGTTAAATGGTTAAATTCAAATTATAGGATTACATCATTGCTTCGTGCACTGGCAAACGTCAATGAAGAATTAATTAGAACGTGTATTCTTAAACCAAGTTTTTTATGAGACATGGTTTTAGATTATTTATATGTATAGAACACATAGCATTAACTTATAAAAAACTAACGTCTTAGAGTAAGTCAAAAACAATTCTAATAAATTTATATGGTAAACCTATAACCAAATATTATCACAAAAAATTTAACCGCTCATAAAATTTAACCACAAATTTGCCACTCATACCTTAAGGGGAGAGTAAAGTTTTTAAACTTTTTTTTGTATTTTTTTTTTATATTTGATTTTGTGAATGGAAAACCTTTCAATGTGTAAAAATTTGAGATGAATCGGAGCAAAACTAACGAAGATACAGCGGTTTGAGTAACCGCGCCTTATACATGACTCAGCGCATCAGAAAATACCTGCTCGGCCCAAGCGCGCTATTGTTACCTGGCAGCAAGGGCGGCTCCAGGGGAGGGGGCTATGGGGACCATGGCCTCCACCGAAATGAAAATTCTTACGATTTGGGAGCCTTTTATTAAAAAAAATGCTAAAAAGAGAATGGCTAAAGGCAATGGCCCCCACCGAAAATTCGTCTAGGAGCCGCCCTTGCCTGGCAGCTGTTTCGCTCACTATATGATCCCTAACCTTACCTCCTACCTTTCTTTATAGAAATTTTAACACAAGTACAAACGTGTTTATATCTGAACTGTATATAATTTAGTGTAGCATTGGCCTAACCTACATGCAAGACATAGGCATCAGTAATGGATCAAGCGCTCATGAATGAGGATTCATCGTAGACAGGAGCAAAAAGATGCTTTAGACATTATGAATGATAGCAACATCCTTTATGGACCTGGCATCGATGATTCAGTGTGAGATAAGCCGATAAAACTCGCTTATGAACGTTTTATTCCAAATTTTTTAGTGTTCAAAACTTTAAAGCGTTTTTCCCACAACTCATGTTACCAAAGTCGGTGCCCCTCATAACTTCAAATCTACTGCACCTATCCTTTTGAAATTTTGAACATTATTTCTATACATAATTTACGAGGTAACGCTGGAGAGTTTTTTTCAAATTTGTTAATACCTTTTTATGTTATAATAACAAATTAGCCTATTTTTTTTAACTTCAAAGTGTTCCCAAAAAGTGAAAAATTGAAATTTCTAAAAACTCTCTTAGCATTACCTGGGGAAAACGATTATCTAACGAGAGAACTTTAATTTTATTTTTATTTCTGATGATCCAGCACCGAGTTAGGAGGGGTACCGCAATTCTACTTTTTTCCGAGACGCTTCCGAATAATTGCTACCATTTCCGTATTTTTTAATATTTCTACATGAAAATTTGACACAATATTCTTTGAATGTTATACTTTAACGTACCGTTAGTTTAAATAAACAGATTTTAACTGTGTCGTCAAAAAAAATTCACAAAAATATACCTTTTTTGCACGAATTAACCTTCCCCCTCCCCCATTAAATCAATGAAACCCCTCAATTCCAATAAATTGATACGACCTCAAACGTCTAAGAATTATTTATCGCGTCGAGCCACTAGCGACCTAGATAAACAAGTCAAAACTTGGTTCCTGCGACTGTCGTCATATATGACGCCATTGTATCTACTCTTTACTATTGAAATGCAGTCTAATTTCGTATTACAAATTTAATATTTTCTGCATCACTGAGTAACTCCTATGCGATTATCCGCAATTTCTCAGCCAATTCCCTGTAACGTACACGTCTGTGCTCGTCCAGAGATAAATTCCTGCAAGTCAAGAATATCTGTGTTATTCCTGCACTCTTACGGGAAGAATAAATTTCACAATTTCGTGCGGCTTATGCGAAACCGATAACGTTTTAAGTTTCAAAGAATATAAAAAGAAGGAAAACGTTTTCTTTTCTCTGTTGAATCTTACACTACGTTATTCTTCATATAGAGGATGAAATTGCCTGGTTTCAGGTTTTAACTTGACGATTCAAAAATTTAAAGGTTTATGGAAACAGCGAAAACATTTTCGTATGTGCGGGCTGTTCGGAATAATTTAATGTTAAATAGGGAGTCGGTTGCTTCTTAAAAATGGGAATGGTGATTCCGTAGAATTGTAATGTAGGCTTTTGTATAATGTCCAACGCTGCGCGTTGAGAAAACTGTGGGTTCAATCCGGATAAATTAACTCCCATAAAAATGTCACTTTTATAGCGATAAAGAGAAAATAAAAATCCTTTTTTTATCAAAGGTAATACCACGAGATATTTTGAATTTTACCCAATCCAAAATATCTAGGACAACGCAAATGTGGAGCAATTTTATCTTCAGCGACGAATCAAAATTTGATGTATGCGAGAATAGGGTGATTCTTAAAAACCGGCCAAGATTTAATACTGTAGGTACTTTTTTTATTTTTTTATTTTAATTTTAATTTTTTTATTTTTTTTATTCAGGACAGACAGGTCTAGCCCAAAAAAGTGTCCACCAGATGATACAATAATATAGAACAAAGTTATACAATAATTATATCATTTACAATAATATCTACTCAAAAATAAAGACTAACAACTATCAACAAGAGAGATTACATATTTTGATTTAGAAAATATTTTAATAGTGCTTTCTTTACGAACATAAAACTATGAAAGAACATATCTACGTTAACTATATTTGACAACTGATCAGTGGCGGCTCGTGAGCACTAGCGGCAGTGGGGCACACACTGGAAAGGAATCCCGGGATTCGTTTTTCCCTTAGGAAAACAAGTTCTCCGCTTAATGAAAAACATCTTTCGCTCTCCACTGTGGTCATGGGAATTGTACACAGGATAGTTAGCAGCTCCACAGATTCCGAAAATGTAATTGTCAAATTGTTTTAAAAAAACATTTGTAATAACGGTACGGCCCCATTGTGTTGCACAGTCATTTCGAGTGTAAAGTATGGACAGTTTGTTTTTTAATTTTAAGCTGTTTACGTTTGGAAATAAACTACACACAGTTTTAACGTCCTCATTTGGAAAACAACCTCGGTAGTCTTTAAATTTTTCACTATCAAATAAACTTGCAATTGTTAGGTGGGTAGTAAAACTAAAACGTTCATTTACCTGCACTACAATTGTATCACAAATTTCCTTACATATCCTTAAATTAGGAATGGAGTCCTCTTTTTCAACAAACCGTCTCTTCTTGCTTGTACTTGGACCTGATTGGGTGTTGTCGTTTAAGTTTAGTTCTTGTGGATCTTATTGTGATTGCCATTCTTAATCAATTAGCGTGTCTATATTATTTCTAATATTTTGAATAACTGTTGCAAAATTTGATATGTTTATCTTAACCTTGAGAGCATCGAGCTGTCTACTCTGCAGTTGATCAAAAAGTATATCGCAATTTGGCATTATTTTGCTGAAGAAAAATATAACATTACAGATTACGTAAGTTGGCTACATATGGAAAACTTTTTTATTATTAGTTTTATCAAAAAATTATGCATGGTCTAAAACCTAAAATGCACCCATCAGATATCAATTTTTATGAGTCGTATACGAAGTTTGTCAAAAAATTTATTTTGGCCAAAAGTAAAGTACATTCATTTTGACAAACCTCGTATACGACTTATACAATTTGATATTTGATGGTTGTATTTAAGGTTTCAGATCACGCACAATTTTTTATGATGACATTTTTTTCATAAAATTATTAATAAAAAAACTTTTCCATATGCCGCCAACTGTCCTCGTATACGGCACAAAAAATGTGGTATCTGATGGTTGTATTTTAGGTTTTAGACCAAGCACAACTTTTTATGCTGAATAATTTTTTTTTGATAAAACTAATAAAAAAAAGGTTTTCCATATGTAGCCAACTTACACAGACACACTGTACATAAAAAATGTATTAAAATAAAAATTAAGTAGCTAGACGAGGTAGGTACATTATTATTTATCAACCTAATTATTATATAAAAAATAAATTATATTTTTTTCAATAATAACGACAATTTCAAATGTTATAACAATATAATGTAAAAACTATTTTCGCAGAGAAAGATAAATAAAAAATCTTGTTTTATGAAAGTTACATAATATTTCAAAACTAGCAAGCTCCTCTTGTCAGGTTAAACTAAAGAGGTGAGATTCATTATATTACTATAATATTGGTACAGATCCTTGAACGCCCGAGTTGCGAAGAGTATTTAACCCAGTGTTGCCAGAGGCCTTCAAAGAATTGTACAGATCCCAGGACAAAATTGTACCAGATTTTAAACGATTGTACAGAAACGAAATATGAAATATGTATGTAAACCTAATTGTTTATTAATAAATTCGGCAAACTACATGTTAATTCTAAATACCATTATTAAACTAAGTTGTTATGGGCGCGACTTTGTTATTTTGGCATGCAGTTCATTTCGCTCATCCCTACTCATAGAGATAGATGAAATAAATTTCATTGAAAAATTGCGAAAATTTCGTTAAAAAAAAATAGACAATTTTTTTCCCGCAAATTCTCGTTCATGTGGACTTAGCTTTACTATGGAAGTACTTTTTTTACTGTCTCATAAAGGATATCCATTTTATCCACGATAACTCATGAAGGGATACAAAGGAAAACACCAAATTTTAAATTTAAGCTTGAAACAAATTTTCAATGTTTCCTGTATTTGTAACTTTTTGTCATTTTTTTTTTGTGAAACTGATTCTTTTCATGCCTTGTTAAATGAGCTGCCCCACTCTCAACTGAGTGATTACAAAAGAGCAAATTTTCTTTCCATTACGAAGTAGTTTTACCCATGGAAACTTAGTCTAAATTTATGATCATATTTTTTTTCTTTCTCTACAAGGAAATTAAAAGACTAGAGCAAGTATTGGTCTTATTATTATTTAAAATAAATTATGGCATTTATCGCCGTCATGTTACGCCATTGGAAAACCAGGATTTATTTGCAGAACAAAAATATTTTACATTAAAAAATTACCTGTGTGGAGATCTATCCCTACATTCCCGACTGGATGACATTGCCGCAAATTCAGATTCTGATAAATCACCATTTTGCATCAGAATTTATTATTTTATCAGATGGTCTAGTCTAGATAAACCTGATGAAGTAGAAGGCTGAGAAATACTAAGCCTCGGATCTGCCTCTTTTGCTTTTCCTATTACAAAACTTTTAATTATTTATTAATACAACACCTATAATATATAAAATTTACTGTAGACCTAACAACCCCAACAAAAAATAAAACGAATCTATCCATTTTTTATAATAAAATACTTATTTTTCTTTTGCTACTGATTTAAAAACCTATTTGAGATTTATCGATGTTTATGGTATCGATTTTTATTTTGAAAAATTCGTATCATCAGATCAATGTTTAAAATTGTACAAAATGTACCAGAAATAATAAAAATGTACTTTTGTACAAACGGTCTTAAAATGTACCAGATCTGTACAATTGTACCAGCTCTGGCAACGCTGATTTAACCTACCTGTAGCCTTACGCCCGAAATGCAAAAAATTAAGTATTCCTCTCGTGTTGCGACGCACGAGATGGCGCATAAATCGAAATAACAATTATACAGGGTGTCTGTAAAAGGTCTTTACAAAAACATACCACATATTCCTTAGACCAAAATAAGTCGATTTAAGTAAAATTACCTTAGTACAAAGTTGCTTCGTTTGGGCTCCAGAGGGCCTTGAAGTTACAATTTTTAAATCGTTTTTCCCATATAAATTTAAAACGGCATATGCGATTTTGCTGAAATTTGGTATATTGGTAGAGTTTTATGTGACAAAAAAAATGGTATTAAAATTTTGTCCGATAATAATACATAGGCATAGAACTTGATTTTTTAAATAATTGCACCTTTAAAAATTCTACGCCAATGGAAGAAAAGGAGTTTGAGTATGAAATTTAGATTGCGCAACTTATTTACTTTAAAAAAGGTACTCTTGATAAGACTCGATTACTCTCATGGTTTTCGCTAAATTTCTGTTTTAATAATTTAGAGTGTATAGGTTTCACAAAAATATTTATTTACAACATTATCAAAATAGAGATTTTACAAAAATTGTTCAAAATGTTGACCATTTTCACGCATACAAAGATTTATACGTCGAAGAAAATTAAAATGTATCCTTTCCATAACTTCTTCATCACCTCTAAAATTGTTTATTGCATCTTGAATACGTTGCCAGAGTCGTTCCTCATTTTCTACAGGTTCCCTGTAGACTGTGGATTTCAGATGTCCCCATAAAAAGTAATCCATCGGTGTTAGGTCTGGGGAACGTGGTGGCCAGTTTACAGGTGCGTCATTACCTCTGCCTATCCATTTGTGTGGATATTGTTCATTCAAGTGGTTTCTAACGTTTAAAGAAAAATGTGGTGGAGCTCCATCTTGCATAAACCACATATCTCTCCGAAGTTGGAGAGGTAAATCTTCTAACAATTCTGGCAACGTATTTTGTAGAAAATCCAAATAATTTTCTCCAGTTAATCTTCGTGGAAGTATGACAGGACCAACAATGAAATTACCAATTATTCCAGCCCAGACATTAATTTTGAATTCGTGCTGAAAATGGTTTACCTTCATTGCATGCGGATTTTCAACGGCATAAACATGTTTATTATGGGTATTAGTTATACCTCTTCTTGTAAAACCCGCTTCATCGGTAAAGAGAACTTTCTTGACAAAGTTTGGATCTCTTTCTCTTTGCATATTAACAAATCGACAAAAACCCAAACGAATTTGAGGATCATGGACTAATAATTCTTGTACTGGCTCCTTATGGTATGGATATAGCAATTGTTCTCTAAGCACTTTATGAACGACATCTTTACTTACTCCTAGTTCCCTTCCAATTCGTCTGGTGCTTAATTCTGGATCTTCTTCAACACGTTCTAAAATGTCTTTTTCAACTTCAGGAATCCTTACAAAACGTTCTCTTCCATTATCAACAGTGTTGGGAGCAAAGGAACCGGTCTCCCGAAGACGTCTCTCAACAGCAGCAAAAGTTGGGTGGCTAGGTACACGACGATTTGGAAACCTTTCAGAGTACACCCTGACACTCTCTCGAGCATTTCCTTCACAAAATCCTAATGTCAGTAACATATCGGTATATTCTGCATTGGTATATTGTACAGCCATATTAATAAACCACGCATTTGTTTTTTTAATTATTGAGTCAGATAGAACACTTTCAATCGTTAACAAGAGATTAGGTGTTAAAACTTGACAATATTTTTATTTATATGAAACTATTGAAACCAACAATAAATGTTTTTGTATACGTATTGCTGGCAAATAATTAATATTCCTCAAAAAATCGTACATGGCAAGAATCGAGTATTTTTGTTAAAAGTCTCGATTAGAGGTGTTGAAGAAGATATGAAAAAAGTACATTTTTATGTTTTTTATCGTATAAAATTTTGTCCGAAAATAATACATAGGCGTAGAACTTGATTTTTTAAATAATTGCACCTTTAAAAATTCCACGCCAATGGCAAAAAAGGGGTTTGAGTATGAAATTTGGATTGGATACTCATTTACTACAAAAAAGAACCCTTGATAACACTCGATTTACTCTCATGGTTTTGACAAAGTTTGTATTTTAATAATTATTGTTTATGTTCTAAAATTACTAAATTGCAAATTTCGTCAAAACCATGGGAGTAATCGAGTCTTATCAAGAGTACCTTTTTTAAAGTAAATGAGTTGCGCAATCTAAATTTCATACTCAAACTCCTTTTCTCCTTTTAACATATGTTTTTGTTTTTGATTTTTTTTTTAATTTTCCAATATTTTACATGTATATTCACAATTTATTGTAGATAAGTACTGATGATGGCTTAAGGCAGGGGCGCATATACGGAGAGGGTAATTACCCTCAAGAATTTTTAATCTTAATTTTTTATAGGTACTAAAATGTATTATTATCAAAAATAACGTTTTAATTATTACCACTAGCTCCCCAGAATTTAAATTTATTACCAGTACCCTCCCAGACTTAAACTCTAGATGAGCCACTGGCTTGAGGCCGAAAGCACTTTGCTTTCTTTTAAATACATTGTGCGCGAAATAGAAGTTTTCCATTGCTAATGTAAACTACGATCACACAGCTACAACCAGTTTTCGTTTATTTTATTAAACATTTTATTGTTTTCCAAGCAATAATTATTAGGTATGCAAAATTATAATCATGATTATTTTTTTAAGAGCTTCTCTCTTATTTCATAATCATCTTTAGCGCTACCTTTCTTCCAAAATTCGATTTTTCAATTAAAACTCATCCTCCGAACTCAACCCCAGTAATAACAACGGTCGAAATGATTATAATTTAGATTTTCAAAGCAATAGTAGCAATTACTGTCATAATTACTTCAGTCGGTATACAAAACGAAGTAATTTCTCAGACCGATTAATATTCTTTCGCGAGTCTCTATCGAGAGATAAAATTAATTAAACGAAATTGAACTGGGAGTTTCTTGGCTCAGAATGGCTCGCGACTATTCTCGCGTGACCTTTTGAGAGTTATATAACTTCTGATTTCGACGTGAACTCGCGCAGGTAAAATGGTAAACAAACCAGGCGGGATAGGACAGTTAATGGTGCTTTGTAAGTCGTAGACGTTGATTATATTAATTGTGTCTGGCCTACATTTGTAATTGTCTGTTAAACGTACCTAAAATAATAGAAATAGATCGCTTAGGATGATAGTCACAGTTAATATTTGGGCGGTTTAAGATTTGAGAACAAAGGACAAAGCATTTTCAATTAATATTAATATTTTAAGAGTTAAGAGTGCCCGAAACAAAAGAATTGCAAGAAACAGATCAACTATAATATTTGAATGCGATTTAACTGAAATAAAGTTGTGAGAAATCACATATTGGCATTGGAATTGAGCCCTCAAATATTCTCAAGGAGTTCATAATGGTGAGGTAGATCTTTGGACTAGTTTGTCTATATGCGATACCCATGACTCTTAAGTCCATATTCCATGCGTCAGTTTTACATAATAAGTAGGAGCATCTGGGGAGGCGCGTACCAACCGTTCTTAGAACATTTGTACAACGCCTCAATTGGTCCATTTTTCTAGTCTAGGGCATCCTCTTCCTAGGATATATTATCATGGGAGGGATGTAGTTCCCAGTCGCATTTATACAAAATACAGCTGTTATTGTTCTTCCTCTTTCTCCATAAATTGCAGCTCCTACTTTTTTAGATTCCTTACGACCATAAAAAATAGGGCATTTGTTTTGCACCGGGGTGATGTCTCATCCATGTTGTAAACACTCTTGGGTTCAAACTTAAACCTTTCAATGATAGTTTGAAAAAATAATTTGAGTCCTTATTAAAAGATGCAATCCTATTCAAACTGGTTCCTTCAGGCTGCCGTAGCTTTATATCAGGTGATATTCTTAAAAATCCATACAGCCAGTCCTTCCCAGCTAATCTTTTTCCTTATCGCATTTATGGGCAATGTCATCTTGCTCAGCATATCTAAAAGCTAGTCGCCTAAGACACCTGGGTGTTAGGCCATAAAATAGCTTTGCTAGCGTTAAAACGTACTCTCCTAACTCATATTCTATTTCTTCTGCAACCCAAACGACAGAGTGTCGATTAGGAATATTGAAGGCCCTTCCTGCATCTTTTATTTTTCTGCCATCATTTCTTATCGTATATAATGCGTTTTGTAAATCTTCTTCCTTATATGAAAGAATTGTGGTTCTCCTTGTATAATTTCTAGGCTTCTAAAAAAAATATATTTAAAATTAGATTACGTGTGGGGTAATGGTGCGCATCATTACCCCTTTAGACATTAAATAACAATCTGTAATAAAGTTAGCAAACTACATAACCTAACAATGTAAATCAAGCATCAATGTCAAAGATCATATTTTTCCATAAAATAAATATATCTTATCTATTAAGAAAAAAAGTGGACTCACTTATTTTCCGATTTCAAAAAATTACAGAAACTGGCTGAATTTCAAATTAACGTGCAAACGTGCAAACAACAGTGATGCACAGTAGATAGGAGAGAGCGCAGCACTAGTTGGTAGCGCTTAGAAGCCCGCGAAATATGAAATAGTTTGATGCGCACAATTACATGACGCGTACGATTCCCCCACTCTTCCTTACACATGCCAAAAATAGCTAAAGAGAATTTTTGAACTATGCATTTTAGATAAACTTTAGTGCTTGTTTAACGTATACATTTTAATGTCACGAATTGCATTTAAAAATAATTAGATTTTTATTAAAGATAAAATAAAGTACTTTTCAAAAATATATTTCAACTCAAATTTTATTAAAACCATTTCCAAAAATATAATTTTATTTCAATCTTTTTAATTTCGATTCAATTCCAATTTGTGTTTAATATTACATTTAAAGTTATTTAAAACAATAACAATCTTTTCGTCTAGTAATTAAAAACTTTATTTTATGTTGAAAGTAAACAATGCACTCAATTCGGTTATGCTGATTCTACAATTTCAAAACAATGTTGGGGTCAGCTAGCCAAATTGACAAAAAACAAAAAATAACATTTTTGGCACAACCGAGGCTATAAGTTCTTCGGCTGTGACGAAAATCGGCAGTAGGTAATACTCAGCTGTATTACAGTGATAAAAATAAAAAATAAAGTCGTGACATTCCAGCTTGCTGTTAAAATATGTGGTAAGGTTATCTTATAAATCTAATAAAAAATAAAATAAAAGCTCAAAAGGTATTTCTGACAAAAAGTAACAGTTGGTTCTTTAAAGTCTTTGTAGTGTATATATATTGTATATTTGGCGTGTATTATAACATTGAGGATTTCTGGGTAGTTTAGGGGATTTTAGTTTGTATTCATTAAAGATTTGTAGTTTTTTATGCTGTGACTTTTATTCCTTCCCCAGTAGCGTAAAGCCAAGCCAAACAGTAAATCATAAGAAAGGTTCTCCAGTGAGTATTTTCGGGTGGCGCAAGGATCTTCCTCGACTGGAAGATCGTTTGGGCGATCCGAAATACGCAGTGGCGTACCCCACGATTAATTGGTTTGCCTAACAAACCACTTAACGTGACATGGTGGAGGTGCCGTAAGGTTTGGTTCTCTAATAGGGCTCAAATTGCACAAGCGAAGATACCTGTTTCTTCTTCTGAGCCTTTCTGCTTTCCCAGGTTTCGAACGTTTCATTCCTTGTGTGCGCTCACGCAAGAAGAGAATGAAGCCGAGTGTTGCTTAGTATCTTATAATTCTCATAAGCTAGAGTCACTGTGGCTCTCTCCTATGGGCCTTATTATGATACAGTGGCAAACTTCTGACGTGTTTCGTATCCCTGCCCTACATACGAGGTGTTCGTTCGTGTCTCACACCCTTGTAGTTCACTACAGCGAGTTCGTACTTGTCTCACACGCTGCTGTTGTATACTACAAATGTGTTCGTGCTTGTCTCACACCTTGTTGTAGTACAGGTCCACGCGACACATAAGTTTGCACTGCAACTTGGGAACTTTAAACTATATTCCAAATATAATTATTAGAGAGAATAAAACTTTCTCCGCAAGAAGTCACCTTTGTCCTATTTTATTATGAACTTCACATTTCAAAAAAATTCAAGAAAAGCACATTTTGTCAAAAGTAATTTAAATTAAAAAAAAGGATTTTATTTGAAAATTGTATTTCTGAAGAAGCAACCAGCTTTATTAATTTAAAAAAATATAAAATATTTGGTTATGAGTATTATTCCTTATCGAGCAGCGTATTTAATCAATATTGCGAGAGGTAAAAATGAAAAAGAAAAATTACAAATAACGAGAATAATTTTGATGAATTATTCGCGGGATTTAGATGCCCGGCGCCTCCACCATGTCACGTTATGCGTGGTTTTTATATAGAAAATGTCACGTTAAGCGCGTCTTTAAATAATTTTGGGACTATCTATGTCCCGGGGGTTAAATAACAAAATATATGAATTTGGGCCTCAATCACATAAACACTATTTAGCCTTAAACTTGGCTTTGTAGCCCTTAACTGTATAAGGGTTCTATCCCAAAATCATTTATAAGATATGTTAGCACTTAATTTATATTTTTAAATTTACGCGCCGCGCCACCGACCAATGAGCATTGCGAATGTTTCGGTCCCGAGATGCTGAGTAAGAAATTGGCCATAAGCGGTAATCGCCAGTTGTTAATTTAATTATCGTGTTTAAATTTAATTAAAAATGAGTCTGTGATCGAATTTTAATAAACAAGTAAATAAACATAACAAGAAGTGGAATGTTGTGTTACTGTTAGCGTCGGGTGTCGGCATAAAAACTGTGTGACAAACAATACGAAACCACAGTTTATTGCTAAGAATCAGTTAGCTCACTTGGACCAGTTGAATGTTCCAAAATAATATCCACTACAGGGATACAAATTCAGGATGCGCAGAAGACTGCTGTTCGAATATAGGCGGTTGTCATATATTGTATTGGTTATGATTTGATTCTGTATGCGCAAGGGATACATATCCGAGTTGCGCAGTGTATAAACTGGAACAATGAGATCAAAAGTGCCAACGCAGAGTGAGCGAACTGATTCTTTAGCTATAAACTGTGACGAAACTATGCGATGTGTTTAAATAATTAACTCTTTTATTATTGGTGTGAAAATAACTCTTAAAATAAAAACTTCGGTAGTTGCAGAACTTTTGGCAAATATATTTTTTTGTTACTGCGTGCTATGTGAAACCCAAGAAACAAGATGTCCGAGAAAAATGTTTTAGGTAACGATTTTTCTAATGATAATGTTTGCTCAGGAAATATACAAGGTAATAACTATGATTTTTATTTAACTTGTACGATGGATTTGATGATAAGTGAGAATAAACGCAGAGATGATGTAATGATGCAAATGCTTTAGAGAAAATTACCCCTTAGCATAGTGATATTCAAAATTCATCCAGTCAGGCAAGTGGACAAAACGCTTTTCATGTATTACCTGATGTATCGCAGGTTACTTTGATGGAGACAAAGACGTGCCTCGAGCGTCTCAGTGGCTTACTAATGTAGAAACAAGCGCTAGATTAAATAGGTGACCTGAAAATTATACACTCGAAATTGCAAGGGCTCATTTGTATATTATATATTGGTTTAATAGTAAAAGCTCATTTATTCATTTTTGGGATGATTTTAAAACTCTATCCAATAAAACTTTTAAACAGGCCGAAAATTTATCAGTAAAATGGGATAGAATGCGTGCTAGAAAACAGGGAAAAACTGAATCCATCATGTCATAGTTGTATGTACTAAGTGGGTTTACAATTTGATGAAATAAAAGAAGAAGATTTAGTTGGTATTTTTTCTAAAGAGCTGGCAATGAGTTTAATGGTTAAACATCATTATGATTCTCATAGAATAGAATAGAGTGCTCATAGAATAAGAACAACACGTTCATATGTAATAATGTTTTTGAAATTACCATTATAAAAAACAAAGAAAATGTTATAAATGCGGTCTTTATATTCATACTTCTAAACAATGTAAGCATAATCAGTTATTTTGGATGTAAAAGGGAGGGACATATGTTACAAAATTGTTCAACAAAAAAAAAACATTGAAGTTCATCAAGTTATAAACCTCTTTAAAATTTTTATCCACCAGAAACTATGCTATGAGTAAAAATACTTTAAATCCTTTTAAAATAACCCAGAAAGAGAAAATAGTTTAAATATAGAATCATACGATGCAAGTGTTTATGTCGGAGAAACTATCCAAGTTCAAACTAATGCTCTGAATAGGCATACATTTTATAAACACATTTTTTTAAATTATTAGATTACATGTAGTGGATTTATTGATACAGGAAGTTCGGTTTGTACAATTAAAGAGAATATTGTTAAAAAAATTTGCTTTAAATACAATTGATGAGGTACAGCAACTTTATGTTTTCGGAGAAAATTCAAATCCAGTACACTCCTTTGGTAAAGTTGACGTATTGATTGTTCCTGATAATAGTCAAGAAACTAACTTAATCATTGGTAGAAGTTACTGTGAATTGCCACATATAGTATTGCTCAAGACTGGGGAGCAATTTGTATTGTGTTATGCTAATGAAGTACCATTTAGAGATTTAAATATTAAAACGATTTTAAAAACAAATGCTAAAGTTGGGAAACATAATATAATTCATAGTTTTGTAAAACAAGACGCATCATTTACCGAAAAAGAGATAAAGAATATTTTAATAATTTACAATGCTAGTGACCATAAGGCTATGTTAAACAAGAATAAAGATAATTTTGATTTAAAAGCTAGTAACAAGGAAGTATCTATCAAAAAAGCAAAAAAGTGAGACAAATCGATTGATTCAAGCAATTTTATAGACAAGGCTCTAAAAGAAATTGAACGGCAGAAAGAGCAGAAATAAAAGGAAATTCAGTGATAAAAAACGATAAAGAGAAGAAGAACTGTCAATTAAGAACGTAGAAAGGAAAAATGAGAAATGTAAAACAAATATGTTGAAAGGGGGCAAGAAAAATATAAAAAACAATGTGATAAAAATAAATATATTCGTCACTCACATGATTTCAGAAAAATTGTACTAATTAAAGCACTTCCAGTCCCCACAATAAAAAGTACAACATTGCAACCTAAATATAAAGGACCGTATACAAGAAATTTACGTTCCAGTACTTACAGAGCAGAAACCCTTGATTACAGTAAAATAGATAGAAAACACAAAACAGATGTCTATGTATCTGAGACGAAGAGTCCCCTAAAGTCACATGTTACAGAAGAGAATCGAGACAAACGACCCCAAAGAAATAGATCAAGATCAGAGAAATCTAAAGACTATGTTTAATTTATAAATATTTTATCCTATATGTTTTTAGTGGTTATATGTTTTAATCCTGGTTTTATTCTCTTTAATTTTTTCTTTTAAGCTATTGCATAGCTTTTATCGCGGGCTTTGAGTGGAGACCGAATCAAGAAATTTCGTAACACCGTAACGAAAAAACCTAACACTCCCCACTCCGACCGGCACAGCGGTACGGCATTATAGCCATGGAAAATTTTATCCGACCCTATTCGTATTAGTATGAAGCGGAGTTAAATATACGTCTGCGGACTGGAACATTTATGCAATACAAGAACTAGAAGAGCTTTCTCTGGCTTCTAATAAATTGGTATCACAAATGTTCTCGGCTAGCGTAAATATTAGATATTAATTTTTAAGCTATTGCATAGCTTTTATCGCGGGCTTTGAGCGCGGCTATCAAATCAAGAAATTCCGCGAAAATAAACCATTGTCTGCATTGTCTAACGTTGTTTCAGTTTGGTAGACTTCGGCACGGTGTTTGTGTGTGTGCGACTAGACATATGCGTGTAGACTAGCTGCTAACTGCTCATAACTGATTCTATCTCTTTTAGACCCAATGCTAGGTGAGACAGCGTGCTTTTGGCCGCGTCCACGAGTGAGTTCGAGCCCACTGGAGTTGTACAGTATATTTTTTCTACGATTCATTAACAAAAATTGAAAAATTGAAAAAATCGAAAAATCGGAAAAACTACCTGTGCAATGAATTTCCGAACTATTTTTGTCTCCTTTTTAGATTGGTGCATTTATTTTTACTATCGGAATGATACTTGCCCAGATAATTAGCATTTTTACCATGGAAAATTCCGGAAAACGCAGTTTTTCCTAATTTAAAAAAATTGTACAACAGCTACATCTTTTTTTGCTTTTTTTTCGGAAAGATCACATCAAAAAACATAAGGTCCACTTTGTTTCATCCAATTACAAATTAATGTAAGCTTGAAGGGGCATTATTTCGTTATTTAATTGGACTATTATGTTCAACAGAAAACTCATTTACCTGTAATAGTCACGTCTTTTAGAGCTACACACATTATTTTTTTTGTTCTTTCAGCCATTGTAAGGTTAATGTTGATTCTAGTAACTATTAGATATTAAACAAACACTTAAAACACAGCAAAAATAATGTTTGTACACAGCGCGATTTTGCCAGTAACAAACTCACACTAATCTGATTCTTATACATGCATATTACATACGTTCAGAGCTGGGCAAGTACTCGAATACTTTTACTCGTATTTCGATCACGAGTAGAATAACTACTCGTAATTTTTACTTATAAGTATTTTTTATTTGAAGTACTTATTACTCGTACTTACAAGTAAATTTAAATCTACTCGTAGAATGTACTTGTAAAATACGAGTATTATTTTTGATCGTCGCATGTTAACCGCTACTATCGATCGCCAGTATCACGAATTACGACACGAAACGGCCTCGGTTGCGTTCGGGCCGGTCACTGGGTTAGGAATTGGGCATTCCAACGACCTGTCCAAATGGTTTAGATATGGCAACCCTGTTGTCATTAACAGGGTCAATGAGACATATATAGTTATATAGATTTCTCAAAGCAAATATTTATTAATTTGAATCGGTTTAGCAAAAATGTGTTTTAAAACCAATTTTCAGCCTTTAGATATTTAAAAAAAAATAATTGCTTACATTTTTACTTCTCCTGTATACATCTAACAAATTTTAAATTGTAGATGTCTGTAACCTACGTATTCCTCCCAAACGAATTTTTTTATATCTTTGGTCGTTTTCCCATAAAGCTCCGTCCCGTTGAGCGTGAGCCACCCTGTATAAAATAAAACTAATTTTCCTATACCATGAATAATTTTTTATTAACTTAAATTACGTTTAAAAAAAACTATTATTATAAAATTACTATAAGCTATTCTTTATTCAATATTGACAATATAAAATCTAGCAATTGACTGCCTTAAAAATGAATAAAAATATCTAACAATAAAAAAGCTAAATCAGATGATAAAAGTGACAGAATAGAATAGAGAGAACAGTGAGTTAGCATACTCATCATTCCTTCATTCATCCTACTGACTGCGCCAATTAACTCTTATTTACTAAAGTCCGTTTTATTATTACAAAATTATTACTAACTATTCTTTTTTTAAAGTTGACATTATGTAATCTAGCAACCGCCTGCCTTAAAAATTACTAGAAATATATTTTTTTTCTGAAAATAAAACTCTTATTTGAAATGACAAATAAGGTCAATCCCATCTATATCATATAAACTGAGCTTATGAACTAAAAAAGTATGGTTCACCTTTTCAAAAGCATTAAACACGTCAGCATACACAGAATCTACCTGTAGACCATTATCCAAAGCTTCTGACATAAAGTTAATATAATACGTTAATAAGCTCAGTTCAGCAGATTTCTTGACGAAAAACCAAATTGTTGAGTATTTAAGATATAGAAGCAATCATAATATGTAAGAAAATCAGTTATTATGCTTTCAAAGGTAATTTTTTGCATCATATTTTTGACCCGATTTGTAAATTGGAGTAAAATAATAGAGTTTCCAAAAGTCAGGAAATTCTTCCGAGTTCAGTGATTTGGTAAAAATATTAAAAAAAAGGTCTAGCTAATACAAAATTAAATTTTTCGAGGAAAATGTGTGGAATTCCGTCGAGGCTAGGCCGTTTATTAATATCAAGGGTTTCATAAATCCTTGAAATTTGGATAAAATTTGAAGATACGCATATTTCAGATTTTGATTTGGATACCGTTGTACTTTAGGGTTTGATTCGTGTACACAAAAGATATAGATTAGCAATTTCATTACTGAAGGAAGCTACAGTATCGTATTGTTTAATTATGTCGACAATTTGTTTTTAAGTTGCAATCATGTGCAAGGTTAGTTTCATAACAATAAACTATGCAGAAGTTATAAAAGTAATCTCTAGGGGACGCAAAGGACTTTTTCAACAGGGCAGGATCCTCCCCAAAGGGAGCACCGATTCCCAGCAGCGGCTCCAAATCACTGAGACACCGACCGGAGGGTCAGTATTTCTATAGTGTGAATTAAAAGTATTTTTGTATTTTTAATAATTGCGTTTTTGAATAGAGTTGTGATATGTTCCCCAAATATAAGTGGAGTTGATAAGTCAATTTGTTTTTCAAGATATTTATTGTAGTTTTAGTCCATATTTGAGTATGTAGTTTTGTATAATTGTTTTAAATATATTTGTTTCGAGAACACTATGTTTCCTTCAGCCCTTTTTACAGAGACGTGTTAAGTTCTGATATCAAGAGTAGTACCCTTATACAGTTAATTCTATGAAGTCAAGTTATAGTAATTTATTGCTTACACGAATCAGGCACAAATTAATATTCTGATTCTGATTTTTAATCCGCTGGACATAAATAGTCCCATAATTAAAGAACACGTAAATCGTAACATTTTTATTAAAAAACATGCATAACGTATGTAACTATCAGGGCTAGTTCTGTCAATAAAAAAATGTATTGTTTAAATAATAACATAATAGCCTAAAAAATAGGTACACTAAAAGAATGAAAAAGTCAAAGTTTTGAAAATTATTTAATAGGTATATCAGCACCTGGCATTCTAGTCAACTTTTTAGTAGAGCATACTGAATATGTGTTGTTTCATATTTACATATAATAATTATATTTCGACAAGAAATGCAGTTAGTCCCAATTATTGTCACAATATGTATTGTTTACTAATAATCTAACTAATAAAACTTTTTTTTAAGGAGGTCCTTTCGCCACACTTCTCGCCTCAAATGTTAAAAAAAAAGTTATTAGATTATGACAAAAATTAATTTTTTTCTAATAGTAGATGTCCTTATTTATCTAATACTGAACTTTTAACTATACCTTACCTTGCAAATTTTTGAGAATTTTTTTTTAAATGTGAGTATTTGTACAGTGCCTCACGAGAAAGTAAGTCCTCAAAAACAATTCTCGAATTATACTATTATTTATTGATTAGATGGAGTAGAAAAAAACTAAAAATAAGGTTTTTGAAATATTTAGATTTTGTTTTATACAATAAAATATATATAGTAAACCGTGGAACTTATTGAGAAATTAATATTAAAAAATCACAAAAAATTTTCAAGTAACCTAGTTGAACATTTTTTGTGATTTTTTAATAATAATTTCTCAATAAATTCCACGGTAACCTATATATTTTATTGTAAAAAACAAAACCTAAATATTTCAAAAACCTTATTTTTAGTTTTTTTCTACTCCATCTAATCAATAAATAATAGTAAAATTAATTATAATTCGAAAATTGTTATTGAAGTCTTACTTTCTCATAAGACACTGTACAAACACACACATTTTTAAAAAAAAAAAATTCTCAAAAATTTGCACGGTAAGGTATAGTTAAAAGTTCACTATTAGATAAATAAGGACATCTACTATTAGAAAAAAATTAATTTTAGTCATAATCTAATATTTTTTATTTAACATTGGTGACGAAAGGACCTCCTTAATATACATAAATTGTTGGTTTTTGTAACATATTTATATGTTTTGATAACAAATTTTCTATGACATAGTGTCATATACCTCCAACATGCCTCTATAAATAGTACAACTAACGTGAGCGTTAAAAAGTGTTGTTTAACTTTTAACTTGTAAGTTTATTGAACATGGTGTTGTCAACTTTTATTGTGACATCACTGTACATGGTATAGAATATCCCTGTAAAGGTCTCCATGAGCTGATTTTAAAAATATAACCTTTATAAAACTGCACTACCTCCCAGGTAGATACTCGTAATGGCAAATATTTAATTTGGTCTTCATTATATAGGTACATACCTAACATAGACACAACTATTAAGTTTTTTAAATTAATTTAGGCCAGTGCAATATTTATATTTTATATCGTGTGTACGTAATGTAAGTTTATAAAATCCTTAGTGCTACATCAGTCTGACACTGTTTATCAGAACCTCTAGCATTTATAGATGAGGCATTTTGCTTCAACTTTAAATTTATTAGGGATAACCTACAAAATAAAACAATTATTCATATAAAATTGTACTACAGTCAAGAAATTATCCTTGTTTAAAAGGGTCGATCTTTTCACCTCTAAGTAAAGTTACATGTAGGTTTACTTGACAAATTAATAAACAATAGCCCTATAATTTAATCAGCAAGTAGTTACTTTCAACTTCACTCAGAGGTGAAAAGACTGGCCCTCGATAAAATATATAATAAAATTGTCATACTTTTTTGAAACTTAGTTTGTCTTTTGTTGGAAACAATGCATAGTTGGGTATAAAACACATAACCTCAAAAATAATAGTAATTTTTTACCTGAGACGTTTTTCGGTAACAATCGTTGAATTGACACACATACTTCCGATTTATTAAAGTCGTAGATTTATTTAAACTTAATTTTTAATAAATACAACGCACGATTAAAATTGTTCCATGTTGATTTTTGTAATTTGACAGCTTGATTATAAAATTTTGAATATAGAATATGAAGTAGGTAGAGAGGACATAAACACTATTTTGTGATATGACATGTGGAGGCACTTTGAGTCATATTTTGATTAATTTTATGTTAATAATTTTATATTTGAAAATTAACGGAATGAAAATATTTTTATATCATTTAAATCACGCTATTTAAAAAGAATGCCATTTATTCTCACCAAAACTGACTAGCTCCAGTTTGGAATATGTCGTAAAAGGGTAATTCAAAAGTGCAGACACTTTTAGTACCGTCATTGCATCTCTTCATTCTATATCTATGATTTGAAAGATTCGTATGCCCCGTCCTACTTTGTGACGTCACTGTGTGCGTTGCGCAAAATAAGACGATTTTAATGATTTTAAGCAGGTCATTCTTCGTTTCACGAATATGTTAACGTGTAGACATCTCTTTTTGGCTAGATGCTTTCGGGTAAGCATCTCGCTTCCTCAGGCTTCCTCAGCCAAAGAGACGCCATCAGCCAGAGCGCAGTGGCGTACCAAAAAATAGAGATTAACACGTAAGAAAAAATTAAAATTATTAAAATTGAATTTATATTAAAATAAAGTGTTTTTAAAATGTAACTGGGTATTCACTGCACAAATGAACCAATGGAAAAACCGCCCCTGTTCTGAATAAAGCTTTACTTGTTGTTTATTTTTATTCTATTTATTTCTTTTGGAAAAAACTACCTAAAACTCATAAAATTCTATATATATAGGTTTAATGAGTTCAAATTAAACATTAGTTTTCTATAAAATATTTTTTTGAGATTCTCGGATTTTGTAGTAACGTGGCAACGTCTACTTTCATGAGTTTATGACGTGATTGGTAATTTCATTGCATTTACTATATCAATTCAGTTAATATATTCTCTTAATTGCTCAGAGAATTCATCACATTATGCGAAATGTCAACTGCTCCACTGTGTACGGACACAGTTTTTAAAACGTGATCCCAGGGCCGACGTGGGTCTGTTATAATCGAAAAAAAATCCCTCATGTTAAAAAAAATGAATTAAAGCCACATTAGTGTCTTTTCGGGTGGAGCTTAAATTAGAATTACCTACCACAATGAAACAAGAATAACATTGTATTTATAAAGGTTATTGAATAATTTATTAGATTACGTAATAACGCTAATTGCTGCTAGAATTAATGTAATCTATTGTTAGGAACTTAAACTTACAAGGAGGGGCTGAACAATTTATCGATTCACGTCTTCGATGTTAAAACGTAAGTACCTACTATGTAACGCGGGTGACTTTTATGAAAGCAGGTGAGATTTTTGTTGCACTAATCAGGAGAAAAGTAGAATTTCAAAATCTTTTATCCGTATGAAAAAGTATCTAACGTGTGACTAGGAATGGGATAATAAAATGCAATTTAGAAGATCAGAGGTCACTTTAAATCGAGAAAATCGAACACTTTATATAGTTACTCACTTAGATAGAGTTTACGAGGACTCTTGTTCTAGAAAAACCATAGGGTGTACAAGTGGTATAGTTTATTTAAAAAAAAGACCACCCGTCTGAGGTGGTGAAGGTGACCACATCAGAAATTATAAAAAAAGATCAGGAAAATACTCATTTAAATCAGAAACCGCTTGCAGGATACAGGGTGAAATACCGGGTAACAATGAGACCAGGGTCACGTTAATATATCTTTTATTTATGATCAAATTTGAAAGAAACATAAATATTTAAATATTAACATAAAAGCAAATAACCGGACTTAATTTTACTACTTTCTCATGTAATTTTATTAAATTTTAATTTTTCACACTGATGCACTTCTTGGCCCCGTGTTTATTGTGTAGATACGACATTCCCAGCCTTTTTAATAATTCGGAAGATATCCATCATACGTTGGTTTAATATCTTAAACGCGGCTTTGGGTATCCATTAAAGTATTAGTTACGTTAAGGAGAGTGAGTGGAAGTCGAAATGGAAGAGATTCTCTCCATTAAGTCTCGACGGTTATTGATCAAAGTGGCCGTTGCCGCCGCCGGCGCCAGCTGAGACTTTACGGCTCATTCCGACATTGACGTAGGTTGGAATTTGGCGGAAAAAACAATCCTAATTCGCGACCTAAATACGATGGACCATTTTATGAGGATGTATTTGCAATTCGACATCCATTTCTGAATGGATGTTATAATTCTATTCAATGAACATTTATTTATTTATTAATTGATGGAAAAAACTACCTGGTAAGTTTTTTGAAATTTTGGCAATGGATTTGCAAAAATTGGTTGTACTCTCTATATATATCTACCAAATCATAAAATAGGGAACTGAAAATAAACTTTTATATACACCTATATTCGTGTACCAACCACCGTCACTTAGAAAGTAACTGCTGTCACTAAATACCCATGTAGTGGCCAAAATGACTCTAGTCAACAACTGTTAAGTGTAAAGGCAGCGACTGTCACCAGCCAAAGGGTCCTGGTGTCCACAAGGAACATCCATTCATCAGTGGCAAATATAAATAATAAAAAAATTAAATTAAAACAACAAAAATTCTCCTTTAATAACATAGTTGAGCGGTTTTTGGCAACTACTTTTAAGACTCTTTTAGTCCTATGGGAATAGGAACGCCGAGCCTTCTCAAATGCTCGGAATATTTTACTGGTTTGGAAAGGGGAGGAGGGATTTATAATAAGTATTAAAACATTAACAAATGTATATTTGAAATAAGTACTAAATTGATTAATAGTCTCAAGAATAAATAATATAATGTTTATTTACAAAAAAAGCAAAAATACAAATTTATTTTTAAAGGAGATAGATGTAAATAAACGGGTTGAACTTGTTTATTTACAATTAATGAAAGTTAGTAAGAAATATAATATAATACCTCAATTAAAAATTCCATATTTTGATCAAAGGACAATACTTTATTAGTTACATAGTATTAGGTATATACTATTATAAAGATTGCGGATACAAAGTGCATTCTAGATAAAGTGGATACATAGTGGCAATATAGGGACGACATACGAGATATATCTTCCATAAGCCATATTAAGTTATAATAGAACAAATAAAAGAGCCAGAAGTGGCAGGTACGATTTATATCTACACCGACGGTTCTAAAACAAAACAAGGCCCAGGATGTGGAACATACTCCAGATTCTTAAACCTAAACATAAAATGGGCTGTACAGGGTTAGTACTAGAATGTCACGAAGCTTTGGCCAAAGTATCCATCAACAATGTGGTCACCTTAAGATGGATCAAAGGTCACGCCACATGGAAAAGTAATCGTCTTGCTGATTCACTAGCCAAGAAAGCAGCCAAACAAATACTTTTTGGACCTGGCCCTTCTATTGGCCTGACAGAATCGGTAGTGACAGACCTAATTAAAGAACATTCCCTTGTGAAATTCAAGGAAAGATGGGATGAAACAAGAAACTGCAGAGTTGCCAGGGACCTTTTAAGTTATCCTGGCAACACTGTAGCAAACAAATACTTTATAAGTTACATAGTATTAGTATTAGGTATATACTATTATAAATATTGCGGATACATAGTGCATTCTAGAGAAAGGGGATACATAGTGGCAATATAGGGACGACATACGAGATATATCTTCTATAAGCCATATAAAGTTATAATAGAACAAATAGAAATATAACTAGACATAATCTGCGCTTAGTCACGGGCATTCTGACTGGTCATTGCCAAGTATGGAAACATCTACATATCATGGGGCTGTCAGAATCCAAACTCTGCAGAGGGTTCGAACAAGAAGATGAGACCATCGAGCATATCCTTCACGATTACTCGACGCTCTCATTTATTAGAAGATTTGTGTTCGGCGAGTATCGGCTAACACCGGCCGATATAAGAGAAGCACCTCTTGGCTACGTTGTCAACTACATTAAATCTGTAGGCTGGCTCACGAGCTAGGAGGTGCCTATCATCTTAGGAGAATGCACAATGGGTCTAATGAGGCCTAAGTGCCGTGGGGGTAACCCATCCTCCACACGTTACAGATACGGATAGGGATGACATGAAAATAAATAGAAAGTATGTACCTATTTGACATAAGAATTTTTTGAAAACTTTTTTAATGAAAATTGTGAAATTAATTGTTTTAATGTATATTTTATAAATTTCTGGTAGTGAATTAAAAAGCCTTGGTGTCAAATAAGTGAAACACTTTTGTCCTAGAGTCTTTTTTTGATGACGACATTTTAACGAAATGGGAAGTTTTTGTCTAGTACTATATCTGTGATCAATATCGTGTAGTACTTTATTTCTAATTTTAAATACTGAAATTAAGATTGAATGGGCGAATAGTTGGCTAATATCAACACTTGAGATTCTTGAAAAAGTAAATCTGTTGAGAAAATAAAAGATTTTTTGAGTATAATTTTCAATATACGTTTCTGAATTATCTCTAATGCCCTTAAATGAACTTGATAAATCCCACCCCATGCTAGTATTTCATACTGTAGCCTAGACTCAACAAGTGAATAGTAAATTATTTTAAGATGATTTATACTCAAGATTGTACTAAAATATTTAAATTTAAAAAGTAGACATCTTAATGTTTTTGTAATATTTTGAATATGCTTTTTCCACCTTAAATTACAGTCAATAATAACCCCTAAATATTTGATATGATTCGTTTTGTTTATATTAATATCAGTATTATTTACTTTAATCGTTAGTGTTTGATAGTCAGGTATGCTAATAGCATACGATGCAAAGGGTCGAAATTGATTATTAATTGATTATTAACAACAATTCAATTATTTTTATCATATCCGCTTCAATATTCTGTTTCAGTTCTTGCCATGTGTGAGAACTGTACAGAATAACTGTGTCGTCAGCAAAACAAGTAATTTCTCCAGATATTTCTAGATTTAGCAAACTATTTACATAAAGTAAAATAAAAGTGGGCCCAAATTAGTTCCTTGAGGCACACCATACGATACGTTAGTTAGATCACTAAATTGATTACTGATTTTTACTGTTTGAGTTCGATGTTCAAGATAACTTGTCATTAGTTGGTGTGGTATACCTCTAATTCCTATATTTTCCAAGGTGTCCAACAACTGAGTGTGTGACATTGTGTCAAACGCCTTGGCCAAATCTAGGAATATACCTATTATGGGGGTACCTGTATCTATTAATTTGTAAATTTTTGAAGTCAAATTAGTTATGGCGTCTATTGTTGATATACCTTTTCTAAATGCATATTGTTTATTAGAAATTAAATTATGTTTAGTACAAAATCTATTTAGCCTATCGTTTAAAGATGATTCGAAAATCTTAGTTATACAGGTAATTAAAGAAATTGTCCTGTAATTGCATACATTTTTCCGATATCCTTTTTTATTACTATTATTACTATTGACTGCTTAAAGTGGGACATATGCCCGTTTCAAAAATTTTGTTAATTATAAGTGTTAAGGGTTGTTTTTATCTCAGCAGTAATGTGCTTTATATTGTCAATCTTAATGTTATCGGAACCTGGTGCCTTGTGAGGTTTGAGTGAATTGATTATGTTTTTAATTTCTCTTTCGTCTACAGGTTTTAGGAAAAAGTTGTAAGGATTAAAAGCAGGACATGGATTTGGAGTGTATGGTTTTATAATGCGTTTTGCCTTTAGCTCGCCGACATTTGCAAAATAGCTGTTAAATATATTTGCCACATTTTTTTTTTATCTTTTACTGTACTATATTCATCATCAAATATTTCTTCTATCTCTAATGTTTTATTACTTTTATTGATTTGTTTAATTGTGTTCCATAACCCCTTTGAATTATTTTATGTTTATTTATTTCTTTTTGGTAATAGTTTTTTTTCGCTTGTACTATCAGTTTCGTTAACTTATTTCTATATTTTACAAAAGTACATTTTATTTCCATATTAATAAAATTTTGTTTGTAGGATCTATATAATTCATTTTTCTTTTAATTGAACTAATAATCACTTGAGTTATCTATAAATTTCTTTTAATTTCATTTCTTTTTGGTTTTATTAATTTAGTATTTTCAATGATTAGTTTTTTTAAATCACTTATGTAAACCTCTGTATAAATAAAATTATATTTAGGGAATAAAGCACTACATGATAATGTATCGAAACTTTTAATAAAAAAAACCTATGATTTATAACAACTAAATAAACTTCCCATTGAATTATATAGTTTGGACATATTTGCAACTAAAAATGGCACTAGAAACTTTAGCTATATAATAATATAAAATACATATATAAATAAGATAAATATAATACTCGGGACGAAAATGTAAAATTGGCATTATATGTAAATCAATTAATCATCTCAAACAAAACATTTTAAAAATAAGATATTTACCCATAATTTACAAATCGCTGCACAAAACTTTACTTCACATATTACTTTGTTTCGGGACTTCCAGTCTATTCGTTCAGTAGAACGCAATGGTCAACTAGTAGATGTGGGTGTAGAAAATGTTTGTGCAACAAGAGTGAATATGGACAATCCAGTCGATAAATTTTTTCTATGACCCACTAACGAAAATCTACAAATTTAAAAAATGATTGTAGGTTATTAAGACAAAATAAGCAATTTTAAAATAATTTATGACTTTTACTAATTTATAAAATAATATAAACATGAAAAAAAAATCTAATTTAATTAGTCCCCAGTTCAGATTTAAACCAAAGCCCCTGGCGTGAAAGACAAACGGCATTAACTTACCTCCACCGCCACTATTACGATTTTAGTTTTAATATTCGTTGCTAAATTAGATTCATATACTTTAATTAAAATGTTAGATTTATTTCTAAATGTGGAACAAATAAAAATAGAAATGCTATTATTTATCGATTCTACATAAAAATAACTCATTGCAATCTCAATCTCAATAACTAAAAAAATATACTGACAATTAGGTTGACAGAATTGTCATTTATTTAAAATTTTAAAAACAATAGTAATCGGGTGACTAAAATATGAACTATGATTGCTGGATTTACATTTTTTTTCTACATATACATGGATATTAGCTTATCTACGCATAGATTAGAAAACGAAAAAGTATGCTATTGCCTTCAACTGAACGAATATATTTTATATCAATTCTAGGTAGTGAGAACACTGCAAAAAAATTAAATCTACCAATCACAGTTCATATTTTGATCAACCCACTGCTATTATTTTTAAAATTTTAAATACGTGACAATTCTGTCAAACTAATTGTCAATATATTTTTGTTATTGAGATAAAACATACATTAAAATGAGTTACTCTTGTGTAGAATCGATACAAAATAGAATTTCTATTTTTATTTCGTCTATAATTATAAATAATTTGTTAATTTAAATAAAACTATATGAAGTCAATTTAATTAGGAGTGTTAAAGCAAAAAAATAAATGTGTAGACGGTCCTGTGGTCAGCGTTCTTGCCTTCCATAGGGAAGACTCGATTTTGAACCTCAGATGGAGAAAAATAAAATGAAATTTTACTTGAGAAATTAATAAAAGTCATAAATTATTTTTAAATGAATTATATTTTCTAAATAACCTAAAATAATTTTTAATATTTGTATATTTTCGTTAGTGGGTTGTAGAAAAAATATAAATGTACAACTCGAGTTTTTCGTTTTGTAGTCTGTTCACAGATAAGCTAATATCCATGTGGGTGTAGAAAATAGCTTATTTGTGTATTAAGAGCGAAAAGTGATACTTTGCCGCTTGAGACAAAAAGTTGCCGCGTGATGCGTAGCGGCAACGAACTTTTCGCTCAAAATGTACACAATATTTTTTTCTACGATCACATTATTTTAAGAAATAGGTATAAAAACTGAAAATTTGACATAAATAGTGTTTAATGTGTTGCCTATATCTACGTAATTCATAAAAAAGGAGTTAATATTCAAAGTCAATGTTAACTTGGATAATAAAAGAAAAACATCAAACTAGGAACAAATAACTTTAAAATCAGTTACTAAAGAGAAATATTATTTTATATGTAATTTAAATTAGGCGTGTGACAAAGCTGTCAAGTTTTCCGCTCGGCGATCGACAAAGCTGTCACTTAATGTCAGTTCACGGAAAACGTCAACTTTGCAGTTGAATTTTGAAGCGCAAAAGCCTACTTTGGATAGTGATCGTAGAAAAATAATTTTCATATTCATTTGTCTCTATTGCTTTGCTACATTCAATTTTGTTGTTCCTAAAATAACCTTCAGAAAAACCCGAATATTTTAATCTTTCTCTTTCTTCCGATTTTATGAAAGTGAACAACATTTTTACGTTATATCTTTTCTATTGGAAAATAAACTATATTGTTATCCCATATTATAAAATAATATTGCATACTTCATAAAAGTGGACATCATAAAATAATATTTTAAAAAACTGAACAGGAAAAATCACCAGACGGTCTAGTAATAAAGCCAGCAAACCATTTTTTAAATATGAGGAATGTACATGACATTTTTATTATAGTTCCTAAAAGTTTGCAGGATGAACTACTGTTATTGAACCAATAAAATTCATTTGAGTTGAAAACCTTTTGTCAGTCACGAAAATATAAGCTAATAAATTTTTTGCTTGCTGATTTTGGTGGATACATAGACAACAGTAGTGAGCATACACCCAAAATTAAAATAACTTATTGTTTTCGAATATTTGGTGAAGAATTAAAATTTCACTCAAAATAAAAATTTAAAACAACCCACATCTAGTTGTCTGGTGTCAGATGTTCGTTTGAAGTTTTAACGTTTATTATTTAGAACTATTAGTGTCAGTTGATAAATATTGATTAGTAAAGTATATATGTTGCTGAAAACAATAATTTACCAACCATAATTCTCTACTCTCTTGTATTATCACTATTGGCAGTCATGCAAATATTCATTAACAACGTGCTTAGTTTCTCAAATATTTCAAAACTCATAAATTAATCCGTGGCAGACAATATGGGTTTCGTAAACACAAATCAACAACTGACCTTCTGAAGCTTTTTGCTACCCGCATTTGGAACAATTCCATCCAGTCCACGGTGAAATCCGTATTGTGGTCCTTGACATTAACAAAGCTTTTGACATGTCTAGCACGCCGCTTTGTTGAACAAATTTCCCTCATACGGACGACCACAGGAGCTCTGCGATTCGGTTGAAAGCCGCCTTACCCGTTTCCGGTTTAATTTAAAGTTGTAAAAATATTTTATTCCGGTTCAATTCCTAAACATTTTCTGTACAATCTGAACGCTATTTAAGTACTTACTAAAATAATAAAAAAAAAACAAAACAAAAAATTCAAACAAATCAAAAGTTGTGAGTTGTTTGACATACCATTTTAAAATATTTTGGTCCAGTAAAAAACTTAATCGTCGTGTATCGTTTATTTTATTTCATACTGTCATATTTACAAGAAGAGGTAGATGTCAAAAATCTTAATTATATTAATAATAATAATAATAACAGTTTATTCATTGCGCAAGAAAAGAAAAAATACAATAAAAAATACATGGGTACAATTCAGCAAATTAACTAAAAAACAATTTACATAATTTTAAAATTAACTGAGTTGTAGAATCTAATTTCTGTCCCAAGTTTGCTATACTCTTTGGGTGCAGGTGCAATATAAGAAACAACAAACGAGAATTTATCACACACCTACCTAGAAAACTTCACAAATCAAACACCGAAAAAGAGCACCCCAAACAAAATTAAAAAACAACATTCAGCAATCGCCAAATTTTAATTAAATTTTTAATAAGCTCTCAACTTTTCAATTAAGTCTGCTCCTTGGCATTATCGTATTTTCATTCAAGAGAATCATGGCAGTGAGGTACCTACTAATCGCGAACACTTTATTAAATTATAAAATACCAAAATGTTTTTATTACGCTAATAAAGAATAAAAACACCAAGAAGACTTCAGATCTAAATATTTCCGTCATGCTTGTCAATACTGTTGTTTTTTGTGGTTTTATTGGAATTTACCAAAAACTAAAAAACTACTACACTAATCAATTCATTCATAATTAGGCCCTTTTTATTGCAACATTCACATTGTGTCTTTCATCATGCAGAGCTGTTGCATTAGACATAGCGAGATGGCTGTCAATTTAAGTGGGAATGGTTTGCGTGAGTTTGTTTATCTGAAATGCAAGCACATGTTTTATGAATTAATACATAATTACGGCTACGACACTTGCTTTACATTGTTGTCACACTTAACTAAATTGCGTACTTTCCTGGAAATCCACTTTAATTAGGATAGTTGTAACTGATAATACCTGGCATTAAAAATGCAAATATACTTCCTTAATGTAATTTTAAAAGCCTTTTGTGAGTTTTAGAGCCTTATGTTAAGTCAATTTAGAATTATAACCATAAAAAATTCTTTTAACAAGACTCTTCCATACTCTCTTATGATAATTTGGCTAGTAAATCAATCTTTTTCAGTGCTATTATGTTCTCTGTGGCTTGGAATTCCGGCCAAGGTTAGTTTGTTAGTGATCAGCTAATAACATAATTTAACCAGTTATAATTTAATTAGTTACAATTTATGAAGCAACAATTTAACAAGTTACAATTTGAACACTTAAAATTTGACCAGATACAATTTATCAATTAAAATTTAACTAGTTACAATTTAACCAGTAACAATTTAACCAATTTAACTAGCATAATTAAAACAGATAACCAATTACCGTTTATCAGTTAACCAGTAATAAGCTAACCAGTAACAAGTCAACCAGTTACCAGATACCACTTTTAGTTATCAGTTATCAGGAAAAAGTACCGATGGTCAATAGTGGCAGTGTAGTTCAAACGGAGCTCACAATGATTCTCATAGCAACAAAAGAAATTACCAGAAACAATATCACTGGAAGAAACATACTCATCTATTCAGATAGCAGATAAGCACTACTTACCCTGGACAGACCACGCATTTTACTCAGGCTTAGTACTAGAATGTCACGAAGCTTTGGCTGAAGTATCCATCAACAATGTGGTAACCTTAAGATGGATCAACGGTCACGCCACATTAAAAGGTAATTGTCTTGCTGATTCACCAGCCAAGAAGGCAGCCAACCAAATACTTTTTGGACCTGGCCATTCCATTGAACTGACAACATCAGTAGTAACAAATCTAATTAAAGAACATTCCATTATGAAATTCGAGGAAAGGTGGGATGCAGCTGCAGAGTTACCAGGGATCTCTCAAGCTATCTCGACAACACTACAGCAAATAATGACTAGACAGAATCTGCACCTGATCACAGGCATTTTGACTAATCATTGTCAAGTACGGAAGTATCTCCATATCATGGGACTGTCAGAATCCGTACTCTGTAAGGGGTGCGAATAAAAAGATGAAACCTTGAGCATATATTCTGCGATTGTGCGACACTCTCATTTATTAGATTTGTGTTCGGCGAGTATCGGCTAACTTCGGCTGATATAAGAGAAGCAATCTGTAGGCAGGCTTGCGAGCTAGGACGTGCTAACAATTTAGGAGAATGCACAATGGGCCTAATAAGTCCTAAGTGCCGTGGGGGTAAACCACTTTCCACACGTTACATATACAGAACACACGTTTTTCTGGTATGAAAATATTCGACAAAAGATGCGAAATTATTAGGAGATATTAACCACCAACGACCATAACAAGAAGCAAGGCATTTAACAGTTCTAGTTACAAGTTACCAGTTACCAGTTACCAGTTACCAGTTACCAGTTACCAGTTACCAGTTACCAGTTACCAGTTACCAGTTACAGTTACGAGTTACGAGTTACCGGTTACCAGTTACCAGTTACCAGTTACCAGTTACCAGTTACCAGTTATCAGTTACCAGTTACCAGTTACCTCCAGGTATCGCGGTGGGCCAGCGAGCATTTGTTTTGCTTTAAAACATTTTGGATTTTGTTGCTGCAATGTTAAGAATATTTTTTAGGAAATCTTTTAATTAATGTAATATCTTAACTAATTTGATATAGAAATGTATCTTTGCATTTGATGCCATAATAAAAAAAAATGTTTTTCGTTTTGAGTAGAATATGAAAAATCAAGTAGTAACTTCTCCTAAAAATCGTATAGACTAAAATAATTAGGAATGCTTTTGCTATGTAAATTTTCAATTAAAAACGCGCAGTATATAAAAACTTTCTAATAACGCCATACCAAGTTTTAAAATATGCAAAACCGTATAATACAACTACAGAAAAAAAACACTAAAAAAATAAGGTGCAAAATTAACGAATTTTAATTTTTAAATAAGCTCTTAACTTTTCCTCGTCACCCACGTTGTCATATATTTTCGTTAAAACAATGACGAAATGGACTTCTGTAATAATCGTTTACGCCAAAGCAAAAACGTAAATATTTAACGGAATATTTACCTGATGGCTGGGAAATTAGGGCATGTTGTTTGTAAAGCTCCGGTTCCTATTTATCGCTCGAGCAGCATGAAGACAGAGATCGTTCGATAAAGATAGCAGGTTTGCATTAGCAATTTTACATGTAGCATGTAGTCGCTATAGTGCTTACCTTCAGAATCGGACTAGTATACGATGTATCACGCATAAGAATTCAAGCACGGTATCTCTTAAACTGATTAGATTCAATAAGTTAAACATTGTTTTTAGAGAGGGTAGTTATATGCGATTCCAAAAGCTGTTTTCCAGTTATTTACGAAAGGAATTTTGGTGGACCCAATACAATGCTTTGTTGCTAAAACACCGTATAAAAGTTAAAAGAGGGATATAGGTAGAGCACTAAATAATAATAACAATAGACTTCACTATTCAAATTAATAAAAGGATACTTTTATTTCTTTACGCATCTTATTTCTATATTTAACTGTTTACGAAAGTCTCATGATGTACATACTTAGTGTACAAACACAGTGGAAGCATATTTCCGCTTACCGGTAATCAGCGCCGAGCTGCGCTTATAAGCTTTCAAAATGAATGCATGTTTTTAAATTGACAAGTACACAGTTAAAGCAGGTCGGCGCCAGTAACCAGCGCTAATCTGCATTCTCGCTTTTGCCGGAATGACAATTTTTGGTACGCTCTGGTTTAGTGGTTATACCATGGATAAGAAGGCACTTATTGCTGCCGTTTTTTGAAAGACCTCCTATTTGGGACAAGAAAGGGAAGTTGCATTGCAACCGGAATGTGATTAATAAATATTGGAGGGAAATAAGCACTTAAATGAAAGAAAATGGTATATTTAGGTGTATGATAAAGGATTTTGTGAAAAATACGTTTCAAAAATATTACAAATAATTTTTGCTTCATTGAGAGGTCTTCCCGTCATTTGTCTTTCGGTATTGTTTTTGCAATATTCGACAGATACACCGCTTGGATGTCGTTGAAAACCTTCCGTATCAATAATTGTATTGTGTAAAATGCAAGTACATTTAATAATATTATCTGGTGTCTCAATATTGGTTTCAATGCATTTTGAAAGTATACGCCACAATTGTGAATTGTGAATTTTACAATTTTGAACTCTGAATCTGTGATTTCTTCATTTAGTACTTTTTAAAACAATTAGAATATATATATATATTTTTTTTTGTTATTTACGTATTTGTTATAAGGGTGGTAAAACTTAAATATCTTTTTCCTTTTTTTTTAAGGTTATTGTGGCAGAATCGGTCCATGACCTAACTTTAACCTTTTATTTACCATACGTTTTTATCTCTCTAGGCAATATTTTTAGAGTTACTACTTTGTATATCTTTGTTTTATATGGTAAATAATAAATTATTATTATTATTATTATTATTATGCCGTAATTATTCCAAATGTACATTCTACGCATTTTCTAGAGCGAGATAAGCGTTTATTAAAACATTCGTGCTCAATACATGAATTTTTTCCACCAAAAGGTTTTGTAGACGCAACTAAGAACGATTTTTTCTCGCTTTTACAGGTATTCACTCTGTACCATTCAGCCGCGAGACAACGGTACAGATCGGCGCTGATTGCCGGTAAGCGGAAATCTGCTTCCACTGTGTTTGTACCCTAATATGGAGTTTGATTCAATTAATTAAAAGTTTAAAATGTTCGTAAATTAGGTTACTTTTAGGAAAAAATCCTGAAAAGATAGCATTGTTGACTGTGAAACGTTTAACTATTGATGGTATTAATCGATCATCTCTATAAAGGAAAAACTGGTGAAAATATTTTGTTTAGATCAATTTACACGCTCATAAAATGATGGATTATGGTGGATATTTTATTCTATATTCGAAAGATTGAGATAAATAGGTACACTGTTAAAGTCAGTAAATAATTTTATCGATACTTAAAAAGAAAAATAACGTTCTTGAGTATATTGAGAAAATATTAAGATAAAAGGTACACAATCTGGCTTTACGAAAAATAGGAGAAATCCTGAATAAATGTTTACATGAAAAAAAAAATCAGTTTAAGGAGGAAGTATAGAAAATTCTCATGTTATGTTAGGCATTGGGTATTAATACACTGCAACCTAAAATATCTATTATGCCCCCTTTGGCGCTAATACATCAAGGAAATAGTTTTGATGCTTCTACCGACACTTCCTATCCTATCGTCTCGTCTCAAGAAAGTGTAGGATTTGGAGTAGCTTGAAGTTAGATAGATCGACCTCTTCTATTAGGTTTGCCCCATTGGATTCTGGAGTGCTACATATTGAGTCAGAATGTAAATGAAGATTTCGTCCTCCTCACAGAATATGCACACACTATCTTCTACTACTCACCCACTCTTGGTTGAAGGTCCATCTTTGGATTTTTCATCAGATTTTTTAATTATATGTGGATTCCTCTCTTTCATATTTTTTAAATCAATTACTTTACCTCTTAGATAAAAGAGTCTCTTTAATCTAAGTTTTACCTTTACTTTTATTAATGATTTAATTTACCACATTAATCAATATAAGTCGTACTGTGGTACCACATATATTAATTGCTTTTCATTACATTGCAAGGAATTATTTTCTTAATCGATTTATTTTCATTGTTTCTTTATCGCAACGGTACCAGATACTGGAATATATATTTTTGTAGGAAGAACGAATCGGTGTTATATTGTGGTAGGTAGCTGACGTTTACAGTTTTTGGGGCATAATTTATTCACAAATTTTCATTCGATGCGGTTCGGCTGGAGCTTACTCTATGGGGAATCGATTTTCGCCACACGAAAATAGCCGGCATGTCAAATAGATTTAATATTTTTATTTTGATGTTTGGTTACAGAGCAACAAAGTTCAAACGAATAAATTAATCATAGAAGACACTCTCAATAATTAAAGAATGATGTTGCCATTTCATACAAAACCTGCCAGGAGGTATACAGGGTGGCGAAAACTTAAACACTATAGAGATTTCGTTATATATACAAAGTTTGTTAAAGATGTGCATTTTTAAAACGAATTTATTAGTTCCTTCAGAATTAAAACATCAGTTCCAAATTTCTAGATATTGTGGCACAACCGGAATTGTTGATTTTCTCTATATTCAATTAAATCCTTTGTTTTTAAAGATAAAACATATTTACTTTTCTTTTCTGTTCATATACTGCTCAACTTTTCAAAACAACGGTTCGTCTTTATCCCATTTTTTTTAAATACAGGTCTGTACTTTATTCTCATTTTTAAAATCCCTGTTTTTTATAGGTGTACCAAACCCATGTATCATACAAAATACACGTATGAAATGGTAAAGGAGCTTTTAAAATTTTCAAGACTGTTCTGGGTATAAAGTTAAGTTAGATATTTATTTGTGCAGATTAATAAATGTATTATAAATTGGTAGGTACATAAGTAAATCTCTACATAAATTAGTACATCATTTAAGTATAAATAAATTAATTAGTGTCTTAGTGTAACTAAATTAATAAATAAATAAACAATTATATTTTTCTCCATTTAACTCGAATCGTATACAGGGTGAATCCTAAATTGATACTGTTTTTGCCTATATATAAAAATCATTAAACTAAACCTCTTTTTCATATAACTTTGTTAAATGTTTACGTTTTTATCTTTATACCTTTTTTGTTAGGTTTTATTGTGAATCACACCCTTACCGGTCAATATAATTTACGATGTTCACTGTTCAGTAGAATGTTTATATGAAAACAATGAATTTGGGAATAATATGTTGCTTATTTATATGCATATCCATCAGTGCTTAATCGGTCTTACACATAATGAACAGTGAACGGTTTACCTTGTGTTTCAACACTTCAATTAATGGTGTTAACTTTGAACACATTAATTATGGGACCGTATTAGAAACATTTTAATGTAGATTTTTATTTTTTAGTTTTTTGAAAAAGTTGTTTATTTTAAAGGCTTCTTAAAAAGTATTAACTTAAGATTGTGATTTACGAGATCTCTGTATACGTAAATTAAATCAGGTCCACCCTGTATACTACTAACTGAAAATTAAAAGCTAATTCAAAAATTAAATGAAGTTATTATAATGGTGTACATTACGGGATACTAGTCGTTCCTTTGATTTTCTCTTGACTCGGTTTTTTTGATGAGACACTCCAATTTTTCAATTCAGCCCATTGAGAAACTTCGCTCGCTTTGCTATCTTTCTCCCTTTATTTATGTGCTTTATTTACTCCTTCCAATCTTCTATATAAATTAATTAAACTGCTAATTAAATGAAATACGACAAGAGTTTCTTTCTCAGCAAAAAGCGATAAATGTAGTTCAATTCTTTTTTGAAAAAAATTACGGCGTATTACTTTAAAATGAATAACGTTATAACTATGAGCTGAACTAATACCTTTTGTTTTGTCCCAGCGATACCAAAATGGCCTATTATTAGTACATGGTGTTTATAAAAAGTTGCCATATTTCAATTAAAAATATCCTAATTTTATCTAATGGGACACCCTGTATAGTTTGGTGTCGCATAAGGGTGGACTCTTCTACTTTTAAATATATATAGTTCATATATTATGTTCTCTTTTTAAACAAAAAAGTTTGAAAAATCTATTACACTTAAGTAATTTTGTTGTTTTCTATGAATGAATGAAAAATCGTTTCATCAGACATTACAAAACATATTCCATTATATAACGTCTCTCACATTAAAAGCCTGTTTTTTAATGAATATTGAATTTAATGAAGCATTAAACTTAAAACGTTGAATTTCATTTTATTTTTAAACACATTCATGACAGCTGCAAAAACCGCTCGAATTTGTTTAAAATCCAGACTCTTAATTATTATTATAAAACAAATTTTAACTTCAGGCACCCGTAGAAAAATAAAAAGAGGTTTGAATTTAAATCCGTTTTACACCCGTATAAAAATACGTTTTCAAAAATAATGACAAAGAAATCAATAATTTTACTAATTTAACCCTTTAAATTTCACTTTAATATAATGTGTGATCAAATACAGGGATAATCGTTAATAAATGTAAAGTTAAAGCTAAATTTAAATATTATGAGATGGTGTAAATCTGGCTTTTATAATAAATTGGGTTATGTTGCACTAAATATGATAATCTTATAATGATGATATTTTTTTTTCAAATGTATTAATAAAAATATAAAAATAGTTCGCAGCAAACCAGTGGCGGTTTGCCCGTAAGGACACTTGGGCACCAAAAAAAAAAAATAACTTACATATTTTATATTTTCCTCAATGCCTATTATTATTATTTTATCTAATATTCAGCGCAAACCGCGTTGGCACGACACTGGACGACCGGGCGTTGAAAGACGTTCCGAGAATTCCGAAATTAAGTGGCATGGCCACATACTTTGATAAAGTATGTGGGCAGGGCACAGTAAATGTGTGCCTCTGTTGTTTTCTCTCTCATTATGATGCGAAAAACAAGGACAACGACAATATCGCTTAGCAAGAGATGAACACATGCGATGGATTATACGTCACAAGCGGGACGCTGTTCTAATCGTGACGTGCTGTACCCATGGCACAGATTACCTAGACTATACGGAGAATGGTCGCACTGCGCAGCTTTCTGAGTACCTTTTAAAAGGAGATAGAAAACTCCGCCATTTTGATCCCTTATTACGTGTTGCCTACATCTTGGCGCAATATTTTTAATAGGTGCGTTTTAATCATCCGCTTCTTCTTCAGAATTGTCGGTTTTCTTGTTTTAATCTGACAGGTTAAAACGACTAAACCGACAATTCAGGAAGCAGTAGCGGATGATTAAAACGCACCTGATATTTTGCTTGCTGCTGTCAGTGTCAGTGAATATTATTTTTGGAGTCACAGTTTATTGCTAAAGAATCAGTTAGCTCACTCGGACCAGTTGAAAGTTCCAAAATAACATCCACTCTAGGGATACAAATTCAGGATACGCAGAAGACTGCGCAGTGTATAAACTGGAACATTGAGATCAAAAGTGCCGACGCAGAGTGATTCTTTAATTATAAACTGTGACATAGGAATCAAAATGGCCGCGCCCTATGTTGGGCGTGTCGGACCTCTCTCTTGCACCGTATAGTAATCAAAGTATGTGCCTAGACCAGATACGAATGTACGCAGCGGCATCTTTACCGGCTCCCTCACAAAAGTGCGCGTTCGTTGGACCATGATAATAATTTATTTATTGTGATTACGAAAAAACGTTAGTTGGACCATTGGAATAGTTAAAAAATAAAACTACAATGAAAAATAACTTTCTTTTATAAAGCAGTCAAAAATATGATGAAAAAAAAATCAATAATATTTATAAACGGGACAAAATTTTAATTTTTCTTCTGGTTTTGTCTGACTTTTTCGAGGATTTCAAATCTCTGTTTGCATATTTAAGAGTATAAAAAATTCTGAGAGTAATTTAATGATGTACATTTTCGCAAATTGTTGGCAAGGATGACCAAATTCTATTTTGCTCATCTCAAAAAGGTATGCGTTGGAAATTCCAGGCTTAGTTAACAAACTATCAAATAGAGATATAAATATTTTTTCTAATTTGAAAATATAAAAGAGAAATTTTTCGCTGGGAGATTTTAAATTGCCAAATACCTTTTCTTCAGAGTCGTATGCTTTAAAATGCGTTAACAAGTTAGAATTGTTAAGTAAATTGCATTCTTCTGAGAAATTTACGCAAATTTCATAAGAGTGGATATGTAATGATTTTTTTATTAAATAGCCACATACATAGTTAAATGCATTTTGAGTGGTCACATTTAGCTCCCTGTAGTCACATTCAGAAATCGTTATTGCACCAACTGATTGTTTTGAAATATATTTAATTTTCATTAAGCGGAGAACTTGTTTTCCTGAGGGAAAAACGAATCCCGGGATTCCTTTCCAGTGTGTGTCCCACTGCAGCTAGTGTCCACGAGCCGCCACTGTTGTTGATCGTCATTATCCATTGCTACGATTGAAATGTACTTTATCAAGCAGAGCGAGTAGATCTTTTGGTCACGTGACATCGAGCAAACCATATCAATGGAGCAAACGGAGCAAAAAAGGCGGTATAGAGTAAAAAAGCAAAACGAGATACCATAGTACCAAAGTAACATAGAGCAACTTTTTGTAGAAACATGATGCAACATATAATAATAATAATAATAATAATAATTTATTCATTAAAATAGTACATATAAACACATTTGATACAGAAAAAAAAGAGAAATGAATAAATTGGCTCACGTTAAGTGACTTAACACTTGTTACGAAATTTTAATAATAATATACATATAAAAATACTAATACTAATAATACTAATAATACTAATAATACTAATAATACTAATAATACTAATAATACTAATAATACTAATAATACTAATAATAATAATAAATACTAAAAAATAATAATAAGGAAAGAGAAATGAATCATACCATCGAATTGTCTGATATAAATATTACTTGATACATTATAATACGAAAACATACATAAATAGTGAGTACTTTTTAGGTTTTATTTTCTATTAGATCTGAAATATATTTCCTTGGGGTATTGAAAGTAAATATTTTTAAATATTTCTTGAACAAATGGAAAGTAACCTTGGATTGCACTTCCTCTGGTAAGTGATTATACATCTTAGGCCCTAGATATGAAAAAGACCTTTGAGTTAAAGATCTTTCCACCAAGGGTACAACATGGTTTGATCTATTCCGGGTTAGGTAAGTATGAGATGGTATTGTAGCTGTGAGTCTAGTTGGGTAATATTTTAGATTGGTGGAAACAAAGTACATTTGTCTTATATCTAATATTTTGCTTTCTTCGTAAAGTATATCGGATGAGTATCTAAAATTTTTGTTCATTATTAATTTCAAAAATCTGCGTTGTATTATTTCTATGTTATTAATGTGACTATGCAGAGCACTACCCCATGCTACAATACCATAACGTATATGACTTTCTACAAGAGAATAGTATAAAGTTCGAAGTTGTTCTAGGGGTAAATGTTTTTTTAAAAATTTAAATTTATAGAGAATAATTTGTAGCTTTTTAACTGTATAATTTATGTGACAATCCCATTTTAAATGTCTATCAATATATACGCCAAGATACTTATATTCTTTTTCGGATAAAATATTATACACTTTTCCATTGCTAGTGATCTTTAAACTTTGAAATTCTGGTAATCCACCTGCATTGCAACTGATGGGTAATTATTTTGTTTTTTCTAGATTTAGCGTCAGTAATTTTGAGTCTAAGAATTGTTTAATAGAAGCGAAATCATTTTCAGCAACTGTTTTTAGAGTATTCCAGTCTTGTCCCTCATAAAATATTACTGTGTCATCAGCAAATCCAATTATTTCACCGCGGCTTTGTATTGAAAAGAGTCCATTTATATATGAATTAAAGAGTATAGGCCCAAGAACAGTACCCTGAGGAACACCATACTCTAGTATTTCAGAGTTACTCGTTTTATCACCAACTACATTTTGTCTCCACCAGGACAACAAGAAAAACATAAATATTTCAATTGATCGCTGTTGATCGAGTAACTAAAACAAAGTGTATCCACCAAGAATTCAAGGTTTCTCTTGCAGTGCAAGTCTGCTATTATTGGATAGAATGAAACGGAAAGACGTTGTGAAGTGGACGTGATGATGATTAATATTAAAGAGAAAAATTATGTGCAATGGTAATATCAGAAAAACCTAAGTCTATATCTTCATTGTTATTGGATCGATTCAAACAGGAAAACGGTACTATAAAGAGGACGTGCCATAGATTCACTTTGAAGAGAAAAATTGTAGCAAAGCCAAAAGGACCTCGCGTCTACTTCATAATGTTCTTTCATGTAAACCGGATTAATTATAGCTGAGATATAGACTTAGGTCTTTTTGGCTTTATCCTTGCGCATGATTTTTCTCTTTTACGTTAATCTGCATGTAATTTCCTCACACATCCTTGTTTTTTCTGTTTGAATAGGATCAGTATTAGCTGAGATATAAACTTAGGTTCTCTTGGCATTACTACTGCTCGTGATTTTTTTCTTCAAAGTTAATCTATGCCACGTTTCCTTCATAACGCCGTTTTTCCCATTTAAATCAGACCAATAACAGTAGATATATAGAGTTAGGTCCTGCGCATGATTTTTCTCTTTAAAGTTATTTTATGTTGTGGTTTTTTAACAACGTCGTTTTCCCCGTTTAAATCGGATCAATAACGGCGGAGATATAGACTTAGAACCTTTTGACATTGCTGCTGCCCATGATTCTCTTCAGCGTTTACCTAGCGTTTACGTAAACGATGATCGCCATCTTGGATCGCTAATCGAGTCCAAAACCATCCAAGTTTCAATTTTCACCACTGCCAGGTGGCGCCACCTAGCGGTGACTTTTGGAGGTAGTGTGCCCATGTCCCTGTTGCTCATCTACTAATAACAATATTAACATCAGAAAAGCTTACTCTTACTAATAATAATTGAACAAAATAAAATCATATGAAAAATTGTTCAATATTTCTTCCGGTTTGTTCAATGCATTTCTGTAAACGTCTTATCAATTGAATAATGTTCCCAACAATGTGAATTTTCACCCTTTAAGGCTGGTCGAAAAAATTAGTTCCGCATTTGATTTCGGAATTCGATTTCCAAATCGGACAAACAGACTTCACGTAAAGCACTGAAATAGTCTATTCCCCGTACACGTTTGATTTTGTTCCGGATGGAATATTTTCCTAACGTTTATTTTGAAAGCTACATTTTGCGTTCGGAATTTAGATTTCTTAAAAAATCAATGTCTGCGACACATTCACGTAATTTCCTTTTCGAATTCGAAATCCGAATACGGAGAACGAGTGTTTAAGGCCATATTATTTAAGTTTCTTTTTTGTGCACGGTTTCTCTCAAATTTTTCCATAAAATATAATCTGTAGGATTAAGGTCAGTACTCTTCGGCAATCAGTCATCTGGTGCGATAATTTCTGGACACTGTTATCTTCACAGATCACTTACTTTTAGAATGGAAACGGCAATGTTAAAATTCGAGACAGTATTGTAGCACCGTGTGATAATTCTTTGAACTATTTAGAAGGAAGTGGCGCCATCTCCATATATTTGGTTTTTATAATAATGCACTTCACAAATAAATGCCGGGAATCCCTGACACATCAGTGTGCCGGTTCTTATGAGGTAGAACCAAAGGAAAGCTACCAGTGGTGTAGGTATTCCTTAACTTCTCCCCGCTAAAGTGGAAGGCTTGTGGTGGCTTGGTTGGCTAGGCTTCCACAGTGGTTTTTGTACTGGATCTCATTTGTTTTGTGTAAAAATATGGGTAACAAGTTCAATAGTAACATATTATGCTTATGAAGGTAATAATGATCATTAGAATAATCAACCAAGTAGGAATGGCTTCTTCATGATCTTGGGGTTTTGGCGGTAACGTAATTTCATGCTGCATGTTTACTATTGCTGCTAAGTGTTTGATCTCTTCAACGTCTAGATTGATAAGTTTAATTTTCTTTGGTTGCTGCAAGTTTTTTTGAAAGATTTATGTGAGGCAACTGGACAAGAGTGGCCGGTGATATCTCAGCATTTCCATGAATGAACTTCTCTTTTCCAATTTGAAATGAACAATTCTCAGGAATTGTAAGTAAATAACTACCAGGATTGAGCTCGTGGTACTTTTCGTTGGAACATATTTCAGTTATAATCATATTGTTTGGTGTAGTCAATAGTATTTTGTGGAGTAACTTGATTTGTAATGAAGTTTCAATGTGTACAGTAATTTTGGTGCAATTGATAGCTTGATATTTGCTTATTATTCCAACAATACAATCATCTTCTATTTGGAGGTGATTTTTGCAATAAAATGTATTCCCTAGTTCTTCACCGGGTTCATTTTAATATTGATAAAAATCATTTCTCTCATTTAGGATTAGGTAAGGCTTGTGAGGAGGGATTATTTTGTTTTGTATTGGGATTGAATATAGGAAGTACGTTTTAAAGGGAAATGAATTAAGAAAATTAATCTATCATTTTGGAAAATTAATTGAATGCCTAATAAAGAATAGTAGCTATTGTAGTTTGAAAATTGAATTATCTGATTATTTGTATATATAGTTTTTATTTTATTAATAATATAATTTAAATTTGAAGATGATAAGAGGTTTGGATGCACTTCGTTTAAATTTGCAAAAGTTACGGCATTGACAATTTGATCTAATTGAATTTGTAAAGTAAATAAGGAATTAATAATTAAGTGTAATGCATTATCATTAGCTTTTTCTGAAAAATCTTTAATTAATTGAGTAATAATCAAAATGTTTGATTTAATTTTGTGAACTGTATGATTAACTTTAGAAGTAAATTCTTTTTCTAAAGAAATTTCGTTGGTTATGTTTTCCTGTAGTAAATTATCATTTTTTTCCAAAAAATCTAATACAGACTGAATTCTTTTGCGATCATCATTATCTAGGGTTCCAAATAACCATTTTGACCTTTTTCCACACAAATTGATTATTCCTCGTTTTTTCCTAAGACGAACAATTTGTAGTGAATGTGAAATCAAACTTATTAATGCGTACACTTTAATATACAAAACACCTGGAACATTCTTTAAATAATTGTGGTCGTTTACTTAACTTCAGTACATCTCTTACTACTAAAACTATTTTTATCAATGGAAAAAAAGGGCCGTGTTCTCGTATGTTTTGACGCATTTTCGGCCTCAGCCCATCGGATCCCCCCTCTAAATATATATGAATTTTGCTTAGAATTGCTAATCCTACAATTCTCTATTCGTGCTTGCTGACTGGGAAAATAAATACCGAAAATCGTCACTGTCTCCTGGACTATACAATAGATGATGATGAGAACTTCACAACAAATACACTTTTATGAATGGCTAGTTGGGGATGTGGGTAGAACGAGTGGTGTAGGTATTCCTTAACTCATAGCGCATGACCTTCTTTACATACTTGAATCTGATCGTTGACTCCCTCTTAGCCACTTACTAGCATTCAAAAATCCCGCATGGCTCGCAAAACTGCGCATGTCCAAATTTAATTTTTTATTGAGTTACAGACAAAAATGTATTATACAAGGTTGGTATAGAAAATATTTTTGAATGTTTGCCTTATGTATACCACTTCTAAGGTATGAAAAAGGAACGTTTAACATAACGTTACAAATCTCAATAGATTTGAACTTATTTTAAAGAAACCTATGCTTTTGTAAATATTTCCTGTACATTTAGTGTAATTTTAAAGAAATATTCACAATTTGGGCCAACTTTTTTTTGGCTCACCGTGTAAATCTGAATAAGTTTTTGATATTTTTTTTTTAATTTCGAACTCTATTTATAAATTATAATTTTTTTTATTTCAGAACCATGAAACGTACTCGCCGACAAAAGTACCTTCAAATATCAGTTTTTTTTCTTATCTATTCGATAATCCACGTGGTTTCGAATCCAACTAAAGATGAAGATGAAAAAACCGCCACCAAATCGGACCAAGATACCGCGAGTTCGACCGCAGCCGCTCACAAACTCAAACACTCCACTTCTGAAAATGGAAAGGAACTTCCTACTCCCTCTACTAGTCCAAATACGGCCGCACATGAGCATTTATTAGGCATGATAAAAGGCCACACTGGACATGCTTCCGGCAAGGGTTTACAACCTACACCTAATACCGCAGCGCACGAGCATATTATGAACATTCTCCATCAAGGTGCTGGACATTCGTCTGGAAAAGGTTCCGAACCAATAACACAAAATGACAGGTAAGATCAATAAATCATAAATTAGTTTTTCTGATAGATATATAACCAAGACAGATATTATTGTTTACAGCATTTCTGAAGCCAATACGAGTTCACATTGTAACCGTTCTTGGCAGAAATGCAGTATTTTGAATCGTATCTATGCGAAATTTGACTTAATTTTGACTATTAGGCATTCCAACGACCTGTCCAAATGGCTACCAGTGGGATCTGACAGTTCAGATATGGCAACCCTGTTGTCATGTTATTATAGAGAAAGTAAAAGTTGAAAAGTCTTTTGGTAGGTAGAGAGGGGGTAAACGTCAAACCACGTCGGGCGCAGCGTTGCCAGATATACCATTTTTATGGTATTTATACCATTTTTTCTACTCCGATACCTGCAAGTTTTTGAGGATACCATTTTCCATTTTTATACCATTTTTTGGCTACTGATACCATTTTACTACCATATTTCTAACGCTTAGATTTTTATTTAATTAATAATATTAATACGGGTATGACCTAATACTCCGCACATGTTAAATAATAACATCGGATAAAACAACATCGATAATCGAAACCGAAAAATCGATGTTTTTTAAACATCGATACATCGTGCGCATCCCTACGATATGATACACCGCGTGATTCCCAAGCGATGCTTGTGCTTGCTTGTAGTTCGTTGTTCGTTATTCATTAAACAATTTGCGAATTTGTGGGTCTCGTATTGTAAAAAATAATTATAATATTGGTGTTTTACTGTTTTTAATTTTCAACAATTTAATACAAAACAATTATATACAATGAGCGATGATGACTCGCCGTATAACACAGACGATGAGAAGATGAAACAAAATAGAGAGGGTCCTCAGCATCTAAAAAAAAAGAAAATTGAACAAAAGTACAGATCCGAATGGGAAAAACAATTTCCTTGGATAACTGATATAGAAGGTATGAAGTAGCAAAGGGTAAGTTTTATAAATTAAGTTACTTTTTTATTTTTAGGGAACCGATTTGTGTCGAAATGTAAATGTTGTGACGCTCGCTTAAAATGTGATGTTTCTGTGTTAAAGGCCCACCAAAACAGCGCTAAACATATTAAAAATAGCTCAAAACTAGACAATAAATCGAGCAATTTTCTTTCTCAGTTTTTGAAGCCGCAGAGTGACAATATCCTCGTTGAACAGACAAAAAAATCGGAAATAATATTAGCAGGTTTTTTCGCAGAACATAACATAGCTTTCTTGGCATCTGACCATTTGACTGATGTTTTAAAACGTTGTTTTCCGGACTCTAAAATTGCGGGAAACCTCTCATTAGGCAGAACAAAATTAACCAATATAGTAAAAAATGTAATTGCTCCATGTGAAAGGCAAACTTTAGCTGAAAAATTATCGACTCGCAGGTTTAGTGTACTTATAGATGAAAGTACTGATATTGGTACAGTAAGTAGTTTATGTATTGTTGTTAGATGTTTTGATGAAGAAAAAAAGCAAATCATATCCCAATTTTTTAAGTTAATAAATGTTTTTGACGAGAAAAGTGACAACACTAGTGCCACCGCTGAACACTTATATAACATTCTTATTAATGCATTTTTGTCTCATAATGTTCCACTTGAAAATATCATAGGGTTTGGGTCTGACGGATGTAACACAATGATGGGAGCAAAAAACTCAGTTTCTTCTCGCCTTAGGGAAAACTTTAAAGGCATAATAATAAATAAATGTATTTGTCATTCTTTACATTTGGTTGTAAGTCAGGCTTGCAAAATATTACCCAGAATTTGTGAAGATATGACACGTGACATTTATAACTTTTTTAAGAACAGTGCCAAACGCCAAAGGGAACTTAAAGAATTTCAGCACTTTTGCGAAGTTGAGCCGCATAAAATATTAAAAACATCGCAAACAAGATGGCTGTCACTTTTAAGTGTAGTAAAAAGAATTCTAGAGCAGTGGTCAGCTTTAGAATTATATTTTATAAGAAGTTCCCTAGAAGATAGAATGTTATCGTCAGAAAATATTTTGTATGCTCTAAAAAATCCTTTAAATAAATTATATTTTTACTTTTTAAATTGGGTTCTCCCAAAAATTGTTCAACTAAATGAATATTTTCAAAGTGATAAAGTTATAATTACTGAAGTATACCCTAAAATGTGTTCGACATATAAAGACTTATTATTATGTTATATGGATCCAAAATATATAAACCAAACAGAACTGTTTCTTGTAGATAACGAAAGGGAGGAACAATTTGTGAACTTGCCCAATATTTATTTAGGTGTAGGAGTTCTTGAGCACATAAGTAAATTAAATGCAGAAGAAAAAAAAGATTTTCTTGTGAGATGTAGAAATTTTCTTAAAACTTGTTGCACAGAAATATTAAAACGTTTTAATTTTAATGATCCTATTTTAAAATCCATTTGTATTTTGAATCCAAAAAATAAAATAAAACCGCAATCAATAATTGAGTTGGCAAATGCTATACCAAGAGTGTCTAAAAACTTTTCATTACAACAGCTTGACAATGAGTGGCGAGCGTTATTTATAATAAAAACGCACCCTGAAATTGATTCCATGGTCAATATGCAAATTGATCAATTTTGGGCAGAGTTACGTACTGTAAAAAATTTGTTAGGTGAAAATCAATTTGAAAATATAGCCAATTTTGCTCTTGATTTACTATGCTATCCACATTCAAATGCTGAATGTGAAAGAACGTTTTCCAAATGTAATCTAATTAAGACTGATTTACGTAATAAACTAGGATGTGATACAGTTGATGCACTATTGCTTTCTAGCCAAGCGACTAAGAAATCATGTATAACTTTTGAACCTACAAGAAAAATGTTATCTTGTATGACTAGTGACACATTATACAAAAAAAATATAGATTTTGATGATTCACCTGCATCTGCCGAATAGCTGAATAATAATTACCACTCATCGTTCAGCTAATTATTGTACTGTTTTTAGATAGGTACCCGTTTCTGCTATATGTATAGGTACAGTGAGGTCGTACAGGTTGGATTAAATATATTTTTCTGCCTAGACAGTATTTTAACGAAATGCTTCCACAGGACAATTTTTATTTTTAACTGCACGTCTTACTCTATAACTGGATATACTAATTAGGTCTTTTCCTTTGCATCGAAAGTGTAGCACTGAGCTACACCACTTCTGAAAATATCGTTCCATTTATACAAATTGTATATATGGAACAATATTTTCAGAAGTGACGTAGCTCAGTGCTACACTTTCGATGCAAAGGAAAAGACCTATTATAACATCACGTTCGTGTACGTGACGTCATCGATTTTTTTTAATCCCCCAATAATAGACTTTTACAAAAATGTATCTATTATAGAAGAATTTAAAAATGAAGAGAAAACATATGTTTTATTTAAATTTGAAAAAAATATATTGATGACGTTGTAGCGTAAAAGCCGATTCCACCATTATGTTAAACTAAGTTTAAATTACTAAACGAGTATTGTTAATGTAAAAATGTCGTTTTAATCTTCGTTTAGTAATGTATCCATACTTTGTTTAACACAACGGTGGAATCGGCCCTAAGATGCGCAGTTGAAAATAAAAATATCGAATTTATTCCAACCTATACGTCCTCAGTCCTCACTATGTATAATATACTTACCTATAGGTTACAGGTATCTATATATTACTAAAAAATCTGTAATTACAATTTTATTAATACAAAGGGTAAGAAACTAGCAAATTTGCTTAGTATAGCAAGATCATAACGACCAGTGGTGGCTTGTTACCAAAATATTTTGAACCCCAATATTTTGGTAACGAGTCGCCACTGATAATTACACTACTATGTCATGTCTGTTATTTCGCTCTAAATAATACTTTGTTATTTAAATCATAGTTTAAAATAAAATTTTAATAATAGTTTTGATTTTTTATTTTTCATTATGTGTGTAAAACTACATTATTTGATGTTATCAAAATTATTCAAGATACCATTTTTTGTCAGTAAAATACCATTTTTTTTAAGAGTCTGATACCATATTTTTTTTTTTTTCATCTGGCAACACTGGTCGGGCGGCTCCGAGAATTTCACAGTAATGTTTACCTGCCAGTGTCGTTTCATAGAATAAGTAATTTTAAATTGTTATCAGCGGAACCGGACAATCGCATGTATTTATGGATTATAAATAATTATTAAATATGTATTATAATATTCAAATTATAATTTTACAAAATTTCAACAGCTATTCACAATTTATTAAACTATTTACTCGAAATTGTTATTAACATCTATAAAATAATTTTGTACGCCAATGTATCGCGTCCACTTCGGTGAAATCCGCTGCCAACCTGTCAATTTATGTGTATAAAGTGGGAGAACTGGCAAAAGCATGTCCAACTTTTACTTCTGTTCTAATAACAGGTTCAATGATACATATATAGTTAAATAGATTGCTCAAAACGGGTCGTTTCCAAGCTACCTTATTGCCTGTTTATTAATTTGAATCCGTTTCGTAAAAATATGTTTTAAAACCAATTTTCAGCCTCTGAATATTAAAAAAAATAATAGCCTACAGTTTTATTTTACGAGTTTATTTTTAAAACCATGGATGATCAATCTATATAACTGTCTATTTCATTTACCCTATCAAACCACCAGGCTTACAGTGTTGCCATATTATAACCTGTCATATGCCTATCAATTGCTTGTCATTTCAAACGGGTAGCCATTTTGTTTGGAATGCCTAATTATCTGTTTATAATTTCTATTGATGTCTCTTGACAGTCTTGACCTCTTTTTTATTGAATTTTTGTTTTTTATTTTATTTTACGACGCCTTGTTTTTGAGATACTACAGACTGCCACCTAGAACTGGCGTCCTTTCTTATTTGGACACCCGGAACTTTTAAAAAAACAATGAATATATGCTAAAATATAATTATGAATAAATAAATCTGTTTGAGGAGATCAATAAATATGTATTTTGTGTGGTTAGATAGCAAATCCAGATATGTTGGAAAAGGTAAAAATAATTAAGCAATATATTACGTGATTTTGTCCACTTCCAAATTCTAAAAATATGTTATATTTAGTTTTGAACACGCACAGTATATCCATACATGAATGGTATTAGCATATATCGTTTTGCCAACATATAGAACAAGGCGCAATCAATTTCGCCATTTAACAATTTATGCAAGAACAAAACAGTGTTTCTACGTGTTTCTAATGGTACAAAATCAAATTTGTATAGTAAATTTAGGTAGTTACAACCTCTTGGAGGATAAAATCCATATTAATATTCAAATTTTGTTCTAATTAAGCTAAAATATAAGGAAGTTAATACCGAAAGACTTTTGCAATTCTTACAGTTCATTCGAAATTGTAAGAACCATGTGCACAGTACGCTGAATTCACAATAGAGTTAATGTGGTAGTTAAAAGTAACTTTGTAATCAAAATGAAGTATTTGATAGTTGTCAGTTATTTCCAAAATAATATTATCAATAATTATGTTAACGGCTATAATTCACAAACGTTACATCGTACAAACCGATCTCCTTGTTACCTGTTATCTCGAAACTCTATGAAAAATTGCTTTCTTAAGAGATCGAAACCTGTAATAAAAGAAAAGGTCCTAATCTCTTCTCGCCAGTTTGGCTTCAGAGAAAAACACTCGACCATCGACCAAGTTCATAGAATCACAGATATTATCAAGAAGTCCCTAGAGGAAAAAAGTTTGCTCTCCACTTTCTTTTTGGATGTGGCTCAGGCTTTCATCAAAGTATGCCATAAATGCCTGATTCAAAAACTGAACATGTCAATACTCTGAACTAATAAAATCCGATTTGTCGGAAAGGTATCTCAGAATTAAATAGTCTATTCCTACCAAACTCAAGGTAGTGTACTAGGTCCACTACTCTATTTGTTTTATACCAGAGATATTCTTAATCTTGAGCCCAATACTTTCGCAACATTTGCTAATGATACTGCAATCCTTGTTAAAAAAATAATGGAAAATTGCAAAAATCTATAGACCAGATTAACACCTCGAAGAAAAGATGGCAATTAAAATTGAATAAAGGCAAATATGTCCATATCAACTTCAGCAATAAACAAACTGAATATAATTATTTGAATAAATGACACTCAGATTCCTTTTACCAATACAGGAAAATATCTGACTGCTACAGTTGATGCTAGACTTCGCTGGAAAGTTTATATTAAAAAGAAAGGCGAGCTTGGTATAACATACAAAAGAATGTATTGGTTGCTAGGAAAACATACTAAATTATCCACATACAACAAACTGCTTCTTTACAAGCAAATATTGAAACCCTTATGGACGCATGGTATCCAGCTTTGGAGCTGTGCTAGTAAAAGTAACATCCAAATTATTCAACGTATCCAGAATAAAGTATTAAGGAACATCGTCGATGTACCCTGATACTGTCGCAATACTGATCTTCATAGGGACCTTAAAGTGGAGACTGTTGAAAACACAATAGAAAAATTTCCAGTAGTCACCAACAACGACTGCTGTAACATGGTAACGTTGAGGTTATCCAGTTCCTCAACAATGCCAACCTAATAAGAAGATTCAAACATTTTGAGTTAGTTCAGTGAAGTTAGATAAAAGCAGAGTAGGCGGTGTAACTAAATAATTAGACTGTAAGGTAAACTAGTGAGTAGAATCTTAGTTAATGAAGTTTTTCATCCCTAAATAAGTTAGGTTAGAACAAAAATTTGATCAAATTGCAATAATCGTAAATGCCTCTTTACTTATAGCACTTATTAAAAAACAAAACCTTAGAAATATTAAAAGAAAGACGATTTTTTGGACACCACTCCTACAATAGAATAATAATTTGATTTTGTAATGCTAAACAATCAGCTATACTAGAAATACTGGAATATAATTTTAAGTTATCTACAAACAATCTAGCTTTCTAGCAAGCCACATAAGTCGTTGATAAATAGTATGAATAATAGTGGCCCTAAATTGGATGCTTGAGCAAGTAAATAAATTAGAAATAAATCTATTATAACAAACATATTGTTTGCGCTGAGCTAGATATGATTTAAGAAAACGGAGTGATATTACATTAAGGGCAGATCTTTTCACCTCAGGAAAGTTACATGTAGGTTCACTTGACAATAACCCTATAGTTTAATATAGTTAAATTTTTTCTCATATCAATACTATCGCCTATTCAAATAAGTACAAATTTGTGTTTAAACTAAACTTCTTTTCAACATTAATGGTTCCATTTATATTTATGTGGCCTGTTACTATACTGTACGACGCCTCTGTGGGCGTTAGTGTAAGCGTTTTTGCTCCATCAGTGAATAAAAGTTTGGCCTGGAATACTCGAAAATCATCGTATTTCGTTTAAAAACTTTCTATTAACGGCTCCGACCAGGAAATCCCATAAAACTTCATTTATATTTAACTGTATAATAAAATAAAAATAAACCTAAATTGAACTAAACCACTATTAGAGTTTAGAATTGGAGATATTAATGTCATGAATTCGTGTTTGCTGACGTTTAAAATTATGTGCTTTTTCCAGCGTTTTATTTTAGCATAAAAATAAATCTTTTTCACTTTGTACTCTATTTTAATCTAGCCGAACACTGAGCTGTTGTATATACAGAGTGCTCAGACGAAAACTTACCTAACCATTATCAGGAGCTGTGTCAATATTTTAGACAAATACTCGGACCCGTCAATTTTTTATTAAAGGCGAACACCTTTCTATCATATATCCTCAAGTATTATACATTATTCACCTTCCCTCCATTACTTTAACCAATTCAATATAAATAACAGTATGACACGTATCATTGAAAAGGTAATTTTATGGAGAATTCAGCAATATGATTGCTCATTGCGTTACTTTTAATTTTAACACCTTCTACTGGGTTAAAAAATGTTACGTATTGCAAGTTTGACATAGAAGCTATTTTTATAAGCAACTTATTGCGCAAGAGAAATTTATTTTGGTTGATTGCGATTAAAGTTTGTATTTCTAAAGATATCAGATCTTTGCAAGATTTTTACAATTATTTAAGTTTTTGTAAAAATAAACTAACATGAATTGGTAAATTTCTAAAAGCAAGTACTTCGTTTTCTTTAAATTAGTGAATTAAATTAATGTACCGTTTATCACCGTTTGATTTTCCTGGACAAGAAGTGCATATCCATGTGTATAATTACAGTCCACACCGTACCGGTTTCAGCCGATGAATAAACAAGAGGCCAAATCCCCAAAAGTTTACAATTGGAACACCTTGAATCACTGAACCTACTCATTTACGAATAGATCTTTGAAGAGTACGAACATGCATACACCCCAGGCACATCTACTGATTCAGCCCTTCATCTAGTTGCTGGCAGAATAGAAAGATCCCTGAAAAATAACGAGTCCGCCTTGGGTATTTTCATAGAAGGTGCTTTTAATAAAACCACCTTCCCAAAGGTGGATACATAACATGCTCTCAAAGCGAGCAGTAAACATAAGTGTAGAAGATGTGATTATAAGAGGCTTGGTTGCAAGGGGATGTCCACAGGGAGGGATGCTATCACCTCTACTGTGGAATATGCCACCTCAATAATGAGAGTCACTACATAATAGCATATGCAGATGACCTGGTCATTCTGCAAACAGGGAATATTGAGAACATACTCTGCAAAAGAAGGCAAATAGCTCTAAAAATTATAGAACAGTGATGCAAGAACCATTCACTGTCTATCAATCCTAAGAAGACAGAAATGGTTCTATTCACAAGGAAAAGGATGAAAATGGAATTAAAACCTCCAGAACCCACCCTCCACACGTTACAGATAGAGAGAGTACGAATTGTGCAGCAATATCAAGTTAAACTAGACCTATTATTACAGACATTTCACGAACATTTATCACAAAATTAGGATTAACGATTCCAAGTCTTTTACTTTTCCTAACTTCATCTAGAAATCTAATTTAAGCATCTGAATCCGTTTTGATAAGGTTTTCCAAAAAAAAGTCGTTTGGGTCTTAACTTGATCTGATTAGATTTTGGGAGTGATTGAAAAACATTAAGGGAAGGGTAATTTAACGAGCGTCGAAATCCGTAAAAATAATATAGAAAAAAAGAGATTTCAATAAAAAAAAATCCACATTTAAAGCGATTTTAAATTAATTCACTGAAAAAAGTAAATCCATGCTAGGGTCCAGATCATGTAATTGGAAAATAAAATATACCTAATACCTACAAATTATAAATACAAAAAATATAAATTTGCCAGTAATATGGCCCGGCCGCGTTTTAAAGTTGAGAGGGCCGTAAAAACTGGCAACGCTAATATTGTTCGTTTCCTGCTCGCCCTATTGCTAACTCTCTGTAGTTTTCGAGAAAATCGTTCGATAGCCTACACTGTATAGTTGGAGGTAAAGATATTCTTTCTTTTTCGGCAAAACAAAGGATATCGTATAAAAACACGTTTAACGGCGACCCAGGAACGGACTATTAACTGTATGTTACGCTTTAAAGAGGAAATGTTATATGTATTTAAATATTATCACATTATTCTCATAATTTCCTTCTTCGATTATATTATTTAATAAATATCACTAAATTTAGTTTTAAAGGCAACACTCACGAAATTGATCCGAAATAAATATTCAGGACTTGTAATAAAAATCACCATGAAACTATAATATTTCATTTACTTGAAGTATTTAATTATTACATTGAATATTAAAAATCAATGAAGGATGTTACGAAAAATGCTGGAATAACTGTTATTAGTATCCTCTTATTATAAAAAATTTAAATTACTGAGGAATATATTAGTATGGTTTTAATTTTTAAAGTGATTGAAGTATCCAAGCCTTCTCAACACGTCAAGGTTAGATTTCTAGAAAAAGAAAATAGGAACACAACCATGTTCCTTGCCAAAATAACGTGAACCAACAGATACATGGTTATATCAAAACTATCATCTTCACTGGACATGTCATTCAGGTTTATAATGCAAGAATGAGCCGGAAATATCCATTTTTGCTTCTTTTGATGCTTAAAGCGTGCTTTTAACTCAGCTTTTAATAAATGATATACCTATGTCGTTTAGCATTTTGACGACACTGTGCCATTGCTGTTTGGATTGATGTGAATAAACAAATAAATTTATTTTTGGTTGATCAATTTTCTTCTAATTTTAACAAAAGTTAAACCTGCATGGTTTCATTTCGCCCTTTGTAAATAAAATTAGTCTAGTAGTTGTTTATCGTTGATTTAAAAAATAAAAAAAATATATATAATTCAACATTACTCTTATTTGATAAATTATAAATTCATAGCCCTCGTATTTGTGAGGACATGAATTATTTTCATTAATTTTATACTAATCTGAATATTTTACTATTTTATTTTAAAGTTTGATAGATAAATTATTATTTTTGTTTGTCTTTCGCCTTGGTACCAACGCTAATGTCTTAAAAGGTTGAATATTCACATGGTTTAGTGAAAAGCGTATGGTAATTTCTATCTTGTTACTCTGTTTAATTTATTTAAGATACTGTAACGATTGTTTAATATCTGCATCTGTAACGTGTGTCTTCTTGTTCGCACCCTCTGTAGAATGCGGATTCTGACAGCCCCATGATATAGATATGATTCCGTACTTGTCAGTGACCAGTTAAAATGCCTGTGACTAGGCGCAGATTCTGTCTATTCATAGTCATGTATTTGTTTGCTGCAGTGTTGTCAGGATAACTTAAAAGCCCCCTGGCAACTCTGCAGTTTCTTGTTTCATTCCATCTTTCCTTGAATTTCACAAGGGAATGTTCTTTAATTAGGTCTGTCACTACCGATTTTGTCAGGCCAATAGAAGGGACAGGTCCAAAAAGTATTTGGTTGCTGCTTTCTTGGCAAGTGAATCAGCAAGACAGTTACCTTTCGATGTGGCGTTACCTTTGATCCATCTTAAGGAGACCACGTTGTTGATAGATACTTCGGCCAAAACTTGCTTCTTTTGATGCTTAAAGCGTGCTTTTAACTCAGCTTTTAATAAATGATATATGTCGTTTAGCATTTTGACGACACTGTGCCATTGCTGTTTGGTTTGATGTGAATAAACAAATAAATTTATTTTTGGTTGATCAATTTTCTTCTAATTTTAACAAAAGTTAAACCTGTATGATTTCAATTCGCCCTTTGTAAATAAAATTAGTCTAGTAGTTGTTTATCGTTGATTTAAAAAATAAAAAAAATATACAATTCAACATACCTACTCTTATTTGATAAATTATATATTCATAGCCCTCGTATTTGTGAGGACATGAATTATTTTCATTAATTTTATACTAATCTGAATATTTTACTATTTTATTTTAAAGTTTGATAGATAAATTGTTATTTTTGTTTGTCTTTCGCCTTGGTACCAACGCTAATGTCTTAAAAGGTTGAATATTCACATGGTTTAGTGAAAAGCGTATGGTAATTTCTATCTTGTTACTCTGTTTAATTTATTTAAGATACTGTAACGATTGTTTAATATCTGTATCTGTAACGTGTGTCTTCTTGTTCGCATCCTCTGTAGAATGCGGATTCTGACAGCCCCATGATATAGAGATGATTCCGTACTTGTCAGTGACCAGTTAAAATGCCTGTGACTAGGCGCAGATTCTGTCTATTCATAGTCATGTATTTGTTTGCTGCAGTGTTGTCAGGATAACTTAAAAGCCCCCTGGCAACTCTGCAGTTTCTTGTTTCATTCCATCTTTCCTTGAATTTCACAAGGGAATGTTCTTTAATTAGGTCTGTCACTACCGATTTTGTCAGGCCAATAGAAGGGACAGGTCCAAAAAGTATTTGGTTGCTGCTTTCTTGGCAAGTGAATCAGCAAGACAGTTACCTTTCGATGTGGCGTTACCTTTGATCCATCTTAAGGAGACCACGTTGTTGATAGATACTTCGGCCAAAACTTCGTGACATTCTAGTTCTAACCCTGAATAAATTCGTGGTCTGTTCAGGGTGAGTAGTGCTTGTCTGTATAGATGAGCATGTTCCTTCCTGTGATATTGTTTCTGGTGATTTCTTTTGCTGCTATGAGAATCCCGTGAGCTCTGTTTAAAGTACACTGGCATTATTGCTCACAGCCCATTTTATATTAAGGTTTAAGGATCTGGAGTATATTCCACATCCTGAGCCTTGTTTTGTTTTAGAACTGTAGGTGTAGATATGAATCATACCTGCCACTTCCGGCTCTTCTATTGGTTACAACTTTATATGGCTTATGGAAGATATATCTCGGTGAAATGAAGTCCATGTTCTCTTGAAGCAGTGGCAGCGTATCGAGCACCTTCTGCCAAAAGCCACGTCTCGCCAGATACTACATCAGGTTCTATTCCAACTGTGCGGAGGCGTGTCATTGTCGTCAGAGCAACCTCCTTGATGTAAATATCAAGGGGAGTGAGACTAAGAATGACTTCCATGGCCCTGGACGGTGTTGTTTTCATGGCTTCTGTTATGTTGATATATACTGTTCTTTGAATTTGTTTTAGTTTACGGATAGCTGTCAATTTTTGGGTTTTCGGTACCCAGACAACTGCATCGTATGTTAGCATAGGTCTTATGATAGCAGTGCAAGTCCATGCGACGACTCTGGGGGAGAAACCCCAGGTGCGCCCCACGGTTCGGCGGCATTGTTCATAAGCAATGTATGCTCTTTTTCTAAATGCGAGTTCCATGTTAACTTGCTGTCAAAGATGAGACCTAAGTACTTCACCTCTGTTGCAAAGTTTAGTTTTGTATTTAGAAGTTCTGGAGGTTTTAATTCCATTTTTATCCTTTTCCTTGTGAAAAGGACCATTTCAGTCTTCTTAGGATTGATAAGACAGTGAATGGTCCTTACACCACTGTTCTAAAATTTTGAGAGCTACTTGCATTCTTTCATTTGCATATGCTATTGTGTAGTGACTGTCATTATTGAGGCGGCTGATGAGGGTGGTGAGAACTGTGTTCTAAAGTAGAGGTGATAGCACCCCTCCCTATGGACATCTCCTCGCAACCTTATATTCACATCTTCTACACTTATATGTACTGCTCGCTTTGAGAGCATGTTATGTATCCACCCACTAACCATCTGTGAAACATTCCTGTTGGTTAGTAAATGTATTATCTTGGGGAATGTGGTTTTATCAAAAGATTGTTTGATATAAAAATAGTTTATTTATTTACACGGCTAATTAATTAATTTATTTTATAAAGAAATCACTTAATGCGTAATTGTTTAATATTTCAATTTGTGTTATAGACACGCAAAAAAGTTTAAAATAAAAGTTATATGGATTTAAAAAATATTTTTGGATATACAGGATATTGCGTTTTTGTTTGGCAAATAAGAATGTATATTGTTTAAACACCCTGTATTTTATTTGAGTTTTAGAATGCTTTATTAATACTGTATTCAACCCCTACCTTTTTTTTTAAATACTACAGGGTTACCAAGTAATTAATTTTTTTATGAAATAATAAAATGATGCAAACCCAAAATTAAATTATCATAATTTAGGTAGGTTTACAATGATTTAAAAATGATTCAGATTACAAACTTATAAGATAGTAAGCTAACGAATAGTGGTGATATATTTTATATAGAGTGTCTTGAAACATGTCTTAGGTATGGTTAATTTTAAGTTCAATTTGCTCAATTTTCTCAAATGCAACACCCTGTATATTATTTTAGCTTGTTAGGTATATTTTCCAAAATTTACAAGATAATTCACCACTCATTTTCTTCTATCGACTAGGCGTGCCTGAAGAAGAAATTTTTATAGTTTTCTTCTTTTTTTTTTCAGCACGCATCATCATGTAATCGACACTGTAGTAGGACATACGCTTCATACGATAGAACACATGAATAAAACTGAGAGCAACGAAACTGAAGACGAGTGTACTCCCCCAGCAATAAAACAGGTCAGATTTATGTACTTTTTAGCATGTGCATGTGTTACTAATAATAAATAAGGTTGAATAATAATTATAGTAATGGCATGCCATGAAAAAACGACACCACTTCTTCCACTCTTAGAAGCCATATCATAGTTGTCAAATTTAAATGATTTGGCGGTGTGTTCAAATCACTATTTTTTTTTATTGTTCTTCGGAAAAAGCTAAAATTAGATGTACAAGCTACAAAAATAAAAACTAGAAAAAATCGTTTAGATTAATTAAATTTAGTCAAATATATCTCTTCAATATTGTTGTTCTGACGTTTTTTCTCTTATATCTCAATCAATATATAAGTGTTCTTTAAATATAAATTAAAGTTGTTTGGCCTATATAATATTTATAACGATGACTGGATTTAAAGAGATCATAATCAATGATTTAGCTACTATTTCTAGTAGATATCCAAAAGCGATTATTGGTGTTATTTTATAATTCGTCAGAATCAAAATTCACATTATGTACTATTAAATTGTAACACTATATTAATTAAATGTAAATCATATCATAAATCAATTAGATATTAGTGCATGTCTCAATAATATATTTTCATCAAATACTTTTTATGATTTTCTTTTCGCGAAACTATTTTCGATTTTTCTTTCTGCAAAAATAAAACAGCAGTGTCTACAAACCTCTTCAAGACATAGATTTAATCCAGACGCTTTGAGTGTTCACGTAAGTATCCTTAAACAAATTTCAAACGAGCCCATTACCATGCCAACAGTCATATTACCACTGAAATATACTTCAATTTCACATTTTATGAGATCATCAAAGGCCGCCAAACATGGGATAATAACAATAAAACTCAAGCAAAAGATCCTACCATTTTTCAAACTGTATACACGTAGGTGACTTAGTAGATATCTGCACAATTGTACAAAATCCGATTATTTTTTTTTTAATTCTTTATTAACATTTTTATTTATAAACCATTTTGTAATAACTCAATAATAAGGTAGATTCAGATTTTTAATGTGACTAACTCCGATTCTGTACAAAAGTAGGTATATAGACAGCTAACAATTTTAAATTTAAAATTATTAGGCTATATCCCAGCAAGTACATAACGTTGCCAAGCCTTTTCGCGTTATTGTTTTAAGGGAACGTAATAACTTTACTATACAACGTAAATGCAACGTTCATGAGAGGTTGTTGATGGAAATAAAAACCTCGAAAAACTTCTATTGGACTTATTTAACCTACCTGTTATGTTAACACAACGTATTGTAACGATAGTTTAATTTATTTAGAGTTTATTTATTTAAAACACACTATTTACAATTTATTTATGACGTACTAATTAATTTATATAATACTTAGGCACTAACTCACAATTCTAATTTATTTATTGCAATTTAACTTTTCTGTCCAACACTTTATTCGAAACTGCCCGTCCGCCGATAAGTCGCGCTATTTATACCAAGTCCAACTCTGCTACGAAAAGTCTCTAGACGATGTGGAATGTCCTAGAATTCCATCTTTATGACTCAACGTGACGTGCCGCTTGTTCTAGTATATTCGAGATGCGTCCGATTGTCTCTATATTACCAGTGCGCCGCTACACTCCATACCGCGGGAGTAAACAAAGAACAGGGTAGGCTTTCGCGCGACAGATTAATGTAATATGCTGTAAAGTGTATCCACGAGAAGTACTGTAAACATCACATTGTGAATTCGGAACGTAGCTATTAGTTTATGTTTATACAATAACAAAAATTGTCACTTTTTCTTGTCGTGTTTCCTAACTTTATAAATTATTTATGAGTTTGAATAGATTTGGTAAGTTTTCTCTATAAAATGGAAAAAATATTTTCTTAAAATTATTATCTGTTCTTTCAGATTGCAATTTAATATTTCATTCATTAGGTACTGAATACAAAATGATTTAGGTAGTTCATTTCAACTACAATAAAAAAGAATGGCGAATAAATCGTTGTAAACAAGAAGATACATTTAACCCAATGCCCAATGACTGTCTACATTTTACACCAAATACTTTATAAAAGAGATTTACAAAACTCATTGAGATTTTACTATAACCTCAATTTTAGCCTCTCACTATTATGTTACAGAAAGTATAGTTAAATAGTTCATCCTGTATAATGCTGTAGAACTAATTCACATTATAACATCTATAAAACGTTTCAGAACATCTTTCGGGGGAAAGTACTGTAAAACTGCTAGTGTGATGTTTTCCAAACTTCACTTTGTAACCTCTGTGAGATGTGCTATAAAAGTCTTGCAGTTGCGGATATTCGGTAGTTAGGTACATGGATGTTACGATTACATTAAAAATAGATTGCGTGCGAGCTTCAAAAGCCTGGAATTACAGCTCATTAACCTGGATGGGATGTTTATGTGTTAACTGGGAATGATGCCACCATTCTTTAACTGATAGATATGATGAACATAGCGTACGAATACGAAGTTTGGCCGGGGTAAGCGGAGGGCCCAATCAGCTGGGCGCGATGCGGACAGTATATTTTTTCTACGCCCCACTAAAGTATGACTAATTAGAGTTAGAAACAGTTTTTACACAAAAAAATAAAGGATAATAAAAGTCCTGAAATTTTGGAATAATGGTCTCCATTTGTAAATTTCATCGATGACTCTCATTTTCAAGCAAATAAGTTTTATTTATTTTGACGTAATAAGGTAAAGTTGGAAAATAAAAGGTAGCTAGTCATTACAAATATTATTATATTCTCTTTTGCAAATACCATGTAAAATTGTAATTTTTATTAAAAACTGGTGTTTCACGAAAATATTTTATTTATTAATGGGCTTTTTATAGGTCTATAATCTGAAATATGAGTCCTAAAATCAAAGAGTCCAACTACAGAACCTGTCAAGAAATATAAAAGGGACATATAAAAGTAATAAAAATAAAGGACATCGAGCATAAAAATGACAGAATTGTTTTTTGCAAAGGATCGGTTTCAAGTTCTGTCTACTAATATACATACGGGTTGAAGAATGAAAGACTTTCTTGATTGAAAATGAAAGAGGAAATGTCAAAATAAAACCATACAGTGCATTGTTACACACAAACAAATAAGCAAAAAACTCTTCTGTATCGGGACGGTGGTGTAGCGGTCTATCGCGCTTATATTCATTTATAGGCAAGTTTATGAGTCTGAGACTGCTGGGTTTCGAATCCCAGACCAGACCATGTGGATTTTTAATTAAATTGCATGGTTCGGTTTAGGATTTGATGTGTGGCGTATTAATAGAAATTCAATTTCTGTTGATATGACATGCAGATTAAAAAAATTCGCCATACATTACCGTCTCGATGATGGTAGGTGCAGTTTTCCGGGTTTTCCTCACCTGTAAGTCAAATGGCACCATCAATCATCTTTAAGTAGCCCCGGAGCACCACGGCAAATAATAATAATAGCCGTCCCTTCCCCTACACAAGTCGTTCAGTCGACTTCAGGGGTTGAAATTCACTCGTAAGGGGGTGAATTAGGGAGAGTATTATTATTATTATTATTATTATTAAGTCGGGGATCATTACTAAATAATTACAGCATTAGTGTAAACTCTTAAATCAACAAGCAAGCAAGAGGATGCCGGGCAAGGCGATCCTGTCTTGATAAATGATATAGGCAACCAATGACTCATAAATGTAATTTAGGATAATTTAGAAAATAAATATCCCACAGCTGTGCCACTTTGTATTAGGTCGGAAGGATGGAGTAGCGTTCCACTGGTGGGCAGTTCAGTGCAAAGCGTCTCAAAAACGATTTTGGTCGATGCACTATTCTATAAAATGGTAAAAGCACTAATCTTATATGTGCTAAGAACGTCTGGAATGTTCAAGAAACGTCCCTTTTGTATATAAATAAGACTATTTTGCCATTTAAGTCAGTTTAGGTAAATATAATCGTATTGTTAAGATAAAAAAGTATTTTTAGTGAAAATAAATTAAATAAACTCAAGTTTTTTTACTTCAATTACATCATTACTGTACGGTGATTCACCTTGTATTTTATTTATCTTTTTTTTTTTTTTTTTAAAAAACTGGTCAAATAAAAAATAATCTGTTTCTCAAACTAATTAGCTTGATTAAAATTGAATGTATGCGTTATTTAATGGACGTTGAATTCCCAGTAGAAAAATATTTTATAGAGAGTACCGAGTATTATCGCACCGTGAAAAAGGATAAAAAGCAGATTCTCCAAAAGGCCAAATCAACATAATAAGATTAATATCTAGCATGGCTGCAATATTTGCCCCGTAATTGGATTTCGCCGAAACTCGGCGAACACAAATTGGGAAAAAATCAAACCGATGAAAAGGTACATCGGCTGATCCGGATATTTCGTTATTAAATTTTTTAAATTCAGAAAGCAACATTTTCACCTACTCGTATATACGAGGAGATTGTTGGAGACCTTTTTAAAACCATCTTTAAAAGGTCGCTTTTAACGACGCTAGCTGGAGTGACTGAACAGGCAAATGTTTAGACACTGAAATTATTTGTCATTAAATTACGCTTTAAAGATTTAAGTAAAATAAATATTAAAGTTAAATATGAAAATTTAGAAATATATTTCTAAACAAAGAAACAAAAATTAAAAAAAAAATTAGCGTCTAAGCGGAATTTGAACCTGCATTATCTATCATATCATGTTAGGTTTTTAACCTCTCGACAATTTTTAAACTACATAACTTAGCGGACATGTGACACCTAATTTTAACGGATAGAGTATTAGACTACTAATAAAATCCGTAACCTACATAGAACACGAGGCTACTTACCTAAGTTGTCGAAGCCAAAGACACCAGATTTTTTATATGGGCCTAGATAATAGTTTTTATTAGCCTATTCGTTTAAAGTTCAGCGTGATATACAAAAGTATAATATTGTGAAACAGATGAAGTTATTGTATTCTAGAACATGAAGAGTTTGTAGGTAAAAAAATACATCATATGTGAGGGGGACCTTGTAAGTGTTTTGCTCCAGGGCCCACCATGGTGCTCGGCGGCCCTGATTATTACTATTACGTGGGACGTGGGACGTGAGACGCATTGTATCTATAATAAAATATATACTGACAGGTGAAAATCAATAACCGCCCATACAACTAATATATAACCTGCTAATAGAACAAGTGGAATCGAGCATCTACTTCGGAGCAATAGTTAATGCAAAACGTGACCAGTTCACTGAAACACGGTCAAGAATAGAGGGAGCTCGTGCATCATTCAATTAATTCAAGAGTCTATTATTTAGGCTCTCCAAGCATATTTAATACCTATATTTGCTATACAATATTATTATGTACCTATAGGGAAAGTCCATTGAGAATGAAAAAATAATGATTGCGTCAGTCGGTTCTAGATCTGTCATAAGAATGATACCAAACTGTTATTTAAAAAAAAAAGAATAATTTTAATTGTCTTAGGCTAATTTAGAAACATTTTTTTGATCACTCCATATTTTCATACTAGGTATCATTTGTTGTCTAATTACAATAAAATAAGTGATCCACAGAACATGTTTCTAAAGTAGGCACTGGATTTAATTCAGAGCCATGCATAGTTATCACAGACATGACTCGTATATCCATCTTTGTCGGTCATGATTTACTTTAGAAATATTTTTTGTGAATAACTTTTTATAATTATAAAAAACCTGATTTAAAAATTCTATTGAAATATGAAAAAGCTTATTAATAGCAAAGCCGTACCTGATTGCGCCCTCAGTATCATGATCAAAGGTGTCTCCAGAGAGTGGGATTACTGTTTGTTTTATTATACTCTGGTTTAGAATTCCATTACACCAACGAATTTTCCAAGTAACTCTTTTCATGAAGTCCAAAATTAGAGAGATTTGACCTTTTAAGGTTTTAGTGGGTACGAGTCTGTTTCGTTTCGAAATTATCATACATATCGGCTTTGCAAAAACCGCAGAAGATAATAAAATAGTGTAATTGAACGTTTTCAGATCAGTCATGAATATAGATGTAATTTTATTTATTGAATTTATACACTTTAGTTTTGTATCGTTTTGAAACGATTTGCATCGTTTTATAACGTTTTATATAGTTTTATATCGTTTTATATCGTTTTATATAGTTTTATATGGTTTTATATCGTTTTATATAGTTTTATATCGTTATATATCGTTTTATATCGTTTTATATCGTTTTATATAGTTTTATATAGTTTTTTATCGTTTTATATCGTTTTATATCGTTTTATATCGTTTTATATCGTTTTATATCGTTTTATATCGTTTTATATCGTTTTATATCGTTTTAAATCGTTTTATATCGTTTTATATCGTTTTATATCGTTTTATATCGTTTTATATCGTTTTAAATCGTTTTATATCGTTTTATATCGTTTTATATCGTTTTATATCGTTTTATATCGTTTTATATCGTTTTATATCGTTTTATATCGTTTTATATCGTTTTATATCGTTTTATATCGTTTTATATCGTTTTATATAGTTTTATATCGTTTTATATCGTTTTATATCGTTTTATATCGTTTTATATCGTTTTATATAGTTTTATATCGTTTTATATCGTTTTATATCGTTTTATATAGTTTTATATCGTTTTATATCGTTTTATATCGTTTTATATAGTTTTATATCGTTTTATATCGTTTTATATCGTTTTATATCGTTTTATATCGTTTTATATCGTTTTATATCGTTTTATATAGTTTTATATCGTTTTATATCGTTTTATATAGTTTTATATCGTTTTATATCGTTTTATATAGTTTTATATCGTTTTATATCGTTTTATATCGTTTTATATCGTTTTATATCGTTTTATATCGTTTTATATCGTTTTATATCGTTTTATATCGTTTTATATCGTTTTATATCGTTTTACATCGTTTTATATCGTTTTATATCGTTTTATATCGTTTTATATCGTTTTATATCGTTTTATATTGTTTATATCGTTTTATATAGTTTATTTAAATAATTCATATTATTTGGCTAAATACAAGTCGTACTTGCGCAATATGTTTTATGTAAGTAAGGTAGATAATATTAAGTATATTCCAACAACGATCAAAATCAGTCATTGACAACAACGATTGTGCGCATTATGAATTTGGCGGTCTTAATAATATACTGCGCAGAATCCTGGCTGTCAATGAGTGGTTTCGGATCGTTGTTGGAACAGACCTTATGTTGACAGATTTAGGTTAGGCACTGATACAAACTGTCAGATGAGTTTGAACTGTCTTTTTTTTTGTATAAAAAAACCTATTCTCAACATTCGTAATATTTTTCAGATTTTCTGAGAGTTGGAGGACTGTTGACAAAAAGTAACTCAAACGGATGCATTATGAATTTTTCTAATTGTGCTTCAAAAATGCTGTCATTTAATACCCCACATGATGGAATCATTTTTTTTTCTTCTAATTTACAATTTATTCCTTTTCCAAAACTTACCCCCAAGAAAAAAATCAACTTTTTTTAGTTAACGTCTGTATTTTCGCCCTAATTACTACAACTTTCAATTGCGTATGTCAAAGAGTCTCTGAAAAACATCTGTGACAGGCAGACCGATAATTTAATATTGTTAAGCAGTAATGAAAGTAATAAAACGTATTTTTCATTATACAGAGTTACTTCAAAAGAATCAGGTTTTAAAAATATATAGTTCAGAAAGTATTACAGATATAATAGTAAATGACATGTCCACAGAAAGGGGAAATATTCAGTTCGGCTAAAGCAAGTTCGAGTTCATCCAGTGTTCTTTGTAATGGCGGTAAGTATACCATATCTTTAATGCATCCTCAAATAAAAAAAAACGCACGAATTTAGAACTGGAGATCTAGGAGGCCACTCAAACAATATCAGACCTTTCTGCTGCATAGTCTAGTGCTACGTTTGAAATGTACCTCATCGAGTAAAGCTAGTAGGTTTTTTGGTCACGTGACATCGAGCAAACCATATCAATGGAGCAAACAGAGCAAGAAGGGCGGTATCGAGTAAAAAAAGCAAAACAAGGTACTTTTCAAACGCAGCAATTATTTTATGTACTGAGGTCCAGGCGATATATGTACGTGTAAAGTGACGTTCACAAGCACGCGTTATAAACTGGCCCATTTTGGATTGTTCCACATACGCCACGTGCCGTTTGCCACGGCAATAAAAAAGTGCTGTTTCGCCACGCATAATTTGCATATTTTCTAACAAGTGCTCTTTTGCCATGTATGCTATTTTGTTTACCTGTCTAGATTAAAAAATAAGCTTTTACCTTTGACAATATCAGTAAAAAAAAGAAATTGTTTGACATTTACCTTTATTTACATTTGACATTTATACAAATAATAAATCTAATTTAATTTTACAACATATTTAAGTTTATTTATGCACTCGGAAATATCAATTTCAATTTCATTGGAGTATGTTTCCTATGAAATCGAAGGTAATTATGACCAAAAGTGCGTACACATTGGCCATTGACACAGGTAGTCTCACTGCAGTAATAGAAGAAAGAACGTGTGGCGAATCTGCACTGACGTGCTACGTTATCTAATTGTCGTAGCAAAACGCTACTAAAGCAGGTAAATGTCCTTTTCGTGGCGAAACAGAACGTGACGAACCAGGGAAATACCGCTATTTTCTCTTTCTAGTAACATGTCATTTGATATTATACCTGGAATATTTTCTGGAATATATGTATTTTTAAATCTCGATGTTTCTTTTGTAGTAACCCTGTAGGTATAAAAAGTATTATTTATTTAACGGTAAATCTGATAATTATTCACTATGTTTATAAAAAGTTTTATTTATTTAACTGTAAATCTGATAATTGCTTATATTAATTCCAGGAATTTTCAGAATTATCAGAATTATCAGAATTTAATTTGAAATGAACTTCAAACAGTAGGACTTCACAGATTAAAGCATACAATTTATGCTATTTCAGTGTTTTAAAACAGACTATTTCAATTAAACGGATTTATGGGGTATCAGCTTTTGATTCTCCTAGAAATGCACTACCGGCGTGTTTTTTCATTGAGTTAAATTGTTAAAACAACATAACTACTGATGTAGCTTTAATTTAAAATTAATTCAAAGCACAGCTTGGGGTAAAATTAGTTTTGGTCGTAAACTTTTAATTAAAAATCTTTTTTACTTTTTATATAGTCAAAAAAGGGAAAAACTCCTAGAACTAGCACGTGGAGCACCGAAAATATCAGAAATACTTTATAAGGAATAACATCATCATTGTCTTCGTGTGATGTAGAATATAAAAAATATTGTCAGGAAAAGTTATAACGAATGTCCCAATAGTTTTCGCATAAATCTTTCTGCCCTTTCTTGTGTAAACATTCTTGCATTCTAACTGAAAATAAACAATTATTTGTTTACAAAACCATTTTGATATTTTATCATTGGAATCTATTTTTAGACAAAAAAATTATTGAGATATGTTTATACAAATTTTTTTTGCTTATTTCCACTTCCAGAACACACCCTTAAAATATTTTCTTTTTCTCACGAAATACCCCGTATATTATATTAAATATATAATATTTAATTAGGAAAATGATCGAGGGATCGATTTATGTCGGGATCATAGACTATGAACTCAGAATGTATATCTCGAAATCAAAACTGGATAAACTGTATATTTTAAAGCAGACACATATACATATTGGGGTTACATTTTTCTTGTAAAACTAACTCGTGCAACAGGAAAAAGAATATTCATATGAAGCGAGAATAAAACAGAGAAAGTAGAAAAGCCGTTAGAGAACGATTTCAATACAAAAATAACTGAGAAATACTTCTCAACACATGGTGTGTTAATCATCATGTCAATACCCGAGTTTCTCATCTTGAAAGTCAAGTGAAATAGCGTTTACGGCCTATAAAAAATAAACGTCAAACATTTTTCAAAGAGACAATAACTAGTAAATTCAATAACTGTTCTGCATATAGTCGCAGGAAAGCCCTAGGGCACTAAAGGTGGTATTGATGCTTTTCAACGCCGAGGGGTTTATGCAAATTTCGCAGAAATTGTTTCATCGCATCGCATCGGTCTGATGGCTGAACGTAACCTTTTTGACAAAATCGAATAGAATTTTCACAAGGCGTAGGCGTAGAATACGACAACACAGGTTAGAAATTAATGTATATGCATGGAAACCCCGACAATATCGAAGTTGTGTTTGAATCGCGAAATGGTTTTACGATCTATTTTTTAAATAACATACTCTGTATATTTTACAGTTTTCCGTACTCTATTAAATTTAAAATATAAGCAATAAAACCGCATGGTGCTAATTTTATTAGTTCGAAAAGTATATTCATTTGAAAAAAGCAAATTATAGAAACAGTTTTATTACCAAAATAATCAACAAGGAGAAATAGCTTAGTATCTAAATTAGTTGTAAAATATTAGCAAGTTGCGTTACTTTTTTTACACACTGTATTGATTGACTACAAATTCTACTGTTGCAACCATGTGTTTCGATGGCCCAATTGGTAGAGGCTTAGACGGCTCTAGTCGGAAGGTTCCAGGTTCGATCTCTGGTCGATGCATTCATTTTTGCTTTTCTTTGTTTTTCAGCTTTATTAATTTTATGATTGTTTTCACTTTGAAGATGTAAGGGTGTATTTTTCATAATTTATTAGGAGGAATTGGGGATTAAATATTTTCAAAATTGTAATTGTAATTTATAAGTGATGCAGGACTTTTTATCAAGAATAACTTTTTTCATGAAACTAATATATTGTTACGCAGCACCCTGCAGTAGCCTGCGGCTATTATAGGAAACGTACAGATAAAAAAGAAGTGGAATATTACTCATCGCCCTACAGCGTGCTGCGGTCGTCATAAGTAAAAGTACAAGTAAAAGAAGATAGAATAGTCCAGAAATGTCATTACCCGTCAAAAATATTCTAGAAGACAGTTCGAGAAGGGTCAAGCAAGCTATATAAGGATGATCCTGACGTCAGTTATAAGTTTTATGATAGACGTTATACGTTAATGTTATCAGTTGCATAGTTTTGGTGTCATCGGCTTCGACTACTAAGGTCATTAGCCTCGTGTTCTGTGTAGGCTTTGTTACTGTTTCCCAGCGCCACCTTAGGAACAGCACTGTTAATTAGAACCCAACAGTGAATGATCGAATGAGGAATCCTACCAAGGCATCAGAATTAATTTTAAATAATTTAATTAAATAAAAAAAATCCCGGTCAACGGTAGGATTCGAACCTGGGACCCTTGGATACACCGGCAGAGACTCTACCACTGAGCCACCCACCCCTATTCAGTTGCATAGTTATTGTAAAAGTTGAGTTGAAATAAATTGAGATACCAAAAACCTGTGTAACAATTAAAAATATTGTTATAATGGCACATTTTTCATATTGCCAACTGCATATATAACGTCGCTACCCTCAATGTATCATCCCTTACAAGCAGTAATAATATTTTTATCACCTCACAAAAATCTAATTTTTAAAAACTTGTATAAAGACAACTAACCATATAATGAACTTTAATCTATGGACCCTTTTATCATTTATGAGCATGCCTTATTTTGTATTAATCCAAAATTCAGACAAATTCATGGGAATCACTTTTTGCATTAAAAGCGTGCAGGGCGGACCTTTATAAAGCAAATTCAATGTCGTATTAATGTGTTTGAACCATAAACGCTAGTCCGGAGCAAAAGTTCAAAACTCTAGAGATGAAAGTTGGTCGGTCGTATTGACCGAAGTGGCTTACTCGCCTAGGGACCAGTCGAAAATACAAAGTTTGGAAGATAGTCTTTCTCTTTATTAAACCAAAATAATGTTCTGGTTGGCAATGTGAAGATTGGAGTGGATTTAAATAAATTATATAACAACGCTTTGGAATTTTTTAACAGTTATGTAGAAATAGTGAATAAAGGTCTTTTTATTTACTCGATAAATTGGTTTTAAAAGACGAAGATGTTTCATTAGGGGAGACCGGGGCAAAATGATCCCCTTAAGATTTGACGTGTTATAACTTAAAGTTGTATTAAAGCTATATAATTTCAAATTGGAAGGAGGTTAAAACAATCTTTAATCTTGCCAGTGCTGACATTTAAGTCCGTATTTATAAACAAAACTCAACTGAGTGAGTCGTCCTTGAACGAAAATCCAAGTTCGGTTACAACTTCTTTAAAGTTCTAGGTAGTTCCGATGTTACACTGGAATTTAGAGATGGATAGTAGAAAATGTGTAACTGTTAAGAACATTTACGAATTCGTTACTAACCATCTCTAATTTTCACGCGATATAACGAAACTTTGATTTTCGTTCAAGGACAACTCAGATGAGTCGGACTTTGCCTGAGATCTGTTTATAGATCATTTTCAAGTAATTCTATTTTTCATTAATTCTAATTTCGTATATAATTGCCAAGTGCTCATTTTTCCGCCTGGTGATATAGGTAAAGCCCCAAATGACTGTTTATTTTGTTATTTTAACGGCGCGTACACACCTGAGTATTCGGGTCGAATGAGCAAGGCGAGCGGGAATGAGCATTCAGATATGGACGACTGAGCAACGTGCGTCGATCAGACTCAGTCCGATCCAAATTTTTTCGGTATAACAAAGTAATCGCGTGCGGCGAACGCGCTCAAATCTGTTCAGTGTGGACAGCGAAGCTAGCAGAACATACGTGAAATCGAAGGACACGATGATGGATCTCGCTCGAGAACAGTGTTTAGAAATAATTAGAGCATACATGGAGCCGTCTGAAATTAAACTCATGTGTCTCGCTACTATTATTCTGTTCAGATGAATACGCAATGCCGCATCCGAATGCTCATACGGCCCGAATGCTGAGGTGTGTACGCACCTTTAGGCAATTAAAGTAACAAAATGTTTGCATATTTATTTATTTCAAAAAGAATATAAACACGAACGCTAGGATACAATGAACAAACTAGTAAAGAATCAAACTCTTAACTCATTAAAATACTTTAACGACACACTTTTTTTGCAAAAAGCTTGTACCTGCAGAAATCACAAAAAAAATCATCCCTGAACATGCCTCGTGTGCTGATTGAAGGCATCCACAGCATTTAATTCATCCCTCTCCTACAGAGTTGGTGTATGATTCGCCGCAAATCAAACACTTTCCGACAGTCGTCCCTTTTAAACTTGCTGCATCTTAATCATTGTCCTCTGTGCACCTATTTATTTTTAATCTTTTTCTCAGATTTTTTTTTTTCGGGAACTTTCTTCCTTTGAACCTTTACTTCTAGCTCATTTTTATAGGGGCTACTGGTCAATATGATGGTGTTTCCTTTCTTTTTAAAATTTTTGCATTTGCTAAAGATCTAGTATCAGTTGCTTTTATTTAAAAAAAAAGAATTAGGTATTCTCGCTAGTGATAGTAAGGGAAAATTGGCGGTTATCTGAATTAGAGTATTTGCTAGTGCTAGGGATAGGTTCTTTATATTACACTCAAGAGCAGTTTCTTGACGGGAACATTGGCTGTTATCTGAATTAGTATTTGCTAGTCCCAGGGATAGGTTCTTTATTACGCTCAGGAATAGTTGCTTTTAGTTCTTGGCCGTTTTCTTCTGGATTTCGTATCGTAATACACACATTGGAAGGAGCTTCTTCGGAAACATTTGCGGGTGCAGTCGATATCTGAGAAAATATGCTTAAACGCATTTATTGCATTCTCAGATGTGCACCATTTTAAATTTGCTTCACAAAACAGGTTACTGATTTGAAAGACATATGTTGTTGTTTATCCAGTTTTCTATACCTCGGTCGAGATATCGACTAAGACGGTACATAACTCCCACATCCAAGGGCTGAACTCTGTGAAAAGTATAAGGGAGTAAGCACAAGAGAACGACATGATTTCTTCGGGCTTTGTCAATCACTTTCAAATTTTTAATATGGCTCCCATGACTATCTATAATAAGTAGAGAGGAGTCTTCTTTGGTATGTTTCGCGTGATTTAAAAAGTGGTCAAACCAAATCAAAAAACATCTATTGTCATCTAACCATTAGCATCGCAGGAGAATATTGATCCTGGGGGAGCCCAATTTTTAATTCCTTCTTTATTCTCTTGCGAGCAAATATTAACAACGGCGGAATATAATGTCCATACAAGTTCAAATTGCAACAGTTGTGGACATTCCACGATCGATAGATTTTCTCTAAACTTGTTTTATATCTTTCATTGCAACTACCTTAGAGTTATGGCCAGGGTCTGTACTCATCGTAGTCTCGTAGATTCAGATTTTAGAAAATCGAAGAATGTGGTAACGACCACCTTGTTGAAACCGCGCGCCCTTGCTATGGGCGTAGATTCTGGACTCCTTAAAAACGCGTTTAAATGCCTTTTCCTAAATTGGGCAAACCAGTACTTCCCAGCTGCTTGACTGGTTTTCGAAAACGGATGTTTAATATTGTTTTTTCCCGCCAGTTGAAAGGCTAGACGTCGAACATCACGTCGGTCTAATCCGTACATTCCCGTTTCTATATTAAATATATACCTCAATAACTCAGCTTCCTGATTTTCCGCAAATTCACAATGGGCGAATGCAAACTTTTTCAGTGCCTTAGGAAGAAAAGCATCAGCTTTTTTTTTACTAAGCCGCTTCAACGACATTCTTGGTGCTTTAAAGTTGGTGGTGGCTGGCCGTACGAAGATTCTATTTTCAACAGCATCAATGGCATTTTGCTTTGAGAGTTTCTTTTATAGGTTCGAACCATAATTGTCCGTGAAAGTAATTTAAAATAAAGGATTGTCTTCTAATATCTAACAAACCAATAAAATCGCGGAGCAAAACGATCCAACATCGTTCTGCCCCGATGCATAACGGATCATTTTGTCCCATTTCCCGTTGACATTCTTTTTGAATGCCTGTATACATAATATTGATTAACAAAACACTTCACTAATCATAGAGATTGTAATAAGGTACTTACGTTAGATCAAACACTTAGAAAAACTTGGACGACTTGAAGCGAACTTCCGAATTGCGACGGTAGAGGCACCTTTTGCTATCGGCCCATAGAGGGCGGTTGTAGTCCATTGGAAAATCGGAAAGGGTCGTAACGCACCAGGGGATTATTTTGCCCCGTTATCCCCTATATGTAATTACATAAAAATATTATAATCATAAACAGATTTAGTTTAAAACTACGAAATTTTTTATAACTGGTTTCTTTCTCGTTTTAATTAGTGTATCATGTCTCAGATCTTATGCCATTCCGATCATATACTCGTATCATTTCGATTATTAGTAGTTTTAAACATATGTGATTTCGATTATTTGTACTATCGATCATATCTCATTTCGATTACATGCGATTTCGATCACTTGTTCTTATTTCGATCTTTTCTTACTTTCGACCTTATCATTTTCATTTTTTTTTTTAATTTTATCATTCAAACTTTTGTATTTTTAAAATTTTGTCATTCGAACTTTTATAGTTCCAACTATAGTTTTCAAAATAATTGTGTCATTCGAAATTTTCTATTTCTAACTTTTGTTATTCAAACTTATTTCACCAACTATATCTACCCTTAATGCAAGTGCATTTTTGAATAAAAAATCCTGCGTATGAACTATAAATTAATTTTTATTTTGCAGTTTCCACATCCAATCATGGGCCCTTCTACAAGAAAACACGGAGGACTCATAATTCACGTTTTAGTTGCAATGTACATGTTTCTTGGACTGGCTATTGTTTGTGATGAATATTTCGTAGCCTCTTTGGACAGAATATGTGAAGGTAAGCCATTTATTTTAAATTAGGTAACAAAATTAAGTTCACATTTTTTCTTTTTTAAAATAGTGCTATTGTATTTACATAAATTGATTAAACAAACTAATTTACCTACCCTGTGCAGCCTGGAGCTATTGCGGGTGCTTCGCAAAAAATATACAATAAATGAGAAAAATTAAAAACTTAACTAACTCATAGCTACTGCGATATTTTTATCATTGAATGTATGCGGTTTTTGACACAGATAAAATTATTTTTAACAATACTTGAAAATTGACCAGAAATACCTTAAAATATTTTTTTACAAAATTATGATGTAATATTATTTTTTCAAAATTTTTTTCTTTTTATATTTACAAACTTGATAATGAAACTCGTACATGGCTGTCAACTTGGATCCTGTCTGCCTAAAGATAAAGAGACGTCAAACGAAAACGTCAAATGAAAACGTAAAACGAAAACTCAAACGAAAACGTCAAACGAAAACGTCAAACGAAAACGTCAAACGAAAACGTCAAACGAAAACGTCAAACGAAAACGTCAAACGAAAACGTCAAACGAAAACGTCAAACGAAAACGTCAAACGAAAACGTCAAACGAAAACGTCAAACGAAACGTCGATTGTTCTCTACGTAATACCGTTTTTCCCGTTTGAATCTGACCAATAGTAATAAAGATACACGCTAATGCCTTTCTGGTTTTTCGATCTGCACATGCTTTTTCTATTCGACGTTAATCTATACTGCGTTCTCTACATAATGCCGTTTTTCCCGTTTGAATCGAACCAATAGCAATAAAGATACACGATAAGGCCCTTCTGGCTTTTCGTTCTGTGCATGTTTTTTCTATTCGACGTTAATCTATACCGCGTTCTCTACATAATGCCGTTTTTCCCGTTTGAATCAGACCAGTAATATTCGAGATACACGCTAAGGCACGTCTGACTTTTCATTCTGCGCAAGTTTTTTTCTTTTCAACATTAATCTATACTACGTTCTCTACATAATGCCGTTTTTCCCGTTTCAATCGGATCAATAGCAATAAAGATACACGCTAAGGCTCTTCTGACTTTTGGTTCTGCGCATGTTTTTTCTCTTCAACGTTAATCTATACCACGTTCTCTACATAATGCCGTTTTTCCCGTTTGAATCGGACCAGTAATAACCAAGAAACACGCTTAGGTCCTTTTGGCATTCGCATAATTTTTCTGTTCAACGTTAAAAGATATTTAATTTCCCCCACTCCCCCCAAAATAACCGGAAAAGCCTGTAATAACGTCATGTGTCGGGCACATCAGATTTTTTTGGGATCACATCGAGTTTATGCCAAATCGCCTACTTTTATCTAGTCTTCATAGAAAATAACTATTAAATGATGGATATTGCGAACGTTAAAAATATATTTCTTAGAAAAATTCTTGAATTTAAACGATTTCATAAACTTCAAAGTCAAAGACATAAAGCAATAAAATTAAATGGCTTCTCGTTATTCCTGCAAATTCTACAAATTTCATTTGAACAAAACTAAATAACATTTTTAGCAGAATTCGAAGTCGTTCAAACTTATTTTTTTATGATAAAGTTGCGGAATCCAACGTCTATAATAAAATAATATGATTATTATAATAAAACATTATTGGATTCTGTTTGCAGAACTAAAGATGTCTCCAGACGTAGCAGGAGCTACTTTTATGGCCGCAGGAAGTTCTGCCCCCGAATTAGCGACCGTCATCATCGGAGTTTTTCTGGCTAAGGACGACATCGGTAAGAAAATATAACTTTAACGTGTAAAAAAATATTTTTCTTTTGGATAAGTGGATTTTCAACGTATGTGTTTCGAAAGGAAATATATGTCCGTTACAATGTGAGCGAATTGTTTTAGAATATAATACGAGGGATGTTTGTTAAATATATAATAAATAAATTCTTTATTTCCCAACAAATATTTATTATATCCAGGACAAAATAATATTATTAAGTAGACGTAAATGAAGTTGTAGATTTCAAAACCAGTCGCAAAAATAAATACATATCATTGTGAGACACAAAGGACTTTCCCACTCTTCATTTAATAAACAAACTTACACATAGCTACCCCAAGTTTGAATTAATTATTAATATATTATTAAAAATAAAAATAAATAAGTACCAAGACAGTAATAATAATGAAGAGAGTAACAATAGTAGTTTTTACAACAAGAGTGTATATGATGGCCATATCGCACGAAAACGAAGTATGAGCACGATTGTACAGTATCTTTTTTCCACGATACACTAACGAAAACTCATTTATGGTGCTATTTCAAAAATCCTGTTACAGCCTGTTATTTTAACATTACGTCGTAATTAAGTAACTGAAAGACCTGCGAAACAACGGTAGTTTAGTATGTATAAAAATTACAACTGAAATTGATTACACCACCCCTTATAATTTTCGGACAAGCATATCTTAAAAATTAATTTTTTAAAAAAATAAAGTTATGGCAAAATAAATAAGGCAATAATATCTAGAATAGGCATAACGTTTAAAGTTTTAATTCCTTCCAGTTTCCAAGAAAAAAATCAAAGGGCTTTAAATGTTGAAATATCATAATGAATGCATTTATCAACAGAACTATTCTTAATATAATCCCCAATTTAAACTCTTAATGTCTTGTTAATGATTTTTTAAAATTCGCCAAAATTAGTAGCTAAAACGCCTCGTTAAGTAAGTGCTATCTTCTAGTATTGTTACACTGGGTATCAGCAGCCGAGTTGCACAGTTAAAAAAAGTTATCCATTTGGGTAAAATTTACAAATGAATTTAAAGAAAAAAGTGGTAATAAAGTAATACGTTTCTTTTTTATCTCACATGTCGGGTATAAGAAGTTAGTATTCAATATCATCTAGACAAAAAACAAAACATGTTTAAATGAATATAATTAATAAAATATGACCATTCTTTAACAGAGATATATTTATTTGTATTATGAAAATAATGTTTATGTCAACAAACTTATGTTCGGTATATGTAACAATTTGTAAAGATAACTCCTGTATAATGATAATATTAATGTTTAAAGGTTTTAGATAAGGGCTTGAAGATACTACAGTTCGAAATTCCTTTTATTGACCATAATACTTTTCTTTGGAATGAAATCATTAGTGCTAGTTTTTCAGTTAAGCTCCATAGATCAATTCATATTTTAATCTGAACGGTACTTAAGCGTAGTAAAGTTGCAACAACTAAACAATATAGTGAACTTTTAAAATTAAATTCAATTTATATTTAGAATTAAATAAGTTAGCTAAAATAGTCCATTAGTACAAAAATGAATTGGCGCTGCTGTCACGCACGCAGCGAATAGGCAATTATTGTTATCTTTGTATTTGTCTTCATTCAATAAATAATTAATTTTGATTAACTTTTATTTCTTTAAAAAGCACATGTGCGGAAATGTTAGTCATTATGACATTCAAATAAGTATCAAATCATTTATGACTTGACAGTAGTTAAAAAAAATTAAGCATTTTATAGGAACTCCCATCTTAAATGCGTCAAACTGTAGATTTACTATTGTTGTTGAGAAATGTGTAACGCAAATTATTTTCAGGAATATCTGGGGTGATCGGCAGTGCTGTGTTCAACATAATGTTTGTGATCGCTTGTTGCGGTCTATGCTCGAGCGCTGTGGTTTACCTCAATTGGTGGCCCCTTTGCAGGGACTGCTTCTTCTACGCTGTATCCATTTTAGTCATGCTAGTCGTTATTTTCGATAAGAAAATTTCTTGGTAAGTATAATCTCATCGTACAATGCATGAAATGTCATAGTGTGTCGTCATTTGTCAAAAATTTAGGTTTTCAATTTGTTTATTTCAAATTTACCGAAATTATTTTCAATTATCAATAATAAGATTATGTTGGCTTTATCATTTAAACATTTTGTTGTAATGTTTTGTTTCTTTTAATAAAGTTTCCTGTACATTCAAAATGTAAAGCTCAAAAACCTGCGGAAGCGAAGAAGGAACACAAAATATATTTGTTTTTAGTTTTCTTAGACTTAACACTCAAAAAATCGATCAATAGTTATGAAAACAACAGAAAAAGTATAAATGCCACTTGCTCTTCGAAAAAGTTTAAGGCATTTAACGAGTTAAAATTATCATTAATGTTCAAATTCCAAAAATTAATTCAGGAACAACAATAAAAAATAATTCAAACTATTAAATCGATTAGGAATGTGAAAGATTCAACAGCAAAATAGCGCGATAAAAATTTCAAATACCAGAAAGGGCCAAAAGCCGGGAAAATAGGGAAAAACAAAACGAATCAATCTGGTATACAGACGGTTCGAAAATGAAAAACAGCACATGAGCTGGGATTTACCATGTGAACTCAGGGAGGACAATTAGTTTGAACCTGGGGTCACTGACAACAGTCTTCCAGGCTGAAGTAATAGCAATAAATGCCTGCGCCAAAGTCATGCTAAATGACTCTCTTAGAGACAACAGGATCTTTATCATGACAGACAGTCAGGCAGCCCTTAAAGCACTGAAAAGGGTAGAAGTACAATCTAAATCAATACTTGATTGCCAACAGCCCCTGGCAGAACATAACAAGGTCACCCTTAAATGGGTGCCAGGACATGAGGGAGTGTTTGGAAACGAGAAAGCAGACCTCCTAGCAAGGAAGGAAGCGGAAAAAACTCTTATTGGACCAGAACCCACATGTGGTATCTCATAAAAAATGTAAAACTATTCATGGGATACGAACAAGAAGATGAGACCATCGAGTATATCCTCTACGATTGCCCGACGCTCTCATTTATTAGAATATTTTTGTTCGACGAGAATTGACACCAGCCGATACAAGAGAAGCACCTCTTGGCAATGTTGTCAACTACATTAAATCTATAGGCTGGCTCACGAGCTAAGAGGTGCCTACATACTTAGGAGGATGTTCAATGGGCCTAGTGAGGCCTAGTGCCGTGGGTTAATTCATCCTCTACACGTTACAGAAATAAGTGATGTACAATATTTTTCCTACGACCATAAAATAATTTTATCAAAAAAATGTAAAACTTGGAAATCTGGCTATAAAGGTTCCATCAAAATGTGACTGGTTAGTGTTTGTTTTTTGTTGTTGTTTTGTGATTCCATTTACACTTTCATATGTGATAATAACTCTAAAATAACAATAGCTATAAAAAAATATTAGAATGAAATAATGTTTTTAATTAGTTTATTAATTTTTAATACAACAAATACTTAGATGAGCAATGTTTCCAAGAATTTTATTATTAAAGATGATTACCAACTTATCTATTTACAATTTGTTTTTGAACAGTAATCAAAATAGTACTGTGATGTTTGTTTACTTTAAAACAACAGTTTATTTATTAATAATTTATTCAAACACTTATTTATTTTATAACACAACTATTCTAATTTAACGAATTGTCCTTTAAATCCTTATTATCCTATTATATACAGAAAAATACGGCCATGTCGATAAATATGTTGGTAATTAATTTAATTTTATGTTGATGTAGAAAACTTATATATCTGGAACCTCCACTGGTCATGCTTTATGTTTACTTTTTCGTATGATGACGTACACGCCATACTTGTTAAAATGGCTTAAAAAAGAATAAATGTATACTTGTGTCTAAGTGGAAACTTCATTATTTATTTAAACTAATAAGAAAAGTATAAAATTTTCTTTCTCACTTAAAAGATTCCAGTAACACGTTTTCAGTTATTTCTTTGGCATCTTTTGTCGCACACTATTGCATACATTTTCAGTCTTGTGATTTATGCCTCAACAAGCGTTGTTCCCAGTTTCTTGAAGGTTTTAAATGATCCCGGTTTTGCTATTTTATTTTTACTATGCACCTTTTCGCAATAAATCAACTAAATTAAAATAGTTATTACATTGAAAACCTTCTTTCAGTACTCGCTAAATATTTAAATAAAGGACCCTAGAGGCGAAGTATTCTTAAAACTTGATAATCTAATTATAAACTTCTTTTATACCTATCAAACTAAACTTTATTTCAATTGTCGAGAATTTCCTTAAGAATTCACAAAGGAAGTATATGTATATCGAACATAAAAAGAAAAAGTATTTAGAAAACTTAAAAAAGTATGAAATTATGTATAAAGCATTTTTAAAAGTTTTGTTGATTCAGTATCTGTTTATTTTCATCATTTATCCTTTTCAATTTTATGGAAAATAAGTTAGATTATTCTTGTGATACAATGTATAAGTTTTTCTTTCATATTAAAAATCCGTTCTGTATTTTTTTTTTGTTTTTTCAGGATTGAATCTCTAGTCATGATTTTCACTTATTTAATCTATTGCATCGTCCTGCACTTCAACACGCCACTGGAAAGGTGGGCTCAAACCTGGCCCGTACCGTTCAAAGTTGTGCCACCAACCGAACAATCGGGACTGGTGAGCTACAAAACACTAGAAGATGGGAACAAACATCAATCTTATGGTATGGAACAACAGCCTCAGACTCAAGGAAATGGCATGGAACAAACACAGCAAATTCAACAACCCGAGTATGCAGAACAAGGTATTCTATTTACATAAATTATTATAAAATACGAAATTGTTCTTAAATCAAATTGTAATTATATAGGTGCCTCAACACCCCGTGACCTGCTGATCTTTTGTAATTACCTACTTGTCCTTGTATTCTTTGAGAATTTTGAAATTTGAAATAACACGTAGCGAACCGCCGGAGACTGACTGAATACCACATTCAGTTACCTATAAAATATTTCTCCTAAAGAGAGCTATTTAGGTACTCATGCTTGTTCTCAGTTCTGGTAATTTATGGCACAATTCTTAAGATTTGTTTATTCTTTATTATTTACAGATGTAACCTAAATGTCTTTTTTTTTCACTTAAAATGGGTTACTTACATACGTACTGTCCCAGATGTTTGCTATAGAAAAATAGTTTTCAATATTCTTAGGGGGTATCTACCTATTCATAAAATCTCTATAGGTAATTACATTTTGGTAAAAACGCAAAACACATTAATTAATTAGTGGTCATGAAATTTTCACGGAACTCTTTAAATGCAATACGCGATATTTTATATTATCTCAATAATCTCCCTACGAATTATCAAGACCATCCCCGGACCCCAAAGGTGAAAACAAATGCTTGTCGATTTGAAAAAAAAGCTGTCATCGCCAGGAGTCGAACCCAGACTTCAACGTTTTCCGGATGTGCATTCTTACCGTTAGACTATCAACGACATTGACTGTCGAGATTCCTAAACGGAAATTTGAAGGGTTAGTTCTAGCCAAACGATATGAGAAATTTCTCATATATACCGATGCTGTATTGGAGGTGTTTGTAGATTTAAGAAAGAACCTAAACGTCGTTTGGCTTAATATTTTTTTTAAGGGTTCAAAGTATTAAAAAAGGCTAAAGCTAAAAGAAGACTCTGTAGAAAAAGTAAAACAATTTTTCCCAATTATTTTTCTATCCTCGTATATAATGATCAATATTATTTCATTAATTTAATTCATAAAAAATAGTTCCTCTATATTAAAATAGTAATAGATTTACATTTATTTTTAGGAATGAATAACTTTGGAATGGCATGGTCTCCAGAAAAATACCAAGACAGTAAGTAAATAAAAATTTACTTCTCTTCTAGTTTTAACTTTAATTGGACTTTCAGTATTTCAGCATCTTTTTATTATTTTTTTTATCTTCATTAAATAAACAGCCGGTTGAAAGAGCTTTCATTGAATATTGGATACTCTATTAAATTTAACAAAGTTTAGTCTGTGAATAATTTGAAGTTCATGTCATTGAGACACATCACATTCTCAATCTCCAATAAAATTTAACAGAGTATCAACATTTAAAGAACGTTTTGCAACGGGCTGGACTGTAAGACTACTTAAAGAAATATATTTATATAACCGTAGTAAAAATTAGTTCGCAGGATTTTTTCCAGTAACAACACTTGCCCAGAGTCCATCCCTGTTTTTGTTAAGAACGCTTTATCTGTAGTTTTTTATTTGATCAGTAGAGTAAGCTAGATCGTAAAACATTGGAAAACAACTTGTAGGTTTTGCTAATCAGCTTAGCGGACCCGATTTGAACCAAGCCACGACAGATCCCACCCCGTCTGCACCTACCCCGCAACCCTCTAGGCCAATTCAACCGGATTATTACAAACCTAAGGAATACGACCCTGCTGCCCATGTTAATCCGCTAGTTAAACCAGGTGAGAGCACTTTAAATATCACTAAGCTTTATCGAACATTTACGATTTTTTTGGCGACAAAACTAATTAGGTTTGGTACATACATACAGGGTGTCACAGAAATTATTAGGCGGTTGAAAATTAAAAATCTAGATTTACTATAATTTCATATTCTACATTTTAACTAACATAATAAAATGAAAATAAATATAATATAATCAGTGTTCCAACAAGAGTTTCCGAATGATAATAATAAATAAAAAAGTTTTAGAAGATCATCGGCTGGCTGTAGCTCCTGTGTAATCTGAACCAGCCATATTGTCATTTTGTTGTCTTTTTTTTTATTTGGTGTCATTTGCATCAACTACTAAGTTTATTAGCCTCGTGTTCTGTACAGGCTTTGTTTTTGTTTCCCAGTGCCACTTTAGAAACAGCACTGTTAATTAGAACCCAACAGTGAATGGTCGAGTTGGGAATCCTACCAAGGCATCAGAATTAATTTTAAATAATTAAATTAAGGTACTTCACTCGTAAAACGGCTTTTCTTAAGAATTCAATAAAATTGAAATATAAGGTTAATAAAAAGGTCTTTTATGTAACTAAAAAAAATTAAATTTTTTGACCGTCTGTGAAACGAGATATTAACAATCAAAATGTGCATAATTAACACTCTGGAAGCCTCTCATGTACACAAATAATGCATTTATTTCAAGATATCTCGAAAACGGTTCTTACCATATTTTTTAAAAACCAATGTAATGTAAATCAAGAAGTTATAAAATTTTCTAAAGAAACGCTGAATTTTTTGACCGTCTTAGTAAAAAGATATAGATTTTTAAAATAAAAATATTTTTAAAGCAATCGACGCGTAGTTGCGTAAAATTATTACAACTTGGCAGCGTTGTATACGCTGCAATCAACGCGTTGTACCAAAATAACACTCGATCAGCTAAGAGGATGTTATAACCTCGCGACGTTTTCTTGAAAAATTAATTCGTCCACTGTATTTGAGATCTGGAATTAGCGGTTCTGTTTGAACCAAAACAAACCCTTAAAATTAATAAGAGGAAGTCACAAATTTCTATAGCAAACCATTCCTATATTTATGAGGTTGCCGGATGGATTTTATTAAAAGCCATAGGTATATATAAGCTTACATGTGTTTTGTACAGTTTCTTACAAAAATAAAATTGATTAGCATTGAGAATCGAGAACTGTTGGTATTCACCATTAAGCGATATTTTTATGTACGACTGTCGCGAGTGATGTTTTGGAAATTAGTGTTGCCTACCTATTAGGAACCATTGCAGTTTTGAAGGCGTGCCTGCGCGCAGTTTCTAAATGTTAAAAACAGTAGCGACTTGAATTCGAACGTGAAAAGAATAGATTACGGTCTTACAATTATTAATATTCTTTCGATATTTCTTTGCCGATTTCGGATGCTAATAATAATCACCTTCCTTTCTATTCCTTCTATTTTCCCTCCATAGGTAGTGAAACCCTAATATTTGAGAACATCATTTCGGTTGTGTACATTTTTTATACGAGGCTTTAAATAAAAAAATCCTGGCCAATGGTGGGATTCGAACCTGGGACCCTTGGATCCGCAGGCAGAGACTCTACCACTGAGCCACCCACGCCAATGTCTAATTGTTGTGAATTACGTTCAATGGACATTTGGGGATTATCAGTTACACTTGGACGAACAGCCTTAATATTATTAATCGAACGACCTAGTTGTTCACGTTTTGGTGTTTTGATATCTTGCACAAATCCTGTAAATATAAGGATTTTGCCTACCCCTTGAGAAAATACTCGAATGGCTCTACGCTCGGTCGGTTACTCGGGAGTCACATTATTTGTAGTTGTTACGGTCAAAGATGATATTTCGGTCTTTAACGATATTGGCCGGTCATTTTCGTAAATCTCCTATTTGATTGGGCATTCTGCTGACGTTAGTGTCCAGTCAATATCGTCAGTGCCCAATTTACAACACTGCCCGTAACATAGTGATTTATTTCACTAACTCTTAAACTGCGTCCAAAGTACTCGGTCAGCTTCAGATGGAGGTTATTTAAGACTATCTAAAGTACAAACCTTTACCAAGTAATATAGAAAATACCAACTGGAAAGGCTTCAAGTTATACAAAATTACAAGGTTTTGAAAAATCAATTTGCGGTTAATCGGCTTTTTAATTAATCGATTATTTTTAATTAATAGAATATTTTCGATTTTTCAAAGATTATCGAATAATCTATTTCAAAGGAAATGTGAACAAAAGATAAATTATTTGGAAACAATCGATTATTTAAAATATTCGATAATTTGTTTATTATTTTTTTGGAAACGATTTAAAGGTTAAACGGTTTTTTAATAAATCGATTATTTTAAATTTTTCAAAGATAATCGAATAATCGATTTTAAAGTAAATACGAAAAAAATAGATGGTTTGAAAATAATCGATTGATCGAAAATAATCGATTATTTTCAATGATAATTTATTTCGATAATCGCATCAGAATGACTTTTATTAGGTTTAAATTATAAAACGTTATCCGGTTTCAGATATATGAATTTCTAGAGATTTATGTGACACATCCTTTAAATTAATTAACATTCCCAAAGAAAGAAGCTTTAATATACCTTCTCCTGAGGTTACTATACAAAACAGCATTTTCTCATTTTAACTACTATTATGTAATAGCCGTAGAAAAAATATAATGTTCAACTCATAAGGTTTGATTTGCAGTATTCGCCTTCGCACATGCTGCTATTATAATACTCGTAGACAATTAGTACCATTCATTGCTCGATTAACAATATTTTATTTCAACATTTTATTGTAGTCCATAGTAAATAAAAGCTAATGAAATATCCTATAAAAGAACTATTGTCTTCTCTTTACATAAATTGTCGTTGCATCTGTTTGACATTAAAAAATTACGTTAATTTTATTTCATAATACAACATTCCATTATTAAACACCTCTTTAGTAATCTAATAGTTGATTATATATAATGGTAATAAACAAAGTTCGTCCCTGTCACAGAGTTTGGGTCTCCTTCCAATTCCCCCACTCCGTTAACCTTTCTTTAGAAATACGCTCTTTTAGTGATGATGTAATTATGGTTCCACTGACAAAGTGACAGTAGATTTTTAGAGTGCGTTTTGTTCGTTTTGTTTACCTAAATTATATCGTTTTTTCACTTTTATAAATATATTCCTAAAGTAAGTAGATAATGTGCATCAAATATACAATCGTTTAGTTACCAATTACATACCTTTTAACTATTTTGTATGACCTGTAAACAATATTTAGAAAGAAAAAACTAAAAACATCAAAAACGTATGTCAAATTTATTGGTTTTTGTTAAAAGTTTGGTTAGAATTAAATGTCAGTGGAACCAAAATGACATCACACTAAACTGGCGTATTGGCAACATTTACGCAGGTTAAACACCCATGTGTCTTACATCTATATAAGATCTCTTCAATCTAAGGATCTAAGGACAATACTTATAAATCATATAGTGATTTACATTACAATAAAATAAGTAAACCGTAAAGTCGCTTCCCGATTATTTCAAATCCATAGATTCCTAACCGATTGTGAATAAAATAATAATCCTTGTCTAAACTTATGGTTCTGTTCCAATTTTAATAACGTTTTATGAATAACGTGAAATTATTATATAAAAAAAACATTTTAAATTTAATTAACGTATCTTTTTTTAACAGAAACAATTTATTGCGATATATTTCATTCAATGATCTATTCCAAATACCCGCGTTTACTCTACCTCTCAAAAATTATGACTCACCGAGATATTTTAGAGATTTTAACACCCTGTAACCAAACTAATTGAGTACGCTCCTGCAAAGGTTCAGAGGAATTTAAATTATTTAATTTTTGATTAGCCTCGTATTTTTTCCAATATTTCTTTTAACTGCGAAATATTTGCTGCGCCAAAATCTTGAACTCCCGGTATTGATTCGATATATTTTTACCGCAACATATATTTGAATTCTTGACAATAGATAAAATTTACCTACTCATACAATAATAACAGGAACCTGACAAAAATATACTATTTTTAAATATAAAAACACTCATTTTGAATTAGAAAAAAGTTAAGTAAAAAAAAAACTAAATAAAAAACTTACCTAGGTAGGTAGTTGTCAATGGAATTCCAGTTCCATAACAGCAATTGGTTGCACTAATAATCACTAAAATTGTCACAATTTAATCACAAATTATAACAAAAAGTTAATTCACTTTATTAAAGAATAATTAACAGTAATTCAAAAAGAATCGAGACATAAATCATTGTAACAACAAAATGGCGCGATACAAAGGCTACTAGATTTTTATAATAATTTAAAATCTAATTACGCGATTGGTCGGTGCTACTGGTGCTAGTCATGCGTACGAATATCCACTTATGACTTGAACTGTCTATAATACGTAGTTGTCAGATTGTGCAAAATATCCGTAAACTAGAGAAATACACAATTAAATTAATGAAAGATGAGTGTAGTAATATAACATTTATTTTTTATTTTAGAAGCAGGAGGTATCTATACAACTGCAGTGTGGGGCTTAGTGTTTCCAATACATTGGTTATGCAGGAAAACAATGCCGGATTGCAGAAGCGAAAAATATAGAAACTGGTATCCATTTACTTTCTTCGTATCAATGGTTTGGATTTCATTCTATTCCTACTTTATGGTTTGGATGATTACAATTATAGGTAAGTTTTCTTTAAATTAATATTATTTCAAGAAAAAAATAGTATAGTTCAAACATTTGGACAATACAAACCACTTTGTTAGGAGCGCCACGCAAATAATAATAACCGTCCCTTCGTAAGGGGGTGATAGGGAGAGTATTATTATTATTATTATTATTATTATACAGGATGTTCCTGAAATTAGTGTATTCCTTTAACGGGCGGCAAAATTCAGAATCTACAAAGTTTCATAGAGCCTGCGTATCTCCAAAACGGTAAGATGTTATAAGAAAGTAAAAAATTTAAACTGTAACTATTTATGAGAAGAGTTTCAAAAAAATTGTAATCTGACGAAAAATGTCCTGTTTTTTGAAATATGTGTAAAATTGAAACCAAACGTCAACAAATTGCTCTCAAAATTATTTTTAAACAAGAGTATTGCCCTTGCATGCATTAGTACTTCTACCCCATTCTGCCTTTTATTCACCCCGGGTTTTCGAGGGAAAAAAATGTAAAAATGGTCAACGAAATTTACTGCATTTACGCGAACAAAACATGAAAAAGGAGAATGGGGTAGAACTACTGCGAATAAAAAATGCTTGTAAGAGAGAGTCATACAAACATTTTGAGATTAATGAAACCTCTCCACGACTTTTGGTTCCCATTTTACATCTATTTTAAAAAAGCTCACTTTTATTCAGGTTGAATTTTTTTTTGAATATCAACCCTTTCGCACACATAAAAAATCTTAGATTCAGGAAAAAAACGAGGGACTATGGAGCTTGAGATTGTGTTACATCTGAATGACATATAAACTTCAAATTATTCAATCCAATGAAGACTAGAGATAAGGGGGCAAATCGGCGTACTCAAAATACGGTCCCAAAAAATGCACGCAAATTGAGCTTTTATAATTAACCACATGGGCGCTGGTACTGGTAACGGTGTTCAAAATACATAGATTCTTATGGCAATTATACATAATTTTGTCAAAATAATAAAAATAAACTTGTTTATAACTAAATAAAGCACAGAACATACTGTTGAAGTCTTGCATGTTTTAATTGATAAATTATTTAATTTTATCTATATAAAATACAAATTAGGTAGGTATGACCAAATTCGAAAAGGTTTATTAAATGCTGAAATTTGATAAATACAATTTTGTGGCAAACTTTTTTTGAATTGAACCTATATATAGTTTTAAGAGCAAAATAAAACATAGTTAACATATTTTTTATTGTTTTAATACAAGCATAAAGGGAGATTTGGGAATGTACATTGTATTACCTCATCCTTTAATTTTAGCTTTTCCCTTTTTATTTTGCTAACAGTACCATCAGTAAAAGTAGTCTCATAATATTTGATAATATATTCTAAAAAGTATAGAACAGTATCATCTCTAGAAAGTGCTTTATCGGCACTAGAAACGATATATATGCTGCCACTGTTCTAAGCCTTTATTATACTATAAAAAACATTTACAATGACAAAATTGGGGTACAACAAAAAAATAACAGTAGCAACTCTTTATCGAACATTAAAACTCTATAAAAAACAAATTTTCTTTTCTAGTAAGTTAAATTTAATGTATAATTATTATTGTTTGCAAGTCAGGATCCATGACTGTAAAATTTTATATTATAGAAACTTGTAAGTAATAAAATAAACTACGCTCCGTAAGATATATTATGACTAGTTTACAATAAATATTATATTTAGACATAAATACATTATTTTACTTACATTAAAAGCTTTAAAAAGACATTGAATTGCTTTCTCCTTGTGTTTTCTTTAGTTTTACGTTTGATTTGTATCCTGTTTTACAATCTGGAACAACGTAAATCTTGCTTTGATGTTTTTTGTCACTCATGTTACTTGTACTCAGGTACTTTTTTCATATTATTTTGATTCTTTTCACCAATTTTTTAAAAAATCACTTCATTTTATATTGACTTACATAGAAAATTGACACCGCTGCTATTCTGCCAATTACAGTCAATTTCGCGAACTTTATAAAAAGAAGGATGGAAAATTGATCATTGCCGATTCGCCTCCTTCTCTCTAGTCTTCATAATCCAAACATCTATTAAATTTTATCAGCCTATTAAATTTTAATGAACATTTTCTAAATTTTGATATATTTTTCTAGGTTATACCATGGGTATTCCTGATACTGTAATGGGATTAACGTTTGTAGCAGCAGGTGTTTCTGTACCAGACGCTCTGTCAAGTGTAGCAGTAATTAAGGAAGGGTAAGTTGCACGTGTCAATAGATGTACATACTAACTACTCATCAACTTTGAATAAAAAAAATTGTATCCAGATCCGAAAATATTTCAACACCATTCTCCATTCACCGAGAGCATAAATTTAAAGAAATGGGTGATGAATAGCATATGAACATTTTGATGTTTTTAAATGTAACAGTAATTGAGAATTGATTCTAATATATTTTTGTTTTGTAGTTATGGTGATATGGCGGTTTCAAATGCTGTGGGAAGTAATGTCTTCGACATATTGATATGTTTGGGTCTTCCATGGTTTATAAAGACAGCGATAATAAAACCTGGAAGTTCAGTCAATGTTATAAGCAAAGGTAAATAGCATTTCTATTAGCGATTCTGATGAATATTTAAAAGAAATGTTTGTATGTAGGTATAGTCAAGGGTTAGCAACCGTAGCTATATTAATTTAAGGATTTTCATAAAATGGCTTTAATTATATTATTAATATTTCAGTTAATTTATCAGATTTTATAAAAATGAGTTGATAATCCTGACGTGCTCGCTTGTAATTAGTGATATTTGTGTAGTCATTCGTAATTTTTTACTGTTCGTGTGCATTAACTGGTATTACGCGTTAAATCCTTGCTTGTGGAAACTTAGCTTAACTCAATTTTTTTTTTTTAGGTCTTACATACTCTACTCTGTCTCTCCTTTCCACGGTGGTATTCTTAGTCGTGGCCACTCACATGAACGGGTGGAAATTGGACAGACGTTTCGGCATCATGCTGATGGTTTGGTACTTGATTTTCATAACTTTCGCCAGTATGTACGAATTGAACGTGTTCGGTTACATGAACCCGCCAGAATGTCCAACTGATTGGTAAATCAAAAAATGTATGCTTATGAACGTCTCATTGTTACCTTGTTAACGGGTGTTAAGTTTTACAACGGTGTTTTTCTCTTTTCTCCCATTTTCTACACTTATTGCACATAAAAAAGGTCAATATATTAATGTAGAATCTAATTATTTAAAGTTCTAACAGATTCCAAACTTTCACAAATATTATTCTAAATACGAATTATAATTTTGTTAAAAAATAAAAATATAGAAAAACACTGTCATAAAACTTTATACCCTACTTTAATAACCGAAAAAAATATCAACAAAAAAAAATCAATGTTAAAACTTTTTATCTGGTAGATGTTATTATAGTTGTTAAATGGTCCCAAAAAAAAACATATTTAGGACTTAAATTTGAAGTGTGCTATGTTAATATAAGACTAATGTCCTGCTTTTCGACATAAGAAACCTTTAGATGTTTTAAAATGATTTAATTGTACCTACTAGAGACTTCTCTTGAATCGAGACATCCTATAGGCACTATTGTTTAATTAACAAATGTTTGTTACAGGGTGATTCTAAAAAAAGTTACCACATCAAACTAAGATGTAAACTAGGTACTTATTAACAAAATAAAAATAGAAAACACATTCCACATGGAAAATATAGTTAAGTTTCGTGTACAAAGATTACGTATTGATTCATAGTAGTGCGGTAATATTTGAATCATCCTGTAGGTTTTTAGATATTTAGATTGTCGTATTTCCTCTGTTCCTACTACTACTACTACGTTTACAATTATTATTTAGTTTTTATAAATAAATACCGATGTGATATTATATTAAAAATTGATGAGGTAATATTTTGGGACAAATTTGCAACTAGTGTTGAAGGTTCTTTTTTACCGTTACTTGTCAATTACTTCGTTTTATGTAAAACTTCGTTATTCTTTACCAACGCCACAATACCTTTTCTAATTTAGAATCCTTTTTTAATTCACAATTAATTTGAGATTTTTAGTATTTCCAAATATATGTGCTATTTTATTGCAGACTGCTTAAAACTAATGACAATCATTTTGTATTTTAAGAATCTCAAATAATACGAGAAGAAATTTTCATTCAATCCATCAATGCTCAAAAAGTGCTATTTTAATGAATACGATTATTTAGTTATTTATATGCAGACCCTGTAGTTAAACCAACAGTTTATATAGATCGTAAAAATAGCCTTTATAGCCAAAAGTTATATATTTTTAAGTGAAAATTTGTCTCTCAAAATGATATTACAAACCTAGAAAAAGCCTGTGTAAAATCTTCCCAGAAAGTCTTCTCCTCTGAAAAAAAATTGTGTTCCAATTATTAGTCCAATCAACGAATAGCCCAAAAGCGGAGGTAGAGTGTGTGATCAGGTACCTAAGAGATTTGACATCTAGGAGCTGAGCCAGAGGGAAGGAGACACAAAGAAGGTGCTTCTTTTGGGATTTTCGCTTATATCTCGAAAACGATGCATCGTAGAAAAACATTTTCTTATATTAAGTGAAAGCTGATAAAATTATCTACGACTTTTATTCCATACAGTTTTTTAAATTCCTAACCGTTCTAGAGCTGCACCCTTCGAAAATGTGAAAATTTTCGAAAAAAGACTTACCTTACATTGTGAAACAAGATTTTTTGTCCAATTCTACCAACAAAAGTCAGTTCATATCTTTACTACGGACAAAGCTTGAGGAGAATGGGATACAGACTCTCCAGGCCACCGATGATGCTGACGTCCTTATCGTGAAGACTGCTGTGGAACCATCCAGTCACAGTTCTGTGGCTGTCATTGGTGAGGATGTAGATTAAGCTGTTCTTTTAATAGCCTCCACAGCTCCCACATAAGACATCCTGCTGCTAAAACCCGGCCGAGGGAAAACTAAAACAATAGCACCGTCCCAAGAGATGCAGCAGCATAAATTTGAACACATTCTGTACTTACATTCATTTGGGAAAGTTAACACCAGATAATATACTAAACAAGATGTTAGAAAAGAAAGAAAACTGGAATACTGTTAGCAAGTACGCAAAACGTATCATAAAAACGAAAGAGAAGGATGTAATAGCACTAAATGTACAGGTATGGGTCAAAAACAACTAAAATATCGCTCTCCCGAAGCAATGCCTATAGCAGTACTAGGAGCAGCTACTTAAGAAGACCAGAGGTGTTTTAGTGGGTATACTGAGCGGATCTGAACGTGCCTAGGACTCTCCACACTATCATATTGCGATTGACCCAAGTAAAGGATGTCCTTAACGGATTTCATCTCTTAAAAAAAACTTACATTCATTTACCGGCTGCGACACAACATCTGGAACTTCAGGAGAAGCGAAGTGGGCTTTTTTAAATTGTACTTTAAGTCAGAAATTATCAAGGAAGTAGCAGTGGTATTTTATAAACCCTCCTCCACTCACGGCGAGGTTGAAGAGGCGGAAGATGTGATTCCTCAAATGGTATGGAGCATTAGGACAGTGGCAAATATTAAGCCTGACATCAGCTCCCTCCCACTAACTGAGAGCGCAGTTTCTTTTCTGGGACACCAGGCATATGGTTCTGCCCTTACCTGATAGTGTGGGACTCTCGGCAGAAGGGTGCTAGGCCGATATACCCATGCACTAAAACCACCTCATTTGTCGATAGTGGACCTCCTCGGATCTGCCGGCTGGTATTACTACAAGGTAGGTCGGACGTTGTTTGCTGTTGTCTATCTTTAATTTTTTAGCCTTGTATCCTCACTGCTTTCTCGTGGCAGCCACAATCATCACGGCCATCTTGTTAATGTTTTTCCAATATTCTTCTCTGGCTAGCATTTTGTCGGCTAGGATGTCTGGTGTAAGTTTCCCTGTAGTCCTCTCCGTGTCTGTTCTATTCTCTACCCATCTAATATATTCAAAGAATGTGTGTTCAGCTGTATCTTCCAGACCTCAATATGTACATTCGTCGGTGTCCACGATTTTAAACTGTTTTAAGTACGTCTGGAAGTTGCCATGTCCAGTTAGTATCTGTGTAATAAAGAAGTTTACTTGTCCCCATTTTCTATTTATCCATGGTTCGATGCGTTTAATCAGCTGTTTTGTCCATTTAGTCTTATCAGTTTCCAGCTCCCATTCTTCCCATTGTACTATAATCCGATCTCTTGCTTCCTTTTTTATAACCCCGTTCTGTATTAGTTTCTTCTCTTCCACAAACAAGTGTTCCTGCCTCCGTGGACGTTTTTCTATAGGCACTAGCGATTCTAATCGCGGCCTTTCTCTGGACACTTAGGAACATTTTCCGATAGATTTCTTTCTTAATGGCCCTTTCCCATATGCTAGCTCCATAAAGCATTACGGATTGCACAACTGTCCATAGGATTCTCCTACTGTCCTCTCGTGGTCCACCTACATTTGGCATTAGTCTAATAATATTTCTTAAAGCTTTGCTGGCCTTATGTGTTGCCCCATTCTCAAGTTTCTGTCCAGGTTAATCACTGCGTCTTGTACTTTAATTTTAATCGATTTTACTGTTCTACCACCTGCCAGTATAACTACCTCCGTCTTTTAAGGTACAATACGTAGTTCCTTCTCTTTTAGTCTATCTACAATTCTTTCGATTGCTTGGTGGGCCTTGTCTTTCAACTCATTTTCGTTCTTAGGCACTACAACTATTCCTAAGTCGTCTGCATAGCCAACTAGGGTGGCTCCTCGTGGGACAGGTAATTTCAGGATATCGTCGTAATACGTGTTCCAAAGGATAGGTCCTATAACAGATCCTTGTGGGACTGCACACGTTACGTCTATTTTGTAATTTTCTCCTACCATTAGGCTTCTATCTTCTAAGTAAGTGGCTATCAGATTGTATAGATATCCCGCGATTCCTCTACGCCTGAGGTCATCGAGGATTCCTTCTCAGGGGGCCAAGTTAAAGGCATTCCCGGCGAACCTACCGCTATGTGCAGAAATGGCTCGGGAATGAGCTTCCGCCTCAAGAGTGGGGATGACACCCTGGTGCCAATTACAACCGGAGGTCCTACTAAAAAAGATATTTTGCCGCTGCACCAAGGATTGTGGCAGTGGCAAATGTGGATGCTGGAAAGCAATGTTAAACTGTTCTCCGGCGTGCCTCCACTGCCAAGGGAAATGCATCAATGATGTGCCTGTTGACGAGGATGACGATGAAGACCAGCAATAATTACCCACCACTGAGGATGGTTTGAACAAAGAACCCTTGCCAGGACCTTCACGGCCAAAGAAGATCAAAACTTGAATCCAGAGAAAGTTTAAAATTAAATTAATCTTATATGTACTTTTTTTAAATCAATGCTTAGTCAAACGGTTGGATATTCGAAAAAGTGAATATATTGAGAGTTGTAGATATTTTAATTAGCTTTTACTCAGTGTAACAAAATGTTTCCCTAACACGTACCGTTTTCAAGATATTAGCGAAAAAGTGGGACCTTCTCTGTGCCCCCCTCCCTCCGGCTCACCTCCTAGATGCCAGGACTTTTAGTATGCTCACTTCCTGAGCACAAAGTTTCTAAAGAAATCGCTTAGGTACCTGCTCACGAATATGTTTGCCTTGATTAAAATTTGCCCAAAATATTCCAAAAGTTCAGTATTACACATACTGTTCAATAAGATTTCTTTTAATATGTTTATTGTATTTTTTTATAATAAGGGTATGCTATTAAAGTAAGAGCCTATAATATAGTTTTGTTAAGTAGATTTTATTTTCTAAATTTAATTCTGGTTCAAAACTTTCTTTTTTTGATAAACAATCTATAGTTACAAAATCTCTTTTACCATAAATATGATTCCTAATGTACAGTATGTGTTTTGTGATAGATTTTATTATTAGAACATAAGTTATTTAATGTGATTTGTTAAAACACAATAGAAAATAGAGTTGTTATTCTTTACTGTTATATAGGTCGACAATAAGTTTGTTTTGTGATCATCAAGTCTGTAATATTATATCAAATAATGATTTTTTTGTACAAAAAGTAGTTCAAAATTAGACTTCTAATTTTGGAAAACGTTTTTCCAAAGTCAATGTGGGTGAATTTTAAACTACTCAAGAATAATTCTGTGAATTTCTTTACATTTTATTTTTTATATTTATTTTTAATGATTCAATGTCAATGATACTATGCAATTACTAGTCTATGTAGGTAGTTACCTTTTAAATATATTCTATGGATACAATATAAACGCTAAAGTATTACAAAATTTATTCCAAAACTTGTTCACAAAATATTAATACAATGTTGGCAAACATTGATAACAAACATTTGTATATATAATAAAATTGAACTTGTTCGTTATGATTAGAACAGGTTTTTAGTTTTAAAAATTGCCAGACTTTTTTAACAAGTTTTGTGAATAAAATTGTTAAAAAAGACTTAATGTTACATCGAATGTTACCTGGAATGTTCCATCGGAAAAATGTATATATTTCTTCATATCGTCAAATTTTATTTTATTAACAATTTCATTTTATTTAATAAGAATTTTTAAATCGATTGATTTTGACTTAATTTTGTCCCAAAACTACTAATTTGAAATTCCCATACAGTTTATCTTCTTTATGTAATTAAAACTACATACAACAATGAAAGAAATATTTAAACAATTTAATGGGAGTTTAGAATTAATAATTTACACATAATTTGATATATTGATTTGATAGTCCAAATAAGTTTCATATAAAAGTCAATTTATATACAACAAATTTGTTAAATGTTTATATAAAATTCTATCAAAATATCTTAATGTATCTACTAATCAGTGTGCTTGGGACATATACCTATTATTTAAATAGTACTTCTTAAATTTTTTATAAGAATACGGGCTCTAGGAACTTAGTATAGAATTATTTTAATATCATGCCATCATATCATATAAAAAAAATCATTCCTGAATTACATTTTAATGTATGTCATTCAAAATTTTAAAATAATTTGTTCCTAGGGTCTAAAATAGTTAAAGAGTCGCAGTGACCACAGATTTGAAAAAAAAAAAGGTTTTAATATACAGGGTTGTTTAAAATTATCCCAAGATAACCAGAAAAACTGTTTGTACTACTATATCTAGCGTATAGTATGATCACACTATGGAAATATTAATCTTTAATCTAAAAAATTAAATTGCCCTGTATAATGACATCTACCATTTTCTGGGCTCCTTAACTAAAAAATACAAATTCAGTCATTTTCATACGAATTATTCAAAATAAAAAAATTCCTATATTTTTAATAGATAAGTATTAATGAAACATTTGACAATAATACAGCTTTACGCTTAATATATAGACCACCTAAGTATAAGTTACATTTTATGTCTACCTAAAAGTTATCCTATTTTTGACAACACCAAAATGGCGTAGCCTACACCGAGTATCCTGAGTTTATTTGTTTACTTGAATTATATAGAGATCCAACGAATATCGTAAATTCAAATTCAATAACTCTGAAAAAATATACGGATTTATATTATCTTATAAATTGTTAAAAATGTTGAGCACATGTTAAAAACTACTACACAAATTATTGTATTCCAAATTTTAGAAAACGCAAGTGACGTTTTTCAATATTATTGAATTTGAAATTATTTTTTTGATGGGTCCATATTATAACAACCAGCGACTATTTTTGCTTCGAAAAATTAAGAAATTTTGAGTCAAAATACTAGTAGTATTCAAGATAATATAAATTTCGCATCATCCATTTGCAACAAATTAAGAGAATTATGTACTCCAGATCGTTCGTCCAAAAAGGGCATAACTTAACATATCTTTTCAACAAAAAAGTTATTTTTTTAAAATTACTTGGCTTTCTAAAAAAAAAAAAAAAAATAATAACAAGACCATCAAAAATAACCAATATTAGGTATCAAAGAATTTCGGCCAATTAAGTTGTATGTATACATATATACCCATTAGATAGGTAATAATATTTCGTACCTGTATTGGTAATAAGTAATAACCTTCTCAAGGACAACCTGAGTTTTTATCCTTATTCAGGGAGACAAATCACAATTAACAAAGGACACAAACGCAAATCCATTATCGTCGTTAGGCAAAATATTAGGAAAATGTTATATCATCAGATAAGGAGGGGAAATATAAATTTCATCTATGAACAGACTGCATCGAGCGATTGAGTGCGAAGACTATGGGAAAATGAGTGCGAGATTCTCTCTCACGATTTGGCCTTGCTGCGCATGTCACTCGACTTAAATTATAAGGAATAATGTCAACAGCGAGAGCAGTGCTGCAAGACGTACCATCATAATCGTATTTGTATGATATACTGAAAAATGGCCCAATTTTTCGGAATTTTTATTTTCCAATTTACGAGCTACATTGAATTTCTGTTGCATACACACGTTTAATGCGTTTAATATTTTTATAATACCGGGTGTCCCATTATATTTTCCAACATTTAGCAAGCTTATAACTTTTAAACGAAAGTACTTAAAAACATGCGGTTTTCACCGAAATGTATCAAATTATTCCAAGTTTTATTTCGGTAAATCCAAAATTATTTAGCTCTTCCGGTTTACTGAAAAACAAAATAGCGGTTTTTTAAAGTCGTATTTGTTAATTTTTTTAATGAAACACCCAGTATATTTTTTAATGCTTCGAAAGCCAGCCCTTTTAGCTATCTGGCGATATAAAGTTTTTTGAAATCGATTAAGAAATGACTGAACAATTAAATTTTCTGAAAACGCCTGCAAAATCAATAATTAACAATAATTCTCATCAATAATTTTACAGTAGGCTTTGGTACGTTTGTAAGAAATGTCAAAATTGTTGTTTTAACTGTTCTAAAAGCTTAGACTAATGTTTCAAGTGATTCTTCTTACATTAAAATGTTATTTTCTGAAACAGAAAAGGTAAGTATCATAATTTTGCTGAAACAAAATCTATTATGCGAACAAGACGAAGGTTTTTTAGAGAATTTAATAAAACAGCACCGACATACAAGACAATAATGAAGTGGTTTAACATTTTCAAAAATAATGGATCACTAGCCCGAGAAAATGAAATATCGGCAATAATAATCTTTTACATGATACCATTGGTGTATACGAGTTTATTACTAGATCTGCCAAGTCATCTATCAGCGTCACAATTTAATATAAGTAGATCCAAAGTTCATAGAATCTTACAAGCACTGAAACTGAAATCTTATAAAATTCAATTACACCAAAAATTATACGAGAGAGACAAAGAAAAACATCTATATACGAGTATGTGTGAAACGTTATTGGACTTGATAAGAAACAATCCTGAGCTCCTTTTAATAATGTCTGATGAAGCAAGTTTCCATGTTAATGGAGCCGTCAATAGACACAATTGTAGAATTTGGAGTGAAGAGAATCCACATGAATTTTATGAAAGTGTAAGAAAGAGACTCTCCTAAAGTGAATGTTTGGTGTGCTGTGAGTAAATACAAGATTTACGGGCCATTTTTTTGCCGAAAAAACAGTTACCGGTCCAATTTATACGGACATGTTAGAAATATTTTTTTACCCGCAAATTGACCAGGATGGAGAATTACATGAAATCTATTTTCAACAAGATGAAGCACCATTCATTATTCACTGATTGCTCGTCAATCAGTTTCTAATAAATTCGGTAATAATTGGATTGGTAGGACAGGACCAGTTGAATGGGCTCCAAATTCGCCAGACCTAACAGTGCCAGATTTTTTTATTTGGGGATATGTTAAAGCTTTAGCTTATAATCCGGCACCTCAAAATTTAGAAGAGCTAAAAGATAATATACGTCGAGCATTTGAAAGTATTAACATGTTAGGAAAAGCATATACAAATTTATTAATAGGTACGTTTACACAATTGTGTTAATGTAAACGGAGGACATATAGAACATTTAAATTATTCTTAAATTGTTTAATAAAAGTTTGTTCAAATGTTAAATAAGTTAATTAGGCTATACTAGAATATCATTAATAAGCAATAATTATTGTTGACTATTGATTTTGAATACATTTTCACAAAAATTATTGATGAGAATTATTGTTAATTATTGATTTTGCAGGCTTTTTCAGAAAATTTAATTGTTCAGTCATTTCTTCATCGATTTCAAAAAACTTTATATCGCTAAGGACTGGCTTTCGGAGCATCAAGAAATATACAGGGTGTTCCATTAAAAAAAATTAACAAATACGTCTTCAAAAAAAAAAACGCCATTTTGGTTTTCAGTAAACCGGAAGTGTTAAATAATTTTGGATTGACCGAAATAAAACTTGGAATAATTTGATACATTTCGGTGACAACCGCATGTTTTTAAGTACTTTCGTTTAAAAGTTATAAACTTGCTAAATGTTGGAAAATATAATGGGACATCCGGTATATAAAAATAGTTTTAATTACAGGGTGATTCACAAATGATGGTGGGTGGGGTTTTGCTTACCTGTAAATCAAATGGCACCATCAATCATCTTTAAGTCGCCCCGGAGCCCCACGGCAAATAATAATAATAATAATAATAATAATAATAGCCGTCCTTTTCCCCGGACAAGTTCAGCTTTTAGGGTTAAAATTCACTCGTAAAGGGGTGAATTTGGGAGAGTATTATTATTATATTATTTTTTCAAAAAGTACTACTCGATATGATATTTTGTGGACCACATATTGCGCACATTTCTTATACAGGGTGTTTTATAGTGAGAACCACAAAATAAAATTATTTTTTTAAGTATTACTTATGAATTGATTTTTGGGAAAAGTAAAAGCTAGATTGTCTTTATATAGAATATATAAATTGAATATAAGTTTTGGCGAGATGTCCAATACAGTTAAAACAGTTGCGGCTTGTAACCAAAATATTGGTGGTTCACAATGACAGAATATAGATATCAGTACAGATGTAGGTAAACAATTGTCAGTGTTTTAGAAAGGTATATAGGTATAGAAAGGTATATAATACCGAAGTCTCTGAAAATTTTTTACCTTCATCTGTACTAATACATATCTATATTCTGTCATTGTGAACCCCCAATATTTTGGACACAAGCAGCTAATGGTTTAAAATAATTTTTACGGGGTGCTTCACGAATAAATCACAATAATATATTTTTTGCAAACACTGAATAACTACAGTTGCGGCACAGATAGATTATTTCATTATACGGGGCGAGCCATCCAGCCAACCACCAAAAAATAATTACGTTTTGAAATTATTAAAAAAACGACCTTGCATTTCTTTAGTGACTTTTGTTGCCAAAATACCATATTGTGTAGTGTTTTTTTAAAAATATGCCTCCCTGACGTCACAGTAAAATTAGTGAGATTTTGGAAAAACTACTATCATACATTTGTGAATCACCCTATAACTAAAAATATTTTTTATTATACGTATGTATTACTAAAAAATGAAGTAAACGTATGTGCATACAACAGAAATTCAATCTAGCTCGTAAGTTTGAAAATAAAAATTTCGAAAAACTAGGCAATTTTTAACTTTAACACCCTATATAACGAAAACTAGTCATAGGATTAAGTTGAGCCTATTTACACTTTTGGTTACTAGGTTGAGAATAGTAACATACCAAAGTTTTAGAAAATTTGACTGGTCGCCACTTCACATAAGGAAATACGTGCGATATTCTTTGGATACTGGATGTGTAAGTTTTAAACCTACATATAAAATGATAAAATTCATGACATTTTTAAAAATGTATAGACAAAAACAATTTGAAGATCAAAATCAGAAAGGATTACATGATTACAAGAAAAAGAAATTATTTTTGAAACCCTAGCTGAACAAGAATAGGTTGTTATGTAGAAGTAACATTACCAATATGAATAACTTTCTTTTTATTTCGAAGCAAAATTCGTCGTTAACAAGATGAACAGGCGTATCTCAAAATTACAAGATTTGAGTAATTACAGATTAAATATTTTTATTAACTTCATCTGGATTTTTTTTAGCCTTAAAAATGCTATTAACATAAAATGGTATGTCAATGCAAAATATAACGCATATAAATATATATAAATTCTGAAAATGCCTTTTGATGAACCTAACCAAAATCCAGTAATTTTTGAGATACGCCCCTTCGTCATGTTGGCGACGAATTCCTGGCATTTTATTATTATTTCTTGAATAGAAAAGGAAGGTACTTTGATTTAAATAGTTGCTATTTTAATTCTGATAGATTTAAGATTAGATCATCTATATTAAAAATAAAAGTATTAACACAAAAATTCACTTATTGAATTCAACTTAGAATAGATATGAAACTTTTCGTAAAAAATAAGGATTACGATATAATGCCCCTTCCAGAACGCCTTCAAAGTTAGTACAAATAGAAAAACAATCGCCGAATCTGAAGATTTAGACATTTGTGGAAAATTTTTCTGATAAAAATATTAAATTAGAGATTTTTTGTACTGTTAAAAATGTAAAAGCAGAATTTAGATCCGACAATAGCTATGCATGAAACCAGTTACGAAATGCCTTATTTTATGTAATGAGTGAATATTTGCGGGACGAGTTACATAAAACGGCATTTCATAACGTATTACACAACAATTTTTACTAGATTATTTATAAAATTGGGTTTTGGTAAAAAATTACTGACATCTAGACAACCGATATTACTACTTTCTTGTATTCTTAGTTGCCTATGATTAACTTCATTATTTTATTGACAAATTAAAAAAATCATATTAATTTATTCTCAACGACTTATATTGCTTGTTAAAGTTATTTACATTTCAAGAAAGTGGGTTATTTTGTCGTGTATTGTGTATGAACTATTCTGTACTGATTTAGAATGGAAAAATGATAATCAAAACAACATTATTACTAGGTTGTAAGTTTAACCAAATTCCGTTTTTATATAGTTTTCTAATATTAAAATTTTCTATAAAAATATCCCTTTATTATTTAGATTTTTCTTTTAAAAATATTAATTATATAATGGGTTTTGTGTTTTATTTTCTACGATTAAAATTTAATTTTAAGTTTTTTTTTTTAAATGTTAGTTAATGTGTGTTTTAGAATTTTTTTTGTTACTTTTTAGTATTATAAACTTTGTTTTCTACAAATTTCATTTTATTTTTGAAATCTACCGTTTTTTGCTGAGATCTACCGATTTTTCTCGATAATTCTACCGATTTTCGGTTGACAGGGCCCGACGACTCTGGCGTTAATATGACATCGGTTTTCCGACACTGACACTTGGCTAACTTTAGCAAAATCGACCTAGGTCTTAAAACTAAAAATGATGTGAAAGTCAAAACTAAAGGAAAGTTTATGTGGTGATCGCAATGTCGCCACATTATAACCTGGTAATAATGTAGTTTTGGTTCTTATTTTCCATTATAAATCAGCACAAAATAATTAAAACCCAATACACGACAAAATAACCCACTTTATTTTAAATTAATAAGTTTAACCACAGACATAGATAGAGGAGATAGGAAATGTCATTTTCATCAGACATGTAGAATTGGCAATCTTTTAAAAAAAATCTGATGTGTCCAACACATGACTTTCCTATCTAGTTATTATAGGCATTTTCCGGTTATTTTGTACAACCTATTGCAGCATCTCTATAAATGTTTAGAGGATATATACATTTTACACATACATATACCTCGAAACATTTTTCTATATTCATTGAAAACGAAAATACAGAAAAATTTAATTTTAGCACTTTTCCATTACGGTCCATTTTAGAAAAATCATGTATAAACAAAAATTATAGAAATCGATATCGCAAACAACTTTTAATTCAACAATTTTCATAAAAATCAGAATTTTGCACATTTTGTCAAATTTCTCGAATACGGACCATTTCAGGAAATTTTGACATAAAGCAAAAATTATAGATAATAATATTAGAAGTAACTTTTATTTGAACAATTTTCTTCTCCAAACATAAATAACAGATATATTCCATAAAATATAAAAACGGCCTCCCATAAAGTACCCCCCCAGATGTTCCGACTTTGTCCAAAATCTAATCATTTCACGTCAGGCCGAAATAAACCTTAAGTTTAAAATTTAATGATTTTTCCTTTATCCGTTTTTGAGTTTTCTTCAAATTTCGAAATTTACACATTTTCTCAAATATCTCGAATACGGTCCATTTTAGAGAAATTATGTATAGGACAAAAATTATAGAGAATTATATTACAAACAACTTTTATTTAAACAATTTTTATAAAAAATTTTGTTTTTTACATTTTGTCAAATTTCTCGAATACGGACCATTTTAGGAAAATTTTGCATAAAACAAAAATTATAGATAATTATATTAGAAGTAACTTTTATTTGAAGAATTTTCTTCTCCAAACGTAAATAACAGATATATTCCATAAAATATAAAAATGACCACCTATAAAGTACCCCCCCAGATGTTCCGACACTGCCCAAAATCTAATCAGCTCATTGGACGCTGAAACAAAGCTTAAGTTTAAAATTTGGTGTTTTTCTGTGTATCGGTTCATGAGTTATGCGTTATACAGACACACACACAGACACACACACACACACACACACACAGACACACACACACACACACACACACACACACACACACACACACACACACAGACATCATCGCGAAAATAGTCAAAACGGATTCAGGGGACCTCAAAACGTAAAAATCCGTCGAAAACTCGAGGTCGAAAAAAATCATGATTCCTATACTTTCCTTATATCTGTATACAGATAGGAAAGTAAAAAGTGACCCACGCGCTTGCGCATTGATTGTATATTGAAGTGTACAGGATAGGGCTAACACATTTAAAAATAATTCGACAATATTAAGGATTTAATTACACAATACTTACACTAATAACCATAAAAATTCGTAAAAGAACTTTAATTTTCTTTTTTATGGACTTTAAGAGATTTATAAAAATAAAAACATCAGTCTTTTTGAAACTTAATTTAAACTTAAATAAAAACAAAACATATTTAAAATACCATTTCATATAAAATAAATACAACAATCCAAGGCCGTAATATATTTTATAGCAAATAAATCTGGAGTCACGTGATTTAAAGAGAACTTTCATATTAAAAAATATATATTTTGTATGTAAATTTTTACATGGGAATATTGATTGCTCAGATTTTGAAAGTATTTTATTTCATATAAATACTACAAAACTACAAATGTATTTGAAATATCGTTCCACAGTACTATGGCATGTACTTGAGCGTACATTAAGACTCATCAATCAAAATAATTTAGAGATTATGGTCATATTCGTTAGTAACTTTAAAACTATTATAAGAAACATCTAGTCAAATATTTTATTAAAAAAGGAAAATAAATCAAAACTTAAATGTGACCAAAACGTAAAATAAATGAAAACAAGACATTCTCTATGCCATGTGTTACAAAATAAAACAAGCCACCGTTTCCCTTTAGAAAACAACTACCCCTTTTCGTTTTCTAGAAAATATAGTCTAAAAATGTTATAAATAAAGAATACGGTTCTGGTAGAAAATATGTCTTACTTGTGGAATGTAATGTTTTCTGAATCCTCGTTGTTTAAACAACCAAAAACAAAGCACGTCTTTCCCATTTTATTAATTGTCTGTAGTAAAAATTTCTAAAATTCTTTTAAATTCACTAAAATAGCGAAATTCGAAAAAAAAAAACAAGAAGAGTTGACATAAATGACACTTCTGTCGAAACACTACAGCAACTGCGCATGTGCATGATACACTTAAATTGCAAACATGGTGGCCTACATAGCATGCTTATTTTGAAACACCAAGGAAAATGGCGTTTTCCTATCTCCTCTAATCAGTTTAACAAGTAATATAAACACACAAGTCGTTGAGAATAAATTAATACGCTATGTCGATAAAATAAATGAAATGCATATGCAACTAACAATGCAAGAAAGTAATATTGGTTACCTAGATGTCAGTAATGTTTTACCAAAACATATTTTTATAAATAATCTAGTCAAAGTTATAAAAAATATTGTATGTAACAAGTTACGAAATGCCTTTTTATGTAACTCGTTCATTTTGCGGGACGAGCAGAAAATTCACTCGTTTTATAAAATAAGGCATTTCGTAACTGGTTGCATAAATAGCTATTTCTAAACCAGTTTCATAAAGTTCAACATTGGTTGCGTAAAGTAGATCATTTTGTGACTTCCTGCGATTACAAAAAATGTCACTTTAATATATCAAAATTAGAAAAAGTATTTTATTGTATCAACTGTCAACTTGTACAAAAAAGTTTTGTTTGGAACGAACTAGACAAGAATATTTAAAAAATAAATATTCATGATTAATTTAGCAAACTATTATGTACCTTCCTTAAAACATATCACTTGCTATAGTAAAAAGCGATCACCGGTGATATGTTGAGAAAAAATAGAGTTTATTTTATTCAATGATTTTAATAGTTATTTATCAAAATAATTGCTTTATAATAATAGAGATAGATGAAGGATATGGTTCTTAAGACTTAAAAAGATACCATCGAGCCTAGGTTAGAGAGGAAAAAATAGTCTGTTGTAATTATTTGACCAAACATAATCTCTATATTATTAACCAATGCTAGAATGTTACTAATAGAGATTAACATTAACTACACAAATATTTGTGTTTTGAAAAAATATAAGTCATAACAATGTAGGCTATTTATATTTTAGTTTTGATTCGAGAAAACTACGAACAAAAAGATATTTCGAGAAATATACCTATACATATAAAATGTATAACAGTTTTTTAACAGCTTATACCATTATTGTTTTAATAGAAGTTAATCACAGAAATTTATTGATTAAGGATCTAGTTATACACATTTTATTATTGTAGCAAAATGTGTAACCAAAAAGTAGCACTTTTTAAATCTACAAAAGTACAGCAATCAATTTTTATTTTGTTAAAAGCATTTTAGGATTTAGTAAAAGTCTAGAAAGTACTTATTTACAAAAATTTAAATAACTTGACCATATCTTTATACAATGTAAACAACAGAAAGGTATCGCACAATTTTAGCATTAACATTAATATATTATATAGTCTTAAGATCCAGTGGACGGCTACCTGTATGTATTTGACCAGACCTTAGTTTTTGTACACTGAGGCCCCTATACTTACCATACCTGAGATAAGGAGTCACTAAGCCCAAAGTGGTGGACGCGGCGGGCGCTCAGGTAAGACAGTTATCGATTTTTTGGCAAATTTTAAATGCATTTGACCACGTCTGCCGTTTTGAAATTTGAAAATATATTATTATTATCAGAAAACAACAATGGCAGACCTTTATCGCGTGTTTAACATTGTGGCAGAGAGTTTTGGAAGTCCTGAAAATAATAAAATTTTTAAAGTAATTGGCCAGATCTGCCATTGATATATTTTATTTATTAGGGTATTAAAAACTTATATTCATCACGACAGACATCTTCATTGAGTACGCACGTCAGCAGACAACAAAATCTTAGCTACTATCCGGCCAGGTGTATGCATACTGTTTATAGCTATCTTTCTTTTTTTCCCCTATGGATTACTATTGTACTCCATATACCATTTTCTTTTATTGTTACTAGTATTCAAATGATTCAGATTTTATACCTGAGAGGGCCCAGATATCTCCCCACCATAACGGTTAGTTCCAGATATTTTCAGTATATTTGTGAACCTTCATACAGATACCAAAGATACCAGAATTGTCTCTGTAGATACCTCGTGTTTTGTGAAATAAATAAAATATATAGTGTTGCTTTCTTTTATTTTGCTGATTACTCCTATTATTTATTTAATATACGCAAAAGTGAAAAAAAAAAGAACTGAAGTGTTTCTTGTGACACGGTAAAAACTGATAAATTACTGATATTTTCAGAAGAGACTATGTCAAAAGAGGTTACGAAAATTTCATTAATTGAAATATAAAGATATCATTTTACCAGACGAAATTTATGATTCTGCACATCATAGTAATTGATACAAGACATTTACAGCATTGAAAAGACATTTTATGTCGACAGATGTTAAAAAAAGTTCCATCACAGACCAGTACATCTTCGTTTGCAATTGAACAACCATCTACATCAGCTGATAGTTCAATAATTAATGATACAATTGTACATGATTCCCTTGTAAAAGATGTGAATCTTCACGAGACAGAAGAAGTAGAAAAAGAAATTGACGCTCAAGCTGAACAACCGTTGGAGGCAGGACCTTCCGAAGATTTAGCAGAATCATCGACCATTCATACTTCTGAAAATGTAGCTTTAGCAAACTTAAATGTGTTTTTTTGCAACAAAAAAAGAAACAATATCGCTCTAAGAATTGGCCATTACGCACTTCAGGGAAGGATCAATTTGAAAAGAGTATTTTATTAAACTTTAAGCCAGATACTGAAATTTACAGTGAAAGTTTGACCAAAATACAAAGTGTCTATTATCATATTTGCCGGCAAAATTTCAGGAATCAGAAAATGTCACTAGTGAAAAGTCTTGTCCGTACTTCATGGCACATCTCCTGAGAAGTACATGAAACTGTTTATAAAGAAATATGTTAATTGAAGAGAATGTCATAAATCGAGGGACGTTGTTATTTTCTGAGTTATTTACATAGAGTATCTCGAAATGTTTAAAGAATTAAGTGAAGGCTCTGACGCAACATCAATATTTACCACACACTATTTAGAAGAAAAGATTCACAAGAAATTTAATGACAAAATTAAAATTTTGATATCGAACAAAAAAAAAGTTGTTATTATTTGTTATCTTCAATATACCTCCATAGTTTACTAAATTAAATATTAATTCCTATAAAGTAATAACGTAAATCATATTGATGTGAAACAAGGAACGTAATACACATACATCTGATCGGATGGTAGCTAAGGTTTTGTTGTCTGCTGACGTGTGTACTCAGCGAAGACGTCTGCCGTGATGAATATAAGTTTTTAAGACCCTAATAAATAAAATATATTAATGGCAGATCTGGTCAATTGACCAGTAATTACTTTCAAAATTTTATTATTTTCAGCACTTTCAAAACTGTTTGCCATAATGTTAAACACGCGATAATGGTCTGCCAGTGTTGTTTTCTGATAATAATATATTTTCAAATTTCAAAACGGCAGACGTGGTCAAATGCATTTAAAATTTGCCAAAAATCGATACCTATCTCACCTGAGCGCTGGCCGCCGCGTCCACCACTTTAGGCTTAGTGACTCCCCATCTCAGGTATGATAGGTATAGAGGCCTCAGTGTATAAAAACTCAGGTCTGGTCAAATACATACAGGTAGCCGTCCACTGGCTCTTAGACTAATATTCTGTAATATACATATAAAAGTAATCCTAGCAACATTTTATTTTACCAAACCAAAAAGATAGGTTTTGTTTTAAATGTGACATGTGTAGATATTTTAAAAATAATTGATAAATCAAAAAAATATAACGTTTTCACTCTTCATTAATTAGTATAGCTAAGAATATTATTGTGCAATACTTTTTTGTTATAAACTGTAAACTATAATTCCTGCAATGGATTTTTAAATTGAAATATTGTATTATTAAATAAATTTTTAGACAGTAAAATAAATCGTTAAAATCGAATAATTAAAAAAAAATCCAAACTGTAAACTCACTAATATTTCGTAAATACTGCTTTTTAGATGATTCATTCGGTATATTTTATTTTGTAAGGCGCTTAAAAATATTATTAAAAAACTTCTTATGACTGAAGATTAGCGTATTCTTAGTATTGACCTAGATCTCTTTAACTTTTAATATGTATATACTATATATTTAGTGCTCCTATAAACTACTTTTTGTAACTAAATCGCCCAAAAAGTATTCGTTAACATGCTGAAGAAAGTTTTTTTTAAACATCTTCTGAAAGTATATAAAATATCAATTTATCAAAAGTAAATAATAAAAAAAAAAGTTTTTAAATGCGTAAAACAGGCATAATTCTATCCATCAGTTCAGTTGAGCCTAGCTTAGATCTTTAGAGTGAACACTTTATAAAATAAGGCTCTCATTCGTTTTAGAAATAAGTCTCATAAGGTGAAAATTTTAAGGATTTGCAATGTATCTGTAAAAGGTTTCACTTTAAAGATAAAACAAACTGTATAAACGATATTGTATCTACTTTTTGAGATGTGAAGTATCCAGTTATATAGAGTGAGTTGAAAGATTATATTTGAACAAATATGAAATACAGGGCGATTTACAACTATTGGGACTTAATACTTCAATAAAATATTGCCGTGGAATAATATACAGGGCGTTAAATAATAATAATAATAATAGACTATATTCTCACAGCAAAAATAATTCACTGACAAGAAATGACATATGTACCAGACACAATTATCTGACATTGCAAAGCACACTTTTCATAAATGAAATAATATTTTTTAAATCCCCATCTGAGACTTGTGAACTGTTCAATTGCGTTTTTCTCGAAAACGGGCGAAATTATCGTGTTTAAACAATAGTACCAATATTACGGAGAAATTATGCTTACATCATATTTTCTATCAAAAACACTAAAAAGTTTCGTCAAAAGAAGCAGCCAGTCCCTTTCATCATCAGGAATCATTCACGTCGCGCCCTCTGTAACAAAATGTGAAATAATACATAAAATAATATTCCTTGTCCAAAGATATGCCTCTGTGCCGATTTTTATAACGATTCATAAATATACAGACATTATCGCCCTGTATCTTATTCCACAGCAATATTTTATTAAGGTATATTTGGTCCTATCGCCATATTTTGGTCCAAATAACCTGCCCTTAGCCTATGTCCCGATAGTTACGAATCACACTGTATAGTGAATTTCTATAGATAAGCTAAGAATGTGATGTTTTAACATGATCAAATTTGCTACTTAAAAATAATAAAGTTGATTTATCAGATAGACAGCCTGCTGCAAGAACGTCCATTAACATTTATGAGTCTGATGAACTTTGACAGGGCTATTGTGATTAAGACATAAAACATAAACTTTAAATACGCCATATTAGTAATGACATAATTTTGTACTCCAATGACAATACACTTATATTAAGGTTAGGTAGCTCAATTTGAGCGTTCGATTAAGGTCGATGCGTAGATTCGGAACCCACAGAAGACCAATGTGAATTATTCATTAATTGGCATGATTCGTAGTAGGATTTGATGGGAGGCGTATTAGCAGTAATATAATTTCTGTTGATATGAGGTCCAGAGTAACGTCAGTGAGTTACCGTGTCGATGATGATGGGTGAAGTTTTCTCAGAAATAACAAAAGATGTAACTACAAACAAATATCGTGCTGTCGTGAATAGGACATTCTAAGGGAGACATGTCTATTTCATTATTCTCGCTTCGTTCACAAAATTATATGCAAATCTTAAAAAAGATGAAATAGATCAATTTGTTTTATTGCAATTGAACCCAAAAAAATTTGATTACAATAAATTCAAAAACCTAGTTAATCTTAAATTGGATATAGCAAGAGCAGAAGTTGGAAAGGCTTTTGGTAGGTACAGAGGGGGTAAACGTTAAACCACGTCGGAGGCCTTCGAGAATTTCGCGATGATGTTTACCTACCAGTGTCGTTTCATAGAATAAGTAACTTTAAATTTTTACCGGCGGAACCGGACAATCGCATGTATTTATGGACTAGAAATAATTTTTTTTCTCGCTTTATTTGCAATGGACATTAGTCCTTCAGCCACACACAAATTGAAAGGTATTACGTTTAAATATTATTAATTATTAAAAGTATTATAATATCCAAATCATAATCCTACAAAATTTCAACAGTTATTCACAATTTATTCAACTATTTACCCAAAATTGTTATTAACATCTATAAAATAATTTTGTACGCCAATGTATCACGTCCACTTCGGCTAGCTGCGCCGCAAAACTGTCAATTTATATGTATAAAGTGGGACAACTGCAAAAAGCCTTTCCAACTTCTGTCCTACTATAGGAAGAATTTTCTACTAGATTTGGCAATTTCAATGACATAACGGTTTATTTTGGTTAAAAATTAACTCTTATTGAAGCAGAAATTACTTTACACTAATATACCGTATTATTCACAGTCTAAACATCTGTCAAACTTTATCAGGGTACTGATATTAACTGAAAAACACCAATTTTTTGGTTACATTTGGAACACAGCCGAGATTTACGTCACTTTTGTGACAGGTTGACATTCAACTTAATAGAAACCGTAAAAATATAGCGGTTAGTGAATTGACGCTTGAGTTGCCATTTTCAGGTAATCGTATCCCTAATTTAACCGATTTTTCAAGAATGTCGAGCAGAACGGTTAGTTTTGGACTGAGTAACCGATATTTCGGTTAATAACGGACTATACCCTTAATGAACAATAGGGCATCCCAATGATCTGTCAAATAACTGCCAGTGGGAAGGGCTCGTAAATCTATTTTTATTTTAAATAGTAGTCGCCAAACCTGCCAATTTATAGAAAATGTATAAGCGGTTTTTTTAAATATTTTCAAGTTTTTGACATAAAATATTTAATTTAATCCATTATTTATGATTTCAAGTATTGTAGATAGACTACATCGTATGTCGCAACCCTTTAGACATACACCAAACCTTAGCACTACGTTTCATTTGCTTGAAATGCCTAATAGGCTGTAAAATAGTTTTTAATAAAATAATGACTTTTGGTTTCACATTAAGACTAATCAGTTGCATCTATTACATTTAATTAAAAAACATACAACCTGTTCTTTCGCAAAACAGAAGCAACAAAAGTATATCCATGGGTCCACTGTGGATATCTATTTTTAGTCCTTGTGATACCATTTGAATCTCCAATATTGGATATCTACAGTCCAAACAAGGTCCATAATGGAAATAAATTGGACATCTAATAAATATTTGCAAAAGGTAAACATTTTGTAGAAAAGAGAATAATTTTTACAAAAAATCAATGATAAACAATTGTAGAAATTATAAACTTTGGCCCCACATTTCTATTTACCAACAACAGCTGATAACAAAACGTAAACGTTTTTGTTATAAGCCTTGTGTTATGCGTAGGCTTCGTAATTTTAACATGGCCACCTAAGGAACACATCTTTTAAATCAAAGGTTCCAAAGTTCCGGCTCTAACCTGTGAACTATCCCCTTCTTTTATAAATATGTATTTGTGTATTCGTATTACACACAAACCAATTTTACTTCAATGTTTATTAGACAGGCACTCTAGCCAAGCTTGTGTTATGTGTAACATAACATGTATTGCCTACTTACCTTAAAATTGAAAACGGGGTAATCTATTTTTATTATTTCAATTATCGTTTAAATATTAAGAGAAAATATTAGATGTTCAACTAAAATATTCAGATGTTTACATTTTATTTTAAAATATCGATTAGCTTCAATAATAACTACCTTTCTAATGAAAATTGGCAAGAACCAAAGTAACTTTGGCGCCATAAAGCGCCAATAATGTCAAATTATGACAAATGGCGAGAAACGTCAATGTTTCAGTTAGATTTGAATATTATGCAAAAGGCTACTTTGGATAGTAAAATGACAAATGGCGAAAAACGTCAATTTTTCAGTTAGATTTAAATATTATGCAAAAGGCTACTTTGGATAGTGATCGTAAAAAAAATACTTTGTACTATTAAACTTACCTTTTGGTATATATTTGTAGTCGATTTGTGATTATTGTATTTAGAATCGTTTTTATTAAGTTGTAGGGTAGTTTCTCTACCTTGTTTTACAAAATCCAAAATAAATATTTTGGTATATTTAGCATTATTAAAACTATGAGCACAGATATTTATTCAGTCAATACTAAGCAATAAAAAGTACTTACATTAAAAATGCCCCATAATACACTTTCCCAGAAATTAAGGAACAGGAGCTAGTGATCCACAACAAAAAATGTTTCTGTCATTAAAAAAAAAAAGAATTTACTCCAACATAAGTGATTTTTCCATGGCCTAATTTATATCACTCCATATTTCTATGTTTAGATTTCACACAAACAGTAATTCTTTTTCCACAATTTAATTGGTACTTAGCTCCTATACGGATATCCATTTCTAATTCAGCAGCAGGATCTCCTTTTATTGGACATCTTATAGTTAAATTTGAAAATATTTCTATTAATACACATTCTAAATGCCATAACTAAAAAATAAGTTGAGTAGCAAAACAATATTTAAATTGTTTATATAACAGCTAAATCTAAAATTAATTCAATAAAAAAATATGTTTTTTTTTAAATTGAATTCGACCTACTCTATATAATTTAAAAATTTATTATTTGCAACTATTAATAATCAATCTTAGATGTAGATATAAATCCTCTTAAACATTTATATGTTGTTAAATGTTAACTAACCTATTGATACCGATAAATATTTCCAGTAAGAAATTGCACGTATTTTACAAGAGCAATTTTTTTCTGAAAAACAAAAATGTATGTTTTCCAAATATGAAATGGTCAATATAAAATTATAGCACTATATATAAAATAACGGATTTGCACATACCTAAATGACCTAGTGTTCGAATGTATATGTATAGTCAAAAGTTAATAAAAAAATAGTACAAGCCAGTTGTTTTATTTTTGTAATTTTCCTGTAATTAATACAAAAATATTATCTATTATATTTTTTATTACCCCATAACTAGTATATTGGATTGTAAGGAAAATATTATCAATTATCTTGATATAGGTTATTATAAAAATGCTATATTTTTCTTTCTAATTTATTATATCGAGAATAAACATACAGACTTTAAAACAAATCTAACCATTAACAAATAAAAAAAAGAGTATAACTCAGCATTTTTTCTTCTTTGTGAAAAAAATATCAAAATTCATGTAAAAATTACTACTTACAAAGGTTTTAGAATACAAAAATCGGCAGGAAAACAAAGATAACACGTTAATATAATAAAAAAATCAATTCTATTACTAAATTTTGCTACATAGTAAACAAAATGTATCTTCAAATATAATGTATTTAATAATACACATAACCAAAAATAAGGTTTTAAATTAGTGAAGTACAAACAAATATTACAATATACAGAATTAATCGATATATTTAATAATGCTCTGAAATCAACAAAGGAGTAATAGTCCTTCATCTGACTGCAAAAAAATGCTTTCAAAATATTGTTTTCACGTTGACATAATATGACAGAAATAATGCAATCCGAAGTTTAACGTGGATACCCGATATATCTATATGTTAGCGGGTAAACAAATTTTTGTGTGATTACTAACTATAGTACTGTAGAGAACATCGGCAATTAAGAGCGAGGAGTGCGTGGAACTGTTGCGGTAGCAGAATATTAGTTGAAGAAAATGAGTGCTTTTGCAAATTTTAGAAAGTACTAGTAAAAAAATTGAGCAACGAATATAAGTATTTTAAATAACTCTAGTTAGTGACTTGAGTTTAGAAAGAAGGAATTATAGTAATCAGTAAGTAAGAGAATATTACTTATCTTCTATCAATTAGTTAGCACTTAACGTGAACGACCAACTTTTACATTTTAATATTTAAATAAAGTAATAAAGGTATTATGTAAGGGCAGAAATACAGCTAGAAAATACTCAAAAGAAATCATATATTTTTAAAATCTATATATATACGTGAAAATTGTCTTGATTCCGTCATTTGACATATTATGTTCTTAAGACACAATTTGGGAGCGCGAGACCAATGCAAACGACAGTAACAATCTACTGATGCACTTACGTTATACTTCAAGGCAGCAAATTATGCTTTGAGGGCGGTGTTCAAAGTGCTGTCACGGTCTCTAGCCTCGATCGCTTGGTCCCAAATGTGCTTCATATAATTACATGATTCAGACGTAAAAAGACGCGTAGCGGTCGCTTGCCTCGGTCTCCGGTCTCGGTTTCGCGTTCCCATATGGTACCTTTTATGTTTTCCGTCCTGTATCGTTGGCGTCGTTAAGATATTCGGTATTGTCCTAGGGTTGTGACGACGCTGGTAGTGTGATTTTGAAAACTAATGGAATGATAGATTTTGGGAAGATTGTCAGAAGTTAACATAGATAGATATCAAAGTTGAAGATTTTATATCATAAAGATGAAATGAAAAAAAGAAAGACGAGGAAAATTTTATTTAAATTGAAGATAAAGTGTGAATCGAATAGCAGGAAGGAGAGTTCAGCAGAAGGAGGAGTAGAAGGAGAAATTAGTTTAAAATAGCAAAACGAGAACATGCAAGAGAACAGGAGGTATAGAAAGTTAGATCAAAAATCAGAACCGGGTGCTAGAAGAAAGAAGCGAAGAATTTAGATTTTTTAACATGTACTATATGCCGATGGTGGGAGCTGTCATGTAACATGTCAAATTCAAAGTAGTTATTTATCGATGGAATTTTTAGTAAAAAATCCCTTTGCAAGCATTTTCTGACGTATGGTTTTGCTAGAGATTTCGGCTACGTGATCGCATATTTGTTTTTTAACAAAATTCGAGATATAGCTTAAATGCGTTTTCTCTGAATCTAAGATGGTATTGTAAGCATTTTTTGCGTCGTCGCAAGGATTAATATGCAAACAAAATTGCAACCTGGCAAAAGTGACCTGTTTCTTAAAATAGGTTTAAAATCGGAATCAAAAGTCGAAAAATGTTTAAGGACTCTCAACTAAGAGTATTGCTCTTTCAAGCATTTTTTATTCAGAAGTTTTACCCCATTCACCATGAATTAGGCTATTTTGATATTTTTTGTCGAAATTCCAGCGTGAATAAAAGGCTCAATGGGGTAAAAATGATTGTAAGGACAGTACTCTCATTTGAGAGTTATAAAAACATTTTGAGTGAAATTAAACCACTTTGCGACTTGTGGTTTTCATTTTACACCTATTTCAGAAAAAACGCGTTTAGACTAAATTCCAAATTACGCTGATAAACACAAATATCCCTATACCAGATGTAGCAAAAGCGGAAGACCGAAAATGCTTGCAAAGAGATTTTTTTATTGTCATACATGTCAATAAGCATACTTTGAATTTGACAGGTTACACGACAGCTCCTACCACTGGGACATAATACCTAAATGTTAACTCCTCTCCCCTGTACCCAACACTACAAAAATACGACACGCCACTTTTTACAGTCAGATGAGGAACTATAAGTTAAGATGTTAATTATCTCCTACCCTGTTAAACATCTGTATAGATGATGTTATAGGAACATGACAGAAAGAAAAGATGAAATAGACGTTGTTAACGACCAATATATGTTACAAATAATGAAATTCGCATGAAATACATCATATTCTAGATATTAGCAGATTCGTTGCAACAAACAAATGTATTAAAAGTTAAATGATTTGATATTATCTCATTTACTGTATATGTTATATTTACAACATTGTTGTATCAGATGCAGAAGACAGTTACGCTTAGTTTGTGACTAAAAAGTCACTTTCTAGTATTGTTGTACCGGATGTGCGATGATGTGACACAATAAGAATATTCAAAATCATGAGATAAGTATCAGTAGTTGACCCTTTAAAAATGTGTAGTCATGGTAGTCCCTAGACTATTTTGAGTTTGAAAAATTGGGCCCTTGAAAGAATTGAATTTTTAAGATAAGATAAATGTTAAGAAATAGTAAAAGGAGCGATAATATCAGAAAGGACATATTTAATCTGAACGAGCTAATAAGAAAATACAGAAATAATTCTAAGGAGACAAGAACAATAAAACTTATGCATTACAAAGCAAAATAAGATGTGCCTGATGACAACGAAAACGCAGATGAGATCATAGGTTAAGGCGAGGGGAAAACCACTACAGTCAAAACGTACCTGTATTTCTGAAATCACCTAAAATTGATTTTCTATTTCTGTAATTTCGCCAAAAATCCCCATTAATTTTATACGATGACCTCAATGATTTTTTTTGGACTCTTCCCTTATCTTTTGATCCACAACCTGCTGCATTTATTTTTTGAACGACGATTTAATTTCGACGATGATTTCGAATCATAATTTTTCTTGATTTAGGAAATTTCGAAAAAATTTGTAGTGTTTTCGTATGAAAACGTACCAGTATTTCGGGAGTGCTTCACCCCTTGGGTTAAGGAGAAACAAAACAATAATGGCTTAATCCTTGCATTTAAAAATCAAGAATGTTAACCTAACCAGCTGAAAGTGCTGACATTGTTGACGCTTTTCTAAAAAATGTGTTCTGGTATTAATATTTCAAAAAGGAATGCATTTGAAAAATATTTTGTTTAATAATAAAAATAACTGATATAATAAAGAAACATTAAATATACAATACTGCAAAACAATAATAAGTATAATAATTTTACTCAACAAAACATTTCGCATTAATGTTATTTCTTTGTACTTCACGAATTTAGAAATGTGTTCTACAGATCTACATGTGAATGAGATTATGATAATGTTTGTACAGAGTGATATATTTCGCTCGTTTTTCAGAAACGAAATTTTGAACCATATTTCCAAAAATTATTTTTTTCATCCAGTTCTTTCTTTTTTTTAATAACCAAATAATTAAAAATTCGTTTTTTTTTTTATTTAGAAACGGATCACCTGCATAAAATTATAAAATAATGTTATATATACATAGTGGAGAAGCTTGGTTTTCAAGGAAAGATTTTATTTGTATTTGTATAAAATATATTAACAGACAAAAATTTCTTGTCCGCACATTAAAAGATTCGAAACATTTTTAAAAATATTTTTGTACAATAGTTCCAAAAATTTTCAACACATTCACAATAAAGTCCATAAAATCAGAAACGCTGTTTTTTAAAAATACTAAACCATAAAAAATATATTTTTAATTGCATGATAATCACGATAAACACGAATAGGCGGGTTCTAATCCCAGCCCGGGACAGTTTTTAAATTTTCAATTAAATTTGTTTTAACTTTGTAAGGGGGTTTAAAAATAGTTTTAAATATTTCGTAGGGATAATTTTTAAAAATTTATTTAGGGGATTCCAAGAAATATGTCCAAAAATATGTCTGTTTATGCAAAGACAGGATAAAATGTTAAAGGTAATTTTTTTTCTAAGTTCCTTTTATCTTTTTTTTACATTTATATGTATATTATTATTGAATAAATGGTGTAATAAAAATTTAGGAAATGCTAGTATTTTGTTATAATTTTTAGAGAGTAGAATATATGCATTATACATTTTTTGCAAATTTTAGTAAAGTACAAAATATATTGTATTTTTTCTAAAAAAAAAAATGTATTACTATGCATATTAGGGAGGATTTTCCCCAGAATATACACATTTAGCATTTACCTAACGAGGGATTGAGTATTTACTTACTCAAGGGTATTGGTATTTCCAGAAATGAAGTACCTCAATGCAATAAAATGGTTTTAAAACTCCCAGTAATTTACTTCAAAATAATCTATAATGAACATGAAATATTTGGATTGGGTAGTTACCTACTTTAGAATATTGGTATTTTCACAAATAAGGTACCTATAATGCAATTAAACTGTTTTAAAATGCCCAGTAATTTATTCAAAATAATCTACCTAACAATCATGAAATATTTATATTTTAGAGTGTAATTCTAATTCAGTTTAAAGATAGAGTTTAGTGCGAGAGTATCGGAGATATTCTGCTTGTAATTATTTATTGTATAAAGTGTATTTAAAATGTCGAGAACTTTCCACACTTGTGGCTCAAAGGAGATAAAGTGTTTTGCAAAGCTTGTGCCAAAATAGTTGTTTGTGAAAAAAAAAAACACGTGAAAATATCGTTGCATAAAGCCAAATTGCAAAAAATTAAATCACAACCAGTTCAACAATGCATTATAAGGTAATTTCAAAACGTCAACATAACAAAAAGTAACAAGGATTTTTAATCAGGACTTGTACAAAGCTCTTGTTGCAACAAATATTCCCTTAAAAAATTTGCATCTAAAAGGATTTTTACAAAAGTATTGCAAACACACTATTAATGACGAATCTACACTAAGAAAAAAATACATGCTTTATATGCAAGGTGAAATTTTTTATATCATTGTTGATGAAAGTACATATACCTATGGTCGATATATCATACATCTTATGATTGGAGCCTTAAAAGAACTTGAACCATATTTAATCGCTTCAAACCCGAGATGTTCAACAATCTCTATCAGAATTATTTTTACCAAATGCAATTCCATCAGAGAAGTTCTTAGTGGTTTTGTCTGACGCTATATAATAAAAGTGGGACACAACTTAACAATATTTTATTCGAATATAGTCCATGTTAGTTACCTTCTGCATTAAATATATTTAGTCTCAGAAACTGCCAGAACAGAGTCCTTCCTGGTAAATAAGCTAATTTTGAATGTAAAAAATGTTTTAAAGTCCCTTTAAGAGTGTAGTTGTTCAAGGAAAGAATAGTAGGAGTAGGGTTGTTCCCGGAACCTGTAATTACTCAATGGGAAACATGGATTAAAACAGCTTTATTCTATAAAGAATCTTTTGAAGCAATTAAGGAATTAATTTTAGATATACAAGACAATTCACAATGTGTTGTGCAAAGTCAAGAGGTATAAAAAAATCCACTAGTGCCTAAGCAACTTGTTTTTATAAAAGTTAATTTTAGTTTTTTTCCAGATTTAATAACTTCATTAGCTTGATATTTAGGAATAAACTGTATATATTTGGATTTGAAGATATTTATAAATCAAATTCTCATATAATGAGAGAATGGACAATTTTAGTATTATTGATATTCAAGTCATATACATGGTGTTCCCGAATGGACTAAAAGAGGTGGAAACACTTTTATATTCACCTTTTTGAAAAAATGTTATTCAGTCATTTTCAAAACTAATAATCCAAACAGAAATTGAATGACAAAAAATGCAAAAAAATAAATCATAAAAAATATGCAAACAAGCAAAAACTTGTTTGAAAAATAACATTTTCTCTAGTGTTTAATTATAAAAAAGTTTTTTCTTTTTCAGTCCATGCAGAGACATTCTGTATAATAATAGAGCCAAGGAATTAGGTTAGGTTAGGACGAAAATGTCTGATGCTTGGCAAAAACAACAAAGTTTATTAACCTGACTTTTTCGTTAGTATTTCAGTGTTATTATAAATAACACAATTATTAGTATTCATATATTTAAAACAACTATTAAATTATCCCATTTTTAACTAAACACACCTAAAAAAACTCAACACTGTAAAACAAAACAAACTTAGACTAAAAACCTCACTAGAAGTGTTTTTGTCAAGGGAAACACGTACTTTCGTTATTTTGGCCAAGGCTCTACCATTTATAGTCACGTGATTTGGATTGCCTAATTATCTCCCTAAATATTGACTGACATTTTTTATATTGTTAAAATTACATAATAAAATATTATCCAGGTAAATTTGTTCGTCTATAATTTTAATTGAAAAACGTACTTCGCCACAGGATTCAATTAGTTTAAATATAAGAAATCCGGTTTCTCCTAATCATGAATATTTTGAGAAAACTGGAATACAGACAAAATAAGTGCCATCAAAATCAGTCTAAGAATTAAAAAGTTATATGATATTAAAATAATTAATATTTTTCTTGTCCATTTCATATGGTTCCAACTTATTAAAAATATTAGATGAGATTTAACTTGTTCGTTTGCGAAAAAATGTTCCAAGTCAATACGCGATTTTAGGAAATTAATTGGCAGTGCTTACCAAATAAATTAACAGACCATCTAGAGTTACAAAATTTGGCATTGTTTAACAGTCTTACATCTCATTAAATGCTACTTTCAGTCTAAAGAAATCTAATGTAATCAAAATTTAAATATTAATTTCTTACTCATTAATTTTTGGTAGATTTTTAAAAAAAGTAATTTACTATCAATACTAAATTTACTCATCTAAATTCAAACTAGATCATTCTACGAGTTATTATTTGAGCTACATTATTAAAAATGCTGTCATAAAAAAAATATATGACATTTTGGCAAGAAATGTTATTTAACAGCGATTAACATGATACAGCTGTCTTAATTGCGACCGCATTGAAAATTTCTGAACTTCGTATGACTCCACTACAAAATTAATAAATCTCCACAACTTACTACACGTTCTACTATACGCACGCGCATTACATAAGCGAACACCAGCTCTTTTTCTCCTCGTCTCCAGCCTCTTCTATTTTCGCTAAGTCTAAATTATCATTAAAATGTAAATGGCTCCTGTCATCCTTATAACCTAATAATTCCGGTGTGCTAGACTGCACGTCGGTCTTAAATTTATTCTTTATGCTAGCGAAAGGGCTGGTGAAAAAGGTCCTGTATCCGGGAGAGTCGATACGGATTTTTTTCGAATCTTCCGGTGTCATACTTCTGTTCTTTCGTTTCACACCCGTACTAACCTAAAATTAATAAAAAAAAATTAATAAAGAAAATAAAAAAATAGCATTGAAAAAAATATGGAATTTGAAAAGCAGAATAGATAAATCATGTAATTTAATTAAGTTGTTTGCATTCTTTCCAAATTAGAAAGGCAATTTGTACAAATTTAGTGAATTATAACTATTTCATCGTACAATCCTTAGAATCGACGTTTTCAAAAGCATTTGACAGAGTCAACCATGCCATACTAAGAGGATATGGGTTTGGTGATATTATATTAAATTGGATTGATAGTTATTTACGTATCAGGATTCAATATGTTAAATATGGTAACTGCAAATCGGAGGCAATTACAGTATCTTCAGGTGTACCGCAGGGATCTCATTTGGGTCCGTTGTTATTCAATTTATTTATTAATGATTTTTCTAGTGTCATCTCTAACAGTAAATATCTCATGTTTGCTGATGATGTGAAAATATTTAGATCAGTTTCCAATGAAACAGATTCTTTGTTACTACAAGAGGATTTATATAGATTGTCCCGTTGGTGTGATGTAAATGTGTTGTACTATGTAAAAAAATGTCATCAGTTCTCCTTTTTTAGAATTACCTCTCCAGTTCACTATTCATACAAAATTAATAATTGTGGGCTACAAACTAACGACAATGTTCGCAATTTGGGAGTTATTATGGACAGTAAGCTTACCTTTAACACTCACATTAGTCAAATAACCTCCAAGGCATTTAAAATGCTAGGTTTTATTCAGAGGAGCAGTAGACAATTTTCTATTAATACTTTTAAACTGCTGTACTCGACTTTGGTCAGGTCTAACTTAGAATACTGCTGCGCTGTTTGGTCCCCAATTATGTTATTTACATTAATCACATTGAGAAAGTACAACGAACATTTTTGCGGATTTGTTCTTTCAAAATGGGCATAAACGGAATAGATATAAATTATGAAAATATTCTTCTCCAATTAAACATGCAAACATTGGAGCACAGGAGAATAGAATATGACTAATGTTTTTTATATAAAATTTTAAATTGTATTATATCCAATTCCAAACTATTGAACTTGATACTTTTCAATGTAAATGAAAGACGTACGCGGAATGTTGAACTATTTCGTATACATTTTCATCACACTAACTACGGACAAAATGAGACAATATCCAGAATTTTACGATTAGTTAACAAACATCAGAATATTGATATTGTCCATAATTCTCTTCCTGCTTTTAAAAGGGCTATAAAAAGCTTACATGTTAATATGTAATTGTTGAATATTTTTATTTTTTTTTATTTTGTTTTTATTTTGTTATATATTTTCTATTTTATTTTTATTTATTTAACAAACATCAGAATATTGATATTGTCCATAATTCTCATCCTGCTTTTAAAAGGGCTATAAAAAGTTTACATGTTAATATGTAATTGTTGAATATTTTTATTTTTTTTATTTTGTTTTTATTTTGTTACATATTTTCTATTTTATTTTTATTTATATTTCTTTTTTACTTAGTAGTTTATAATTCACTGTAATGTCAGTCATTTTACATTTGTTATGGAACTTTATATACATATCTGTAAAATGTGTTTTGACCCATAAATAAATTTGTATATAAATCCTTTATGCAGGATGTTGGTTTGAGACTGGAATAATTTTTCTAATGCAGACCTGCATTTTTTCTTGTTAAGACCCTAATATATTGATTACCTTTAAGAAAATAACTGCCAAATATGAAACAAATCTACTATGTGATTCGTAAATCACGAATCAAGAAAGAAATGGCTAAAATTAATCAAAAACCCTGAACCTCAAAGTAGGTTAGATCCATTAATAGGATTCGCTTGTTTTTAGTTAACACATGTACACTCCGCATTTACTCAATTTCTTAATCTTACATGTCACATTCTAAAGATATATGGTCATTTGCATCACTTCTTCTTAGGTGAACCGTATATAATGATACAATGGTTATGTCACGGCATTTACTCAGAACTGTTTGATGATCGATATACGGTGATCAGAACATATTGACTGCCGGCACGTTTGTTATTGCAATTTACGTTCGGGCCGGAGGCTTATCCATACGGGTTAAAAGTTATCATTTTTTGGATTATGTTACGCAATTGTTCCAGAACATTTCTCGGTCATATAAACCGCGTCAGCCTCGAGGAGAGCTAATTTCTCCGAGGAGACGGCGGTTAAAGTGTTAATAAAATAACAATTTGACGCTGTAATGTTGACAGTGATTATAGCAATACTAAAAACCCCCTAAAATGTAATATTGCGGCCAAGATGTACCCCAACTTAACAAATATTTTACTAAATGGAACTTCTGCAAACCACATCAAATTTAGAGTTCACCGTAAGTCAAGATATTCCTTAGCTAAACCCTTAGATAAAAGAGACCAGAGATGTAACATTGCACATCGCGCACGTTGTCTATTCCAACCCTAAGTAACCTACCAATTAAAAATCATTATGTCCACGATGCCACCCGAATTGCTCCGAAATTTCTATTCTACGCTCGTCTCGGCGTGAGTAAATCATTTATGGACCGCCGTTTTTTGAATTATTTGTTGGTGTTATTAGCAATTTAAAGTGTTTTAGTTATTCAATTTCAAGTTGAAAATGCCACGATGTATGGTGAAAAATTGTATATACAAATAATATAAGTGTCAATGTTATGAAAAATAAGAAATATATTCGTTTTCAGCGGTAAATATTTGTTAACCGTCTTGACATAAAGTCGCAATGAGCCTTTGAGCTGAATACTTCAGATCCGCATTAAGGGGTTTCAATAAATATTAAGTATCAAATAGATAATACCTATTTCAGAAAATAGATTTCATAATGCATATATTTACAAAAGAGCAAAATTTTAAACATTTAATCTAAATAAGAAGTAAATAGGCATTGTTACTAACGAAATTTTGTTTTTAAAAAGTAGTTTTATAAGAATATTTACTAAAGGTGTTTTTTTAGCCCTTTTTGGCAAATAAATAAGGAGCAAAAAAGCACAGTTACTAGCGAAATTTTATTTTTATGAGGTATTTTTACAAGAATATTAGATGAAATACAGGATCACCTACTTCCTACTTAATATTTTAAGGTTCATCTCATTTGCGGTTAAATCGGAAGTAACATTTGAATCTTAAATCTTAAAACAAAGTAAAACGCGCAATATGATCTAGTATAAGCAAAAAAAAAACTAAAGTTACAGAAGTTAGTCATATTATTAATAAAATGTTATATTATAAACCCCTAAACAACTCGAAAAAAAAATCTTCGTTTACTAAAAAAATCTAAATTCTAGCATTATTTATTATACAATCGAATGCGGTGTCAAAGATAACAGGATTAAAAAATCCGAATCTCTAAATTTTGGAGCTAAATGCTCGGATAAAAGCAAGCGACCGATAGTGGTTACAAAAATAATCGATTTATCGTTTTTTTTTTTTTTCATGAAAATCGATTTATCCGTTATAATTAATCGATTATTTTCGATTAATCGAACATTTTCAATAAATTATTTTCGTTTTTTTAAGGTAATGGAATAATCGATTATAAAGGAATTACAAAAAGAAAGTAGATTTATTCAAAATATTCGATTCATTGTTTAATCGGCTTTTTAAATTAATCGATTATTTTCGATTAATCGATTATTTTCGATTTTTCAACGGAATTCGAATTTGTTTTCATCGATATTTCGGTTATTTCTTAGAATGAAGGTCTTCTCTTTACATAAAATATCGTGGCAACTGTTTGATATTAAAAAAACACGTTAATTTTATTGCATAATACAAAATTCCATTAAATATCTTTTAAGTAAATCTAGTTCATTAAGATGCTAATAAACTATCACAGAATTCGGATAACCGCCTAGTTCCCCCACTCCGTTAATCTTTCTATAGAAATTGGCAACATTTGCGCAGGTTAAACACCGGTATATGTTATATCTCTGGTCTCTTTTATCTAAGGCTAAACCTTAATCGTAGGTAGAACCTGTGCAAACGTCCCTAATACAACGCCTATAATGCCACAATATTAAAATGGTACAAACCTCATCGTAGAGTATATTCAAATCCGATTTGTTATACGTATTCTTTAAAACCCTCTTCCTGTAATCTTCTGATCCTCTTATTGGCCGCCTAGACGACAAACCTCTGTCCCTCAAACTGTTTAGGTAGCTCAAATCGTGTTCCGTGGAGTTATTTATTTCCGAGAAATCCAATCGTGTAGAATCACTACCGACTTCTACTTTTATCGAAGCGTTTTCCGTGTCTAGAGAGTCTTTAGTGTCGTTTGGATTGTCCGTCTTTGGTATCGGGATGTCATTAGGTAGGTTACTAAAAATATGCAAAATCGTTAATAGGCATTCCGGCCGATTTATACATGATCTCTACTATACGTACTTTTCAGCTATAGATTGGTAAACTTTAATTAATCTTTAATAGAGTTGGACGACATTTCAAAAACTGTTATTTAATTACTTATATTTAAAAATATTGGTAAGCAGATATAGTTTACATGTTCTATCGATTTCATGTTTTTCAAATTTAAAGAAACATAACCTCGTTTATTTTAATTAAACTATTCACTGTAACGATTCACTGTGTGTTTGAAAAATCATGACATCGTCCAGCTCCACTTTTTCTGTGAATTGACGTTTCTTTAAAAATGTATAGGTAGGTAAATATTTAAAGATGCTTTAGGAATATTTATGTAGATTCAGGACTGTGGGTTCTGTATGATAGTTTGAGCATGAATAATTTTTTGTTAGCTGCATATCTTATAGTAAAAGCAACTATGAAAAATAGCTAAAAAGTAATTTTAGAATTAATTTTGAGAAGACGCATATGACCTGTTATTTTTTTTTTTTTTTTATTATTTGACTAACGAACAAGAAATTAATATACATAATCATAATTTTGAGAAAACTTGAAATTTTTTGTTTAGAGCTTTTTTTACTCATCTTTAAAAGTAAAGTGGTAGTGGCACGCCAAACTTTGTTTAAATATTGATACGCCAATTTAGGTTATTTGAATTTAACAAACTCGTTCTCGGTAAAGAGAGATTTCCTTGGTTAATCTTTCACATTATAAAATAGCTAGAGGGCGCTCTGCGACAACCCAACAAATATAAAATCGTTTTATACACCATCTAGGTATCAGATTTCCAAAAATTGTTATAGTATTGAATTTGTTGCAATAGAAATTTTAAAGACTCATAATATAGAGAAATCTTTTTGTAACAAAAAAAAATAGTTAATAAAGCTTGATATGCATCTTGTAAATAGTAAACATATTAACTAAAGTTTATGCAAATCGGATAAGTATTAATAGATATGAACAATTTCGTGATAAAATACCAGCCATCTTTGTGGTGGTAGATGTCCATTCAAGTCAAGATTAAGTCATGCACCTACTCGGTATTACTGAAAAAAAAAAAAAACCTCCCTAATCAAACCATCTTACAGAACCACGTCCAGACACTATGTGATGTCAAAACGACGTTTCATTAAAAATATTTACCATATCTCTTCAGATTGATCAACAGTCGAATTTTTTTCCGAATCAGTTTCTTGATCTGGCAATTTCGGCGTCTTTGGTGTAGGAATATTGCGAGTGTAAGACCTCCTGGTGGCACATCTAGTCATCAAGGGTGACCCTTTGCCCGAATCTTTGTCGGAATTTTCCTCCAAAAATTGTAATTCTGCATCTATTTCATCGCTTATTACTAGAGGATCCATTTCGACTGTTTCTTTGGAGTCTTGTTTACCGGGTTTTTCTGGTTCTGTTGAGATGACTTCTTTAAAACCATTAAAACCATTGTCGATAGGTTTTTCAAGATCTATTATTATAATACAAGATAAATAAAGGTTCAAAAAAAAAAAAATTATACAGGCCATACAGTGTGTTCTCTCATCTCTATTAATTGCAAGCCAATATTCTTATAACGTCGGAGAGCATTGTAAATGAATCGGTGAACATGTACAATTAGGCATTCCAAAAAAAAGAACTGTTGGTGGGAAGGTTTGGTATGTTTAAAAGTCTAAATAGTTGCGACATACGATGTATTCTATCTACAATACATGAAATCATAAATAATGGATTACATTTAAATATTTTATGTCAAACAAAATTAACTGCTATATCGGGGCATTTTTATAAAAATCATTCTATGTTAAAAAAAGATCCTTTCTTAGTGAAATCTGAAAAAAAAGGTCCTCACAAACGTCCTCAGCTAAAGCTGCCGGGTCTCCCTTGTGCCAGAGCCCCGGGAATTTGTCCCCCCTTCCCCCCTGCTCTTGTCGGGCCCATATACAAGTCCTTCCCACTGGCAGCTATTGTTTGACAGGTCATTGGAATGCCTAATTAACATCGAAATAAACATTCCTACTTGTCACTCGTTACAATAGGTATAGCATAATTTAAAACTTTAAAATAAAATTTATTTATCAACAAGTCAACTTTTTTCATTGCACAACAAACAATTCATCCCTAGTGAGACATTGTTCTCGGGAAAATAAACATTTAAGTATTCCGACATACACACAGTATCCTCAGAAATTAAATGTTTGCACTGGTATTTTAATTGACTTGATTATTTACACTTTTTCATTAATGGCAAACTTAACGGTCAAAAATATTAAATTTTTTTTCACTTGCAAATAATTCTCAAGTACCAACCGGGCCTCTGGCGAGAGCAAATATGTTTTAAATATTTTCTAATATAAAATTGTATTTATATGCGTGCAACTGGAAATACTTCGTGATATTATGTGTCTTGACAATATTGAGAGATACGTCAGCACTCTACAGAGACGTTTAAGAAAAAATAGGTGGGAAATTATCGAATTTAAAAACTACTAGATAAATATTACAAAAAGCAATTTTTTATAGATTTGATACAGAATGACGTTTAAATGGTTTTTTTAATTCCTTTCAAAAATTTTCAAAATAATTACTTTTTGAAGATTTACAAGAAATTCAAGGTTTATCCACCATAACTTTTGTTATTATTGGTATTACCTGAAAAGTTCACAAAAATCGGACTAAAAATAAAGGCTCAATATGAATTATAAATTTACAAAGTATTTGGTTTGCTCTTAATTCTAGAATCTAGGGAATTGCATAAATATTGTCTTTATTTAATTAGAAAGAACAATGGCCCACAATATAGTTCATGCATTACTAAATTGGAACTTTATTTAAGCTAGCAGGTCGCAGGAGAGGTGGCAGGCGTTGTACACAAAGTATAGAGATGGATGTTCACTCACAGTGCCTATGGCTCGTATAATTTTTTCCTAATCTGAATATGATTTATTTAATAACAGACTTGAGGACAGGATACCCTTGTGTATAAAAACGGAATGTGATAAATCGACTAATTTTCTTACTATAGAAAATTGATACATTTATTTTAAATAAAAATAAAATCATTTAAAAACCCTATTTTATTTTATCCAAATGTGCCCTTTATCAGTATTTCATATTTAATATCAAACAAATAAGAAAAATATTTTCCAAAATCAGTCAATTTGAAATGTATGTAATTTCCTTTGGACTAACATGTGCATACCAAAGTGCATAAAAGGATATTTTGGACAAAAAAAATGGCTGCTATGTTAACTCATGCAACCATAATGATTACTGTATTTTCTCAAACTTAAGGGCACAGTGTAAGTTCCTATCTAAACAATGTTACAGTAATTACTTATCTCGAGTGGTCAGCGCAATCCATGTAAATACCAAATTTTTCTGGAGCTATTATAAATCTTTAAAAACTTACTTTTCCTTGCCTGCCACTATGTTCTTAAATGATAAGGCAGGTGATACCTCCCAACACATCGTTGATTTATTTTCTAAACACTTTTCTAGTACTTACAGTTATGAAAAAGCAGACTTATCAAATATTAATTTAGATATTAAAAACACCTTTCATATTCATCCTATCAAGTTTTCGGTACAAGAAGTTTTTAATGGTATACTAAATCTTAACGAAAAATTAAGCCATGGACCAGATGGAAATCCTTTGTTCTTTCTGCAAAAATATATTTTCACATTGACTCTTCCATTATTTTTACTATTTAATTTCTTGATAAAGTTAAATTATTTTCCAGACATCTGGGAAAGTAGTTATGTGGTAAGTACCTATCTTCAAAAATGGCAACAAAAACAAAAACGATATTCAAAATTACAGACCTATTAGAATGCTATTCATTATTCCTAAACTTTTTGAAAAATTAATTGTCTGTGATATTTCTTGGTATTGTAATAATTTGATAATTGATGATTACATGGTTTTCCCAGATGTAAATCAACAGTTACAAATTTGATGGTTTATCAGCAGGATATTCTTTCCCAATTTGGTGTCAATCTGCAGGTGAATACAATTTATTCTGACTTCTCTAAAGCCTTTGATCGTGTGAACCATTCATTATTATTACACAAACTTAATATTTTAGGTTTTCCTGATCCTTTGATTTCATGGCTAAAAATCTATTTAACTGGTAGGATACAGACAGTAAAGATTGGCAGCAGTAATTCAGACCACATTATGGTGCCTTCTGGAGTCCCACAGGGCTCTCACTTAGGGCTCTTGTTGTTTCTACGATTCATCAATGACAGTGGTAGTATTTTCAAATATGCCAATTTTCTACTTTTTGCAGATGACTTAAAACTTTACATAGCTATTCGTAATATAATTGATTGTCTTTTTCTTCAAATTCATGTAGAAGCTCTCCATAATTGGTCTGTGAAAAACTGTAGGTCTCTTAATATTTCTAAATGTTACACAATTACATTTGGTAGGGTGCACAACAAAATAATCTTTGATTATTCTATTTGCGATACGGTCATCAATAGAGTAACAGAGATAAAAGACTTGTCGATGAGAATCTGACATATTTAACCTACATATTAATCAGATCACTGGTAAAGCTTTAAAAACTCTTGGATTTATACTTAGAAACTCTAGTGGTCTCTCGATAAATTCAGTCAAAATAGTATATTCTGCATATGTCAGATCCCTTCTCGAATATGGATTGCCCATCTGGACACCTTTTTACAATGTCCATATTTCGTCTATTGAAGCTGTTCAGAATAAGATACTGTGGATATAAATTGGGATTAAGACATGGGGAATATGAGTATGAGAATATACAGAGATCATTGAATTAAGAATCGCTGGAATTTCGTAGATTAACTATTGACCTTGTAATATTTAAATTGATTTCGGGTTTAACTAATTGCAGCAACTTATTCAGTTCCGTATTCCTCAAAGGTGCACGAAAAATAAAGACTTGTTTATTGTGGTATTTCAATCAACAAATTATTTCTATTTTAATCCTTTGTCAAGAATGGTCAGAAAGACCAAGGAGTTAGATATCGATTTTCCTGTCAATCTATATTCTTTTATAAAAACAGAAATAGATCTCAATAGGTTTGTATTATTGTAGTATGTAAATATTTGTATTATTATAGTATGTAAATATTTGGCTAGACACTATATATTTTTGTATTGTATATTATTTTTTTTTTGTATAACGAGGTTTTCGCTTATAATAGCTAATAGGTCGAAATTTACATACAGTTGGAAGATTTATATAATTGTTTACATGAATGTTATCTTCAGTCAGTTGATGATACTTGCACCTCCTAGATGACAGATTCATCGATAAATCAGATGGATACCCCGTCCTTAAGCCATTTATAATATAAATATTTATGTTTGATTTAGGAAACATAGGTTCTTTCTCAAGCAAGAATGTATCAATATTTGCTCTAAATACATAAATAAATATAAGATTTTAATAATGAATAATAAATAATCATTTTATAGGTATATATTTCAACACATACCATTTTCTGCTTCACTTGTAGACTCCCTCACTGTTTCTATTTTAGCCGGTTCACCATTTTCTGTCTCCTTTGTTAAGTCTACTTTAGGAGATTTTTCTCCATTTTCGACTTTTTTCCCTTTTACAACTTGATCCCCTTTCACAACTTTTTCTCCTTTTATAAATGTTTCACCTTTAACAACTTTTTCTTCTTTTCCAACTTTTTCCCCTTTTACAACTTGATCCCCTTTTACAACTTTTTCTCCTTTTATAAATGTTTCACCTTTAACAACTTTTTCTTCTTTTCCAACTTTTTCTCCGTTTTCTACTTGCTCCTTATCCTCTACTTGCTCCGTGTCCTCTAATTTTTCCCCATTTTCAATTTTCTGCGATTCGCCATTTCTGCTTTCCATCTTTTCTTCTTTTACTTTCTTGCCGTTTAATTCTTCGTCCATTCTTTTTAGAGTCATATGTAAAACTTTCGGATCTTCGAGTTTCTTCTGAGGTGTTCTTGATCTGCTGCTCCTTTTGGATTTTGTATTTTTGTGATTATGTGTTTCTTTGGGCTTTTCCGGCGTAGTTTTGTCATTGGAGGTCTTCATTTGTTCTCGTGATGTGTCGTTCTCATTACCAGGTTCTGTTTCTATATCCATTGTGAACTGTTTCTGAAACAAAGAATTATTGTAGTTTTCAATATTTTGTCTTATGGTTTTGTAAAATGGAATGCATTAATTTACTTGGAACAGGAAGAGTTGTAGACATTGAGAGAACGATATTATATAGGGAGTATTTATACAGTACCAGAATTCGATGTACCTGTAGACCTCTTCTGTAATGTTAAATAATAAATCAGATTGTATCAAAAAATAAGAATCAGAACTTTTGGATCCTGCGAAATATTAACAAAGTTTTTTTTATCAATAACCAATAATATTGAATTATATGGTGGAATGAAATGGATTTGGCATTGTAAACAGACAAAATCCAACTAGGATTACAGCTAACTCAAGTATCAGTAACGAGGTTGAATAATGAAATGGGGAAAGTTTATCGTTCTCAAATTCTCGCAAATGTTAACTAAAGTTACTTCTACCAATGTCGAACAAAAGTAACTGGTGACTCAAAAAAATGGAACATCTTATTAACATAATCTATATCTGAGAGACTAGTTAAAACCACAAAACGTAACAGAACTTTGACAGATTTTTCGATCCAAAATATTTATTATACTACTTACAAGTACTTAATTTTTTAGTGTAAAGATATCTTCACCAGACTTCTCAGACTTCCAGCTGATGTTCTTTCTGCCGGAATGCAGTTGCACATAACTTTAAGTGATAATCATGATAAGAAACTAAAATTCTTCACACCCTTATTAAAATAAAAAGATGTTCATTAATATAATGGTTATCTAAATATACAGTATCGGCCATCACAAGCACTTGTAATAAACGTATTGGAAAACGTTCAGTGGCCGATACTGTATATCGTTATTATACTATACAGGGTGTCCCGAAATTAGACGGTCATATTTTAACAGCGTGATCTACATCCTAAAATAAGAATAAAAGTTCATATAAACATAAGTCCAAAAACGTTTCGTTTTCGAGATAGAGGGTGTTACAAGTGAAGTCCTGATGGCATATTTTTGTAAATATTTTTTAAAATTTCTTTAGTCACTGGTTTTCCAAAGTAAAAAAAAATTAAATTTCTGATTTCACAGGCCTACTAATTATTGTTTACACTTTCGAATACCTTATCTTGAAATTTTCAAATGCTTTTTTCTTGAAAATGGTGCGTCCTAGCGAGATGCAACAATAGTAACTTTATTATAAAGAAAACATTGGTTTTCCAAATTTTATAGTCAAAAATGGTAAAAACCGTCAACAAAAAAAACTTAGGGCAATCTTACCCTAAGCCCCCCTACTTTACCCACCTATGAAGATGATCAAAAACTGGGGTTTAGTCCATTAGATAGAGCGTAAAAACGTTAGCATTTGTACCTAATTTTACTTAGTTATCTTTAAACGTTTAGAAAATATTTACAAAAGAGTGTCATCAGGACTGCACTTTTAACACCCTGTATCTCGGAAAAGAAACGTTTTCGGATCTATGTTTATATGAACTTTTACTCATATTTTAGGATGTAGATTATGCTGTTAAAATATGACCGTCTAATTTCGGGACAGTAATCTGTGGAGAGTATTATAGGCTTACTTTTGAGAAACCAAAATGTTTAATATTGATCCAAATTTAAAAATATTTGTATTAAAATCTTTCTCATCAAATTTTAAACAAACTTTCAAAATGCCCGTCCGTCCGATTTCACGTTTCTGTCTGCACGATAAGTCAAAAAAAGAAAAATAAATAAATTTCATTCTAGTTTTTTATTTTTGAGTTTTATGTTTTGTGAAATATTTTAATACTTATTATTTTATAAGTAAAAAATACATTAATCATTCTAAAAAGTCACAAATTACGTAAAAATATTTCTCAAATATTTTCAACATGATTGTTTTTGAATATCAACTCAGCGAACATTTTTATCAACTTTTTTTTATCAGCATGAAAATATGACTATACATTTTATCAATTAGAAAAATTTTGCCTTCGATATGTCATGATTCAACCGTTGCTTAAATATAACGAAAAAGATAACTACAAGGTGACCATGATATATTTTAATAAACATATTAGCAAAATCTTGAAATGTACCTATCTATATAATAAGCAAAATATTTATTTTTAAAATATTGGGTCCTATGATTGAACGTTTACGTTATCCGTAACGTACATGTTAGGCCGAGTTTTAACAGTAATGAGGCAAGTTCGTATGAATATAATAACAGCCTACCTGTTGATTCTTCGTTAGAGCTATACTCTTTTTATTTGTTCCTGTATTTCACCTTATCAACTTTGTTTTGCACTATTTTTATCCCGATCTTAAGAAAAATGAGCGCGTTTTAGCATTTTTAATTCACTTTTAAATATAATTTATTCCGTTGCTGGTGAGCACGAAAAAAGGAATGATATGCAGGTTTGGTACACGATAGGAGCAGTGAATATGGGGTATTCTGTTTACTCTAGGTTTACTCAAGGAAACTACAATGTAATTATATCAAGGACAAGCGAAGGAAAATATTTCTAAAGTTGAGCTTAGAAAACATGTCTAAACTTACAGTTCTTATTCATTTTAAGTGTTAGTTTGGATTTAATTAAGAGACGTTTATGGTTATAGGCGAGTTTTTTTTTAAACCTGTCATAATAACGTCTTAAATTGTTTATTAATGGAATGATTTATGATAATAAAAAAACGGCAATAATTCGTGTACATTGTCATTTTTGACAGAGCTGTTTTTTTATTGTTAATTATTCAAGTCGTTTTAGGTTTACGAGTTTTTGTGTTTTATAGAAAAATGGGCGATGATTTAATTAAAAATGTAAGCGAATTTATTCCATCGAGAGGTAGAGGAAAGAAATTAATTTTGAAGTTAAGCGGTCATTTTTCACAATCCATATTTGCTCACCACCTCAAAATATCGATGGATATGGATAAATCTGCAATTCTGGTGAACATACCGGTAATAAATCTAGCAAATCTGAAATCCATCAGAGAATTTATGAACGCGTTTGGTGGAATGGCGAAGTCAACGGTAGTCGGTGAATAAAAAACGGGCCATAACACGAACATGACTCGTATCTGTTCTGCTCGGTCATGGTTTAATTTATTTTTTATGGATCCTTTTTTATCTACAATGAGTCATCATAATATTGTATTAAAGATATAAAACAACTTTAGGGCACTTTGCTTTCAGAAATAACACAAACAGCCGGTTTTAAAACGTTCATAAAAATTTATGTGTCTGATATTTGATGGGTGGTTAGACTGTAAGTAATTTGAAGTTTATGCCATTTAGACAGAGCACAATAGTAGTTTGTGCAACAAGAGTGGATATGGACAATCCACTCGAGTTATACACTATATTTTTTCTAAGACCCACTAATGAAAATCTACAAATTAAAAAAAAATATTTTAGGTAATTAATACAAAATAACTAATTTTAAAATTATTTATGAATTTTACTGATTTTATAAAATAAAAAAAATATGAAATAAAAAAAAATTGTCACCAGCCGAGAATCGCTTTGAATTGCTTTGTCAAAATCTTTATTTAAACAAAGAGGATGTGTTAAATATACAGTCTAATATTATTAATTGGAATATTTACTTTGGCAATTCTCTAATATGAAAAATAGCCCCCACTTTTAGGCTTATTTTTTATTTATGAAAGAAAAATATGGACATGTCGGCAAAGGTTAAAGATTTGATAGTTTTTTTTTTTAAATATAGAGACAATCGTTAAGAAAAAAAACTGAAATTACGATTTAAAAATAAATAAAAGTAAATCAAATTTTGTAAAAGTAAAGAAATTAATATGACTATGTTATCTACGTTTAATAGTGTTATTATAAACAGACACCCTTATCTCTTAAAAACATTTCATCTCCGTTCTTGGGAATTTCGTTGATCGTTACATTCATATTAGTTAGACAGACAGACAAAAAACGTCCTTCCATTTGTGGATCACTTACAAGAGTCAAAACTGCCAAATTACTTAAAGTTAGTTTTTTAACTCTGCAATAGAGTAAAATTTTTGGTAAAATGTGTAACCTACCGCACCCAGGTACCTTCATAATTTATTAAATTCCTTCATTTAACGAAAAATCTCCCAGATAATTAAATCTTATTTAAGACACCTAATAAATAATATCTATAACCCTGTCCGTAAGAGATCCAATTTTCTTGCAAGTGCCTGGGAACCCAACCAGAAACCACCATACAACATAAATTTTGTCACGAATCATTGAAACAGTTAACATACTTATCTTAAGTCAAGTTTTAATAGTAACATTGTTTTCGACACACACATTTTTCAAGGCAAGTATCCACCCTCTGGAGTTACGAGTTGACGTAACAAAGTCATTAAATCGGGTATAAAGACTCGATGCATTAAGAAACCAAACTCAGTTCAATTGATTTCAAACCCCAGTCATTCACTACTTTCAAATCTCCCGAACGTTGTCACGTCTCGACGCTAAACGTCCCGTAGTCATTTCTTCCATCCGACGTTCTACATCCCGACGACCTATCTCCTGAACGTTGTCACGTCTCGATACTCAACGTCCCGACGTCATCTCTTTTATCCGATGCCCTATATCTCATTCGACGCTCTACGTCTCTACTTCCCTACCTTTGTACGTCACGACGCTCTCTTATACGACGTTCTGCGTCCTGATGTCCTCTCTACGCCCCGCTGCTCTATATTCCGACACTCAATGCCCAATATTTGAAAGCTATGACAAACTGACTTCTTTCAATTCAAGAAAATAACCAATTTTTTGTTTAAGTATTCTTGTCTGATACAGTTAGTTCATGTTTGTAACTTACAATTTGGTATCGCGTTAGTGCATATTCGACGAATTTGATTTATTATGTAGTATAGATGCATTAAAAGTGTATTAAATAGTTGGATGATAATTTTTTTTTAAATAATAGTACATATAATATAGGTGTCTCTTTATAAATTCTATAAAAACAATAATAACAGGAGAATTCTATTGTTACAATAGTTACGAATTCAGAGACGGGTGCAAGTGGAACCTTATTACGACGGCAAAAGCCCGTATCAAAAGATGACAAAAACATTACATGGAAAGTGTATGATGGGCTGAAGCAGATACTTTCTACAAATTACCGTTGTTCTTTTTTAATTGGAGTATCTGTTTGAACAGTTGAACGCGTTGTACGCGACATTACAAATACAGGCTCCTTACAAACTATTAAAACGCACACCCGTGGGTCGAAAACAGCTAAAATTGAACGATAACCAAAAACAAATAATATGAAGAAATGTACATTATATATTTTTTTAAATAAATCGCAAACCTTTAAAGCTGTTGTTGCGAAATTAAGAGAAAACGAGGATCAGCCGTAAAACTTTACAAAAAATGTTGGTCATACGGTGTAGGAAATCAATTTTAATTGAGAGGTCAGATATAATGTCCTGGTGACGGGCGCTATTTACGAAGAATTAGTGCCGTTAAAAAAGATATACTATCTTGATGAAACGTGGACGAATGCTGGGTACACGGTGTCTAAAATAAGATACTTCTGTTACGAGTCACTGCCAAGCTTTTGTGGATAGATTATCTACAGGTTTGAAAACACTAACAGATAAAGGACAGCGCCTAATTGTTACCCATACAAGAAGTGACAGTGACTTTTTGAAAAACAGTGCTATTGGTTTATATCAAAAACAAACAAGATTTCCACCAGGACATGAATGTAGAATGCTTTAAAAAGTGGTTTACTGAAGTGTTACAGCGTGTAGAACCAAATTCAGTTATTGTAGTAGATAGCGCTTCTTATTACAGCTGACGAGTTGAACGCATTCCGATCATGTTCAGTAGGAAAGTAGATCTACAAAGCTGGCTTTGGTATAAAACAATAACATTTACTAAGGAAATGCTTAAAGTGGAATCAATGGACCTTATAGAGGAACAACGCCATAAATATATTCCATATATTGTCGACACAATGGGTCTGGGTCGTGATCGTGATGTTACGTTACTAATTCTTCCACCTTATCACTGCGAATTCAATCCTATTGATCTGATTTCGGCGCAAGTGAAAGGGTTTATGGCTCGAAAAAACAATAATTTAAAATAGCCTAAGTTTATTAAAAACCGGTTTAGAACGTATAAAAAAAGATTACCAGATTCCTATTTCTCACGTAATTAAGGAAGACATTAATAGGGAGCTTAAACGGTAGACTGAAACAGTATTTGAACTTTTAGTCATACCTTTAAGTCCCGACGATAAAGACGAGTCCACTGATATTTCTGCAGAATCAATGGAATACGATAATTTATAAATTCAGAAGTCATGTAAGTGAGCTTACATATTTTCACAATAAACAAAATAACATTATAAACATAGATGATTATAACAAAAATAGATAATCAACCTACTTTTTGCCAATATAAAGTTTCTATGCCACTGGAAGAACATATTTGGCAATGAACATGCATAGATGACTAATATGGTACATAACTATAGCTTCAACAGTCATATGGCGCGAGATACTCATGTGATATCAGTCATAATTAACCGGTCTAGTACGTTAATTGTACGTGAACAGGGATCAATCACCTTCTCCAATATTTTGTTCAAGTTTTGTATCAATCTCATTCAAAATTTATCAAGCTCATACATTTTCTATATCGTTCTCGTAATCGACTGCAAATGGAACATTTATTTGCGACTTCAAATTGACATGTTTAAAAAGTATCTAGGTTTTTCAGATTTAGCTCCTAAATCATCTGAATATTTAATGGCATTTCACAATAAAACTATACCAAATAATGACAATGGTTTATTAATTCACGTTTACTAATACGGGTTTTGCATCTGATAGATGTAAATTTAAAAATTATTACAATTAATTGATAAATTTCTTCATCATAAATAGAACATATTATTTATCATTCAATTTTACCTTGAAAGTTTTGTTTTTATTAGGTTTGTTCCTACAGGCGATATAATCATTGTGAACGGTCCCGATCATATTAAGGTAGATTCATACTATAGGTCTGGTCACGGTTCGGCTGTGGTCAGGTTTTTTTATGAACTATTCACATTGTTGCGGTCGCTCATCAGTCTTTTCTCAGTTAATTTAAAACAAGCAATGTTTTCAACAAGAGACCTGGCCATAATGGCTTACATCCTAGATGAGGAAGAGAGAAGCGAAAGCTCCAAAAAAATAAGTTCAAAATATTCGCAGAAAGAAAGAGTGCAGTCAATTGACTAGATCGTTACCTGACCGTGCAGAGTAATATGAATACTTTAATACAAATTGCTTCTAATATTTGACTGGACCGCGACCTGACCGTGATCTGACCGTGACCGGACCTATAGTATGAATCTACTACTTGTTAACACTTAACTTCACATTTACAATTTTTTGTTGTGTTGGTAAATTTTTGTTAAACTGACAAATATATGACATATGACATTTTCACTTTAAAGAAATTCATGAATTTATTCACCAATTTATTTATGAAGAAATTGGTTGAAGTAAAGCGCGATTTATTCACAATAAAAAACACAACAGCGACAATTTAAAATTTAATGTAACGTTTAGATTGCGCGTTGTGGTCGTACGAAAAATAGTGTACAAAACTGGTTAAAAAAGAGTATTTTTTGCACTCGTTATATTTTCGTACTCGTGCGAAATATTTTACTTTATATGCTAGTTATGTAATATTACTATGTTAAACCATAATATGCATATATTATAAAAATATTAAACAAATATGTTTTCAATTATCAAAATGATATGTAAATCATTTCTGTGGGCGAGTTTAAGAGAGGTCGATGACGTAGGCTCTTTTTTTTAGCTATAAAAGATGATTAGAAATTATGTACATTGACTTTTTTACTTCAAACAGCTAATTCACTAACATAAAATCGTATCAATTTTGACATTGGCCCTTCTCGAATTCCCCCACAGAATTAAAAATTAAAAAAACATACCTATCTTCTATGTGACATAAACACATGTAAAAATTAAAAATATTGCGTATACACTTTCAGTTCAATTATAAAAAAATTTAATCCTCGACACAATTTTTAAAAATTCAAACGTAGGTATTAGATGCTTATTTAAACAATCTAGAAAAACAAAGATTTAGTTTAAACGTAATTTCGAATTTGACTGATAACAGTAGGTGATAAAAAAACATGTTTTTCAACTTCCGCTTCGAAAAATTGTTTCTAATACATTTTGTATTTTCACTATCTTAATTAGTGAAAATAATTTTCGCATTTTTAGATATGTCATAAACAGCTAATAAATATTAATTTCAACAAAATTGACGATTTGGATAGGGGTAGATATATTTTCTTTATTTATTTTACTTAACAGATAAAATCGTTGTTTCTTAGTTCAATTTAAAATTTACAAATTGATTTGTTATCATATAATGCACGCACCTAAAGGCTCTGCTTCCTGCTTGTGTTACCAACTAAAAAAAGCTTGTGTTGAACCACATGTTACATGTTGTAGAACAGCAACCCATTGATTAGATATACCTACGATAATTACATTCCAGCAGACATATTTGAAATTTAGCAGAGTCACGTTTGAGCGAGGGTTAAAAAAAGTACAAGGGGAAGATGGTTGTTTAAAAACACGATATTATTAGTAAAAGGGTACTGTAAAATTACTTGTTATAATTTTTTAAATATTATAAGCATCAGATAGAATTTTTATCATTGATTAAAATATTATTTCCATTGACTTGACGTTTTATAAAAGAAAATTAATAAATTACCATTTTTAAAAGCCTTCAAAAAAGGAGGTTCTCAATTCTTCAGTATATTTTTTTATGCATGTTCAGCGATAATTCTTTAACGCGGTGTCCGATTTCAATTATTCTTTAAGGGTGGTTCCATATAAATTTGGTCAAAATCTAAAAATTGGGTCCATGATAAAATCCTCAAATTCTTCATTTTTATATATGTTTAGCGATAATTCTTTGCCACCTTGTCCGATTTCTACGATTCTTTTTTTGTTAGAAAGGGAAGTGTCTCAGGTGTGGCCCCATATAAATTTGGTCAAAATCTAATAATTGGGTCCCTTAGAAAATCCTCAAAATCCTGGCATCTGGACGATTTTGAAGTTGGTTTTTTACAATTACTTTTAATACTTGTGACAGTGCCAGAACTTGATGACAAGACATTTTTATTTGATCATTTAAGTTTGGGCGAGGAGTAAACCATTCCCAAAATACTGGTACATTTTCACTCGAAATCACTACAAATTTTCTCGAAAATTCCGAAATCAACATCGAAAATCACGGTCGAAATCACCGAAATCAATTCGTCACTCAAAATCGTATATGCAGCATATATGGATCAAAAGACAAGGAAATAGACCCAAAAAAGGTCATCGTATAAAATTAAGGTGGATTACACCGGTTGGCACGATTTTTGGGTCTGACTTCTGCATATGAAATTTTGGTTTCTCCTATGTTACAAATAAAGGAAAACATAATTTTTCTTATCAAAGTTTGCTTATGTAGAAACTAGAGCAATTTTTCGAATTTTCAAGAAAAATGACTGATTTTTATAATTTTATTAACGATTAACAAAGTTTTTGCCGAACATCAAAGTCTTTTTAATTCAAGAATTGTGATAAACAATAGCATATAAATGTAAAATAACAAAAATCAAGTTCAGAAATGACAATTTTTAGAAGTTCTCTTATGTTTGTATGGACTTTCTCGCATTAAACCCCAAATGTAATCTTCCGTCATATTCTCGTTGTACTGCTCTTGGTAACGTTGTTCAAAGTACATCACATCTTGGTAAAAACGTTCTTCTTGCTTCTCTAAGTAGGCATCCATATTGTTTTTAAATTGATCCAGGAGAGAATGTAGCATATGAAGTTTATGAGACATTCTGCAGCCCATAATTTTAAAAATTTCAAGCATAATTCCAACCGACTCTTTAAAATTGTCAGCTCTGTTGTTATCAAGAAAACCATTAACTACTGCTTTAAGACTTGTCCAGGCTTGTTCTTCACGAGCATTGAGGAATTCTGTAAATTCATCACTGCTCATTATTTGTTTTATTTGTGGTCCGACGTTTACACTGTCTTGATGCCATTTTCTAACTTAGTAACACACAAGGGCGGTTGTTACAGCTGTGATCACAAAGCACGTATCTTCTAGAGACCCCACGCCAATGTTAAACTTTTAAACCAAATTAGCGCCACCTTGTGTTTGGAGCTGGAACTAAAATGACAATTGACAGATGGCGGTAAATTCAAATTGTAATTTTTAGGAGTAGGTAGTAATTTTAAATTAAATTTCCACATAAATTATTTTATAAAATAAAGTATGGAACTACTAAGTTCGAAACTTTTATTTTACAAAATAATTTAGGTCGATTATACCAAATTTGAGGAATTAATTTGTTATAAGCAGGGGTCTGATGTGGAGAGTTGGTTCTGCATATTATTATTAAATAAATATAAGATATATCAATAAATAATAAAATAGAACATTCTTAAAATATGTTTATTAATAACAAATAAATATTATTAAATAAAAATAAATACAAATAATACATATTTAACGAATACTTACTTGCAGCAAATAGGTATACAATCTCAAATCTTTAAAATACCTATCAATAATTTAAATGTGAAGTAGAGACTAGGATACTACATTTTACTAACACTAAAATAATATATTTTATAAATGTCTTTTAAACCGAGGACAAATGTAATATAGGTATTGTATTAAAAGGTGGATCCTTTTAACTATTCATTCAATGATAAATAGGTATTTGCCTTCCAAATACAGATAGTGGTATTACTCCACTGCTTTGTGTATTACTCTCTTATGTGAAAAATGATTTCGGAATCTAGTCCAGTGATAAATTGATTATCAATTAGTTGTTGTACCCGTTTGTCTTTTTATGATGCAGATGCATGGTGAATCAATAAGTTTTTCTCGAAGTTATCAACGTAGCACCCACAGGTAGCACCAAAATTATTGCAAAACACAGTAGCAAATAGAAAAGCGAAACATCACAATTTTGCAAATAACTAAGACGAAACTATAAACAGAAACCAAAAGCCAACAAAAAATCACTAAAATCAGACGGAAAAATGAGACTAACCAAAAACATAAATAAATACACGTCACATCTTTGGAGTCTTTGGTTAAGTTTTTCTCATAAAGCTTAAAAATGGAGTAAGAAATCAGAATTTCACCAGTAGCCCCATCTAGAGTTTGGAGCAAATAGCATAAAAAATGTCAGTTGTCGGTTTTGACCTTGGTCATTCACGTGGAACCTCTATGTGCTTTGTGGCTGTGATAGACAAATAAATACTCACTACTCTCACTACTGTGCCATTCACAAAGATTGATCAGAGTGCTACCATCTGTTGCTCATAAAATAAATTAAAATGTTTAAAACTTACTTATCGATGCAAATCAGACAAAAGCAAACTTTAAAAGTTAAAAATGGAAATGTAAGTGTTTGTTGATGTCTAGAATCAGAATTCAAGCATTAGAACAAAAACCAAAAGAAAAATAATTTTTTTTGTCAACTTGTGTTATCAGCGAAATCACATAAAAATTGTTTAGGTGATTTCTAAATACAGACACGTTTTGACCTTAGTGGTTTCCCCTTCAAGTTTAGGTATTTTACTTGCCTATACTATACCATCGTTTGTTTATTAATGGAACAATATTTTATTAATAGCGACCATCTAATTTAGAATGTCAGAACAAGGTTTTCATTTCAAAATACGTGATCGTGACAATCCACTCGAGTTGTACCGTATATTTTTTCTACGACTCACTACCGAAAATCTACAAATTAAAAAACATATATTAGGTTATTATCACAAAATTAGTAATTTTAAAATAATTTATGAATTTTACTAATTTATAAAATAAAGTAAACAAAAAAAAGATTTTATTTAATTAGTCCTCGGCCCAGTTTTGAACCCGGGCTTGTTGTGTGGAAGACAGACATCGTGTCCTAACCTCCATCGCCACATTTAGGATTTTAGTCTTAATACTCGTAATTAAATTAGTTTCATATAGTTTGATTAAAATTTAAGATTTATTTCGAAATGTGGACGAAATAAAAATAGAAATGCTATTATTTATACATTCAACACAAGAATAACTCATTTAGTTTGAAAGAATTGTCACTTATATAAAATGTTACAAATAATAGTAGCTGGGTGATGGATTTCATGTGTTCTAACTACCTAGAATGGATATGAAATATTATATTCGTTTAGTTGAACGCAATAGCATACTTTTTCATTTTGTAGTCTGTGCGTAGATAACCTAATATCCATGTGGGTGTAGAAAAAATACGTATTATCTTAATTTTTAGTAAGTGGTTTATGGTACAATTTGCGTAATTTTAAAAATACGTTTAACAAGAATTCAAAAAAATGAAAACTGTCATAAAAAATATTGTTTATTGCTGCTAAGGAAAATATATAACAGCGAATACGTTAAAAACAAATTAAAAATCATAATTTTCCTGTGCGATCGCACGGAAAAAGTCCATTTTCGGTGCGCTAAATAGGCATGTAAAGCTAAAAGAGGTATAATGAAAAAACATTTAAAACGTACCAGTTTCTAATTTTGAAAATAGACCTTTTATTTCTCACATATTATACTATTTTAAAATATATATTAGTATAATAGAATAGATTTATTTACCTTAATTTGAAATATATTCAAGAATACGTTTCAAGTATTCAAAATGTATGCAACACATTTTACAACTAAGCTCTAGGAAAGCATCAAATGTTACTTTGGGAATACCCTATTTATGTGACACAAAAACGTTTATTGGGTTGAAAATATCTTATGTTCTCGTCGTCTGACGTGTTCGTGAGTTTTAACCCTCGGTGGTTAGTGGTTAGATAACAACATTTTCATAACATGGCGAACATATTTTGAAAACTAATTTTTCGAGATTTTTCTGTCTGAAAAATGTCATATTAAATCTTTAGGAAGGCCTACTCCCGATTCAAAACCAATTCAGGCAGACAACAGTTCAAAAGATTATTTTTTCATGGCAACTGTATAATAAAAATAAGTGGATATATGGGTGTGATACTCTGAATGCATTGTTTTGCTTTCCTTATTTATTAATATCCTCTGATAGAACTGATCAAGAGTAGGATTTAAGGATATAAAGCTCCTAAATGAGAAAATTAAAAAGCACAAAGTATTTGCATGTAAGTTTTTCTACAGAACCAGCATTTTTAGGTACCTACTGCTAATATCACTGCCCAGTTCGATTCAACTTTTCGGCAAAATTTTTAATAAAGTATAACAAGCAAGTAGATAAAAGTAGGTTTGTTTACAATTAAAAATTGAAGGAAGTTTTGCAGAAAATTGAAATTAGCCTTAAGAGGTCACGGTGAAAAAGACGATTCATTACCTGTAAAGTCATGGAGAACATTATATCATGGGAAATAACAGATTTTATTATACATCAACACAAAGAAAGATTCCAAAACCAGAATGGCTTCTTGCCAAAGAGATGTCAACTCTTTCCCAAACCTAGATGCCTGGACCAAAGCAATAAATGAAGGGTATCCAGTAGATGTAATTTAACAAGACTCTGGAAAAGTATTCGACACTGTACCCATGCAAAGGCTTTTTTGCAAATTAGAACATAATGGAATTAAAGGCAGTCTATTAAAGTGGATTAAGAATTCCCTCAGTAATAGAAACTTTTAGGTTGGAGCACATGGAAGCCATTCCAACAATTGTTTAGTTCCTCAGAGATCGGTCATCAGGCCGCTACTCTTTATAATATATATCGCAGATATTTTCCGTTGGAAAGGCTTTTGTCAGTTCTCCCACTTTATACACATAAATTGACAGGATTGCGGCGGATCTCACCAAAGTGGACGCGATACATTGGGGTACAAAATTATTTTATAGATGTTAATAACAATTCCTAGTAAATAGTTTAATATATTGTGAATAGCTGTTCAGATTTTGTAAAATTATGATTTGAATATTATAATACATGTTTAATAATTATTTATAGTCCATAAATACATGCGATTGTCCGGTTCCGCCGATAACAATTTAAAATTACTTATTCTATGAAACGACACTGGCAGGTAAACATTACTGCGAAGTTCTCGAAGCCGTCCGACGTGGTTTGACGTTTACCCCCTCTCTGCCTACCAAAAGCCTTTCCAACTTTTACTTTCGCTATAACTGACCCCCACCTTGAATATAGTCTCCACAATAACAAATTAGCAGCTACAAACAGAATTACTTAGGAGTCACCATTGCATTAGACCTTAAATGGGCAACACAGGTTAAAAAGATAGTGAACAAGCAAATACTACGATCTATCTAATAAGGCTGTCATTTAGTCATATCACTGAGGAGATGTTTCTGATGATGTATAAAGTATAAATCCTATATCAGACCAGTTCTCGAGCATGCAGTAGTAGCCTGGTCCCTATATTTCAACATGGATATTGATTTTCTGAAGAGAGTTCAGTGACATGCTACTAAACTGCCTTAACACTCTCCATAACAAATCATATGAGGATAGACTCGATGTTCTGAACATAACTACCCTTAAAGAGCGACGTTTTAGAGGGGACCGCATAGAAACACACAAAATATTGCATGGGTACTACTCAGTGGAGCTTGGCAGTGTTTACATAAGAAATGAGAACAATTATTTACGTGGACACAACCTAAAACTGCAAACTGAAAAAAGTGAGAAACTTTGGCGAATAAATTTCCTGACAAACAGAGTGGTAAGTATGTGAAATAAGCTCCCAGGAGAAGTCATAACCTCAGACAACAAAACAAATTTTAAAACTCTCTGGATAGGCTGAGCCTGAGAAAATCTTTTCAATGTGATATATTGTGATAAAAGAAAATCTGTGATATCTATTATATATTTATTTAATTTTACTGTGACTTTAAAAACAGCAAAGCGGCATTGCCGCCTGCTGTTCTAACTTTAATAATAATAATAATAATAAAATAAGAACAAATAAAAAACATAAAATTTACGTACCAAACATTATAAAAAGTGGTTTTTCCAAGTACCTACAGACTGCATTGACTAGTTAATACAAGAGTAAGAATAACAACAGGAATACTACCTATCGAATCGCCTAAAATGCTTTGATAAGTTTTGTTAAATTTTATACATCTTAAGTGTCTTTCAAAAGTAGTCCCTCTACACTAAGCCACAGACCGCCACTTGTGAAAGGTTTAACGTTAAAAAAATATCAATTAAGAAACAAAATCGAAGGGGGGTTATTATTTAAAAAAATCTGATGTGTCCAACACATGACTTTCCTATCTAGTTATTACAGGCTTTTTTCGGTTATTTTGTACAACCTATTGCAGCACCTCCATAAATGTTTAGAGGATAAAATAAATATATACATTTTCCACATACATCTACCTCGAAACATTTTTCTATAGCTATTCATTGAAAATGAAAATACTGAAAAATTTAAATTTAGCACTTTTCCTACAATTTTTCCATTACGGTCCATTTTAGAAAAATCATGTATGAACAAAAATTATAGAGATCGATATCGCAAACAACTTTTATTTCAACAATTTTCACTAGTAATACCACTAGAGGTCAAAAAATTTCCTGATATTAATTTGACCTCGCGTGGTATTCGGTAAGAAAATTCCACGCCGAATTATGGTTGAAAATTAAATATTTTTAAAATTTATTTTTCGTTTCTCAACAATGCAAATTATTTTCTCCAAGTCACCAGTGAAACATAAAAGGTGTTGTCGCCTTGATTGTTGAGTTGTCATGGTAACTAAGTGAGACCCTAACCTTGAATATAATTTCAGTTTTGAAGTTGTCAAGCGGCCCGACGTAAAAAAATGTTTCGCTGCAATTATTTAGGCCTTCAAATTGCTTATTTCTACTCATTGTAGTTGCATGGGAATACCATTTGAAAATAGAAAATAGTATATTCTTTAATTTTACGTAAGTTTTGAATAACTACAAGTGGTAGAAAATTGTTTTTCTGCGTTTTTATTAACATGCGTTATGAGCGCTTTAAAATGGTATGAAATTCATAACCAGCGTCAGCAAGCATCAATCGTAGGAGGCTGTAATCATTGTATTTTGACAGTTCAAAACATTAAATAACTCGCGTTTTGTTACGATAAAGAATATTGCACAGCAAGTAAAACCAACAAAATTACCTATTTGTTTAAAAATGAATCGATTTGAAAATCATATGCTATGCAAAATATGCGTGAAATTGTCTGATGTAATGATCAATCATTGCACCATGACTTACTTACTCGGATTAATAGAGGATTGTGGCTCCAACTTGAAAAACGAAAATTTGTTCCGAATTGTCCACGAATATTTGCACCTAAACTATGCAAAATTCAAAGTGCTGAATGGGGAAAAGGTGAATAAATTAGTGTCTAAATATTATATATATTTTATTAGACATAGACACATAATTCAAAGCATCCAAAGTCCTGCATTTTCGCCATTAAGAAGAAAAGAAGTGGCCGAAGAATGTAGAAAACACCTTAGCATTGTAACTAAAATGTATCAAAACTAAACCTATTATGTGAACAAATAAAAACCAGTCTGTCAAAAATGGTCTGTTATTGTAAACGTCAAAAAATTTCCAGTATAATTCGCTGTTGGGTACCCCACGAGAAAAAAATTTCCACTAAAATACCTCCGTTGCCATGGTGATCTGTCAAAAACACGTATTTTGATTGGTTCAAAATTACAGGTGTGGAATTTTCATTAAAATCAGAATTTTGCACATTTTGTCAAATTTCTCGAATACGGACCATTTCAGGAAATTTTGACATAAAGCAAAAATTATAGATAATAATATTAGAAATAACTTTTATTTGAACAATTTTTTTCTCCAAACATAAATAACAGATATATATTCCATAAAATATAAAAACGGCCCCCTATAAAGTACCTTCCCAGATGTTCCGACTTTGTCCAAAATCTAATCATTTCACGTCAGGCCGAAATAAAACTTAAGTTTAAAATTTAATGTTTTTTTCTTTATCCGTTTTTGAGTTTTCTTCAAATTTCGAAATTTACACATTTTCTCAAATATCTCAAATACGGTCCATTTTAGAGAAATTATGTATAGGATAAAAATTATAGAGAATTATATTACAAACAATGTTTGAACAATTTTTATAAAAAAATATTTTTTTACATTTTGTCAAATTTCTCGAATACGGACCATTTTAGGAAAATTTTGTATAGAATATAAATTTTAGATAATAATATAAGAAGTAACTTTTATTTGAAGAATTTTCTTCCTCAAACGTAAATAACAGATATATTCCATAAAATATAAAAATGACCACCTATAAAGTACCCCCCCAGATGTTCCGACACCGCCCAAAATCTAATCAGCACATTGGACGCTGGAAAAAAGCTTAAGTTTGAAATTTGGTGTTTTTCTGTGTATCGGTTCATGAGTTATACGACACACAGACACACACACAGACACCAAATAGGTTTAGTCCTATAAATATCTATGAAATTAAAGAGATTGTAATGAGTATCAAAAATAAAAAAGGTGCAGGTTGGAATGGTAACTCGGCTAAAATATGTTTGCTTCTTCCAGAAAATGTTTTAACAGTGCTGAAAGATGCTATAAATGAATCTAGGAAGAAAACAAAATGGAAAATAAACCTCCAGAAAAAAGACACCCTGAAAAAACAGCCCCAGAGTAAAAAACCCTGTTTAATAAACTTAGTATGTATAAATTTGAAAGATCTAAGATTACCCTTTATAGTTACTAGACATAATCACAGTTTACAAACTGTTATCCTTATTATAAAACTTACCTGTAATGTACATACAAACAAATTTAACTTTTTATTAACTCTGGTGGTCTTTTAAGATTGCCAATAATTACTGTTGTAAGGGCAAATATCTATATATCTTCAAAATTGATGCTTTTTCTCACATTTTCTTTTTGTAGTTTATTTTCGTTTTAAGCTATTGAATAGCTTTTATCGCGGGCTTTGAGCGCGGCGACCGAATCAAGAAATTCCGTAACCGTAACGAAAAAAACCTAACACCCCCACTCCGACCGGCACAGCGGTGCGGCGTTGAAAGCCGTGCATCGTCTAACGTTGTTTCAGTTCGGCAGACTTCAGCACGATGTTTGTGTGCGTGCGACTAGACGAATGTGTGTAGACTAGCTGCTAACTGCTCATAACTGATTCTATCTCTTTTAGACACAATTTCGGGAAAATTGAATTTGAAAATGAATAATGATTTACAAGAATCCACAACAAAATATGGGACCACCATTGACGCAGTATTTTCCAGATATTTAGACTAATTTAGAGGATATCAAGTCTCAAACTTATGTTTCTTATTTCAGTTACCATAAACCTATAGTTTCAATGATAAAAATTCCTGAATAACCTACATGTATTGTAAGATAATAAAAATATTTTGAACAATAACTTTTCATTTATTTAATAAAAGAAAAAATATGTTTTCTTATTGGTCACCACGCTCAAAAAGTGTAACTTGAATTAATCAAAGAAGAAAAAAAATACTGCATAAATAAAATAAATAAATAATTATAATTGCATGAGTTGATAAAAAATGCTATGCAATAGCTTTACCGCGGCAGTCCCCGAGTGTCACCCGTATTTTTTTTTCTTGTGCTTTTTACTGTTCACGGCCATAAATATGTAATTTTTATTAGTATAATTTAGTGATGTCCTAAAATATGCTAAGGTCTTACACCTATATTTAAGTTATGGAAAAAAGTAACTATCGGCCTTCATCTCTGCTGCCTACATTGGCAAAAAAATATTGCAAAACTGGTAAAAAGCCAAATGATTAATTTATTAAATAAGTAAATATTCACTTCTTTCGTTCAAACAATTTGGTTTGTAATCCAATAAAAATATTTTAGACGCCATATTTTATTTTCTAGAGAAACTATATTTGGAGCTAAATGAAAAATCAGTTGCAGTAGTGGTATTCTCTAATTTATCAAAGGAGTTTGACTGTGTAAATCACAGAATATTAAGTATCTGTATGTGTAGAGGGTGGGTTAACCCTCATACAGAACACTAGTTAAAAGACAAGTCAGAGCAAAAAGTGTTCAAAGTGTGTACTTTCCATACTCACCATTACTATGTAATAAATTAGCTTCTGGATGCTATTCAATAAGAACATTTCCTAAGAGTCTAAACTTTGAAATATCTAAAAGTGTTTATTTTTCACTAGAAGAATCACATTTAAGATATGAAATATGTTCTTGGGGGTCCTGCAACCGGGAACTATTTAAAATAATTTTTTTGTTATAATAAGGGTGCAAAGTTTACTTGGATGTTTCATACAAGCCATTTTTTAGATCATTAAATTTTAACCTGGAAAAGACAGTGATCATGCACAAAAAATATAAAAATCTAATCAATGCAAACTCTTATTATGATTCAAGATGTACTTATTGTATCCACTACCATTTTATACAGGTAACAGTAAAAAAAATTCAATCTGTTACTGTCGGGTCTAAAAGAAAATTGTAAATACATGTAAATTTAGATGGAAAGTAAAAGTTTCTTATAGGAAAAGCATATTATTTGTTTAGTATTTTGAGGATGGTCTTGACTGAATAAAATTACTAAAAAACATTTCATTTTATCTATGTTAAATTTGTATCTGTATCTATTTCTTGTATCTTTTAAACTGTATGTTTTACACTGTTTTGCTTCTTATAAAATGTTATTTGGTTTGTCAATGATATGTAATCTTCATACAATTAAGCGATTTTGATTTGATTTGTAGTTAAATTGATATATTTTGTCCTCTTGTTTTTTTACTAATAGTAGGTAAACAGTTGTCTTCATAAATAAAAAAAAATGAGTGATTAAATGTTTGTGTAATGGTAAAACATTTTCAGCCTTTCTAAATTTTCCCGGTTTTTACATAGCTTTTCCCGGATAATGGTTACATAGTTACTTTTCCTCTGAATTTCCCAATAGGTAGGTATATCTATAAGGATAGGTACAGGTGAAAAAAGCAAATGGTAAAAGCGGATAAGAGAAAGTTGGTCAAATCACATTTCTCGGAATTAAATGTTATTTGAACAAATTTCTTTCGCGATATTTTATTATTTCCATTGATAAAGTTATCTTTGAAAAACCGCATACCTATATCAATCCAAACAATTACCTAACCCTGAATTTGATATCCCGACTTCTAAACCAGTGATTATTTTACTTGACAATTTAACTATACAATTACTTGTTGTACTTGGGAGTGCCAGAATTTATATATAATTACGTTGGAATGTATTCAAGCAGAACTCAAATAATGGTCCAGTGGTTAGAACAATAAGATACATTCAAAATATTTAAGAACAAGCTGAAACAATCATAAAATCCAAGTAATGATGCTGGGCTAAGAGATTATTAACCTCCTACTTCTTTGGCACGTATTTCTGCATTTTAAAGATAACACAAAAAGAAAAATATAACGGAATATGCATACTTAACATGTAACCTATTTTAAAGCGAATATTACACAAAATAAATAGGTTTAAATTAGTAAATAATGCGGAATAGTTAGCAATTAATTAATAGAAGAAAACATTAGTATTTAAAAAGACCTACCTAATTAAAGATTATTTATATCAATAAATATCCCGGCACTACAAATATGCACTTATCTGTCAACACAAGAGCTAACAATTTTTTTAAAACTTAAATGACAAGATGGCTTCAAGTATGAGTTAAAGAAACCTATAATATCCGTTAATGAGTTTGGACTGTTCGCGTATAGATGGCGCAAGTTAAAAATATAATAATTATTGTATGAAGAAAATTTAAAGGCAGCGCAAATTATAACTTGCCATTTTTCTTAAATTTTGCCATGGAATTGTGTGAATTCACTACAAATATGATGTATCCTAACGCAGAATGTTTCAAGAGAAATCGGTCCACAGGATAGCTATTCACTAAGTCATGGGAGCGCTCCCATGGGAATGTTCCCATATATTTTGCTCTCTTACTCTTAGGTGGGTATATCGTGCTTACTCACTTTTAGCCAAGGCACAGAGGATGTGGATCGGAGTAAGCACGATATACCCACCTAAGAGTAAGAGAGCAAAATATATGGGAACACTCCCATGGGAGCGCTCCCATGACTTAGTGAATAGCTACCCTGGATAGCTATTCACTAAGTCATGGGAGCGCTCCCATGGGAGTGCTCCCATATATTTTGCTCTCTTACTCTTAGGTGGGTATATCGTGCTTACTCACTTTTAGCCCAGGTACATGCGTAGTAAGGTCAGATTTTATACTATGGGAGGGAGAATTGCGGGCTTGCCAGATTAGGTCCGTATTTATCACAAAGCAAATTTGAATTACTTAGTGGATTCGACTCAAATGCTCTTGCTCGATGAAAAAGCGCTTTTAGTTCTGAATTCATTTTGGGCAGCATTTTTATAATTCAAATTTATATCTAGCAGTGCACACAGCAAACACGAGCTAGAATTCGACATTGGTGTAGCGCATCTTTATTGTTATTCGACTGGCACAGTTAGCACTTGACATTTCAGGCTTCTAACAAATTTTTAACGATATTTATTTATAATTGCCAAACCAAAAATTAAATCTCTTATAATTTCAAAGATTTTCCATTCTCACTAATAATAAAGATAAAGATGGTAACATATTTAAAATTATTAAATAATTCCTAACCTCCAAAATGACACTGGCACTGAAAAAAAGTACAGTTCCAAAAAATTCGAACTTTGAGCAAGAGCGCCTACCAGTCGAATAAAAATTTCACTATGCCTTGGTACCGAGCAATTTGAGTCGAATGCAATAATTGACTTTTAATTAATTAGGTTCTGCCAGTCGAACAGACACCACTTAAAAAAGTCGAACTAAATGCGCATTAATGCAGCCAGTCGAATCCGCTATAAGGGCTGATTCCACCGTTGAGTTGAAAGGAGATTAAAATGACATTGTTAATGTAAAAATGTCATTTTAAACTTCGTTTAACACAACGGTGGATCGGTCCTTAAATAGTAGATCAAAGTTATTCTGTCGACTTGGCAACGTTGGCATGGGAGTATGGGAGCATGGGAGTGTGGGAGTGCTCCCATGAGTTAGAGAATAGGTATCCTGATCTGTAAATACAGATCAGTGAGGTGGTCTGGATCTGGAAAAGGATCAGCTGATCTGGAAATTATTTCGGCACCTGTAGATTTAAAAAAAAATGGAGGGAAAAAATATCGAATAAATAAATGCTAACTATCAATCACATTGATAAAAAAAAGTTTGTTGGTGTTGTTCGTGGATTTGACAACTATAATTATTATTGAACGATCTAAATAGGAAGTCTTCAACCCTACACTCTTTGTAGTGGTAGTCCAGCTGTTGTAATTTTGTTTAACAGACCAGGGCTGGAACTCTGTGTCATGTAGAATTCTACTTATCGCTTTCTACAATAGATTCTTTTGTGGCACTCTGTGTAACATAGTGGAAAACCAACGAGTATATACTTACTACAGGATAACTAGTTTCATAAGAAACCACATTGCGATATTTCCCGTGCGGTTGATAACGTAGGTATTTATCACAAAAGAAAGTAATCGATTTCTATTGTAGAAAGCGATAAGTAGAATTCTACATAACACAGAGTTCCAGCAACAGACCAAACCACGACCAAACCGCAAACTTTGCTAATACATACTCTGTGTCACGTGTTTCAGTATGCGTAAATGTAATGGGACAGATGTGTCCGATGTGGATAAAAAAACGCTCAAGATGTAAAAAATGCATCCGATGTGGATTCTCAAACGCGGCAAATGTCTGTATGAAGATTTGAAGATATCACCACAATAATAATCTGGATAGGCCATATTTTTCCTTAAAGTTAAAATAAATCTTATAGTTTTGTAATTAATTGTAGAAATATTAAAAAATGAGACTGACTTTGTCTTACATAGAATCATTGTATATAGAATGTATGTCAAAATTTAAAAAAAAGTTTCTGAAATCCTAGCAGATTCAGTATATCTGATCCAGGGTACTAAAATGCAAAATTGGTTGCATACTATTAAGGAAAATATTTTAAAACTAAATATAAAAATAATAATCTACTATAGGAATAAAAAAAAATTAAAATAAAGGTCGATTTAATTGATATTGATATTAATTGATATATTAATATGTATAAGCGTTTTATAGTGCATGGGTAGTAGTTGTACTAGCGTTGTATCTTCATACAACGGTACTAGCATGACAGCATCAGAGCCAGTAGAAGCCAGAATATTGATATAAGACGCTCTAAACATAAACATGCCTAAAACAATAAATTTTATGTTTGAATAGGACTACCTACATACATTTGAAAAATCTCTGAAATGAAATGTTTTACAGATGTTCTACATTTAATCATCCGCTTCTGCTTCCGGAATTGTCGGTTCAGTCGTTTTAACTGTCAGATTAAAACAAGAAAACCGACAATTCCGAAGCAGAAGCGGATGATTAAAACGCAGCTATTAATAATATTGCGCCAAAATGTAGGCAACACGTAATAAGGGATCAAAATGGCGGAGTTTTCTATCTCCTTTTAAAAGGCACTCAGAAAGCTGCGCAGTGCGACCATTCTCCGTATAGTAAAAGAAAATCAAAGTATGTGCGCCCAACATATTAGGGCGCGGCCGTTTTGATTCCTATGCCACAGTTTATAGCTAAAGAATCAGATCGCTCACTCTGCGTCGGCACTTTTGATCTCAATGTTCCAGTTTATACACTGCGCAACTCGGATAATACAATATATGACAACCGCCTATAATAAAACAGCAGTCTTCTGCGTATCCTGAATTTGTATCCCTGGAGTGGATGTTATTTTGGAACTTTCAACTGGTCCGAGTGAGCTAACTGATTCTTTAGCAATAAACTGTGACTCCAAAAATAATATTCACTGACACTGACAGCAGCAAGCAAAATATCAGGTGCGTTTTAATTATCCGCTTCTGCTTCCGGAATTGTCGGTTTAGTCGTTTTAACCTGTTAGATTAAAACAAGAAAACCGACAATTCCGAAGCAGAAGCGGATGATTAAAACGCACCTATTAAAAATATTGCGCCAAGATGTAGGCAACACGTAATAAGGGATCAAAATGGCGGAGTTTTCTATCTCCTTTTAAAACGCACTCAGAAAGCTTCGCAGTGCGACCATTCTCCGTATAGTAAGAGAAAATCAAAGTATGTGGACAACATACATTAATAAAGTCGTTCCTAAATCAATTTAAATTATAAGTAAACTTTGTTCGAAATGACATGCACGCTCCAAAATCAACCCCACTTACGATACCTACCCCTACTCAAAAACCTACTCTATCTAGATATACTTTTCTTATACCAAAAAATAGATCAGAAAAAATACAGCACCATATTTTTAAACTTCATGTATTTCTTATTATATATTTTTTACTAAAATCCTTGACATTTTTGAAGTAATTTCAATTTTCAATAGGTATTCAGTACACATGAGGGCTTAAAAAGACTCCAAAATATATTCTGTAAGCTATATTTTCTTTCTGTTCGGAACCAAGGCTAATGCTCGAAGGGCTAAAGGCACTCACGTCCATTTTGTCCCTTAACCCAGTCCTGTAAAGTAAATTGAAAATTATTTAAAAATCATGTTACCTTTGAACATTGACATAACAATAAATTCCAAATTGTGTTGTCAAAATGTTACTGTTAACACCAAAAATGACGTTGACTCGTAAAACACTAGTTATAAAGAATTTTCACCAAAATGAAAATAATACAAAATCCATACATACTGCTATTCGTTCTCTACAAATCGATTTAAACAGTATTTTAAAATCGCAACCAAGAAAATTATCTCTTCAAGAATTGTTCAGCGTTGTTGAAAATCTTCACAGCACTCATAGGAACCTTTTGTATAATAAACTAAAGGATATTTTAGAAGATGTTTTGATGGAAAAACTGGAGCAGCTCAATAAAAATGGCGAAGATTTATTGGTAACCATCAATAATGTTTGGACGGAGTTTTGCAAAAATGTTTGTACAATTAAAAATATTTTTCTAAATTGTGATAGATCTTCACAAAACCTTAATAAGTATAACACTGTTCATCAACTAACCACAGGTTTGTTCAAGACTATAATAATTCTAAACCCAAAAGTCAAGAATGCTTTAACAGACAACATAATTACTTTGATTCAATATCAAAGAAGAGGTAACGAAATTGATACTTATTTATTAAAATCGGTGTTAGAAATGTTGTCTGATTTACAAGTTTATAGTGATATTTTTCAAATAGAATTTTTGAAAAATTCCAATATCTTTTACGCAGATGAGGGTAATATTTTAATAAATATGATTGATGTAAGAACTTATCTGAAACATTGCCAAGCCAGAATTAAAGAGGAACAAGAGAAATCTAAATTCTATCAAAATAAATACACATCTTCGGCTGTATTGGAAATTCTCAATCAAAATTTAATTAAAGATCATCTGAAGGAAATCCTAGAAAACGTTTTTAAGCTATTAGACAAAAAAGAGATTGGTAATACAGATTTATTGATTTTATATAATCTGGTTAAAAAAGTATTATTGGGTTTGAAGAGCCTTACAGAATTTTTTATTGAATATATTATGAAACGAGGAACCTATATTGTCAGTAGACCAGATAACGAAAAGACAATGATACAAGAACTGTTGGATTTCAAAGACGAGTTAGACAATATGGTTGAACGCGGATTCAAAGGCAACGAATCTTTTACAGACATTATAAGAAACTGTTTCGTAAGATTCATCAATAGCAAACAGAACAAACCAGCACAATTGTTGGCCAAATACATCGACATCAAACTTAGATCTAAAGATTTGTCTGAAGAAGAATTGGAGAATATTTTAAATAAAGTGATGGTCTTGTTCAGATACATTCAGGGGAAAGATATTTTCGAAGCATTTTATAAGAAAGATTTAGCTAAAAGATTGTTGTTGGGAAAATCTACAAGTCAAGATGCCGAAGACAGTATGATTGGTAAACTAAAAGTGGAGTGCGGTGCAGGTTTTACTTCTAAAATAGAAGGCATGTTTAAAGATATCAACATCAGTCAAAGTATGAACAACGCCTTTAAACAGCATTTATTTCACATTTGTTCTACCATTACTTCTGATCTCTGTATAAATGTTTTAACAAGCAGTTTCTGGCCGAATTATCCCATCTATAAGGTAAACTTACCTTCGGAATTGGTAAACTACCAAGTAATTTTCCAAAAATTTTACTCTATCAATCACAACGGAAGGAAGCTCGTATGGCAACCAAATCTTGGTCATTGTATTGTAAAAGCGGTTTTCGAAAGCGGTAATAAAGAACTACAAGTGTCCTTATTTCAGGCCATAGTCCTTTTACTCTTTAACGAATCCAATAAATTGACTTTCAGCGAGATTCACGAACTTACCAATATAGATATAGAAGAATTAAAGAGAACTTTAATATCTTTGGCCTGTACAAAGAACAGAGTTCTACTCAAACAATCTAAAAACCGAGAGATTGAAGCTGACGAAACGTTTTGCATTAATAATAAATTTAGCGATAAACTGTTCAGAGTTAAAATAAACCAGATACAACTGAAGGAAACCGTTGAGGATCAGCAGGCAATTGAGAAAAGTGTTCTGGCTGATAGACAATTTCAGATCGACGCGGCTATTGTAAGAATCTTGAAAAACAAAAAGAAGATTAGCCACAACGAGCTGATATCTGAATTATTCAATAATTTGGACATACCTGTCAAGCCTTACGATCTTAAGAAGAGAATAGAATTATTGATAGAGAGGGAATACATGGAGCGTGACAAAGACGACCCCACTAATTATATTTATATAGCTTAAAAAAATATATAATTTAAATTGTTCTACTTTAATATGTTGTTGGTTTTGTAAATTTCCATTAAATTCCCATTCTGCACTTGTTGTTTTATTGTTTCCGCTAACTTTTTTTCGGAAGCCCTGAAAATGGGTGGCAAAGTTTTCGATAGAGTGGTTAACTTCATAATTAGGCAAACGTGATTTAATAGAGTAAAATTTATCTTCAAATAAAAATTAATTAACGTCACTATTCCAACGATTCTTTTGTTACCTCTGGAGTTCCCAAGGTTTTCTTCTGAGACCTCTTCTTTTTATTTTATATGTTACCGTTATATCTTTTAATTTTCTTAAAAGACTATCTACGATGCGGGCGTGGTATTCACAGGCATTCACCAGAAGCTTTTACATAATGAACATTATGTCTCTAGAATTATAATGAAAAACTATACAATACAGAAGAGTCAAGTGTTTCAGAATTTTTTTTTATTCTCAAGAGCGAGTTGTTTTATTTCTGTTGTTACAACTAGTTTCGGAAGAACTACATTCAGTGGTAGCCGTGGAGAAATATCTATATTATAAAATCCTCACAACAATTTTGATATATTAAGGGATGTGGAGAAGTTGTTCTAAATATTTACAATATAAAAGTTTGTTGACTGTATAGTAAAGTGTAGGTTAAATAATTATTTCGAGTGTCTAGGATTTTAAGCAATCATTTGTTTTTCTACGATGGGCCATTTTCAGTCTGGCAATTTTTACGGCACATGACTATTGAAACATCATATTACTCCAAAATCGGACTGCAAAAAAGTGGCATTTCGTGTTTTTTGCTTGCTATTTGTAGTTGGATACAGGGGAGGTAAACAACATGTACTATGTCCCGGTGATGGGAAATTCCTACGCTTACACCGAAAATAGCACAAATGGACGACAAAAAATGCTTGCAAAGGGATTGTTTTATTGTTATAGATGTCTATAAGCAAATTATTTCATTGCCAGCAAAAAACGAAAAAATCCATCGATAAGAAACATTATTTGATAGGTTGCACGTCAGCTCCCACCACCGGGACATAGTACATGTTGTTCACCCTCCTCTACTGTACTAGCAAGCACAAAACATGAAGTACCACTATTTGCAGTCAGATGAGGTAGACACCCTATATCATATTTGAGACAAATTCAACTGTTCCAAGCTTGTACAAGTCTTTCACATACGCACGCTCATTTCCAAATGCACATATAAAAAAAAATAGAATTTCCAAAAGTCCCGTGTCGCTTGTACAATTAACGTGCTTGGGCAAATATTACCAAACACATGTTCCAGTATAGGGTAGAATGGGGTAATAGCGGTCACTTAACGAAATTTGAACACAAAAGTCAAACTAAAAAACATATTCTGATCAGAGAAAAATGAAACAGAACAATTACTCTATGTAGTAAAAAATACAAATGAAACTAAAAATCTTACATTTTTCAAAAAACATACCAAAATTACAAAAATATATCTTTGACCGGTATTACCCTAACATTCGAGTAATGCCGGTTATGAACATGGGCAGTACCGGTCACAAACAAAAATCTTTTCCAGAACATACCCAAGTAACACAAAACTCTACTACTAGCAAATAATGCTGGCACAAGCATTAAATGCGAAAAAAAGGCCAAAGATTAGCCCGTTTTTAGCATGTGATTAAGGCTTTATTTGAGAATTCGTTTGAAGCAGTCAAATCGCTTTGACTACTTAATATAAGAGCGAATTGGCATTTATTGCCAACAGGCCACAGACACTCATCAAAAAGTAGAATTAATTGCTTTTCTAAATGCCAAATAAAAGCGCGGCTAGTTGGCATTTAAATTAGAATTATTGCATACATTAATGCCTCATTTACTGCTTGCTAACAACTATGCTTTGAAGTCATATATTGGCATTAATCTGGATTTTAAATGGCAATAAAATCAAAAAAAAAATCACCAAATATTGCTAACCTCAAATCCTTTTTGTGGACTAAACAGTGTCATGGAAAAAAATACTGTGCTATTTGGTAAAATATCAAAATTCAGAAAATTTGGACGGACCGGTGCATATAATAGGCGCCTAAATAAAAGTAAACAAAGTGTGCATCCAAATAATAAGAAATTGGGTTTCAATATGGTCCAGCTTCCTTCTTCGTCTCGCCAGGATAATACTCGTCAAATATCTACTAAGGAAATCGATAATCAAATTATAGATGAAGTCAATTTTGAATTTATTGATTACGAGGACAGTGACAATTCTGAGAATAATGATAATATAGTGGAAAGTAATGTTCAGCTTTTGCGGCAATGGGCTCTGAATTTAAACATACCACATACTGCACTGAAAGCTTTATTGGGAGTGTTACATAAAATGAATATAAAAAACATACCAAACGATCCCAGAATTCTACTGGAAACACCAAGAAAAATTACCATTGAGCCAATGGGAAATGGTCAGTATTGGCATGGGGGACTTGGTAATGCAATGACAGAAATATTTAAATTAAATCAACATTTTCCTGATGAGGTACTTTTAAACTTTAACATTGACGGACTGCCCATACATAATAGTTCTAAGAAACAAATTTGGCCAATATTATTTTCAGTGGAAAATATGGACATACCCCCAAAGAGCATTGGTATTTTTTATGGTGAAACGAAACCACCGTCTGCAACTGAATTTTTAGAGAAATTTACTGTAGAATTATTATCAATTCTCCAAAATGGAATCATAATAGGTTCTCGAAAAATTTCAGTTCGAATCAGATGCTTTATTTGTGACACTCCTGCTAGGTCGCAATCTTATACGCAACCTTAAAATTCTAATATTTAACATAACCTCACAAATTTTAATTTTTCAAGCTTCCAAGCAGCACATTCGGTAGCCAATTAGCATACAATGCCAGTGAGCTTTATTTTGGCATCGGTGACTGCTTAGTTGACACTCCAGACAAACATGGATGACCCGTTCATTTACGACTTTAACTGTGTTGCCAAAGCGTCTGAAAATATATAGGTACCAAGAAAAATTTAGATATTTTAATTGAACCCTACGAGGTGCCCCATTATTAATGCATAATTACTGGATAACAGTTTATTATCGTGAAATCCAAAAAAATGTATAAACGAAGAAGGCTTTTTAGAAATGAATACAATAGTAGTCTGTGCAACAAGAGGATATGATTCTCATATCGCACGAAGACGAAATTTGAGCACGATGACAGAGTGCTCAATCGTCTGAGTGCGATATGGACAATCCACTCGAGTTGTACAGTATATTTTTTCTACAACCCACTTGAAAATCTACAAATTTTAAAAATTAATTTAGAGGTTAATAAGATAAAATCAGAATTTGAATAATAATTTAAAACTTTTTCTAATTTATAAAATAAAATAACTTTGAAAAAAAAAACATTTTTTACCTATTCGGGATTCGAACCGCTGACCCCTTGCATGCCAGACAGGTACGCTAATATCTGAGCCAATCACACTTATGACAATATATTATTTAAAACTGCTAATCAAACTGCTTTTAGATAGTTTAATTAAAATTTATGATTTATTTGTAAATATGGACGAAATATCTTGTGAACTATTATTTTTTTATCGATTCTACACAATAATCACTAGTTTTTAATTACATTTAATCTCAACAACTAAAAAATATAGTGCCAATTAGTTTGACAGGATTGTCACTTATTTAAAATATTAAAAATAATAGTAGTTGGGTGTCCAAAATATGAACTGTGATGGCGGATTTCATTTTCAGGCAGTTTTCTTATAAGGTAGAATGGATATGAAATATATTCGTTCAGTTGAACGCAATGGCCTACTTTTTCGTTTTTTATTATGTGCGTAGATTAGCTAATATCCATGTGGGTGCAGAAAAAAATATTTTTTAATTTTTGACCTATTTTTTTCGTGAAACATATTTTCCTTGTCTTTAAAATGAATGATGAAGAATGCCGAGATATGCGTCACGTTATGTATCTCGTTGACGATATCTATTTTAAAATTATTTTCAGATATACAGGATAAAAAAAATGCAGAAGCAATATATTTTTATTCATCTTAAAAGTCTCATCATGTTTGACGGCATGTTAGTGTAAATTAAAGTTAGTGTGAATTTAATACAAAAGTGGCGTCAATTTCCAAAACATCAAGGTGTCGATTCTCGACTTTATAGTAGAATTAATATTGATTAATGTCATATTTCCTTTGCTAATTTGACATTGGTTAATTTTATATTTTCATTGCTAATATGACAGAATGAAGTCAAAAATGTCATGTCAAATATGTCATAGTTGTACCTAGGAACAATTCTATAGTCGATAATTTACTCCCCTGGGTATATCACAGTGACAGTGACCAGCGTGTATCGTTAGAAATAGTTTTAAAATATAGTCGTCAACGATAAGTACACCTTTCGTATTTAATAAGTATATTTCCAACAATTACGTACTAATATGGAATATCCGGCATACAGAGAGGTAAAAATAGATAAATACCTACAAAGATTCGCAAAAAAATATTTTTTTGGTTTTAGTCCGATTTACTTTAGAGTAGAGTATCTGCGATAGATTTGTGAGAATTTTCATTACTAATGAGCGACGGAATTATTTTGAACTCGCAATTATCAAAACTTGTTTAATACCTATTAAGTAAATTACTATAGATTTGTTCTATTCTCCTCAACTATCCTAGAGTTCATCGACTATCCTATAGTTGCGTTTCTTGATTTAATGGATATAGTATACCTAGTTAGGTATCCATTACATGAATTACCTAATATGTTTGTCAAAAAGGAAACACAAAATATTATGTTTAATATCAACTATACTATAATTATTATAAAAAAAATTATAAATTAATTTTGACAACACCGCATTTGATAATATCACAAGCTAACTTATAAATCAAGCTTTTTATTAAAAACGTAATGGCCCATTTATATATAAGAACTATTTCATGCATATTTAACAAATAAGTAAGATTCGCAATGATTTTGGGTGACTCAAACTTCTAATTTCCATTTTTATTAATGACCTATTTATCATTTATTGAAAATGGCCTACCATCACTATACTTAATAAGTTAAAGGACAGTTGTTTTGGTCAACGAAAAACAAAACTGCCAATATATGACCATTATAATTCTAATTGGATTTTAACAGGCATATTTTTATTAAGTTTTATTTGCGCATGCGCGCCTTAAGCAGTGAAAGCTAAATCTTGACCAAACAGGAGCTTCTCGTTATCGCACTAAATGCTAATATTAGCCATAAAATCGACTATAATGCTAATGCTTTTAAGCACCAGAAACGCATAAAGTGCCAATTCTGGCCACCGTGGCTTAATAGCATAAAATCTAATAAGCCACAAATTCTTCTTGCGTGCCAAATCACGCGCTCCCTTTTGGCCACGGTTACGTAATGATGACTACTTCTAGAAGACTTGGTGTCCAGATTTAAATGCTTATTAGCTTTGCTATTAGCACCGAAATCCACTTGCAAGCTTCTTTATGGCTTCTTGTGTTACTTGGGTAGGGAGTGTGCCCATTGTCCACATATGGTACACCTGTACCACATCTCATTATTTGCCCCATATTCTCCACAAATCACACATAAATTAAAATCTGTCTCATTGTTTTCACTATCACTGAACAAATTCATTTTAATATCAGAGTCAGAGGATGTTGAATCGGTTCTTTTTTTGCTGAAGTTAGATTTTGTTCTATATTCCTTTTGGGTAGTGACGTTCATCATCTTTGGTTTCTTGGCGACTCTCTCCTTAGGCGAGTTTAGTATTGTTCTTTTAGCTTGGCTAAGACCTTTTATTTGTCCCACCCTTAATTTTCTCTAGTTTTGCTTTCTTTTCTCTTCCTTTTCTTCCAATAAGTCTTTAAGGGGTGTAGAAGTTAAAATAGCCGAATGCTGCTTAGATCTCCGGTTCGGCTTTGTCATTTTAGTATTTTTTGTTTTGTTTTGGAAGTAGGCATTCAACACTGCAATTTAGAGTTGGTTCTGGCTTTGAAGTCGAAGGAATTGCGGGGCCTTTATGTTCTGAAGAACAACTCTGCTTCGAATTTCCTGCCTGTTCTTGGTCGGATCTTGGATTCGTTGAGGCTGGCGCAATATCTTCGTTAAGGGTTAGTGTCAATTCCATTGTCAAAGACTGTTATTTCGTCTAGCTCATTTAAGGCATCAACAGCCAAGAAATCTTCCTTTTTAAAAACAGAAGGGTCAATCGGATAGATCCCTGTTACCTTAAAGCCTGCCTCTTGTTTGCCTACTGATGCAGCGTTAGACTCCAGCATGGGACTTCATGTAGATACTGCACTCATTTCTATAATATGACTTGAATGATCCGTAGAACGCAACGTCCAATGGTTGAGTCTGCCTTGATATTATTATTCGCTCTACAAAAATCATAGGCTACCATGCCATAGGCTAGAATGGTTGTCTAATATTAGTAACACTTTTTCATTTTCAGATAGTTTTGCATAAATAATAAAGTGTTTAAGCCATTTGATGAGTAGTTCTTCTGTTATCCAACCATTCTTGGAACATTCATATGTTGCTCCAATAGGACCATCTTTCTCCAACAGTGGTGAAAGTCGTTGACGAGGTATATAATGCCTGTGAAGAAATCGCTGGTAAAATAAAGCGTAATATACTTAATTAAAATCTCAAAGTCCACTGTAGACATTTACACTATTTCCCATTTAATGCTAATAAATCTCCGTCCCACGTGACGTCACCGTCAGTCAGCTGCATGCGCAAGAACATACCGTGAGTCTGTGTATCGTGGTTCCAGTAGTCTAGAGTAAATCAGCGCTGAGCGGAATCTTTGCTGCAAAATGTTCACGAACGTTTTGCCTTGTTTGTTGCACCCAATGAACTCCCTGATTTGTGGTTGTACTACCGGTCTGGAAGCACCTTATGAGTCAGAATGTTTGAAAAATGCGGTCAACTAGATTTTACAATGACACATTCGTATTTTTAGACATGTCCCTCTGACAGTACTTATTTCATTGTAAAATTATTACAACTTGTTAAATCATGTAGCTAAGTCGATCTCCTACCAAAAAACCTCATCCATGTTCAAAATTTAAGTGTTATCACGATGATTTCGTACATTTCAAGAATATTGTCATACGAAGGTATAAAAATTCCAGGTGAGAAAAGCGTCCTTGATAAAATATTGATAATTAATTTGATTATGCACTTTCAGCATTAGGCACTAGAAACTTCCATGAAAAAAGTGATGAACCGAAGAGTCCAAATGTAAAAACTGAAATTCCAGGTCCAAAATCAAAAGCACTATTAAAACAATTAAAACTTTATCAGGTAAATTCAAAAACACATGCTTTAGAGCAGTGATTTTTTATGATAAGAGCAGATGTGTGTATTCAACACGTAGCGAATCAAATAGAGAGAGACATTACATACAAATCGCATTCTGTGGAACGAAGATAGTCGTCTCAACACGTACCGTATTAAACGATGAAAATTCCAATGCAGATGTCTTAATTATATGTAATAACAATAAATAAGTTATTTCAAAACGGACAAAACAATACTTGAGATAAGTGTGTAGAAAATCTTCTGAATAATTATTAGTTTCTATTAAAAAGATGCAAATCTATTTTGTTTTTGAAGGAAACTAACACTTAGTCCACTATCTCTTGGGGTATATTATTCCAAACATCAAAAATTATGTTACTTAGAAATAAAATACTGACTTTAGTCCACCAAAATTTAATTTCATAATTTGAAAAGCAATAATTAGGTCATCTCGTAAACGTCGTTGTTGGAAAGTGGCAAGGTTCGCCATTCTTAATCGATCCTCGTATGGGGGTCTTAGAAGACTGAACGAGAGTCTAGTAGCGCTTCGTTTATTATATTAATCACATTCCTAGATCTCCTTGTGCTTTTAAAATGCCGAAAATGGATTATAGGACATCCCATGTATCATGGATTGGGCTAGTTGCAGTTATTGTCTAATCACTCCCATTTTTTTTATCATTGTTTCTTGCGAATCTACAATCCGTCTTATTTGGGGCTCTTTGGGTTATACTGGTTATTAGAGCTGTGGCAAACCGTATGTATTCGTTACTCAGTAACGGGTAGTCGGTCAGATACGAAATACGAATTCGTTACTGCATTTTAAATTTCGTTACTCGCATCCGCATCGTCGCATAACGCACAATAATAATACTTGAGAATACATACCGCCACCGGTTCGGTGTGCAAGATGCGAGATGGCCCGATGGGCGATGCGAAATGCGAGTGTGGCCTTGATGCGAATCGACTATCGAACCGCACGTCGACTGGGACTCGAAACGTACTTTTGTTCATATTTATGTATTTATTTATTTCAGTTTTAAAGAATAGTATAATAGTTGTTTTTCTGTTGCGTGTTGCAAGAATATAATATGTTTTTGTTTATTAAAGTTATGATTTTATAGAGTATTATTATTGTTTCTACTAGTGTGTTAGAAAAATATATATGTTTCTGTTCAACCTGTCTGACGATATTTTATTTTGCAAAACTTCACATCAGTTCTCATTGCTCATGCTCAGTGAACTACACGACTTTGTTACTAATTACAAATTCCAAATTCGCTATGTATTTATTTAACCAACGATTCGATATCTAATTTCATCCGCATCCTCTGTTAGACAGTACCAAAACCTAACAACCGAAGCAATGCGTACGTACGATTAGTTACCGACACCAATTCCGCATCCGCATAGACGTGTATGAGGTCCACACGATGCGTGTTCTGTAGATTCGTATCACAGTAACGAAAGTAACGAGTAACGAATATTTTTATACGGGTAGTCAGATCCGAAGTAACGAATACATACGGGTATTGATTTTCTCGTTACTTTTACAGCTCTACTGGTTATAGCATGTGAAATCTTCAATCCTCAATGAAAATATGGAGAACATTCATATCATATTATATCGTCTTACGACTTCCTCATTACTGCGGGTATTTTAAGAACTGTCAAATCTTCACTATTATCAAGAAATTCGATAGCCATCGCTTTTTACAATGTCCAATCCCGAAGTAAATATGTAGATATTTCTCTAATACTTTGCAATTGTAAACATTTTAACTTTATATTTTTAAATATCACAAATAGACTTGAAATAAAAATAAACTTTTGGAAAAAATATTTGTTTTAGAATGTGGGAAACGCAGAACTTTTTGGAAACTACGAAAAGTCGATTGGAAACTACTTAGTAGATGCAGACGGTAATATTTTTTTGGATCTAAATATGCAAGGATCGAAGATACCACTTGGATACAACTTTAAGGAATTGACAAGCGTATTTTCTGGTCCGAAATATTTGGTAATTATTCCTTTCAATCAAATCTACCTTCTTTTTTTCTTCTATCTCTTTATCTTTTACCATTTCAGGCAACGGATTTTCATTCAATGTCCTCTCTGACTCACTTCTCACTGGCTGATCTATCAAATATTTTTTCATCCATTCCATTGATTTATTTTCTATTATTTCTTGGTCGGCATCTGTTTTTATTGTCCAATTATGTATCTATGTTAATGTACCTTTTTTTATTTGTTTCTGCTTTAATGGTCTTATTTCTTACGCTATCTATCTCATTTTGTTTTCCATGTTATATTTTTAAGATGTATTGCATCTTTCAGTATTTCTCTCGTCGATTTTCTACAGTTGGAGTAATTTAATAATTTAAAATGTTCTCTCGTTTTAGCATTATATAATCGACGCCATCAATTTGAATGCATTTCCCGGAACTTGCTGTCCTTCAAGAATAGGAAAAATTATCGATAGGGTAAAATTATTTCTGTATTAACACATGTTACATAACTTTTGGGAAAAATGTATAGGGCGATTTTGAGAATTAAAGACGTCGTTATTTGATAAACAAACATACAAAATGAATAGTTATCTGAAGCCTCTAGTAATTGTTATTAATTGCTGACCAATGGTTTGCAGAACATGGCAGGCCAATAACAATGCGAACTGTTTATCGCCGTATCAGAAGTTTCGGACTTACGTCATACCGTCCTCAGTTTGTCCTACCTCTCACTCCTAGGCACCGAAGTGATCGACTGGCTTGGTGCAGAGAACGGCTGAACTGGGACCATGAATGGAATACCATTGTCTTTAGTGATGAATCCAGATTCTGTTTGGGCATGCATGATGGACGTGCAAGGGTGAGAAGGCGGCGTGGTGAAAGACGAGATCCTCAATTTTTCGTGGAAAGGCATGTGCACCACACTGTCGGTATTATGGTATGGGGGGCCATTACTTATGGAAGTAGGTCACCTTTGGTATTCATCAGAGGCAACATGACCGCCGTGCGTTACATCCAGGAGGTGGTGGAACCACATGTTCTGCCTTATATTCGGACGCTCCCCAACCCACTTTTCCAACAAGATAATGCACGACCACATGTAGCCAGAATTACGTTGGCCCATTTTGAAGAAAATCAAGTCGATTTGTTGCCTTGGCCCCCTAGATCTCCCGATCTTTCACCCATAGAACACGTCTGGGACATTATGGGAAGAAGATTACTCAATTTACCCCATCCTCCTATGTCACTTAGTATATTTCACAGAAAATAGAAAAACATGTCCCAAAACTTATGTAACAGGCTTTACATTTATTAGGATATCAATAATATCATCGTTTCATTTATTAATAGGTTTCTCCAAATCTACCAAATCTTTGCGTATGTCCATGCGATTCGACTGCCGTCGAAGAAGGACTGAAGGCCATAATGGCTGCTTATCAGATGCAGATCAATGAAGAAAATTTAGGCTCTGAAGCTCTTGGAGAGGCATTATTAAAGCAAGGTGGAAATAAAGGTAGAAGTATCTATATACACTTATTTTATATTTAATTTGTAGGTACATTCAATAATAATTTTTGAAATGAGTAAAAAATATATTAAGAGAATCATTTTTGTTTTATAACCATTCCCTAGTATTCTAACACTTTATATAACAATAAATAAATGCTTAGTCTGTAAAACAAGTAACCAGTTTAGAAACTGCAGCATTTTAAAAGCTGACATAGTGTATAGACTAAAAACATTTAACCATACGATTAAGCGCAGTGATCAAATCAGACATAAGATAAAATAGTACTATCTTTTTTCTCCCTCTTGACACAATATTATTTTTACTCACACTTATTGCAAGCAATATAATTTAGAACAGGTTCATTTTAAAAGTCAGTTAGGTACACGACGCTAAATCTAACTAACAGAATTAAAAATCGAGCAACTCTCCGGTAAGCGAGGTTATAAATAAAACTAAAACCATAACCGGACATGCATTATTTTTCTTACATCACCAATAGAAGCATCAAGCATCCTTTGTCTTACGTTGAAAGACGACAATATGACATTTTCATGTTCTAACTACTCGCACACAACTAAATCATTATCTAAAAAATAAAATTTTAACAATTAAGAATATTTCACGTCGATTGTACCTATATATCAAGTGTTCAAGTGTTCAGAACTTTGGATCAGAGCCTTTCAATCTTTATTGGACTTGTCCTACATTACATAACTGCTGGTCCGTATTCGGGGCAGAATAATAGTAAATTCATTTATTAACATTTTCACTGCCGTGTGTACACGGCTGTTCCTATACAGTCCGCGTGTATCTCTGTCGATACACAGAGGGTACTACATGTTTTTGTTTTTCTTAAATTTACGTAAAATCAGAAGTTATTTGGACTATCCAGTTTTGAAATGAAGACCCGGTATAAAAAATCAGAAGTATATATTACTTCATACACATATTATTTCATATTTTGTTTATAAAAAAATTAATGTCAGTTAAAATATAAAACACTAGAGCTCTCTTTAACCTAAAGTCGGCTTATCTAAAAATAATGATTTTTTAATTGACTATAGAATTATGTACTAATAACACTAAGCAATATGTATGAACAAGCATCATTCACTATTTTCCATTTATTTTGTGTCTTAAAATATACGCGCCCCTGGTTTACAACTTTCTAAGTAAGCTACCAATTCTATTCATCGGTAGGCGTATTCGTAGCATTATAAATGCGCGTCCTTGGTTCTTTAGATTTGGCGTTTACTGTATTTTGTTTTGTCGTCTGTGTATCTTTAGATCCCATGCGATCATTACTTTAACAGTAAGAATCGCATCGTCTGGCCTGTGTGAATGCTATGCCATAGCGAACTTTGGCCTGAGGCAATGACTAGGGTATTTATATGGCCTGGGAAAGTGAATCTTTATATTTTAGATTTTTATTGCACAAACAAAAAAACAAAATTATACAAAGCAAGTTTTTGTTGCAGTAAGGAACAAATAATAAGTTTGACAGATGAAGAAACTACATAAAAGTAAAAAGAAAACCAAATATTTCAAAACCTGAAACAAAAGACATAATTAGCTATGATGTATCTCCAGCGATACACGCGGCCTGGGATAAAAAAAAACCTGGACTGGTCGCGTGTATCATAAGCGATACACATTTTTAAAATATCACAAAAACAAATCATATCAAGTCAAGTAATACATGACATTTCTAAGTAATGTAACAGGGAAATTTAGAGAAAAAAACCTATTGGCCTGAGGGGTGCCACGTGCAAAATCCCCACGGCAGTAAAAGTGTTAATTTTCTAACGATCTGTATATCAACAATTTAAAAACTCACGACAACTTTTTAAATGTTAAGCGTATTATAATATTTTGTGAAGTACTAATATCATGTGAATCCCATCTACTCACCCCAGAATAATTGTCATCAACCCCTGTATAAATATATTTAAGAATTTGTCCCAAATTGGTTGAAGTTTATTAATTCACTATCAAGTCTGTAAATATTTTTTTAGGTTCTCCAAAGCTCTCCATATTGTCTTTCAAAAATTCGCTGCACGGAAGCACCATTGGGGCTCTAAACGTTTCTAACGCTGATCCATGGAAAAAAGTTGACTTCGCTACCTTCGATTGGCCCGTCGCCGATTATCCAGAGTACAAATATCCATTGGATGAGAACGTAGAATACAATGATATACAGGATAATCAAAGTTTAGCCATGGTTGAAGATCTGATTACCACATGGCAGAACAAAAGTAAATATTGGGTTATTATTTAATCCACTTGATTCGATCTGCTTACCTTTTTTCAACAACATATTAAATCACTTCTTGCCTTTCATAAATATATTTCCTTCTCTGGTATACATATCTTTATAATAAGACAAATCAATTTGTTTTTAGACATACCAGTAGCTGGAATCATCATTGAACCTCTTCAAATTACAACCAATCATGTCATTTCCCAAAATTTTATGCTAGGCCTAGAAGGACTTACCATCAAACATGGTATATATTTAATGTTTGACGAAAGTAAAACGTGCTGTGGCGCAACAGGTCGGTTCTGGGCACACGAACATTATCCCTTGAATTGTCCTCCAGACATTCTGACTTTTGGTGGTAAAACTCAGATTTCGGGGTTCCTTCATAAGACAGACTTGAAGTAAGTAGGGACTTCCATATGTCAAAATATTAAACTGATGCTCAAATAACTAATATTTTGTAGCCCGGTACAAAACAACCCTCTTTTATCATCCGGTTCCCTTAGCGTATCCAAACTTATCCTTTTTGAAGCCATCATAGATTTCATTGAAAAGCACAATTTAATGAGAAGCGTCCAATTAACCGGAGACGTTCTAAAAGGAGATTTACTGGAGCTACAAAACCGGTATAACGATTTGATCCATTCGACAAGAGGGTTGGGTACAATTTTGGCGTTTGACGTTAAAACTCCAAAACTTACCGACGAACTTATTTTGAGATTACGAAACAAAGGTACGCTATTAAGTTTTTATTTTTATAAATTATTTGATACTATACTCGATGTAGAATTTTTTTATTTCTTGAAATGGCGTGCTTCAAGTAAAAACAACGAACTGGTGTTCGCTTTAATAATCCCATTTTATTTCAGGAATACTGTGCGGGAAATGTGGGCTACAAGGTATTGCAATTAGACCCTCTCTAACTTTTAACAAGAAACATGCTGAAATCTTTGTTGATAACCTTGAGAAGGTAATTAAAGAGGCCGGATTTAAACCAACAAATCCTCAAGAGTTCATCACTTGTAAATGTAAAAACGTCGTATCTCCCACTGAAAGCATTTTTCAACGTATAGCTGAACCTTTACCGTTAGAAAAACAAAGCCCCACAACATCTGCTGAGACCGTTTTTCGAAGCAAAGCTGAACCTTCGTCTTTGGAAACACAAACCGAAGTAACAACACCTGCTAAAACAATTTCTCAAAGCAAAGCTTTAGAAAAACAAAGTCACTCAACAACACCTGCTGAAACCGTTTTTCGTAGCAAAGCAGTTTCTTCAGAAAAACAAAGGATCACAACGACTGGTGAAACCGTTTCTCAAAGCTCAACTAAACCATTACCTTTAGAAGATGAAACCCCAGGAATAACACATAATGAAACCGTTATTCGCCGCGAAGCTAAACCTTTACCTTTAGAAAAACAAACCATCGCAACAATACCAGTTGAAACTGTTTCTCAAAGCTCAGCTAAACATGCATCTCTAGCAAAGCAAGCCACAGCAATAACACCTAGTGAAGTTAAACATTTACCTTTAGAAAAACCAACGATGGCAACAACGCCTGGTGAAACTGTTTCTCAAAGCTCAACTGAACCATTACCTTTAAAAAAGCAAACCCCAGCAATAACATCTAGTGAAACCGGTTTTCGCAGTAAAGTTGGAACATTATCTATAGAAAAGCAAAGCTCTATAACAAAATCTACCGCAACAACACCTTCTGAAACTGAAACTGTTTCTCAAAGTTCAGCTAAACATGTACCTCTAGAAAAACAAGCCACAACAATAACACCTAATAAAGTTAAACATTTACCTTCAGAAAAATCAACGATTGCGACAACGCCTGCTGAGAGTGTTTCTCAAAGCTCAGCTGAACCGCTACCTTTAAAAAGGCAAACCCCAACAATAACACCTACTGAAACCGTTCTTCGCAGCAAAGCTGAAACTTTACCTATAGAAAAACAAAGCCCTACAACAAAACCCACTGGTACCATTTTTGAAAGAAAAGCTCAACCTTTACCTTTAGAAAAACAAACCACCACAACAGCACCTGCTGAAACTGTTTCTCAAAGCTCAGCTAAACGCATACCTCTAGAAAAGCTAGCCACAGCAATAACACCTAGTAAAGTTAAACATGTACCTTTAGAAAATCCTTTACAAGAACAAACCTCAACAATAGCACATAGTGAAACTGTTTATAGCAACAAAGCTGAAACTTCACCTACAGAAAAACAAAGCCCTACAACAAAATCTACTGGCACCGTTTCTCAGAGAAAATCTGAAAGTTCTCCTTTGGAAAAACAAACCGTTTTTCAAAGCAAATCTGAGTCTATACCTTTAGACAAACAAACCATAGCACCACCTTCTGAAACTGCTTCTCAAAGCTCAGCTGAACCTGTACCTCTAGAGACAAAATTCACAACAATAACACCTAGTAAAAGTAAACATATACCTATAGAAAAACAAACCACAGTAACTCCTGACGAAAAAATTTACCAAAACAAAGATGAACCTTTAAAAGAACAAATCATTGAAACAACACCATCTGAAATCACAGCTGAACCTATGCAATTAGAGAAACAAACCACAATAACAACACCAAGCGAAACAACTGACCAAAGAAAAGCTGAACCGTTACACTTAGAAAAGCAATCTCCAGCACCAACACCTGATGAAGCACTTCACCAACCCACAACTGAACCTTTATCTTTAGAAAAGCAAACCATCGCCACAACACCTGCCAAATCCGATTCTCAAACTACAGCTGAACCTTTACTGTTAGAAAAACAAACCCCAAAAGCAACACCAGATGAAACCATATTCCAAAGCAACGTTGAAGAACAAGCCACTACAAGTGCTGAAAAAGTTTCTCAAGCCCTTCCAACTGAATCTTTTCCTTTAGAGAAACAAACCCCAGCCAGAACACCTGATGAAGCAATATTCCAAGGCAATGTTGAACCTTTACCTTTAGAAAAACAAGCCACTACAACAACAACTGCTGAAACGGTTTCTGAAACCACAGCTGAACCTTTTCATTTAGAAAAACAAACCTCAGCATCATCTAACGAAACAACATTCCAAAGCAACGTTGAACCTTTACCATCAGAAGAACAAGCCGTTACAACAACGACTGCTAAGACCATTTCTCAAAGTTCATCTCAATCTGTACCTTTAGAAAAACCAACCCTAGCAATAACACCTAGCGAAACCGTTTTTAAAAATAAAGCTGAATCAACAATTTCAGATCCTAAATCCGAAAACATAGAAAAGATACGCCAGTCCAGTTCATTAATTACGGATGCACAGTCCTTAAGTTCCAACAAAGGTAGTGGTTCAAAAAAGAAATATCCTTGGTCAGAGCCCTTTTGCGACCAGAAATCTGGAAAAGTAGACAAAAATGTTAAAATAAAAAAACTGACATGCGTTATAAAGCTACCGAGATTGTTACCGATTAAAGATCCAAAAAAATCTAGCTCACAAATATGCGAAAAGCCAAAATCGCCGCCAAAATCCAAGAAAAAACCAACACCTGCCCCATGCACGTGTGGTGCCCGTGATTCTGGAGGGTCGGCACCAAAATCCAAAACAAAGAAATCTGCGTCAATATCAGAAAAATCAAAATCTGAACCGATATGTGCCAAATCGAAGGAAGACAAATTGGATGTAACGTACTCAAAGAAAAAATCCAAGAAAAAATCCACGAAAAAACCAAAACCACCTGCGCCATGCCCATGTGGTGGAAGTGGAACTAGTGGATCAGATAAAGGACCAAAAAAGAAGAGTAAAAGTACAAGTTCAAAAAAAATTAAAATAATTTGTTCAAAATGTCGAAGAAAACCGTCAAAGCGTACATCAATTAAAAACGCAATAAAGATAATTTGTACAAAATGCAAATCAGGAAAAAAGAAAAAACCGAAGTCTGTGAAAAATGCAATTAAAGTAGTTTGTTCGGCATGCAGAAAACCATCGAAACCAAAGTCCTCGGGATCTAAAAACGCAATAAAAATAGTTTGCTCTGGCTGTAAAAAGAAAAAACCAAGGCTCAAGTCAAAATCTTCAATCAAAATAGTTTGTTCAAAATGTAGAAAATCGAAAAAACCCAAGTCTGCAGGCTCAAAATCCTCAATAAAAATAGTTTGTTTAAAATGCAAGAAACCTAAAAAAACAAAACGTTCAAAAAATGCTATCAAAATAGTTTGTTTAAAATGTAAACGGCCAAGAAAAGCCAAGTCTAGTGGAAATTTAATAAAAATAGTTTGTTCAAAATGCGGTAAACCATCAAAAAAGTCTAGAAAATCGAGTGCTTCATCAATAAGAATCCTTTGTTTAAAATGCTTAGGTAAACCTCAAAGATCTACGCCAAAGAGAACCTCGTCATTAAAAATAGTTTGTTCAAAATGTAAAAGAAAACCATCTAAAAGAACAAGCCCAAAAAACGCAGTAAAAATTGTTTGTTCCAAGTGCAAAACCTCGCCATCGGGAAAAAAGCCTAAAAGTCCCAAAAACGCAATAAAAATAACTTGTTCAAAATGTAAAAAAAAATCGTCAAAAACAAACATTCAATTCTCTAAAAATGCAATAAAAATTATATGTTCAAAGTGTTTAAAAAAACCTACAGGACGGAGTTCTAAAAACTCAGTAAAGATAGTGTGTTCAAAATGTAAAAAGAAACGGTCAGGTGCTAAAGCCTCCAAAGGTTCAGTGAAAGTAGTTTGTACCAAATGTAAGCGAAAAATGCGCCCAAAACGTTCGTCTTCAGCTATAAAAATACCTTGCTACAGATGTGCAATGGGTTTACAAAACGCATTGGTAATGCCTTGGCCAACAGAACCAGAATGTTCGAAAAAAGCTTTACGCGAATCTTTAAAGCCGTGGCCGATGAAAGGCCAAACAGGTGGTAAGAAAGGTGGTAAAGGTAAAGGAAAAAAAGCCTTTGATGTAGAATACTCAAAATGTCCAAAACGTAAGAAGTCTGGAATGTCTTGGAAAAGGGAATCACAATTACCCGTAGAAACGATATTCATTAAAGCATTACTGAGACAAAAGAGCAACAAATTGGAGGTAGACTACAGTAAATTGAAACAATCGTCGATAACATTAAACCAAAACAAATCTGAATTAATAGAAGCACAATCAAAATTGACGTCTCATGATAAGTTAAAAGAAAATAATAATATGAATATTCAGAAATTAGAAGTTTTGTACACAAAAGTTCCAACACCTAGTTTGAAGGCTTTAAATAAACAAGATACAGCACAACAGTCTTTAAAGTTATTCCAAAGTACCAAAAATAATAATAAAGCAGATGATTTGACAAAAGATGGTCAATGGCCGGATCAAATGTCATCGACAAGAAATAGAGAAGAGCGTGTGAAAGAAAAAGTTCCAACAGTAAATAAAGAGTCAGTAATACAAAGGGCGAAAAGGGCAGTTTGGTCTTTATTTTCTCCAGATAGGTCTAGGGAATCTTCAAAAGAATTTAATCAAAAATTAGAAGTTTTTTATAAAAAAGTTCCATTAGAAGACAATATGTCTTACTTAAACGAATCTAAAAATGTATTAAAAAGATCAGAAATAAATTCAGCAAAGCGACCAAGACTAAACGAACAGAAACCAAAAGAGTCAGACCTAAATTTAAAGTCAGAAGGTAAACCAATATCAATAGATAAGTCAACAATTGGTTTAAAAGAGAAAGTCCAAGAACAAAATCCAAACTTGTTACTAAAGGATTCATCAGACAGTACAAACCTAGTAAAGCCTGCAAGACAAAAAGAGCAAAAACCAAAAATTTTATCAAAAATATCAGAATTAGATTGGCCTTGGACGGATTTAAAGTCACAAGCTGAACCAATATCGTTAGATAAATCGCCAAAAGAAACAAGTGGCCTAAAAGACAAAAGTCAAAAAGTTATATTAACTGATTCAACAGGTGACACGAACTCATTAAAAACTTTAAGACATACAGAACAGAAGCTGAAAGACTCGACGCAAGTAAGAACAAACTTGTTTCCAACGTCAGAAGGCAAACCAGCACAAGTGGATATGTCGTCAAAAGAAACTACTAAACTAAAAGCGGAAGATCAAAAACGAGATCAAAATGTGCTATTAACAGATTCATCAGGCGATAGAAATCAATTAAAGACCTTAAGAAAAAAAGAACAAAAATCGAATTTATTGTTAAAAGATTCAACACAAGTTGGAACAAATAAGTCGTCAAAAGAAACTACTAAACTAAAAGAGAGAGATCAAAAACTTGTGATACTAACAGATTCATCAGGCGATACAAATCAATTAAATACAAGACAAAAAGAACAGAAGCCAAACTTCTTGTTAAAAAATTCAACATTAGTTGGAACTAACTTGTCCCCAAAGTCAGAAGGTAAATCAGTGGATAAGTCTTCAAAAGAAACTACTAAACTGAAAGAGGAAGATCAAAAACGAGATCAAAATGTGCTACTAACAGATTCATCAGGTGACACAAACAAATTAAATGAAAGACAAGAAGAACAAAAGCCAAACTTCTTGTTAAAAGACTCAGCACAAGTTGAAACAAACTTGTACCAAATGTCAGAAGATAAAACAGCATCAGTGGATAAGTCGTTAAAAGAAACTACTAAACTAAAAGATGAAGATAAAAAACGAGATCAAAATCTTCTACTAACAGATTCATCAGGCGACACAAACATTTTAAATGAAAGACAAGAAGAACAAAAGCCAAATTTCTTATTAAAAGATTCACCACAAGTTGGAACTAATTTATCAGGCGACACAAACCAATTAAAAACAAGACAAAAAGAACAAAATTTGTCAAAAATAACTGCTGTTTTAAAAGAAAAAGGCCAAAAACAGGATCCGATTGGGCTACTAACAAATTTATCAGGAGACACAAACCAAAAAGAACAAAGTCCAGAAATGTTTTTCTTTGATCAAAAGTTAGAAGGTAAAACAGCTGATTTAAAAGAGGAAGGCAAGGACCAAGATTCGATTGCGTTACTAACAAGAGATCAAAATACTGTGAAGACAGAACAATTTTTAGAAGAATCAGAGGTTGGAAAGCGCTCTGATGCAAATTCAAAAAATATACCAGAATCAATGGATAGACCAACAAAAGAAATGAGTTTAAAAGAAGAAGACCGCAACCAAAGAACGAATGTATTAAAAGATGCAAGTGACTTATGTAGCTGTATATTTCCAAAATATCACTCAAAAGAAAAGTCAAACTTGACATCAAATGATTCATCAAGTGAACCACCTTGCGCAAATTTGAATTTATACTTCACCTTCAATTTCGAAATTGGTGATGAAACATCATCTCCAACAGATCCTTCAAAACAATTAAAAGATCCGAAAGGAGAAGATAAAAATCAAAAACCGAAAATGGTACTAAAAGTATCATCAGAAGATCCAAATAGCTCGACCGTGATGGCAAAAAGTGAAGTACATCCAACGAAATCTTTGGAAGATCCTGACCATTTGGAATATGAAGTTCAAGAATCACAGTTGAGTGAACTATTAAACGAGTCATTAGTTCGGAGGACAAACTTGATCTTAAAGTCAGAGTGTGAACTTGTACAGACGGCTAAGCAAGTAAAGGAGGCAAATGATGCAGAAGGTTCATTAGAAGGTAATACAATCTTAGAATTGATGTCAGAAAAAAAATCAGTACAATTAACAAACGCGAAAGAAGACAGAAAATACGCAAAACTTGAAGGGCAAGCAAAACAAGAATCAGCGGAAATAAAATGTTTGAAAGGGGACGTTGAAAAACCAAAACCAAATATTCTAATCGAAGATTTATTAGATGATTCAACAAACACAGACTTGTCAAAATCTGAGGCACCAGAAGAGAAAAAATTTTCAAAAATGGGAGATCAAGAAGAAAAAACGAGTTCTCTACTAAAAAACTCTTTAAAGGAAAAATCTAATATAAATTTAAAACCGAACGAAACTACTCGTAAATCAAAATACACAACACAGGCGTCAGAAAAGACAGCATGTCCTAACGAAGACATTGAAGACATAAAAGAAGCTAATATGTTAGTAAAAAATTTGTTAACGGAAAGGAAGGAAACATTAGGAATTGCCAAAATGTCCAGCGTAAAATCACCAAATGATCTGGTTATCCTAAACAAAGAAAATGTAAGTTTAAACTGGGAAGACAACGATAAATGTATATTGAATTGGATGTCAGAAAAAGAACGAGTATGGGCAGGAATAAAAACAATTTCAAAAGCTGATAGTAAAGAAAACTTTTCCAAAATACAACTAGTGTCGAACAGTGAACTTTTACGTAGAACAAAGTGGCAAACCGAAACAAATTTGGAACCGATAGGTTCAAAACCTAAAATATTCATGGAGCATTTACATACTACTTCTCATGAAGTATTGATAAATGACAAACATGAAGAAGATCTAGGAAGTTCTAGTAGCACCGAAACAATATGTCCGAAATGTAAAAAGCCGAAGATGAAGAGCTTGAAGAGAAAAATAACCAAAATAGATGCGCATAGTGCTCCTTCCAAAGAGAAAGTTTCAGTGCCAATAACAGAATTTGCTTCCTTTTCAAAAATTGAAAAAGTATCAGAATGCCCCTTGCCATGTAATATTAAAAATGCAAGAACAAAATATCAAATTTTAAAGGCTGAGAGAAAAGTAAGAATGTTGGAAAAACGAAACTTTATACCGAAAAATGAATAATTATTAGAAAAAAATTGGAAATAGAAGACCGTCTGACAAAAATTTAGGTAATTTGCATTCTAATAATAGTACAGTGAGATTTGATGTTATCAAAACCGATATCCTAAATCATTTTCAAAAAATTTAAGGCAAACGCATTTTTTATAATGTATTTGTCGCCGTACTTTTGACTTCTAGAACACGTTTTTAAAATAGTTCTTTCCTCGCGGAACACCCCGTATGAATATGATAATTACGTTAGAGATTCTGAATAGTTATTTTTTAGGAAGAGATACGTTGTGAAAAAGTGAAGAAAATGCCTATTAATATTGATCAGTCCAAAATCTGAGTGTCAAGCTGAAAAATATTCTCATGTTTATGGTATAAAAAACGTAACAGATAATTAATTTTATGAGAGTGATTGTGTATCTGCAGTGATTTTGAATAAAAAGTTATTTAAGTTTAAAATTTGTTTGTTTTTAGATATATATCTAGAGTGATCTAGAATTTTTTTTTTATAGTAGGCCATAACCATCGACGAAAAACTACTAGACAAATCCATTTATTCATAATTAAGCTGTTATTTATTACAATCATTCGGATTATTTTATTTTACGCAGACAGAGCTGTCACATCGGCTGCCGAATTAGAAAAAACGAGACGACTGTTAATTTGGATGGGGATGGTTTGTGAGAGTATGTTTATCTGAGGAACAGCACATGAATGAATCAGTATTTAGGTCTATGACGCTTGCTTTACACTGCTCTGTCACTCTTAAATATTAATTGCGTACTTTTCTGGAACACTACTTCAACTATTATAGTTGCCACGAGAAAATACATTAAACTGATAATAACTGTCATTGAAAATACAAAAACAGGGTGGATACCTTAACTGGAATAAATTCGATAGGCGGGAAGGTGAATAATTTTTCTAAAAATTCCCGAGACACGTCAACGTTTTAATATATTTACCTACATTTTGCAAGCAATTTGAAAAATGTAGCGCTTCGAGGGTAGCTGAAACCACCCTCAACATGTTTTTTCAAATGAAACCCTGTGGCTGGTGACCCATCATTGCACAGCTGATGGAACGAGCGTACTTATCAAATTTTAGTTTCTAGTGGGTTTGGGGGTTGCATAAAATCAAAACGTAATTTAAAAGTTTATTTTATTTTCAATGTGCACCATTGACTTGTTGGCAGCATCCTAGTCGGTGGTATGTTTCGTCTCTTACGTTACGCAACATTTTCGGTGTTATTTTATTGATTTCCTCTCTTATTCTTTCATGTAGGTTTTCTATGTTGTTAGGTTTTTGAATGTAGACTTTACTTTTGAGATGCCCCCATAAAAAGAAATCCAGCGGCGTAAGGTCTGGAAACCTTGCTGGCCACTCAATAGTACCTCGTCTTCCAATCCACCTACCGGGAAAAATTCTGTCCAGATATTGACGAACAATAGTAGCGTAGTGTGGCGGGGCCCCATCTTGCTGAAACCATAGCCTCTCGTCGGTCAAGTTGGGGTTCAAGGGATTTGGAAATAATAGATACCCTGGCGTTTGTTAGGTCTTCCACTTGCATTTTTTGGCTGTTCTGCAGTTCCATAGCACTTATGCACCAGTCGCCACCGAATTGATATAAAAATGGTCATTATGTTTATCAGGAAAATATATGTTTTTACAAGAAGTAGTTTGGGTTTTTACCAATTTCGGTTCAGAGCTAAATATTTAAAAATTCAAGGCGATCCTTACTTTATTATACTCAGTGCTTTGTTTACTCCTTGCCCGTAGTATGAAGTCTTCCGCTGGCGATATAGAGATAAAGCACCGCTTCTCGAAACTACCAGAAAAAGCGATACGTGGCCGATGAGTCATAGAGAAGCAGTTCTCGTTCATTGTGGAAAGTCTAGAGTGTTCTAGCACAGAGCTGGCTTTATATGTATAAATAGCGCGAGGTGTCGACAGACAGAAAGATTAATTTAAATTTTTTTTAACTTTTTTAATATTTATATTTGTCTGTGTGTTGTCTATTATATAATAATTGCATCTTTATGTTATCTATGATTCTGTATCTCTCTGCTTGTTTCTTTAACTACAAAGCAATTAAAGTAATTATTATAAAACTACATTTCAAAAATCTTTGCCGCGGCAATAACCGTATCGTTCTGATTAACTGTTAACGCACGCGCGAAAATCACATGGACAGTGGGTGATCGATTTCCCGGAATTTCCAGCCTGGGAGAGATCGTAGAGGACTTTGTGGTTAAAATGTTCTCAAAATTATTTCGACCTGTTGCTGAAAATTCGTACAAAATAGGTAAGTTATTGCATAAAACAATTGTAAAATACTTTTTTATGTATATGTATAGAAATGGTTGTAAATATTTGCATATCAGCATAATACATGCAACCATTATACCTTCAAAAGCACATTTTACAGTGTTTGTTACAATATCCATAAAAAAAGTTTAAAAATTAAATATTTGTTATATTCAATATTTTAAAAAAACTATCAAATACATATTTAGAGATACTTAAAGATTGATTATTTGCAGAAAACAGATTTGCTTCAAGCCAAACTGCCGTTTTAAAAAGTATAATAAAAAATGAGCCTTCAGGACCTTCTGTTAAAACAGATATTCCAGGACCAAAAAGTATAGAGTTGATGGATCAACTGAAAAAAGTATACGTAAGTTAAATTATTATTAAAATCATTGTTGTAAAAATAAATTTCTCATATGGAATTAACAGTAAGGCTCTGGACAAGACAAAATTTCATTTAAATAATTAATTCTAGAGTCTATTAAAATTATTAAATTATCTTTTTGATTTTTAAGCGTCTTTGTGAATGAAACAAATAAATTTAAAGTTTAAAATGTCAAAATGACATCTCATTTCACAAATGAGGCATCATTGATAAGATAATTTAAAAAACCTTTCAAACAAGGTGTCACTCAACCCAACTTTCCATTTAAAATTTTAGGGGTGTACAGCACCCTGTATTGACGTGTTTGAGCATTTCTTTTAAATACATTAAAAACCCTAAACTTGAACCGTTTCGTTTTCGTTGGCTCACCCTGTACATATGAGTTTCTATATTCTGTTAAAATGCAGTTTTTTGTTGCATTTTATGTGATTATAATAAACATTAGCATGATTTTCGTATTCCTTATTCCCGTATTTTTAATTTTGAAAAATATAGCATAGGCGGCGATTTGGTTCAGCCTCTAGGCGGCACATTCGTAAATCAGCCTCTGAATAGTCTGAAGATATAGCAGGGGCAGAAGTTGGAAAGACTTTTGGTAGATAGAGAGGGGGTAAACGTCAAATCACGTCGGACGGCTTGGAGAATTTCGCAGTAATGTTTACCTGCCAGTGTCGTTTCATAGAATAAGTAATTTTAAATTGTTACCGGCGGAACGGGACAATCGCATGTATTTATGGACTATAAATAATTATTAAACATGTATTATAATATCCAAATCATAATTCTACAAAATTTCAACAGCTATTCACAATTTATTAACAATTTACTCGAAATAAAATAATTTTGTACGCCAATGTATCGCGTTCAATTCGGTTAGATCCACCGCAAACCTGTCAATTTTTGTGTACAAAGTGGGAGAACTGGCAAAAGCCTTTCCAACTTCTGCCCCTGCTGTAGGTGTCGATCGCCATATATTTTTCTACAAAGACACAAAATTTTTTCGTTAGTAAATTGTGCCGTCATTAAAAATAGAAGGATGTTCTAATGTACACCTTCAGGTAACATCTGAAATGACAAACCGTTTATCTCCCAAAATCAATGACCATTCAACCATTGTTTTGAATTGAGCCTGAATTTAGTTCACTTCATTAAATATCTAATAATAAAAAGTCTTCGTATGTTGGAAAAACTAGGTATATTTCTTCTTAGTGTGCTTTTAAAGTCTACAATTATTCTATAATTTCTCAGTGTATTAAAACCTTTTGTTTAAATTTCATAATATGCATTCTTCAATTTAAACATAGCGATCCCAGTCCGGGCATGTCCTAAGAAAACACTTGTATTGAAGGCCACACCACAGAAGAAAGAACAATACAGAAAAGAAAGTAATGGTCGGAACTTTGAAGTTGATGGGATAGAAATATTTGACCTTGAGTTCCACCACAGAGATACTCTGAGAAAACGTAATTATTCACAGTACACGCGAACGTAGCTATTCACTGAACCTACACTGCGAAAACTACAATTTTCTTTTACATAATTATGTGTCATATTTTATGAAAATTTGCATGAATGCATTTGGAACTATTCTCGATTTAGGTAAATTATTTTTTGATTTGTAGCACTTCCGACAGATGTTTCAAAAATAAAAATTATAAAGTTTTAAACAATAGTTTATTAAATTATTAAATTTCAACTAGATATACATTTAGACACCCATTTATTGTCACAATATTTATATTTTTTACTAACCTAACTAATAAAACTACTATATTTTAATTTGCATAAGTTGTTGTATATCGACATAGTGTAGTTTACCTCCGAGGTAGTTCTACAAAATGGAATGTATGGGTTGATAATCTAAGATTATTAGTACTTATCATTTTATTTTTTAAACTACTAAATGTAATGTAAAAAAATGACAAGACGAGTAGCAAACTTTTTGTAACATTTAACTATAAATTGTATTTATTTACCTTGCAAAACTGTGATTTTTTTCGTAGGTTCTGAATGGGGAAATACTGTCAGGAATGCATTTGCAAATAATCGTTTCCTTGTTCCTGACTGATAAACGAATTTATCCTGGAAGTGTAGTTCACAAATTTTTTAATTTTTACTGAAGTGTTCCAACACCCTTTCCCAATAAGTTCTCTATATTTGCTGCCTTAAGCCACAATTCAAGTCTGAAAAATACATACAATCATTGTACTACCATGTTATGGCAAGGTCAATTCCTATTTCACCCTCAATAAACAGCGACACAGTGACAGCTTAGTTCATCTGCTATAAAAGTGTGCAAAGTTGCACTTCGAACAAGTAACAAATCTACGGTTCAATTTTGACAATGCTCCACCATGAAGAAGGTGTGGCTTCGGTTGCTAGGTTCCTGTTTTAGCCCTATGTTTCTTTTCTGTATTGTTCTTTATCCTGTGGCCACACATTAAAAAGACACACATCTTCTATCTCTTAGCAACAATTATTCTCTCGCTTCAACATAATAGAATCAAAATATATTTCCTGTAAATATAAAGAAAGATCACGTACACAAACACGTCTAGTAACAGAGAACATTCCAGGACATACATATCGCCATCTTATTGTAAGGGGTTTTTTCACCTCTGAGAAAATTGCCCATTACTAATGGCGCTGGTTACGGGCGGCTCTCGGGCGCCAGATTTTTGATTGTGGTTTACTTCACAAATTTTCGAAGCGGCGTCGAAAGTACTTGGGTAGCTACAGATGGAGATGAAAAATTTCAGGGGTCAAAGGTCACTTAGACACATGTAATGGTAGGCCACAAGTAACGGGCTTTAATCGTTGCCAAATTTATACCCGGAATTAATTAAAAAAAAAATATCGAAAATTGACTTCATTACATTATAAGTAACAATAACCCATGGAACCAAAATTAATTTGGAACAAAAATGCCAATCCCAGTGTTCACACGCCGCGCCGTATCGAAGGAGAAAATTCCATTATAGAATGAGCAGGTGGGGTAACTGTACCGCATTTTCTGGCATAGCTAGAGGTATAAAGTAACAACTACTAACATGTAGTACTAAATTTACTTTACATTTATTGTTCATATGTAAATAAAATGTGTAAACGTTCCCGTTAGTATAGTTTGTAGCATAGATAAATTTTATTATTCCACGATTAAGTATAATTGTCTAGTGGTAAAATTTATCTGTGCCGCCGATTATATCAGTGTTTCATTTTCATGGATAAGTAGTATTTTAAGGTAATTTATACCTATACCGGTATTACCAGATGAATTTAGAAGGGGTGAAACTTTTAAAGAGACAAAACTTTACCGAAAAAAAAAACAAATAAATGAAGCTAAACTTTTAAAGGAAGCACAACAAACTAAATGATAATTTAAGATCAATTCAACGTAAGCACAAACCTAACCATATTTAATTTAAAATATTACCATCTATGACAACATTGATACAGCCGTTGTTATTGTTACTTTGTTATATTTTGAAAAAAATAAGTACATTTATAAAGTACACAACTTTGAAATATTTAGATTCTTCAGCTGCGTGTAAATGTTTGTTTTTTAATTGTTTTAGAATCTTGGCGCTACCCAATACATAGTCAATTATGAGAAGTCCATCGGTAATTACGTAGTAGATGTAGATGATAATATTCTTCTGGATACGTTCACACAAATTTCTACCATGCCAATTGGTTATAACCATCCTGCGTTATTAGAAGTATTCAAAGATCAACAAAATATAGTAATTATAATAGCTATTTTTGGAACCAGTTACATAAAACGGCATTTCGTAACCTGTTACATTATTTTTTCTAATTTTGACTAGTATATTTATAAAATTGTGTTTCGGCAAAACATTACTGACATCTAGGCAACCAATATTACTACTTTTTTGTATTGGTAGTTGCATATTCATCATTTTATTGACAAATAGAACATAATAATTATTTATTTTCAACGACTTGTAGTGTGTTTATATAGCTTATTAAAGTTATTTAGTTTTTAAAAAAGTGGGTTATTTTGTCGTGTATTGCGTTTTAATTATTTTGTCCTGATTTAGAATGAAAATAAGGACCAAAACAACATTATTACTTAAGTTGTAAGCCCAAATTCTATTTTTATAAGTCCACCCTACCCTTCTTTGAAAAAATAATGTATATTATTGATTTTAAAACTAAAAAAGGTTTTATTTCTCTTCTTTCCGAAACCAGTTTTATAATGTTCAGCATTATACAACTGTTTGCATAAAGTAAATCATTTTGACACTTGCGGCAATAACACAAAATGTCACTTTATATGTCAAAATTAGAAAAAAATTGAATATAATCTCGTACGATAGTAATATTAAATTTTTAGAAAAGTTTAGTTAATAGACCAGCTTTGGGAGTTTATCCAGGGATGGACTGGCCAAAAAGAATGGAGAACATTCTTGGACAGGTAATTTTAATAACGGTTTAGAATTATATTAAAACAGTTATCTCCATTAGTTAGAAAAAGTGCATGTTTTAAGTAGGTACCTACTTCTGAAAAATGGTAAAACACGTACAAAAATTAGTTGGTTTAAAATAAGAGATCAGTAATTTTAAGAAGCTGGTTGCGTTCCTTCCAATAAGAGATAGTAAAGTAGATGTTTGAGCTTAAAATTAATCCATAAGTCACTTTAATTCAATTTGGAACTACCTTATTATATTAAAAAATATTTTTATTTCTTACACTTTAAGGTATCTCCCAAACTTCCAAAAATCACCCCAATGATGTGTGGCGCCTGTTCCAATGAAAATGCCATGAAGTCAGCTTTTATAGCTCATAAAATGAGAGACAGAGGTGGTAAAGAATTCACTAGCGAAGAGAAAAACTCCAGCGTTATGAATCAACGTCCTGGATGTCCCGATCTATCGATTTTGTCCTTCAAAGGAGCTTTTCATGGAAGAACTGTCGCAACGTTATCCTGCACACACTCAATGGTAATATTCGTAAGGTTAAATCATATCGCCATATCTATTAATGATTTTGAAAGCATTTAAAATCAGTACAAGATCCGGCATAAGAAAGTTCTACCCTCATAATATGTTATATTTTTTATTAACCATAGTTTTGTATCTGTTTTCAAATCTAAGTAAAAATAAACATTTACATCTTATTTACAATTTAATAAATGTTGAAACAGTTAAATTACAATTAATTATGTTTATATTTTAGGCGATTTTCATTTTTTGTCTGAAAAATAATGAGAAAAACTAGTTTAAAAGTATTTTATTAAATCAGCCACTTAATTACCTCAAACTTCTTTATTTTAAATGGAATACCCTGTATATTTTTAAATTTTTATAATCCCCTCGGGGCCCTGATTTAACGTTATATCACACTTGGTGTCTTAGACTAATTTATTCAGGTTATATCTCATAAATGAATAGAGATATTCGAGTGGGATAAAAATTAATCCATACCTATCATTTTTTAAGACAGAAAAAATAATACCCTAAATATTTACTCATTAGTGACAACCCCCGCCCTTAAAATTTTAAATAGCCCCCTGTATATTGGCAACCTATCTTTTTTACCTAAGTAGATACATTAAATAATACAATTTTTTTAGTATATTCACAAATTAGATATTCCAAGTTTTTCACATTGGCCTATCGCTACTTACCCATTATACAAATACCCCTTAGAAGAAAATAAAAGAGAAAATGACGAAATAGATAGGAAATGTTTGGAAGAAGTTGAAGAACTGATTGACAAAAATAAAAAAGTGTGCCCCGTCGCAGGTGTCATTATAGAACCTATTCAGTCAGAAGGTAATTTTTTATCAATAATTTTTAAAAGAATATTTAGTAAAGTAATAAATTGATTACTATAAAAAACTCAAAACAGAGGCATAACTGTACAGGATGAATCCAAAGTTGATACTTTTTTAACTGTGTGTAGAAGTCTTTAAAATAAATAACTTTTTCAAAACAATAATAAAAACTTACATTAATGTAGTAGTTGATGCCAATTACACACAAAAAAATAAACAGACTATACGCCAGTTTAGTGTGATGTCATTTTGGTTCCACTGACATTTATTTCTAACCAAACTTTCTAACCAAACTTATAACAAAAACATCAATAAATTTGACATATACTTTTTTACTATTTTAATGTTTTTTTTTTTTAAATATTGTTTGCAAGTCATAAAAAATAGTTTAAAGGTATGTAATTGGTTACTAAACGATTATATATTGATGTTATCTACTTACTTTAGGAATATATTTATAAAAGTAAAAAAAAACGATATAATTTAGGTAAACAAAACGAACAAAACGTATTCAAAAAATCTACTGTCACTTTAATTATCAGTGGAACCATAATTACATTATCACTAAAATGGCGTATTTAATTAGTTTAACTTTCCATACACAAGACCAGGCCCTGATTTAGATTTTTTAATTATATATCTTATTTTTGAGTTTTTTTAAAAAGGCTATTTGAAAAAGATGTTTAGTTTAACTATTTCTATACACAGTTATCAAAAAGTATCAACTTAGAATTAATTCACTTCGTATATTATATAATAAAATATTCGATTTTAAAGGTGGCGATAATCACGCTTCTCCAGAATTTTTCCGAAAACTACAAGAAATCTGTAAGAAAAACGATGTTGCGTTGATAATAGATGAAGTACAAACCGGTTGTGGACCTACTGGAAAATTTTGGTGTCATGAACATTTTAGTTTACCCCATCCCCCTGATATAGTGACATTTAGTAAGAAGATGCAAATGGCTGGGTTCTTTCATTCTGACGAAATGACGTAAGATATTTTTGTTTTAAAAATCATATGTATTTATTAAAGCTAGTAAAACTACCTCCGAGTTATGGTGTTCATACTTTTTTAAAAAGATAAATATGGACTTAAATACGGGTGTGGATCAATTGACGGACACCCGATTGACCGATACCCAATTGACAGACAGGACAATTGACTGATAGGACAATTTACCGATACGACAAATTAAAAAAAAAACCTAACCTGTGTGGCCTAGAGTCATCGCGACTTGTGCAAAATTACACATAAAATATGAAAAATAAAGAAAAAAGCTATTGGCAAATTGGCCTGTCGGTCATTTGACTTGTCAGTCAATTGGCCTGTCGATTAATAGTCCTGTCGGTCAATTGTGCTGTCGGTTAATTGTCATTTCGGTTAATTGGGTGTCGGCCAGTCGGGTGTCGGTCAATTGTCCAGGTATAGAGAATTGGTTCCCGAACATGGGTGAGATAAAATTAAAACTCATAATTTCCGATTTTAAAAAGTTTGCAAATAAGTTACTTTATTTAAGATTGTGAATAAATAATATTAAATCAATTAAATGGCTTTTCGATACAAACTTTTTAAAACTCATTGTACATAAACATGACAATTTTCAGTGTACAACAACCGTCAAGAATTTTTAACACTTGGATGGGCGATCCTGGAAAAACCATTCTTTTAGAAACTATCATTGACGTGATAAAAACCCAAAATTTGCTAGACCAAGTTGAAAGATCCGGAAAACGGATGTATTCGGGACTTCAGCAGCTGCAAAATGAATTTCCAGAATTGCTACATTCGCTAAGAGGTCGTGGCACTTTTATTGCGATAAATGCTCATGGAACTAATTTGCGGGATGCTATTATCAAAAATTTAAAGAAAAATGGTAAGTACTTTCCTTATTATACTACTTTTGTTGAATGAAAGTTTTAGATACGATGAAGGATACTTTGAATTTATTATGGGTAAATACCAAAGTATCTAGACCTCGGAAAGGATGGAGTGATGACCTTCCAATTATTTGATTGTCGAGAGACGAAGAAAACGATAAAACTACAAGCCATTTAAATAGACGGAAAAGGCACTGTATTTAATCGCCATACATGAGATATAGGTTGGGTTCAGATACATGTCTCCCGAAGGGTATTCAACATCTCAATTTTTAAGTGCCAGTGTATTTAAATATTGGTTATGTCTGTATGTGGAGCGTGGGTTACCCCACGTCATTTAGACATTTACGCACTAGGCCCATATTGTGCATCTTTGTAAATTGATAGGCCCATCTTAGCTCAGCCAGCCTACATATTTAATGTAGTTGACGCGTTTCTCTTATTTGGACAGGTATTAGCCAATACTCGTCGAATACAAATCTTTTAATAAATGAGAGCGTCAGGCAATCGTAGAGGATATGCTCGATGGCCTCATCTTTTTGTTTGCACTCCTTTACAGAGTGCAGATTCTGGACAATCCCATGATATGGAGATGCTTCCGTACTTTCCAATAATCAAACAGATTGGCTGTGATTAGGTGCAGATTCTGTCTAGTCAGTCATAGTTAAGTATTTTTTTTGTTGTACTGTTAAGGGAATGAATTAAAAGCTCCCTGACAACTCTGAAGCTTCTTGTTTCATCCCATATTTCCTATAATTTCACAAGGAACAGTTCTTTAATTAGTTTTGTTACTACCGATGTTGTCAGACCAATGGAAGGGCCAGGTTCAAAAAGTATTTGGTTGACTGCCTTCTTGGCGCGACCTTTGATTGATCTTAAGGTGACCATATTGTTGATACTTCGGCTAAAGCTTTGTGACATTCTAGTACTAACCCTGAGTAATAACGTGGTCATTATTGAGGCGGCTGGCTTTAGTTATTATTAAATATTCTATTTTTTAGGTGTACAAAGCGGTGGTTGTGGACATGAAGCTATCCGTCATAGGCCAGCACTAGTATTCCAAGAACATCATGTCGACATATATTTGGATATTCTGAGAAAAGTTCTCCGGGACCTTAGCGAAAGCAAATAAAAAAAATATTAAAGTGCAATTACTGTACATTTTATATTTAAAAATTACTTCCATGGGTAAAACTGTCTTCCAAAGATTTATAAATGTTAGAACAAAATAAAAAAATATTTTATTTACTTTTTTATAACCCCCCCCCCCCCCCACTACCGATAGATGGCAAGGTCTTAGTCTGCTTTATCTAAGTTGGAATCATAAAGAAAACTTTTTTATTATTAATTTGTTCTCCATAAACAAGTTCTGCAATCATTGGATATCAAATACGTTTACAAGGTTTGTCAAAAAATATAAATTTTGTGCAAGAGTAAAGTACCTTTATTTTTGACAACATGTTTAGGTAATACCTTAGATAAAAGAGACCAGAGATATAACATACACCGGTGTTTAACCTGCGCAAATGTTGCCAATTTTTAAAGAAAAGTTAACGGAGGGGGGGAACTGGGCGGCGACCCGAATTCTGTGACAGGGACCGGACTTTGTTTATTAGCATCATAATGAACTATTAGATTTATTTAAAAGATGTTTAATGGAATTTTGTATCATGAAATAAAATTAACTTGATTTTTTAATATCAAACAGATGCTACGACATTTTATGTAAAGATAAGACCTTTTATAGAATATTTCGTTAGCGTTTATTTATTACGGACTTTTCTGCAAGAGATTACAGTAAAATGTTAAAATAGAATATTGTTGATAGAGCAAGAAATGATACTCATTGTCTACGAATATTATGAAAAAAGCATGTGCGAAGGAGAATACTGCAAATCAAACCTTGTGAGTTGAACATTATATTTTTTCTACGACTATTACATAATATTAAAAATTAGTCAAAATGAGAAAATGCTGTTTTGTATTGTAACCTCAGAAAACGGTACATTAAAGCTTCTTCCTTTAGGAATATTAATTAATATAGAGGATGAGTCACATAAAACTCTAGAAATGCATTAAAAGTCATTTGGTCGCTAAGCGTGGGTGATTATCGAAATAAATTATCGGTCATTGAAAATAGATTATTTTCGATCAGTCGATTATTTTCAAACAATCTTTTTTTTGTCGTATTTCCTTTAAAATCGACTACTTGGTTATCTTCTAAAAATCAAAAATATTCGATTAATTAAAAAGCCAATCAACCGATAAATCAGTGTTTACAAAAAATAATAAAAGAATTATCGTTTATTTTAAATAATCGATTATTTTCAAATAATCCATTTTTTTCGTCCATTGAAACAGATTATTCAAAAATAATCGATTAATTAAAAAATCGATTAACTGATAAATCGATTGTCAAAAAAAAACAGAATTATTGAATATTTTAAATAATCGATTATTTTCCATCAAACGATTATTATCAATAATATATTTTTATTGTATCTCCTTTAAAATCGATTATCTTTGAAATACCGAAAATAATCGATAATTCCAAATATCGCCTAATTGAAAATAATCAATTAATTAAGAAGCCGATTCTAAGCTAAATCGATTTTCCAATAAATAACCGAATTATCGATTATTTTCTAATAACCCTTTTTTTTCATATTTCTTTTAAAATTTATTATTCGATTATTGGAAATAATTTTTCAAGATACATCGTGGCATTTTGAACTTGAAATTGAATAACTAAAACACTTTAAAATGCTAAAATACCAACAAATAAATCAAAAAAGAGCTGTCAATGGCGATTGAACTCAGGCGGAGGTGAGTGTTGAATGGAAAAATCGGAGCAATTTGGGTGGCGTCGTGCAAACAATGATTTTCAATTGGTGGGTTACTTTGAGCTAAAATAGACAACATGCGCACTGTGCAATGTTACATCTTCGGTCTCTTTAATCTAAGGGTAATACCAACATTTTTTTATTCCTTAATATTTATATTTAATCGGTTGACGCGCCCGCTACAGCCGCTACCCGTTTTTAGTCCAATTTTTCCCCTCTAAATTAAAATTATAAATATTGTCGATACTGTTTCAAATTTTGATTATCTCAAATAGTTTTTGAGATAATAACTTTTGCAATTTTTGTCGGCCCCTATTGTCCACTTGATGGTTTGTTTTAGATGCCATTTCGAATCGAATGAGACCAAAATCACACTTTTCGGTGGTCCAGCCTAGGTTTATGACGAAATGGCACTTGTGAACCAGACTAATAGCTTGCCTTATCTTGATGCTCGGCTGAGAGGTGTGTCGTTCGCGAACGATTCGTTCAAAAAGAACGAATCAATGCACTGACTCGAATGAATTGATTCCTTGTTTTTAAAAGATTCGAATCTTTTTTGAGTCAATTGCTCGATGGCTCTGCGATCGATCAAACATGCCGAGTTCCGAGTTTGGTTGCTTCGTTCATTTGTTTCGGATTCGAAGATTTGGTATTTTACATCGGCATCGGGAAATTGGTCGCTTTTATTCTACGTTCTACGGCATAATACCTACGAGAACTCTGACAGGCGGTGGCGGTATGTGTCTTTAATGTTTTTCTCACTTTACAGGAGGTGTGTATTAAGCTTAGGTAAACAATTTATGCGTGTTGTCTGATAAATAAATTTAAATCAAAGTAAAATTAAAACAAAAAATGACGAATCGTGAATATATAATTTTGCGTTAATTTTGGCTATATATTTGGCATTTAAAAAAATTATGTTATTGCTGTTTATCTTAACGGACAAGGATGTATTTATTATTCAGCTGCCTTTTTTTATGAAATATGAAACATTAATTCGCTTTACTTTAAAATAAATCTGGTTATAATCATAGATATATAACCAAGACAGATAGGATTATTTACAAAATTTTTGAAGAATGAACGGTGGTGTCCGCGGTAGAAACTCAATAATCGGATTGAACATTGATGCCAAGTTTACGTGCTTTTAACTATAGATATATATAACCAATACAGATTACACAATTTCTGAAGTCAACGCGGATGATCCTCGACAGAAATGCAATATTTGGATAAAATTAAAATATTGATGCCAAGTTTGCGATGTTTTTAACTGTAGTAATGTTATTGCGTTTGCTTGAATTACTGTTAGATCTTTAAATTGTCAAAAAAAAAAAAAATGTCTGACAACAGCGGAAGTAGAGTAGACCGCAATTGTGGAGGGTCGTATACTGTTTCATTCATAAAAATTCCTTCGATACAGTACTAGTCCAGGAGCCAGTGAATTTTTTCGTACTTGTTTTCCCGGTCCGTGTTAAATAATCTATTCCCGGTGAACTGTATATTTAAAATGGAACGCCAATCTATTAACAAAAGTAAGCCAGATTCAATTCGCGCATTACGTCACATCGATACAAGTGAGTTTGTTTACAAAGTGCCTTTGCAGGCCTATTTTGCCCATTTCATGTATTTTTTTTTTAAATCATGTTAAATTACTATTTTTGAAACTCAACAAGGAGAAAATCCAATTAACTCTTCCGTTGTGTATATATAAAATAAATTAACTGAAGTTTTATTAGTAAAGTATTAATACTAAAATTTTAATGTAATTTACAGAAAATAGCTAGGTATGTATTTGTTTTTAAATAATTTGATAATTTATGAAAAAAGGGAGTAAAAGTGGAATGACCCGTGGCCAGTAGGTTAGTCAATACAAAGTATCATATATTTCTATTATAACATAACTAAAATACCTACATCTTTTAATCATAAGGACATAAGTTAAAAACCATTTTAATATATGCATTAGAATGAGGTAATAATAACTTAAAGAGACGAGGTCTTAAAGTAATAGCTGGTACAGCATGTTTTTTATACGTTTCCTCATTGCTGCTAGAATGAAATCACTTACTATAAAATGTGCTCTAAAAACGGCATTTATAGCAGTCAGTGTTCAGTCTTAGGATCTCTTCCTAAAGCCCTCATCCAAGCTGCATACATATTAAAATATAATTTAAAAAAAAACATATTATATACCTATATAGTTTTCGGTACTGGGTGCCCTAAAAAGAGACACTTAGCCGACAATTTGGCTCAGATAGCTAAAACCCAAAAGTCACAGCCCGAACCAGGACGTATTGCTATCCTTTTAAGTAAAAAATAACTACAAATAACTTACCTGAAAAATGAAGGCGTCTAACTTTACACCAAAGAAACCATACACTTTTTCCCATTGTTGCAAGCACCCGATGACGATTAGGTAGATATCAACTAGAAGCATGTACTTAATGGTTATAAAGCTTATTTTAACACAAAAAGAATAAAGCACTAGTCGAAAAGCAGCAATCAAATATAAATAGACCACAATATTAAAATTCAAATTAAAAACTATATAAAAGACAAATACTCTAAAAGCGCAAAAGATCAGAACCAAATAAAATGAATAACCATATTAACCTAAAAATCACACTAAAATTGCAAAAACTATTACTGTAAAATCATGAGATTACATCAATAATGCATATGCGTCGGAGTATCGCAAATGTCAAAAGTACAGTGTTTCCATGAAAATTTAGCTATGTTTTTAGCATTATTATAGGACCATTTCTACCACGCGCATCCAACGATATTGGCGTTCCACAGTTCACTGTATTTTCCTCACACCTCTAGTATAAATGATTTGACATAACGAAACTAACAATAATTATAATTAATGTAGAATAATAAGTGATTCGTGAATTCTAAATAAAACAATTATTATATAAGAGTGTAAAAGGAAATGTAATTTATTTCCCTATTTTCTTCTGTAATATCTTCAATTATTATGTTTAATTTCTATAAATAAACCAACTGGTTAGGTGAAACATTGTACACTTTAATATACAAAACACCTGGAACATTCTTTAAATAATTGTGGTCGTATAAATAATTGTGTACATAACTCGTTTGAAAGTGTATTTTATGGACTTGCCAAATATATTATCCATACAGATTAATCAGACTATTTTTTTACTTAACTTCAATACATCTCTTACTACTAAAACTATTTTTATCAATGGAAAAAAAGGGCCGTGTTCTCGTATGTTTTGACGCATTTTCGGCCTCAGCCCATCGGATCCCCCCTCTAAATATATATGAATTTTGCTTAGAATTGCTAATCCTACAATTCTCTATTCGTGCTTGCTGACTGGGAAAATAAATACCGAAAATCGTCACTGTCTCCTGGACTATACAATAGATGATGATGAGAACTTCACAACAAATACACTTTTATGAATGGCTAGTTGGGCATGTGGTTATAATTATTTTACTCGACGACCTAGTAGGTAGGTTAGGTAGTACTCAAATTCGTAAAAGTTCGGTTCGATTTCCTTCACCGGATCGGCGGAATAACATCGTTCGTGGTTCGCTAAAGTGAATCACTTGAGAACGAATCTTGAAGAACGAATCTTTTTAAGTGAATGAATCAAATGAATTAATTCAGTAAAAAACTTCCCACCTCTACTCGGCTGTAATAGAGTAGTCCCCCGCTCGGTACGTAATATACTAATTGCTACGTTTGAAATGTAACTCTTCGAGCAGAGCGAGTAGATTTTTTGGTCACGTGACATCGAGCAATAACGATGGAGCAAACGCAGCTTGGATGTATTAAAAGAACAGTATCCAGTAAAAAAAGCAAAACGAGGCACTTTCAAAAGCAGCATATTAGGTACTACCGCTGAAAGCGAAGGTAAAAGTACCAAACTGATTTGGTGGTGAAATTCGATATTGTTGGAATAATAATTTTGAAAATAATGTGAATTAGGTGATAAATTTTATCATGATTTATGGTGAACTTGAATAAAATTTACAATGTTAATGTCATTGTTATCAGAAGTGATGATAAGATGTAATTGTTAATTCCTTGGCACCTTTGAAAATAAATTATTGGTTACTAACTGCAACCACGCGCTTAGATAAGTAAATTTGAACTTGATAAAGGAGAATGGGCAGTTGTTGACTCTCCCCTCAATAGGAGTAACATTAAGATTGGGACACAGACAACTGAAGATTTTCTGATTAAAAATAGGACGATTAAATGAAACATGCTTAGATAAAATATTACTAGTTTTCGAAATACAGGGTGTTAAATTTGAAAATTCAAAAATTATTAATGTCTAAAATATTTTTATTTGGACTATATTTTTACATTTTTTGATGTTTTCGAGCTATATGCTCTCAAAGGGGGATATTCCTCATTTTCATGTATTTTTTAATTTTGGATTTTTTTTTATAAATGTCCAACAATAATACATGATTTAATTAGAAAACATAAAAAAATTCAAAATTATAGTCCAAATAGATCTTTAGAGAGTGACTTAAAATTAGGGTGTTACTTATCCGTACCGTACGCCATTGGGTATCACTGGGCGTGGCTTATGTAGACTCAATATGGCCGATCTGCTCCGCCATAACCGAACTGAGAATGCAACCCAAACCTATACATTAGGGTGGCCCAAAAAAAGCGAATATTTTTTTATTTAGGTCTCCTATGAAAATATCTTAGTTTATCATGTTTTAAGATCCTCCTCCAAAGGACAGCTCAAAAAAAATTTTTTAAGGGGTCGCTCCGAATTTTTAAAAAATTCCAAAATCGTCAAAAACCGGATTTTTTTGTTTTAATTTTTTTTTCTCATTATTTCATTTTTTTCTATAAGAAAAATCATAAAGATCCTGAAAATTTCAAGTCGAAATTTTAATATTGAAAGGTTCCAAGTCGAGTACTTTATATCTCTTCGAGCTACTTTTGAACATCAATATTAACGAACTTTATACTTTTTTCTTTAATTTTACATACTAAAAAATGAAATTGAAGAACGAAAAACGAAAAAAAAGTTAAATGAAAACAAAAAATATAAAGTTCGTTAATATTCATGTTCAAAAGTAGCTCGAAAAGATATAAAGAACTCGATTTGAAACTTTAGAAAAATTCGGAGCGACCTTTCAATATTAAAATATCGACTTGAAATTTTTAGGATGTTTATGATTTTTCTTATAGAAAAAAATAAAATAATGAGAAAAAAATTTAAAACAAAAAATCCGGTTTTCGAAGATTTTGGAATTTTTTAAAAATTCGGAGCGACCCTTTAAAATTTTTTTTTGAGCTGTCCTTTGGAGAGGGCTCTTAAAACATGATAAACTAACATATTTTCATAGGACACTTAAATAAAAAAAATGTTATTTATTTATAAATACCATCGCATCAGATCTATTAGAAAAAATTCAATATAATTCGCAATATCAAAACTATAATACAAGAAACCAATCTGACTGTCATGTACGGCAAGCCATCACTAAAAGTTCCCAAAATACAATTTTTATTAAAGGTTTAAAAAATTTAATAGACTGCCTACAGAAATTAAAAAAAAAACAATAAATGTATTCAAAAGTAACCTCAAACAAATCAAACAATACTTGGTAAACAAACAGAACGGATATACTTTCTTGTGATAATACTCTTTAAACCTGCACTTTTTAAGTATTTCCCTTAATTTATTGTTATTTTACCCCTAGTTTTATCCGCATTTATTATAGATTATTTGTTTTGAGATCATGTACTTTATTTTAAAAGTTATATTAACACTACTTACTATGTTTAAAGTAGATCCATAGAGGGCAATGTAATTTACAAAGGCCTTCTTTCAACATACAACTAATTGACAACTTTATAATTAAAATGAAAAACATAACAAAATACCTCGGTATCATAATTGATCCAAATTTGAAATGGGCATTATATCCTACCTCTCTTTTATATAATAAAAAAGTGCTTTGCATAAGAACATTATATTATCTGTCTTGCTGTACCTTTATTTATGAAAAACCTGAATTGAGATATTTTTTATTTTCAATAAATATCAAAAGAAGTATACATTTTTAAACAATTTGACATTTAAGAGCCATTCACATATCACAGTTGAAATCTTGATACTTGACAGGCACATCCAAGCATTATTTTGATTTTTGCCAAATAAAATTGCCGGTTAATTATTCTATGGGGTTGCGACAGAAAACCAGTAAATTTGATGAAGGTGTTCTTGTGGCTAGGGGCGAAATAGTAGTACGCTTAATAGCACCACCATTAAAAGTCATTTTTAAGAAACTGCTTGTATATTTTTCATAAATTGGCAGACTTGGCGACTAATTTAGAATGAAAATAGCCTCCAAAATGGCTATATGGTTGCAAGTATCAAGGTCGCAACCCGCCTTAGTAATTTCACCTTTACTATCAACAGCTGTTGTTTGACAGGTCGTTAGAGAATGTTTGCAATTTATGGAATGTAAAGAATGTTAGGAATTTTGACGTTAGAAATAATTGAAATTCCTAAAATTGTCACATAAGGAATGCATAAGCGGATTTAAAGTAGTTAGGATGAACCGAAAATTCTGAAAATCAATAGGGTTCTAAGTTAGAAGTAATTATTCAAGAAAATCAAAACTGCAAGTCAATCAGAACTTTCGTTCTAGAGTTATCGTGCCGGGATACATACACACAGACGACCAGACGAATTTTTTTTTTTTTATTTTAGTCCTCAGAATGACCAGAAACATGAAAAAAAGTTTTAAATTATGGGGATCAGAAAATTTTTTCGTCTGCACGAATGCAATACTGAGGCCCCATAGGAAGGGCCTCAGTAATACACTATGAATCTATCTTGCCGAGCTTCATCTATTTTAGTGAGGTATTCATTACGTAAAATCATAATTCTTTAAGATTCCCTTATATATTATCTTCTATTTAAGGTAGAATATCTAAAACCCAAAGAATGGAGCACTTTTCTAAAGGTTTTGTCCGATTTGTAAGGGAAACCGGGAACCAGCTTAATCATATAAAAATGCGGCACGATATTATTAAAATAAAAATTACAAACCTTTTTTCTAATATTCTCCTTCATGCAGTGATCTATACTAACTAGAGATCTTTGATTCCGCTTTTTTCTTGGAAGACATTCCTGGCTCGTAATAACTTTTCTAATCGAAGGTTTGAATTTTTTTTCAAATGTGTATTCTTTCTATGACACCGTAATTAGATATATTATTTTCCAATTTTAATTAGTGGTACATATTTCGAATAACTTTTTGAGTCGAGGGTGACATCTACATACCAAATTTTTGGTTAATATTATCCCCAATTAGAACATAAGTTGATCAAAACCATAGATTTACGATTGGATATCCCAGTCCACGTTGACCAGCGTTTCTTACGGGCTATCTTAGTCTATTACAAATATAAATGTGAGAAAGGCTCGATTTAGCTAATTAGAAGACGCTAAAATTAAGCTGTACACAATAATCGACCACCGGCCGGGCTAGTCGTACAGCAATGCCAGGCATAAAATATTTATGACATACTAGCTCCGATTATATTTGCTCGAAGGGTACTATGCGCTAAAAGTATACAGTCGTTTAGCTTTTTGTGCAGTTTGACAACTGTGTTTTCTAAGTCTGAAAGTCGGCGATGTCTTTGTGAATTATATGTAGATATATTAATAATACTGATATTTAATTGTGGAATAGTAAAATTTATTTGTGCCGTCCACTATATATAAGTTAATTAAATGACAACAGGACAACAACAGCCAGTCGTCGACTAGAATTAGAAGATGTGGTGATGGGATATTAGCCGAACTGAATATCAGTCACAAAGCCAGAGAGCATAGCGATAGTGGGATATCGTAGTAGCCACATGTTCGCTGTGAAAGCACGGCTACAAAATAATAAGTACTGTATATTTTGGCAAGAATAGAGGCTCTTAAACATCCCTTTGTGAGATCTGAGTCATTTGCGGTATCAACAGTAACACAGCTACGCATAGCAATGGAGATCCTTACATTGTCGACGCAAAGGACATCTCACTAAAACTTGGACTAGTAAAATATAGTGAGTGCAGAATATGTGAAGAAGAGGATGAAATATTCATTTGGTACTACAGCTTGGAGGCACTTAAAATCCTAAAATTCCTTGAAAAGATAGGAAACGGTTGATAAAGTCGTTGAAACCTTTTAGATCGCAGTGTATCTAGCACCTCATAAAACATAACAAAATCAATTACTATCACTCCTATCTGATTATATATAATTTTTAATTAAAACAAAAATACTAAATATTATTGGGATTACCGCATATAAATAACCAAGGAAGTGTATCGGCACCCCTTAACAACATAAAATCTATACTATCACTCCTATCAGATTCGATATAATTTTTTAATAAAACAAAATCAATAATAAAAAATTATTATTGGGATGTTCGCATATCAAAAATAACCAAGGTTAAGTTATCATTACGTTTGATTTAGATTGTTAAGATATTTCGCGTTACCAGCGGTGAAACGAACTCATTCAGTTCAAATTTTGTTTCATGTGTGCAGGTTGTAGGTAGTTGATGTAGTTGTTTTCTGGTCTCTAAAAATAAAACAAAATGTGGACAAGATGTGTGACCACCGTAGCTCAAAATGCCATAAAAACAGGTAAAAAAATATTGATTTATTTATATGAATTCGAAAAATTTTAATACCGGTTTATTAACAGTCTGATAGGTATATGATAAATAAATCGCTGATTTAAGAAGAAAAATTAGACAATAACAAATTAATATTATATTAACTAAAGAATGATTAGTTTGTTTTTAGTGAATTTATTCTCAGAAAAAGTACGGCAAATTAGCGGACATGAAAATCCTGGCGAATTATTGAAAAAATTAAATGATTTATCTTTTTTCTGTGTAAAATTTTTTCTGTATATATATAGATTTTTCGATCAAACAAAACGATCCATCTTTTTAATTCAGTGTAGTGGGTAATACAAAACAATCAGAATACCAATTAACCTCTAATTCCATTAATAACTACCCCGGGTCATTTGTTTTTTTTTTATTTTAGAATTGGCATCTAAACGTGTTTTTTTGCCACAAACTTTTGTAAAAATTCAATATTTAAGTTGGGATGGCAGTAAGTAAAATAATTTTTAAGTCAGGATCTTCTGCTGACGTTCGAACAAAAATATTCACCCTCGGGATCGGGATTAAAAGACACTTTATTCCCGTGGTATATTCGCAATTTTTACAACAAGGGGTTAAAACCTCCCTAAAAGTTCGTATCAAAAAATACCTTTAAAAATAGTAAAATTTGACACTCTTGTTACAAACATTATTAAGTATCAAAATACGATGTGTATACAGGATGGCCAGAAGAAAACGAAACAGAGCCATTATCAGGAACTGCTTCGATATTTTATACAAAAAATGTCAATTTTTTTATTAAAAGAGGACGTCTTTCTATCATTTCCTCAACTGTCATAGACTTCCCTTCCCTCCAATTAGGCATTCCAACGACCTGTCAAACAATAGGTGCCAGTGCGAAATTCTTGTATATTTAAGGGGGTAGCGACATAGTCTTGCAACGTGGACGCTATTTTTATTCGAAGTAGTACTCGCCAAGCCTGCCAATTTATGAATAAATGTATAGGTGGGTTTTTTAAATATTATTTTTATTGTGTTTGACATAAAATATTTAAATGTAATCCATTATTCATGATTTTACGTAAAGTAGATAGAATACACCATATGTCGCTACCTTTAGATATACCAAACCTGCCCACTGGTAATTCATTTGTTTGGAATGCCTAATTAGGCATTCCAACGACCTGTCCAAATGGCTACCAGTGGGTAATGACAGTTTAGATATGGCAACCCTGTTGTCATGTTGTCATTAACAGGGTCAATGATACATATATAGTTATATAGATTGCTCAAAGCTGGTCGTTTACGAGCGGCCATATTGCCTGGCAAATTTTTATTAATTTGAATCTGTTTAGCAAAAATGTGTTTTAAAACCAATTTTTAGCCTTTAGATATTTAAAAAAAATAATTGCTTACACTTTTACTTCAAGGCATAAGCTTATGTTTATTTTGTAAAATATGGATGATCAATCTATGTAACTATCTATTTCATTGACCTTGTTAAATCACCAGGCCTACAGGGTTGCCATAATTTTGCCATATCATAACCCACTGGTAGCCATTCAGTTTGGAATGCCTAATACAATTTAAATTGAAAAAGTATAATTATCATTATCATATGATTATCATTGCATTACTTTTAATTATAGCGCCCTCTAGAGGTATCACAAACTGTTATGTGTAAAGTGCGACACTTCATTTGAAAGCTAATTTTATTAATAATTTAATGCACAACATAACAAATGATAATTGAATGAAACATTAACTTCAATAATTGAAAAACCTTGCAGTGCTCTAATATTAAGTACAAATTTTAATCGCCATCAACCAAAATAAAAAATTTGTGCTACGCATTAAATTACTAATAACATTTACTTTTTACGGGGTGGGTGGCTCAGTGGTAGAGTCTCTGCCTGCGAATCCAAGGGACCCCGGTTCGAATCCCACCGTTGGCCGGGATTTTTTCATTTAATTTAATTATTTAAAATTAATTATGATGCCTTGGTAGGATTCCCCACTCGACCATTCACTGTTGGGTACTAATTAACAGTGTTGTTCCCAAAGTGGCGCTGGGAAACAGTAACAAAGCCTACACAGAACACAAGCCTAATAACCGTAGCAGTTGATGCCGATGACACAAAAAAACATTTACTTTCAAATGAAGTGTTACACTTTACAATATGTAACGGTTTTTTAAGCCGCTAGAGGGCGCTAAAATCAAAATTAACGCAATGAATAGTCATATTGTCGAATTCTCCATAAAATTACTTTTTCAATGATGTACCTACATCAGCTATACTTACCCTTTTTTCCTTCGGGCCACTTTCGTATATGTGCTATGTTACGCGGGCCAGAGTTGGGTCGGATACAGGAAAAAAGTATCCGAGTACTGGATACGGATACTTACAATGTATCCGGATACTTTTTAGGATACTTTCGCCTAAAAAGTACTCGGATACAAATACCCGGATACTTTTTTCGGATACTTTAAAAGATACTTTTAGGAATACTTTTAAAGTGAGTTAAAATAATGTTTTCATACCAATAGTTATAATTATGCAATAAGACTGATTACAATAAACAATACTAGGCATAAATAATTTATCGAAAATGGAAAGCGACATAATAGAAACAGGAAAAACTACTCAATAAATTGTTTATTATTTTTATTCTGTGAATATAAAACATTAAAACAAAAATGAACAATAAAACATAAAGGTGCGTGTAAATAAAACAAGACGCGCCTGACCGCGCCAAAAACCAGCCAGTGTCGTGTCCATATAAATCTAACGAAATAAGCTCGTTGTTGCCATGTTTATACAACCTTTCGATATTCTCGTCAGTGTCAGATGTATTCGACAATCCATTTTTTGTGGATCCTCCAACGAGGGGTACTTGGTCGAGTCGAGAGCGTCGAAAGGACGGAGGAGAGAGAGATTGCTGAATGTTAGATCTGTATACTTTATATATGTTGATGACGACATAAATAACACATGATCAGTAACATTATGAGCAACAACGTCATACATGTTTTTTCTCGACTACATTTTAAAAACTAATAATGTAATTAGACATTTTACAAAACAAAAAATTCGAGGTACCTACACCTACTTACCTTTGCGTATAGTTAAGTACTAAAACTGATACAGAAAGTTTAGTTATATTGCACTATATAAAAACACAGGAAAAACCGTCTCTTGTCTTTGCCAACTAAAACATAACTGGGCTAATGGAACCTCCACAAGTTCAGGACGCTAACACCGGACAAGTGTTTGCAGGATTTTTCCTGTAAAAACGTGCTGCAAGATGCTGAATCCTGACCACTGTATACTGGGTGAATCGTCGAATTCATCCTTGGTGATGAGAAATTTTTTTTTGGGTTATTTTAATTTTTACACGGTGCACCGAACAAAACTACAAATCATAATAAAATAATTATTTTACTATTTTTTATTTAAGTAGGTACCTATTGTAATTGTGTCTTAAATATTGTAATATTGAAAAATACGTATTTTATTTCTAATTATACAGGGTAGCTCAAAGTATTTCGATTATATATTTTAATAGAGATAATATGGATTGAATCAGTTACAATTGTGGTAAATAATTTAAAAGTATCCGAATGCTGAAAAAAGTACAAATTTGGCCACGGATACGGATACCGGATAAAAAAATTTAAAAAGTATCCGGTACAGCTTTCGGATACACAAAGTATCCAGATACTACCCAACTCTGACATAGGCTGCAATATTTTTGGATGATGACCTTTTTTTAGACCATCTATCTAAAATTAGTTAGTGGGGACCTCTAATAAATAAAACACAAGACAAATATATCCCGTTGGGTTACTGTAAAAACAAGATAACTCACATTTTTAGAGTTTCGATAAAACACTGTTCAAAAGTTAAAAATTGAATCAAAAACCAGTAAAAGCTTCAAACTGTCTATGAAGAAGGTATTGAAAACATTGTTCACAAAGTATAAACTGAGAATCTATCAATAATTGGTAAAAAAACAGAACGTCACTTAGCTTATTTTAGCTCTACATACAAATCATAATTCAATGTATGTGTCACTATTTTCAATCGAAGATGTAACACCTAATTTTGCAAAATTTTGGTAAATCTTTCTTCTTGCATTTTTTTGTAAGTATGTTCAAAACTTTGTTTCATCCTTTCATGCATCCCTCTGGATAAATATTGTGCGAGTTTGGCATATAAAGCCGAATGCCACCCTCGCCCATTGATCAATTAAATCTATTTTTCTGGTGGAATGTATTTAGGATGGCTGATCTTTCAATACAAATTGTCTATTAGAAAGTATTGTTAAAATTCAAATTTGCCTGTTATCACTAATACTTTTATTCATGAATTTTCACATAAATAAAGATTGACTCGTTACGGCTTGACCAATCACTCGTTCACCACGGAGGGTGACGTAATCATCTCATGGATTTCGGAACAATAAAGAAAGGCCAGAGACGGCTCTAGTCATAACAAAACAAATGGCGTGGGCACAGTGTTGCAGTATTTCAACAAACACATTCAACAAAAATAAGTAGCGACTAACCACTCCCGAAATACTGGTACGTTTTCACTCGATATCACCGAAAGCACTACAAATTTTCTCGAAAATTCCAAAATCATCATCGAAAATCATCGCCGAAATCAATTCGTCGCTCAAAACCGTAAATACTGAGAGAAAAGATCATCGTATAAAATTAAGGAGGATTTTCAGTGAGATCACCGAAATAAAAAGTTTTTATGTGATTTCCAAAATACAGATACGTTTTGACCTTAGCGTTGCGACCAATAATACTGTTTCGGGCCGCAAAAAAGCTTAGAGGGCCGCAGGTTGAGTATGGCTGATCTACATGGTACTTTCCCGATTAAAATTGTATTGGAACTGACGGAGGAGAGGAATGACGAATGACAGTTGATGATATATCAAAAATTGACAGGTCCTAGCGTCTGTCTAATATGTTGCCAGATTGGAATACCTAAAAATCAGGTATACCAATCAAAAAACTGTTAAATAAAGTATAATAAAAATCGGGACGCTAGTTTTTAAAAGAATAATATATATTAAAGGAAATAAATTACATAATTTTCGAAACAGCACAGTAAAATTGCGATAACATTTCTCCACTATTATTTATATTTAATAGTAGGTATTATATATTTTCTAAGTGGCAGTACTACACAGTTATGAGATTGATTAGATGGTTTCTATATTGGTTTTATCTGCGAAATTAAACATTTTTTCATTTCTTAAGGGAGTAAAAGTGGTAGTTTAGTCCCTAAAATACGGAGGTGTTTTAGTTTTAGTCCCTGCATTGTAAAAAGAAGACACAAGAGCCTATTTCTGCACTCTGCCATGAAGTATAAACTTGGGTACAAGTACTGTGCTACTGGCGAAGTCTATCAAGATTAAAATTCCTTACAGTGAACTCTCCGGTCACCTGTTGGATGAGTGGCCAGCTAGCTAGGAGAGGCATAATAACCTCGTTGGGACTAGCGCTAACCTTCGGAATACGGTGCGGGGTAGATTGTTACCCCAAGTATAAATGCTGTTTTTTTTCTTTCCTAATTTCACTATGATATGTTTATTTTACAAAAACATAGGGGGGGTATCCGAAAAAAATATTTCTTAAACTTGGAAAAAAAAAATCAATGACAAATAGCTAAAAACAGTAAGGCTACTAATTTATTAGAAAAGGCCGTACTAGACAAAATAATCTAATCTATGATAAATAACTTATAAATAAATAAACTAATAAAATATAATTTATTCTGCATAAATATTTTTTCCAATTTAAAACAAGTTAAACTGTCGAAAACAATGTACTTGTCAAGATGTGTTTGTAAACACTTTATTTACATCTAAAGTTATTTTAAATTGTTTTCAAATTTTTTTATTTTCTTACTATGCTCTAAACGGTCTAAACTAATAAAATAATAACGACAATTAACGCTAAATAATCGTTAAAACATATTTTATAATTTATTATTATTCGCAAATGATAAGGGGCTCGTGAACAAAACGTTTTATTGTCAATTGATAATATAAACAATATTGTTACGATAATAATTTAAGTTAGATTAAAATTTATTATGTATAATTTAAGCCCATTATCAAAAGTTGTTATTTAATTGAAAGAATTTGACGTTAATAAAAGCATACGGGTTATATACGTAAATGTTTTTGAATGATGTGAGTTACAAAAAATTAAACGATTACTCGAGATTGAATATGAACTATTTTGGTCCTTCGAGGGGAACTTTAACAGATCAATGTAGGTAGTAAAAGTATTCACAAGTTGGTAAACAATTAGTAAATGATTTTTGTCAATTATTTAAATATTTTTTTTAATAATATTTTTGTTTTATTGTCATAAAGTGAGTACTTTACAAAATATTTGCATTTGAACATACGGCATCTCGATTTTAATGTCGTTTTATTACAAATAAGAATAAATACTGGTCCAAAGAATAGTTGGGGAATTATCCGCCTAAAATATTAAGACTTAACGTAAACCACTGAGTTTTTAATTATACATAAATACGATCACTGTTTTAGCTATCAAACCTTTCTATCTCTATTCCTACCTTCAAGAAATTTTGTCGTTCGTATTCGGTGAATATCGTGGTTGATGTAAGTAGAGGCAAATGCGTTATAGTCCCCTATTTGACTGTAAAATGTGGCACGTCGCGTTTTTTGTTTGTTATTTGTAGTTAGATGCAGCAGGGGAAGAGGGTAAACAACCAGTACGTCCCGGTGGTGGGAGCGGTCTTGTTACCTGTGAAATTCAAAGTAATGTTGATTATCGATCGTTTTTTTTGCTGGCATTATGCTTCTAGATGTCAATAACAATAAGAAATCACATTGCAAGCATTTTATGTCGTCCGGTTTTGCTATTTCCGGTGTAACGATTTCGACCACATGACCGAATAATTATCTGTTTCAACAAAATATGGGATATATCTTAAATGCGTTTTTTTCTGAATCTAAGATAATATTGCAAGCCTTTTTGGTGTCGGCGGAAGGGTTGATATGGAAAAAATGCAACCTGGCGAAAATAAACCGTTTATTTAAAATAGATCTAAAATAGGAACCAAAAGGTTTGTATGAATCTCAAATAAGATAAGAGTATTGTCATTTTTTATTCAGCAGTTCTATCCCGTTACCCCATGACACATGTTGAAACATACAATTCGTCTGCTTAAGGGGAACATATTGCCCTATTCTCATAAAAACCAGAATAGCTTAAAATAGGATAAAATGACGTTTTAATTTACAATGATTGGACGTATAGGTACATTCAGTCAAAAAGAGTCTCACCAAATTTTAACATTGTCCGAAAATATATTCCTAAAACTAGTCAAATAGAAATTAAAAGGAGATGAAATTCAGCAGAGGTGTTTACCTTTTTATTAGTGAGGGCTGGGTGCATAGGTTTTGAAAATACTTTATTTTTAATACGATTTCCATGGTTTTATTTTACTATAATTAAAATACAGATAAACAAATCGTTTAAAATCGTATTTCAAACCTATGCACCTAGCTCTCACTAATGAAAAGGTGAGCACATCTGCTTTTTATTTGACTAGTAGGAATTTTTTAAATATTTAATTTTACGTCCGCAATATAAGCCACCCTGTATATATTTTCGGAAGTTGAAATTTGGTGAGACTCTTTTTTGACTGAATGTATACGCCCAATCACTGTAAATTAAAACATTAATTTTATCCTATTTTAAGCTATTCTAGTTTGCCTACACAAAACTGCCGTATATGGGAAAAATATACTTCCTGTAATTTTAAAAGCAACTGAGAGAGGTTAACGGTTGTGTGCACAGAAAACTTGTACCAATTTTGTTTTTTTCGAAATAGCAGAAAGGTTTCGGCATCAAGCCATCTTCAATTAGACGTTAGACTATGCACGTTTTTTTTTCATTTTTAGTTTAAACTATTTTTATGCCCTATTTTCAAGAAATAAAATGACACTCCCTAGGGATTAATAATGTACTTTTAATCACTATGGACTAAAATTTTAACATACATAATGGCACCCGAAAATACAGTATGTTCAAAATATGACAAGCATTTTTTTAACAATGTTTTAGTTACTCTCTTTATGAACCAGCCCCTTATAAGTAATTTAACATAATACTGTATAGTTAACATAAGAACAACAATATATTTCATTATTCAATCTGTAGTTATAAATACCTAATTAAATAATCTTACCCTTCTGTGTCCCTTAAAATATATCTTATTCACTACAACATGATATTTGTTTATCTCTCGGTTAGTAGAGTCGATAGTAAATTTTATTGTAGTGGGGGAAGGCTAGTAAAATAGCCTATGCAGTAATTTCCTTTCCAGTCTGCTGAAACAAGTACTGCTACTACAAGTATGCAGATAACATTGGATTAGTAGCTGTCTTGCAAGTTACTATATAGTGCCAGTAACTAACCTATTTCCTAGACCAATGAGAACGCCCCTTCACATATGTACCAGAAATTTAGCATGCTAATTTATCCTAAATGAAAGTAATAAAATAATTTTTTTTTTTAACAGGATCATCACGAGCCGCCTCTTCAATTGTATCAGGAGAACCAAAAGAACCTAAAATAGTAACGTCGGAAATACCAGGTCCAAAATCCAAAAAACTAATAGCAGAATTAGACTCTGTCACGGTAAGACCCTTTTTTAATTAACAATGTTATATTATCTACTTAATGTCGAAGTTTATCGTGAAAATTTTAAGCATTTGTCGTGATTATTTTGTAAACGTCATTTTTTGACGTTTAACTGACGATTCTGATGTTTGACAGGACCTTTGTTTGTTATTTGTCAAACATCACATTAAACGCTATATTAGTGATGACGTAATTTGCGTTCCACTGACAATGACGGTAAAATAAAAATTATAGATCATAGTAGATATACATTCATATTTTATTTCTGTTATTTTCAAGATAAAAAATTTGGTTACATACCTTTAAAATACTTTTTTCCACACCCACATGGATATTAGCTTATCTACGCACAGACTACAGAACGAAAAATTACTCTATTGCCTTCAACTAAACGAATATATTTCATATCCATTCTCGGTTTTGAGAACACTGTAAAAAAATTAAATCCACCAATCACAGTTCATATTTTGGCCACCCAACTACTATTATTTTTACAATTTAAAATAAGTCTAATTGTCAGTATATTTTTTAGTTATTGAGATTAAATATACATTAAAATGAGTTATTTTTGTGTAGAATCTATAAATAATAGCATTTTTATTTGTTCACATTTTGAAAAAAAAAATAGTCAAACTATATAAAACTAATTTAAGTACGAATAATAAAATTAAAATCCTGTAAGTGGCCGTGGAGGTAAGAACAGACCGTCTGCCTTCCACGCGAAAAGCCCGGGTTCGAATCTGGGCTGGAGACTAATTGAATCGTTCATTTCAAAAACCACATAAGTCATTTTTTTGCCAATTTGAGTTTTTACTACGAACCGCATCTACGGGGGTAAATACATCTTCAGTGTAAAAACCACACAAGTCCCATAGCCCGTTAATTGCCTACTTCGCTCTCAATTTCAGTATTCGCTGCAAAAACCACATAAGTCTGTGACTAGCGTCAGAGACAATCCAGCGAGACGTGTAACTCAATGTATTTTTTTTGTTCGGTAAAACTTATTTGGGCGATTGTAACCACAACCAGTCTATGATGGCGCCACTAGTAAATAGCGGGAAAATTAAAAATGCTTTAGGGCGGGAAATTCAAACATGGTTCAGAAATCGTTTTTGTATACAACAAATTTACAAGAGAAACAAAAACTGTTTCACTGTTTATTAAAAAATATAAAAGCTTCCAATATCATCAAATTTTTTATCATATAAATAATCATTTTAATAAAGGAAGTTTTAATCAGTTTAATATAAGCAGTGAACATAGTTTTTATTACTCTTGTAAATTTCGCTAAAAAAACTTGAAAATTCTATTGATGATTAAATATTTAAACTTGGAAAAATAATACACCAAACTCTTTTTCTATAAATTATATTTTTTTAAGGTACAGAAAAACAAACTGCTATGTTTAGAAAGTACCTCTTATCATTTTGTGACAAATTACAAAGAAAGTAACAGTTGTTATATATTCATAATATATTTAAAAACTAATGTAACAAATATTTTATAAAGCATAGAGTATATCGATACCTTTTTGCCAGACTATCATAAGTGCCATTTGAACAAATGTCGCTTATGTTAGTCTGGCAAAAAGGTATCGATATGTTATGACTGTTTATTTTAATAGAAACCATGGAAATGAAACAAACACATGTACACTCAACACAAATGTATAAGGCCTGAGTCGAGTTCCCATCCTGTAAACTGGATCGAAACCTGCTAGACCCATTCCGTACACCCCCTGCTAACTCTTCTTAGGGTAATCAAGATCAATAGATTTATATGTCATGCCTTCTAAAATGGAATGAAGGATGACATACTATCATTTAAACAGGACGTTGCTGAAGGCTTACCCGTTATTTTGTTTGTGTATCTTGTGTGTGTGCATTCCTGTTGTGTCCCCAGTAATGTAAAAGTTTTCCTAGTCTCCTAATTTGGTTACTAGGTGGACCTTCTCCAACTAGTAGTCTAATCTATTCGATCTGTTCTGCAGCAGGAGGTACTTTTCAAACATAGCAAATAATATTATTAATAATAAACACTATTTAAAGATAAATATATTTTGGTAATTTTTTTGTCATTGCCCCTTACCTTTCTCTTACACCACCAGGGTATACCTATTTTCCATATTCCCTTAATTATAGATTACCTTACAATGTTCGAATTAATATAACATTTTACTCATGAAAAATCTAATTTCATATTTAACTCTTTTTCAATTTCATTTGAAACAATAATTGGTACCTATATTACAATTTATTATCAAAGAAAATTTCTAATAAAGTTATAGCAAATCCTACTTAAACTACTGGTTGTTCTGCAGGATAAATTAACTTTTCTTGAGATTGATCTCTCTATAAAATCCAAAACCGACCTGATGTCCCCAAATTTATTTTCCAATGCATCCTGATTTAAAATTCTGCCGTTTTGTGATTCAATTTTTTTTTCTTCCTTTAGAGTGGCTGTTAGAGGTAGGTGTATGTAAGAAATAGCTAATCTCTAATCATTTCAAAAGTCCTTTGCCAATACTACATGTGCAGATTTTTTACTCAGCATACATTTAACTTTTCTAGTAGATAGGAACTTTGTGCTGCCATTAAAGCTGTCCAGACATTCATCTACCTACTTAATGAACACAAGTAGCTGTAACAATGGATCTCTGTTCCAATTCACCTAAAATAATTATAGTCATTGTGTAATATATTATTAAACACACACATTATACACATATACATAATAAATTGGAAATTACTTACCTCTAGAAAGAAATGTATACAAAAACGCGAGTTTGGTTCCAGAAATTGCTTCATGCAAAAAATAATATGCAAAAATAAACATTCCCCGCAAAGAAAAATAATTAAACAACAAAATCAGACTAAAAGAAATATACGGGGCCCAAATTAAATTAATTTTAATAAAATGCACATGTTCATAACAACATTCATAACATTGTCAGTTTTAATACTTTTAATCGATATTTCGACGTCAAAAAACCAGCAACACCAGCGCCCTCTGAAAATGGTGTTAGTTTTATTGGAGAGAGATAGACTTATGTAAAGATCAATGTAAAAGAAAAAGAGGGTCATATATGTAATTTAAATGGACCACCGAACATATTTTCCTATTAAGTTACACGTCTCTGTTGTCTCTGCTAGCGTTGTTCTTACGCGGACTATTAGGGCGGTGTGGTGGGGGACCAAATATGGCGATCATTTGTTTACATATTATTATTTGCTAGTCGCCGGCATTCTAGTATGTGCATTGTACTGTTCTAGACGTATAAAGCGTAGTTTTCAGTAGAAAATATGTCTGATTCTGAAGCATCAAGTGAACGTAGCGAACCTGAACCTTTAAAAAAAAGGCAAAGACGTTCTAAAACTTATAAGAGGAACGTTATTAAAATGTCAAAAGTTAAAGGACTCCAACATATAAACTGGTCTGGAAATATTATACCAGCTCGTGTTACTGGACCGGACTGCATGTAAGTTTTTCTCTGCAACTAATATCGATCATTATAAAGGAAAATGTTTTAGATGTATCATTTTCCTTTATTCATTTATCAGAGGTATAAACCGTCCATCTTATTGATAGTACGTATGTTGCATTGTTTTAGGTGTAAGATGTCATGCTTTGAACGACTAACTCGAGAAGACCTAGACTTTTGTATTGACAAAATAAATGGATTTTTAAATAAAAATGAACAAGACATCTATCTACAACAGCTGATTGAAAAAGATCCTGTAAAATGTCATCGATTTCGCAAAGAAGGTGCAATACCAAGGGTTTATCATTTTAAATATTGTGTACATACTCAAAACAAAAAGGAAACTGTCTGTAAGAAAGCATTTACTTCTATATACGGCATCACCGAAAACCGAGTTAGACGTCTTAGTACCTTACTGCAACAATCCATTACACCGCACGACAAACGAGGCCAACATCAAAAGGTCAACACCACACCTCCTACTGTTTTAAAAGCTATTCATGACCACATTCTTGATTTTCCTCGAAAACGAACGCACTATTCAGGCAAAGAAATTGAATATTTAGATGCCCGCCTAGATGTCAAAACAATGCATGCTATGTTCAGAAAAAAATTTCCAGAATTGAAAGTTACCTATGCTTTTTATGCAAACTATTTTAAAACAACATTTTCTCTACGTTTTGGACGACCCCAGATAGATACATGTATTGAATGTGAAGAATTAGAGGTAAAAATAAAAAGCCCTACGTTAGGCTTTAACGCAAAGAAAGCATTTGAAGCCGAAAAGGCAGTTCACAATAGGCGGGCAAAAAAATTTCATAACAAAATCGCCGCAGTAAAACAAATTTGCACTAGTCAGGATGACGTTGCATGCTTGACCTTTGACTTCATGCAAAATTTACCTTTGCCGCATCTACCCATACAAGAAATAGTTTTATCTGAGACAGCTATGGGTTAATTGTTTTGGGATAAAAAATTTGAAGACTAATGAGACTGTGTTTTATGTATATCATGAAGGCATAGCAAACAAAGGAGCAAACGAAGTTTGTTCAATGCTTCTACATTACATGGACAACTTTTTAGGAGAAAATATTAATGAAGTAATACTCTTCTCAGATAACTGTCCAGGCCAAAATAAAAATCATACAGTCATACGATTTTTACTATCATTGACAGACACAGGCCGATTTTCGAAAGTAACGCATTATTTCCCTATAAGAGGACATTCTTTTCTTCCCAACGATCGAGACTTCGGAGTTGTGAAAAAAAAGATTAAAAAGTGTGACCGTATATATGTTCCTAATGAGTACTATAAGATTATGTCAGAAGCAAGCCCCAATTTTAAAGTCTTTATGTTGTCAACAGAACAAATTTTAGATTTTGCTAAATGGTGGCCAAAATTTTATAAAAAAGTATGTTTGTCAGATGAGAGCTTTGGTAAGCACATTCCAAAAGAACTGAAACAGTCATTCTCACTATCTTGTTACATGGCATTCCAGTATGATAAAAATAGAAAAGGAGTAGTGGTTGTTCATGAGTTTATAGATGGTTTACGTAGACATACATTTGACTTGACCAGAAACAAAGCAAGTGCCATCTTACTACCCACAGAAAATGCATATCCAGCCGGCAGTGTTCCCATAAATCCCAAAAAGATAGAAAATATCAAACGAGTGAAAAATAGTGTCATCCAAGAACATATTCCATTTTATGAAGGAATTTTCAACTGGCCAACTGGAGAGGAAAATGACGGTCCAGATGTCGAAAACGACGAAGAATTTGATTATGTTCCATAATCTTTTTATTTTTAATTATTTAACTGACGTATTATATTTAAAAAAAAACTCAAATAAACCATTTATCTTAATATTTTTCTGTTTATTTATTTTTAAAATTAAAATTTAATTCCTCAAAATAGAATTCCGTGTAAAAACCAAACAAGTCATTTTATAATTTTTTTTTTTATGAAAAAACCATTCATATGTTTATAGTAATTTCATCAACATTAGTTATAGTCATGTAGTTTATATTAAAAAAAAATACGTTTTTTCACTTTATAAAGATACTTTTTGTGCAAAACAGTTTTTTCGCTCTACTGAAAAATTAACTATTTTGACTTATGTGGTTTTTGAAATGAACGATTCAATTAAATGAAATCTTTTTTATGTTCATTTTATTTTATAAATTAGTAAATTTTATAAATTATTTTAAAATTAGTTATTTTGTCTTAATAACCTAAAATAATTTTTTAAATTTGTAGATTGTCGTTAGTGGGTCGTAAAAAAATATACTGTACAACTCGAGTGGATTGTCCATATCCATTCTTGTTGCACAAACTACTATTTTACGTCCAGCAAACAATATTTAGAAAACAATATCTATTTCAATGATAGAATATTTTTTGACAGTCTTCAAAAAAGGAGGAGATTCTCAATTCGTAAGAATATTTTTTTTTTTGGTAAAATTTAACTGTCAGTGGAACACAAATTACGTCAGACTATTATGGCATATTAAAGCCCAATGAATAGCTAAGTAATCTCTGAAATCTTTATTATAAAATGTATCCACATTGATCAATAATAATTAAGCAATATAGTTTGCTTCAAACAAGCAGATAAATATAAATTTAAGCTAAATTAGCTAATTATTTTTTTTAGCAAAGCTCATCAGTTCAATTTTTCGCCGATTACGAAAAATCTCTTGGAAACTACATCACAGATGTTGACGGAAATGTATTCTTGGATATTTTCATGCAAATTTCTTCAATGCCTATTGGATACAACCATCCAGCAATGTTAAACGTGTTCAAAGATGAAAAAAGACTGGTATGATTAATAAACGGGCAAACACAACAAATATAAAAACTAATATTTCCTTTTACAGAAAGCTCTTGTTAACAGACCAGCATTAGGATCCTTTCCAGGGGAATATTGGCCCAAAAAACTCAAAGACGTACTCTTGTCCGTATCGCCAGGCCTTCCCAACGTCATGACAATGATGTGTGGGTCTTGCTCAAATGAAAACGCTTTCAAATGCTTATTCATGACCTACATGAAACACCAAAGAGGCGAAAACGTCGATTTCTCAGAATTAGAAAAATCTTCCTGTATGGTGAATCAGCCGCCAGGAGCACCTGATTTAACCCTTCTATCTTTCCATGGCGGATTTCATGGGAGGACCATGGGTACGCTATCAACGACACATTCCAAAGCTATACATAAATTGGACGTACCTGCATTTGACTGGCCTACTGCTTCATTTCCCAAGTATAAATATCCGCTAGAAGAACATTTTAAAGAGAATAAAGCTGAAGATGATAAGTGCTTGGCTCAAGTCGAGGAATTAATAGAAGAGTACAATAAAAAAGGTTGGTATACTTGTACCTTTTTTATGTAGAGCCGCGACCTGCCTAATTTAGTTTGTATACAGGGTGAATCCTAAATTGATACTTTTTTAACTGTGTATAGAAGAGAAGTCGTTAAAATAACATTATTTTTCAAACAACTTAAAATTACTCATGCGCAAATTCTATTTCCGCTTAAAATCATCAAAATTTGTTGTTATGTTTCCTACCCTGAGTTCCAATACGCTAGTTCAGTGATTATTTCACATACTTTGATTCAAAGTATGTGGATGATTTATTTATGGTTTATGGTTCCACTGACAATTAAAGTGACAGTAGATTTTTTGAGTGCGTTTTGTTTACCTAAATTATATCGTTTTTTCACTTTTATAAATATATTCCTAAAGTAAGTAGATAACATGCATCAAATATACAATCGTTTAGTTACCAATTACATACCTTTAAACTATTTTTTATGACCTGTAAACAATGTTTAGAAATAAACTTAAAACAGTAAAAACGTATGTCAAATTTATTAATGTTTTTGTTAAAAGTTTGGTTAGAATTACATGTCAGTGGAACCAAAATGACATCACACCGAACTAACGTATTACACATCCGCAAATGTTGTTTTGTTTTTGCTTTTGATAGTAATGGTAGGGAAGCCAGTGGCACTTTGTGTGTTACTTGCGGAAGGCAAAATTACAATTACATCGTACATTCTTACCTTAACGAAAATAGAATCCGGAGCCCTCGATGAAGACGTCTTAAAAAAGCCTGTGTACATGGGCGTCGTTTGGGGGGAGGGCAGTTTCCCCTCCCTGGCTTTTACGACTTAATCAACAACGCATAAGACATGCATTACTGATATTTCGTTAGGTATATAGGTACTGTGTGCCACAGTTTGACAACGGTGTATACGGTAAAATTACGGAACTAACACAACTGGCAATGGCTCATATTTTCGTTGTCACCGTGCACGCATAACAAACGCAACGCATAATATGTTAGGTACCTAGTCTTTGACTGCAGTGGGATTCTCACCTTTCAATACAGCATAAGTCGAGACGCCTATCATCGTTCGACAGACTGCGATTCTTATATAATGTCTCTCTCTATTCAACACGTGACGTGGCAAGTTCACACATAATAATCTCTGTGCTGATTGAATTGTTTAAGGAAACAGAATAGGTAACATCACAGGTTTAGAAATCAAGATGCCACGAATTAGGGGACAACAATCTCATAGAAATAATATTCAGGCTAATACAGTTGAAGAATATTATAGGTTGAATGTATTTATTCCATATCTTACGTCGCTTACATCACGCTTTTCCGAAGACTCTAGTGTTAGTTCTTCTTTATTAAGCCTCTTACACTAAAAACTACCGATTAGAAAATGAAAATAGTGGAAAAATTTGAAATCAACAATTTTGAAGCTAAATATCAACGTGGATAGCTAACTAAAGTACAAAAGAGAATCCTGTACACAGTGAGCTGTCCATTAATAATATAGCGTCCAAACATTGTGAATTTTATCCAGGCATACAAAAGGCTTTAAAAAGCAATCTTGTGACTTATTGATAAGAAACCAGTTTTAATCTTCCGGCAGGCGCGCTCACAAAGTTACATGAACAGGCGCGCATGTATCTCACTACCATATTTTGGTATAAAATAAATTAAACATCAGTACCAGTAGATTTTTCAAGTCTTCACAATCATTTTCGTTATTTAGTTTGTATTTTTTTCCTGGTGCCATTTAAATTAAAACATAAATACAACATACATAGGCGCATGTATCTCTTAGATACATATAATATCTTATCATTATATTGTAACATAGAATGATAATAGAAAAATATATTGCAAGCATATTTATACATTATAGCAGCAAACGTTCAAAAACCGTAAATGAACTAAAAAAATATGAATTAAAAATAACTTACATAAACTGTCGTGTGTAACTGTGAGATAGAAAATATCATTATCTCAAAACGGCTGACCACTTGGAAGTCACATGGCATACTGTTATTACTGTTACATAGGACCACTGGAGCCAGGAAGGTAGGAGCAGAAAGGTCTTGCTCTTTAAACGCGGTAGTACAAATGAAAAGAAAATTACGATGTATCTGAGGGATACATGCGCCTGCCCGAAGGTTAATCATTAATATCTGTATTCTTTTGAACTAAAAATAAAGAAAATATAAATTACAATCGCAATTATATTAATTATTTTTGTTAATACATTTTAATTCCACGTTTTGACATTATTTAACTTCTCATACATTTTATCTTAAATACTGTTGCCCGCCTTATGTTTCGAAAAATCGAAAAATCAAAAAAATCGAATAATCGAAAAAGCGAATAATCGTTAAATCGAAAAAAAGTGTAACTTGAATTAATATCAAAGAAAAAACTTGAATTAATATCAAAGCAAAAAAAAACTGCATAAATAAAATAAATAAATAAATATAATTGCATAAGATAAAAAATGCTATGCAATAGCTTTACCGCGGCAGTCCCCGAGTGCCACACGTATTTTTTTTATTTACGTCAAAAGTTAATAGAAAAAAGTTTGCTGGTACCTTCTTGAAATTCGATTCACAGTACCTTCTTGCTTGCTGATAGGGCATTTCACCGCCAGATATATTGCAGCAAACGATTTTCATTAATAATATATATTATATTATTCTATAACAAAAAAAATGAGCCCTGCGTAAATAAAACATATTATTATAATAGTTTTATTTTTCAAACTTGAAAGATTTCCACCTCTACCAAGATGGCAGCAAACTTTTTTCTATTTTTATTTTTTATATTGGCTTTGTGAAAACGTCGTCATCGAGCGCTCCATAGCTGGTAAGAATTAACGATACAATTATAATTCAGCCTTGTGCAAATGTGTAAAAAAAAACAATCACTGGGTCCCCTACTATGTAGACTCGATGACAGTTGTTTAAATTAACGATGACATGGGGTAATCGTCGACATCGTCGTAGCCAATAAGAAAGCTAACAGCTAATAAGTTGTTTGGAAAATTGGGAAAATTACTAGATTCAATATTCCCGCCCTTTTTTTCGCGCATGAGTAATGCGAAATTGTCGAATAACGGGAATGGTCCATTATTAAAAACGGACAATGCAACTTATTTACATAAATGTTTACACGACAACACTTTGTATTTCACTCTCACGCTTTGTGGATGATAACAAAATTGTGTAATTTCAAAGGTAAAAAAGTCGACCCCGAAACTTCTCGCTTGTTGTAGACTAGAAAGTAAAATCTGAGTAACGAGATGCGTGTTGAGGCATTGTTGCTGGAGTGGTGATAACCTAGAATAAAAAGAAGCGTAGGGAAAATAACTGCATCGCTGCCGGCGATGAGATGGTGAGAAGGGTACTCATCATTTCTTGTATTTTGAGGGCATGTCCAATTAGTGTTCTAGAATTTGTTAAATTATTTTAGCTTTGTTGAGTGGGAGAGAGAAAATGCTGCAATATGAGAGATAGAATATACAAAGGAATGTGGTTTGGATGTTATCAGTAACTGGCTACGTGACGTTTCACATGGTTTGAAGGCAATATATTTAGCTTGTAGGATGGGTAATTTGCATTTTTTTAATGTGTGGGTTTAACACAAATGGATAGGACATGGACATGTTGCGAAATGTTATATTTAAATATAAGAAAATGTTATGAGCCCTGGTCGTATTTTTTTTCTACACACACTGTAACCTATGTATGCAATCTTGTAGTATTACTGGCAATTGCAGTCAACAAGATTACTGGTATAGATCAGTATTTTTCATAAATTAAGCAGCATTCTTTAAGTGATTTATTTATGTACAGTAGTTCATTTTGTATAATATTTTAGGACGTCCAGTTGCTGGTATAGTCGTAGAACCAATTCAATCAGAGGGAGGCGATAATGAAGCCTCACCTGAATTCTTCCAAAAACTCCAGAGGATAGCCAAGAAGTATGGTGCTGGTTTGCTGATAGATGAAGTACAAACGGGCGGAGGCCCTACGGGCAAGATGTGGTGCCATGAACATTTTGACTTAGAAACCCCACCAGATATTGTAACTTTCAGCAAGAAGATGATTACTGGGGGATTTTACCACAATATCGACCAGAAGTACGTTCAAATGAGTGTCATTCTATAAACAGCAAACAAGTATTATTAATTATTCTGTATATGTGTGGTGCAGAACCAGTTAGGACACTGTGCACCCTCCAGGGGCATGTAGGGTCTGCCTTTCAGCTTGCCAAAAAGACTGCTGATTGATAATGTCGACGAGAGGTGTCTCTAAATACCCCTATTAATTAAGTCGTCTTTTACGACAGGCATATACGCTGTTATGTAAATGGAAGAGGCTATTTGGTGGGATTCTACCCACCCCGATAAATGCTCAGGTTGATATTGTGACTAAATTTAGGCAACGTTATTTTTAATTACTCAGCAGATCCTTTGTCTAATCTAGTCGTCAACTTTCAACACGAAATTTGTTTTATTTATTCTTTCTTTGCACAAAAGTTTTATTTATATTTTTCTAAATTAATTCCTGTTAAATTTATTAATTATATATTAATTTGAAATGCGTACAACGTTGTCTAATTTGTTTAGTTTTAGAAATTAAATAGACTTTATATGTACTTTTTATTTTAAGCCTCCAAATCATCCTAATTTTTAATATTTAAATTTCCTTTCATTTTGTATATCAAAAATATACAGTATGTCCGAAATTCTAGTCTCTATATTGGTATCTTGCTAAAATAAATAATAGAAAGTCGGTTAAATAGGGAATGTTTTAGAGAATTTGATGCCGCTCTGGGACCTATTTTGAAAATTATTAATAGTTGTGTAGTTTTTGAGTTAATAATAAATAAAACTAAAATTAGCCGATTTTTAAGGCCAGTTTTAAACAATATTAAATGACGCATAACACAACGTTGTTACACAAAAATAGTTACGCAATTCAAAAATATAGATTTTCCAGGACACCCAATTTAAACTTTTTTGTTTCCTGTAAAGCTTGCATTTTAAAAATGTTTAAATCTTTTTTGGGAACTATCATTATTGTTGACCTTGTATTCAAACTATATAAGATTGCTTTGATAATATTAAGAAAAAACTCTCTTTCGAGTTCTGACGATCTTCCAGAAAAGTATATTTCACACCATATTGATGCCATTTTCAACAATAATGTACTAATTTGAATTTTGTTACTATTGAAAATAGTGTTCTTAGTTTATTATTAATAAAACTGGCATATTTTGATTTATGTCAGTCTAGTCGAAATGATACGATCTTGTATCATTGACTGTCGGAATACGACTAAATTTGTGTTACTCTTCATCATCATAAACTCGCTACTTTGTAGTACGGTAAGAACGTCATAACGCTTTTCAGTGGTAATTTTTGGAAGTAGCAACATAATGTCCTTCTTCCACATAAACATATTCGGATTATGCTATACATTTTAACAAGCTTAAAAAAATGGAAATTTTTGAGTTGTGTCTCTATTCTCAATATACCAACTACTATGGATATCTTAATAACCTCCATCTACAGTTTGAAAAAAAAAACACTTTAGTTTATTGATATTTTATGTACTATTTTATTCCAGACCGGCTCAACCCTACAGAATTTATAACACATGGCTGGGAGATCCAGGCAAGCTATTTCTATTAGAAGCATTTTTAGACGTATTGAAGCAACAGAATCTCTTAGATCAAGTGAACTCGGTTGGAGCGAAACTGAAGTCTGGTTTACACGATTACGAAAAAGAATATCCGTCGCTATTGAATTCAGTTAGAGGAAGAGGGACGTTTTTGGCTGTAAACGCTTCAACAACTGCGCTTAGGGACAAACTTGTTGGAAATCTAAAGAAGAAAGGTAAATGTTCATTTCAAAGTAGTACTAGCGGACCTAGACCGTCATAGAAATGAGTAAATTATAATCTAAAACATAAAATAAAAACAAAAACAGAAAATATAAACAAAAAACGTTATTTTTATACATATTTCGAAATATTACACAATATTCACATTTCTAATATTTCGTATTTTTTTAGGTATTCTTTCTGGAGGATCTGGTGATAATGCTATCAGATTTAGACCGTCCCTGACTCTACAACAAAATCATGTTGAAATTTTCTTAGACCGTTTTGGGCAAGTTCTAAAAGAAGTAAAATGATTTCACTATACATTCTGTCTTTGTATACAAACAATATAATTTTCTAAATGCTATGCAATTAAGCATAACGATTAATTATAGGAAAAATAATATAACCCAGTGATAAAAAATGTCGGTTTTATAAAGTAGGGTTAAAAAAATGTGTAAATTAATTTATAGATATAAGCATAAATTATTAGGAATATTATATTCAGTATTGCCATATCATTTTATAAAGAGTTCCTTTTTTGTTTAATAAAATGTTAATAAAAACAGTTACATTTTGTTGTTTATTTCAGTTATTAATTAAGGTGCGTATAGATGTAACGGGCCGGGCCCGGGCCAACAACGGGCCCAGGTTCGTCAGATTTGTACGATGTCGTAAAGCTACCGCACGATGCAAAGAAAACACGCTGATAATTCGCTAACAAACGCACTAATGTTGAGTGTTCAGTCCAAAAAACATTTACAACCTTATTCTGAGAAGAGCAAACCGGACCTACAGGGTCGCGGAGAGCCTAACGGAGCCCGGGGACATTGTATAAAAATTCAAGCCCTTTCGATGTTAATTTCTTAAAAAAAAAAAAGCCTCAAGCAAATCAGATCCTTTCTTAGTGATAAAAAAGTCCTCATCTTCCAGCTCCTCCCTTTTGTAGCAAATTTTTAGAAAAACGTCCTCGGCTAAAGCTGCCATTGTATACATTTTTATCAAGTTACATTCCGCTTTCCAAAAATGATCCCGTTTCGCAGAAGGGTTTTGATACAGCTGAGTTTTTTAAAAAAAATTAAAAGAAAAACTAAATAAAAATACCGCAATCTGTCCGTTAACACATTCACCTACGACACTGTTTCCTATTAGGGACGAAGAGGTACGTCCATGAATGCGAGGATGACATTTCATACCTTGTCGTATTATACTTGTATTCTATTGCATTTTATTACTAAAAACTGAAAAAAATAACCTAAAACAAGTACATGTGGCAACGCAATACAAATTGAACCAAACAGGTTAGCACGGATGTCAGATGTACATTGTTTAACGGTACAAGCCGGGTCTAATTTGATTAAAAAAAAAAGGTTTAAATACCGTGCCTCAAATTTAAATATTATTATTTAGTTCCGAGACAAATGATCTTAAGTATGATATAATATAGTGTTAAGGAACAATTATATATTTTAAACATTTTATTTGCATATTTATAAAGAAAAATTCTCCTTCCAATATATGGCAACTCTGTTTCACATTCCTGAAATTTTCTCACTGTCTATTACTGGTAACGTAGTATAGTACTTTTTAACAATTTTCTATTGAATACACAAAGTGAATCAACAATTATAATCACCTTGCTTACTTAAATTGAAATCTTAAATGCTCATATCAGTAAAATCTTAAGAAGTCAATTAATGTCTACACAAATTTTTCTCATGCTGATTCAGCGAACATGTCAACCTTTCTCTGTCAACCAGATGAATAACTAACGTTTTCCGTCGACCGACCATTTATGATGTATTTTAAAACGCACTCAAAATCGTTTATTAATGAATGACAACAATTTTATTATATGCAACCCAACGTACATTACTATTATTATACATTTATATTGACAGTTACCTATGATGTAGGCAACCAAACATACCAAATTCAAGGTGTGTTAATACTATCTGTCATTGTAAGTCGTTATTTCTTAAAAGATATCTTTATTTTTGAAAAGTACGGTCGACGGAAAAGTTCTGTAACGAAATCGTGAATTAAAATGAAGATTAACAATCTCGAACATTAACGCGCTCGCTTTGCTCGCGCGTCAAATTATCTCGATTGTTGATCGCCCTTATTAATACACTTGTTTGTTAAATAACCATTTAGCCATATGAGTGTCCCAGTAAATGAGATTTAAGCCATACCTATTCAATCTGTCGTCCAAATAATATTATCAAATATCTTATGGTTATAAACTGCTATTTGTGGAGTTTTGATAGAAATGAAATACGAAATGAAATAAAAATATTTTATTATATAGATAAAATTTTAGTTCGCAGTATTTCCAATCGAATAAAAAGCAATAAAAAAGTTTGGTAAAAATAAAATATTAAAAAATTTATGCAACAGTTTCACATCTCTGGTACCATTTTGTTAAATTGGAATTAATTTCGTTACTACTGGCAGCTTGTTTCAAAGAAGAGTAAGCAGCAACATCGGCCACGCCCAGCGTTTTCCTTCCTCCTAGCCATTGTGATTTCCCCAAATATTTGTTGAGAGTTACTAGATGACCTGCACGTTCTGTTTTCGTCTTTGCCCGTACTATTAGGTAACAAATGTCTAAGATGGAGTCGATTTCTATGCAATCGAAGTACGAATCGTAAGATAGTTGACATGGGATCGCCCTGGTTAAGTACCTTAAAAGATTTACTTCTCCTTGGATTGGACTGTGGGATACTATGAATTCTGTGTCGACACTAACTAAAAAATACATTTAATGTTTTTCTTCAAATTATTTTGTTTATTTTATTTTATTATTTTATAATGTAAATAATAAAAATAAATTTTACGATAGGAAACCAGCAGAGGTATCACAGAACTTAACTAAGGAGAATGGATTCGATGTCAATTTTCGCTTAAAATTTACGTTCCAAGAAGATGATTTAAAATTGAAGTTGTTTGAGTTTGTGAAAATAGAACTTTTATTGGGTTAATTATATCTATCTATATACAGGGTGTCCCAATTTTATCAAATGGAACACCCTGTATATGTTTAGGTCATCTGAAAGATACACTCTTCTACTTTTCAAAAATGTATAATTTGTACATGGTGTTTTACAAAATAAATTTGATAAAATTTGGTTACGGTGAATTTAAGAGATTTTTAAAAAACACCCTGTAGTAATACATAATTTCTGTGTCACTAAACCAAAACTTATAGCAAAATAACATATCAGCGAAAACCGCACGTTTCTACGATTAGGCGCTTAAAAGTTATAAGCTCTGGAAACAGGCTATTTTCATTGGGACACCCTGTATATAAAATTGTTTGGACTGACTGACTGACCTATGAACGTACAGGCAAAACTACTGAGTCTAGAAAGCTGAAATTTGGAACATAGGTTTATTTTATAACGTAAGCATTCGCTAAGAAAGGATTTTTGAAAATTTGAACTTTATTTAAGGGGGTAAATGTGAGGAAATGGGGGGAAGGAACTTTTTATTAAAGTCTTTGTTCTTTGAAGTTAGGAACATGAAAATTGGAATTTCAGCTAATGAGTACAAATTAATAATGACGTGTTTTAGGGTTTTGGATTTTCACATTTTAAGGGGGGAAAACAAGGGGTGAAAGTTTATTTGGAAATATCTATTTTTTTTAAAGGTAGGAACTTGAAAATTGGAATTGTAGGTTCTCAATCATAAATAAATAATGAAGTGTTTCAGGGTTTGGGCATTTTAACATTTTAAGGGGGGAAATAGGGGATGAAAATTTGTTTAATAGTATGTATATATTTTTTTGTTATTTAAAGTCTGAAACATAAAAATTTGAATTACAGCTACTGATTAAAAATCAAAAATGATATGTTTCATTGTTTTTGGATTTTCACATTTTAAAGGGGGAAAACGGGGGTGAAAATTTGTATAGAAGTATAAATTTTTTGAACGTTGGAACTTGAAAATTATAATTGTAACATAAATAAATATTGAAGTGCTCTGGTAGTATCATAAAAATAAACTAAAATTAAAAAAAAAAAATATTAAAAATTAATAAAAATTAATAAAAATCAATAAAAAATAATAAATTAATAAAAATGAATAAAAATAATTAATTTGAGTAAAAATAAATAAATATGAACAAGTATTAGAAATTAAAAATTTAAAAAAAAAAAACGACTTCAAAAACGTGCAGATGCCATCACCACATCTTAACCAAATTTATATGGGACCACCCACCACAATCATATAAATCGGACAAGGTGGTAAAGCATTATCGCTAAACATACATAAAAAAAATGAAGAGTTTGAGGATTTTCTCATGGACCCAATTTTTAGATTTTAAACAAATTTATATGGGACCACCCCTGAAGTACCCCCTTTCCATCAAAAAAAGGATTATTGAAATCGGACACCGTGTTAAAGAATTATCGCTGAACATACATAAAAAAAATATCGCGACGAAATGAGAATTTCCTCCTTTTTTGAAGTCGGTTAATAAATATAAAGAAAAATTAATAAAAATGAATGAAAATCAATCAAACTAATAAAAATTAATTAAAAAGGAAGTCATGTATTTTTTTATATTAATAACACGACTACAAGCGAGCAAAGTCGCGGGCAACAGCTAGTTGTTAGATATTTTTATAATGCCAAATTATACCGTTTTTAATGGTTGGAGCATCTAATTAATTAATAATAAATTAATACCTAGGTAAATCGAATATCATTCACTGTTGGGTTCCAATTAATAGTGCTGTTCCTAAAGTGGCGATGGAAAACATCAATAAGGCATACTCAGAACATTATATGCTAATTTACTTAGTTGCATTAACGCCATGAAAAGTACTGCTCCAAATGTCAATGACAAAAAATTCAAATTAAGATTATTTTTCTTTTGATGGGTTGGGTAATGATCATTAATACATCATAGCTTAAAGCAATTGTAAAAAATATGGAGGAAATAACATAATAAGTGTGCTCAACAGAGTGCACTGATGAAATTGAGTAATAACTTGAATTACTTATTTATTAGCTCTTAGGCCACCGAACCTTTGAATAAATACAGTTTTAATTGTTTTTATACTCAGAAACGATATAAATATATTTAAACAAAAAAAAATAATTAATATGGGTCTTGACTTACCATTTTTCCAAATCAGCCTGATATTAATTTTGGGTATCCCAGATTTCTCTTTATGACTAAGTAAAGATTGTTCCAATTTTTGTGCATTATCTGTCAATTTTGAGACTGATGAATGCAGATAGCAAGTAACATTAAAATTTATTGAGTCTTGGAGAAGTTTTTGGAGAATTTCTAGAGAAAACGGTGGATGTGTAGGATTTGCATTTACCACTAAATCAGGAAGATCGCCAGTAAGCTATAATAAAAAATAAAGTCAAAAATAATAATATTTATCTACTATAATTGAATCTTAAAAACCTAATTTCATAACTCTTTCTACCTTACCAATATATTTTTAGAAGAATAAAATATACAGGGTAGTTCATGTAGTTTCTTACAGTTTGTATCTTTGAAATGGGAAGTAAAATGTAATATGTTAAAACAGTAGTAATTTATGAAAGAGAATATATACAAAATCAGGAACAATACTTTGAAGTGAGTTACCCATCAGTATTAGATTTTAATATCATTGTATTTGCCTTAAAGAGTACTTTCAAATAATTTAAAAAGATATGTTCCATTAAAAATTTCAAAACACCTTTTATAAAATGAACAACAGGACACATACATTGTAATAAATGTAAAACAGGTATCAATTTTTAAGATGGCGTGATTTATTAAATAAAAATATAATATATTTTTAAAATCTTCATTTGAGATACAAATTTTGTTTTAGACACATGCAGTTTGGTTTTATACAGGCTGGATCAAAACTAATGACACATAGAGTAACCAGAAATTATTTCGATCAAATATGAAGATTGTACCAAATATGCCATAGTGAAAAAATAAAGAATTTCAAACTCCTTATAAAATTGTTACTAAATTTGGCAGAAGGGCATTATTTAAGACAAGATATATGATTTTATTTAAGATTTTAAATTTTGGTATAGAGGGCCCCACACCGATTCTTGATGACGAAAAAATTACGTCAATTTTGACACCCTGTATCTTATTCCACATCAAAATTTTTACTAACGCATATTTGGTTCAATCCTCAATTTGATCCAAACAATTTGTGATTACTCTATGTCTTATGGTCCACCTTGTATAAATATTTCTATTGAAAACAAAGGCATATTCCTCCCTAAATTAAAAATGCTTTATTACCAACAAAATTATATTAAAAAGTTTGGAACAAACATTTTTTATGTTGCAAAATACTTTATCGAATTTCATCAAGGAAAAATATTTTCCTTTTTTGCTAAAGTGGACATCAAAGATTATCTTTTTTCTGTGACAGGAAAAAAGTCTGACATTTTATCTCTTTTGGCAGGTAACAAAATGTCACTTTTTATGAAATTACTTTTTTCCCCGTTTCCCGGGAAAAAAGTGAGTACTTTTTTCCCGGATACATATACACATAAGTAAAGGTAAAATTTTAGAATATTTTTTTCAATATAAAATGGTCGTTTTTCCCATCACAGAAAAAAATAGTGTATTATACACGGGAAAAATATTAGATTCTATTAGAATCTAATACTTTTTCCCTTGTATAATAAATAACTAATGCTGATGGCACACATTTCTTATTAAATTATATCCAAAAAAGCCAATGAATGTTGAATCAGACTTTCAAAAGTCTCTGACATAATATCAATGAAAGAATAAAATAAGGTTTTTGAAATATATCTGCATCTGCAGGGTGTGGAGCATACATTGCCCTACGGCACTTAAGCCGGGGAGGATAGGCGAAACTGATTTATCTCGATTCATATTGGTCATAGGAAAAGTGTAACAACAAAAAATGTAAGTTTAAAATTTTTGTCCTAGGTTGACTAATTGCATATCTCAAAAAAACCTATAAATACCATTACAAATAAAGTGTTTTAAGATTTTTCCCGTAGTCTGGGAAATAGCCAAAAATTGTAATTTTTGAGCAATTGAGCAAAATACAAATAAATCAATGGGTGAAAAATTTACCAAAATAAATATTCTGAAAATTCTCCAACCACCAATGTACTTTTTGAGAAATGTTGTGTAAGGACATACTGTTTGAATAAGTTACAATTGCAATGTGTAACGCGATGACTGCCCAGGACTTTGTTAAAATCGGCAACGCTGCATGAACGTTACACAAGTTACGGGAGCCACAGCGCCATCAATCGTCAAGCCAAGGAAGAAGTGGAGTTCTGAGTTAAAAATAGAACAATAAAAGGCGTGACCGCGACAACACAAACGTTCTGATTTTATCTACTTTGTTATTTGTTATTAACCGACTTCAAAAAAGGAGGAGGTTATCAATTCGTCGCGATATTTTTTTTTTTTTAATGTATGTTCAGCGATTATTCTTTAACACGGTGTCCGATTTCAATGATTCTTTTTTTGTTAGAAAGAGGGTACTTCAGGGGTGGTCCCATATATATTTGGTCAAAATCTAATAATTGGGTCAATGAGAAAATCCTCAAACTCTTAATTTTTTATGTATGTTTAGCAATAATTCTTTAATACGGTGTCCGATTTCAATGATTCTTTTTTCGTTAGAAAGAGGGTACTTCAGGGGTGCTCCCATATACATTTGGTCAAAATATAATAATTGGGTCCATGAGAAAATCCTCAAACTCTTCATTTTTTATGTATGTTCAGCGATAATTCTTTAACACGGTGTCCGATTTCAATGATTCTTTTTTGTTAGAAAGGGGGTACTTCAGGGGTGGTCCCATATAAATTTGGCCAAAATCTGATAACTGGGTCCATGAGAAATTCCTCAAATTCTTCATTTTTCATGTATGTTTAGCGATAATGCTTTACGACCTTGTCCTATTTATATGATTCTCTTTTTTGTTAGTAATGGGGTACCTCAGGAATGGCCACATATAAATTTGGATAAGATGTGCTGACGGCATCTGCACGTTTTTGAAGTCGGTTTTTTAAAATTTTTAATTTAGATCACTTGTTTAAATAATAATGTTCTATATTTTCTGATCAGGTTTCCTAAAGAAATTATTCAACGTAGAATTTGGCTGCAAAATCTATGCCTGGTGATGGAGGAAGACATTATGAAAATGAAAGAAGCCTTAGTATGTTCTGACCATTTTTGTATGACAGATACCTATTTATGAAAATTTAAGTGGTAGACACATCTTAAAACATAATGCTATACCTATCAAATAAGTACAGTATTTTTATAGTTCTTGTGTTATTTAATAAATAAATATACCTACCAAGTACTAAAAATGTTATTATACTCCTCACATAGTAGTATGTGAAGAGTATTATAGGTTTACTTTGTCGGTCCGTCCGATGATAATAATATTAAAAAAATAGGGGGTTAAGGTGGGTTAAAATATAAAAAAAAATTAACTAAAAAAGGACAATGATATCAACTTTAAATTTTTAGCAAAAATGCTCTATAAGCTTATAAATTTTGAAAAAAATCTGATTAAAAAATGAATGGGGGTTTAGGGGAGTTGAAATTAACAAAAAAAAATTACTCAAAAACAAAAAATAATATCGACTTGAAATGTTTAGCAAAAATCAAGCTCTATAAGAAGACGAAAAAATGTGCAAGATGACGGCATTACTATAGCAAGATACGCCAATTTGGAATTTTACCTTTTAGACCCTCAGAAACAACATCAAAAATTAGGCCTATAGTAGTATAATGTTCTTGACTCAAATTAATTTTCGCGCGCCTATCATTTGTCACCAATAGGTAGGATATTTATTTACATTGTGTTTGTTTTTAGCTGTTTTTTTGGTAATATTATCGTTATAATAGTATTTTTGAGTTTCATTTAGTGTTAATTTAAGTTTAGTTGCTATGGTTTTGTCATAAATATAATATTTATCATGTGTTTATATCTAATTTGTAGGAAATATTAACCTATCTGAATGCTGCACAAACATCTAGAAATATTTGTTTACTTAACTCATGACATCTTTTATTATGTGGTTTAAAGGAAATTTCAGGTACCTGACGTTTATTATTGATAAATTTAATTAAAAATCTAACTATTCTTATATTTTGAAGTGAATGGTAGTAGGTACTTTGTAAACATGTATACGGTAATAAAACTGTCACAATGCAGAATGCATTTTGATTCTAGATATAAAATGTTGCAAAATCTTAATAACGGGAATTTGTAGGTATACATTTATCACAAGAAGCAAAATTTTAGAACTTACGATTGAAAATTATTGAATGACATTAACACCATATAGAATGCAATTTGCTAGAGACTTTTTCGCAAATTTCGCAAACAGACTATAAGAAATAAACAAATGTAATGCTCACAAATTAAAATATAAACAGCAAAAACGAACGCCAATGTTGCCAACTGTTGAATTTTTAATAAACTGAAATTAAAAAAAAATCAATCTATTAAATCGTTTTTATAAAAAGGCTTAAATAAATATAGAGTATAATCACATATTGCTAGACACAAATTTCGCTACTTAAAAAGGTATTTCCTCTGCTATAAAGGTGTTAAAATCCGCTGACGTAGCGGAATTCCAGTACTTTGGCAACACTGGAAAAATTCCTGTTACAAATTGCCATCAGAGGGCGTACCACTTAAATTGAATCGCGAATAATTATTTATTTTATCACATATTTTAAAACAAAACAAAAATCTCTAAATACACATGTTATATTTGAAATAAGCATTTACTGACAAAAATCACATTTGCCATAGAAAGGTCGAGGTTAACAATAACAAATCTTAACAGTTTACCAACATTTTTTTGCATCATTTGCATGATTTTCAAATTTAAGAATTAAAATACATTTTTATCAAGTACCTATTAAATTTAATTGACTCATAACATTATGATTTAAAGGTACTTATATAACACCTTATCAAAATAACCTGAGAAAATTAATGAGAAAACTAAGTAGTTTCTAATATATTCACTTAGAAATTTTCATATTTTTTCTACTATCCTTTTAGAATAATTTGGAGAAAAAAAATTACAAAAACTAAAATATTTATAAAGTCCGATCAAAGTCAAGCACACACACCCTTCAGAGTCTCAGTAGGTGTGCAATTATTTGTATTCTACTGGACATTATCCTTAAATACATATTTTAATATCAACAAAATTATACCTAAAGAAATATAAATATATACAAAAATAAAAGGAATTTTTCTCATTTTGTTTTTAAGTTTGTAGGAAATTCATGATTCATGAAATAGGAAAATATTGAAAATCATTTTTAAATACTAATTTTATAATTGCATTTGCATATTATTTGAAGATGAATCCAATTGTAGCACATTTATTTTTAAGTGTTTCAGTTATGCTGTTTTTACCTATTACACTGTTTAAGTTTTACATATTAGCAATAAGTTTTATGTTAATTTATTTCCAATTTCACAAATTTGCTAGTCATTTATTTATTATAGAGGGATTTTAACAATTTCTACTACGGATTTGATTACCTCTGATTTTTTTGTTAAATTATTTTTATTTTTCCATAGGTTGGTTAAAAAAAATTTTTTTTCTTCAGTTAGTTTCTCATGGTAAAACATCTTTCTTTCATCTATTATCTTACCCAATCTATTTCTGAGTTGGGTGTATTCCAATGTGTTCTCAGTAGTTGGATTTAGTTTCATTTTTTTATATAATTTGGATTTCTTATTAACTAAACTCATAATACTATTTGTCATCCAAGGTTTTCGCTTTTTACATTTTTTTGGTTTGATACAGTCTGTATTGGCTTCACTTATATAATTAACTTTTTCTATAGATATATCAACTTTTTCTTCTGAGTTAGCAGAGGAATATACCTGTAATTAATTTTATTTTTTGCATTAATTGTTGGACCTTTTTTGAATTATTTTTGCAAATTTCGAAAATTAATGCTAACAACAAAATAGGTAGCCAAAAAGTTATTTATTAGACAAAATTAAGTAAGGACCTGAACATAACTGCCCAATATAATAAAATTATTTTACAATACTTCCAAATTTGCAGGATAACTACATTTAAGAACTTAAAACAATGCAATTTTATATTTTTTAAAAGAATCATCATTGGGTTTTAAGATTAATAACAAAAAGCACTGTAAAATATAGGTTCCCTTGTTTGCTTCAACTTTTTTTTTATTATATTTTGCATATCACAGTGGTGATATCTATTAACTTAAAACGGATATTTTTAGGACATTTACTTATTATATAGATTGAAATTTGTAAATATATAATAATACAATGTGGGGTTGGGTTGAAACAGTAAACTTATTGCAGCTGATGAATATAATAGTGCTGCTTTCTAGGAGATATGATTACAGGTAAATTAAGTTTTTCTTTACCTAACTGTTATAGTTAGGAATGTCACATAATTGATTTTATTTTCTAATTTATCTGTTTAGAAATCCTTAGGTACCTAACTTCAATTAGTTAAGTAGTTTTATTTTTTAAGAGATTTTTATAAAATGTTAATTAATTCGAAAATATAAACAAAATTGTAACAGTTTTACACTCAAATCATCTTCGACTGATATGAAAAAAATATATTTTACATATTTTCTGTATACCTACTTAAACAGTACAACAAAGACTACAACCTAAAACTTAATGCCTCAAAATAATAAATAACCATTTTTAGAAAATTATTATTTTCCTTCATTTTGCCAACAATTTTTTTAATGATTATATCTACAATATTTATTTTCTTTTTATTAGTTAAAACAATTTAAAAAACAGACCCTATGCCAGAAAATTTGTTAAATATTATATAATCTATTATTGTATTAAATATCTATATAAAAAAAAGATAATTCAAAAGTTATTTGTTCAACCTTGTTAGCATGCCATTATTATTATATTAATATTAAAAATATAAACTTACCCTTTGTGTTGAAGCTGTTGAAAATGAATTTTGTGGTTTGACTGCATTTGTTGGACTAATTTTGAGATCCAATTTAATAGATTGAATTTGCTTTTTAAGATCACCAAGTTGTTTTAGGATATCTTCTTGTTTGGCCACCAAGTCTGCCATGCCAGAAATGTGTTGATTATTCTAAATGGGTAATCTTAAATAAATTAAAAATGTCCTAAATAGCATTAATAGTAGTTATTTGTTAAAATTAATTTAAAACTTGTGATATAATGTTAGAAGGTGTAGCATGAGAAAGCATACAAAAAAATAATCAGAGGACACAGAAAAGTCAACAGGAAAACATTAATAGTTCCTTCTTTGCTTTCATTAGTTATTTGACAGTTGTTCGCAAAAATTGATAAGTGTGGTATCATGCCAGGTAATTTTGTGAAATATGAGGTAAGTAGATAATTTTAGGAAGCAAATAAGGGGTTAAAAAAATCTTTAAACACTAATATATCAATGGAACTATATAAAACCTTTAAAAACTGTTTAACCTGGTCGAAAATCGATGAATTCTTGTTCAATGTGGAAACGTGATCGGTAGACTCGGCAACCATTCCTTTGGTGTCTCTTGAGTGGATATTTTTTAAAGTATACATGCATTTAGGCAGTTTTACCGGTAAATCGTGCTTCACAATTTGTGTCGTTCGATACATTTTAATAGAACCACTCATCTTTTTAGTGTCGAAACCTTCTAATTTGCTCACAAACTCTTTTATTTAACTTTTTCGGCATCCAACTTGATGGGTGAATAATGGTCCATAGACGTTCGTTTAAGGTACAATCTAAATTTTACAACTCCGAAAACAGGTTTCAATTTCACTAATCAGTACAATGTTGATACTTATATTAATAACAGAATTTTTTAAATTAATTTGTTAATCTGTGTTGTTGTAAATTTAACAGTTATAGGTGGGTACTTTTATTAAATTATGTTAAATTTGTCTAAAAACGAGTCGATAATGGTGAGTGACAGAAAGTGTCAATCGGCCATGTTGTTTCCTAATTTGTCCGTTTGCGGTTGCGTCGATTATGCGCAATGGCTTTTATTTTCTATCTCTCTTTCCGGTGGTACCGGAAATAGTTAAAAATTTTAAAAAATATTATGAAAATGCCAATATTTTTTGTTTAGTTTTATCTTAAAATTTAATTGATACAATATAATAAATAAGCTGTTCTTGAATATTGAGTTTTTACTGAAAAATATCGACATTATGTTTGGACTACGTTAGCGACATCTTCAATTTATATTAGGAGTTATTTCCTGAAGGCTTGGATTGGACGTCAGGGCACACCAAGAAAATCAATTTTTGCTCGAAGTTCTAGTGTTTGTGCTAAAAATAAATTTATTTATGTTTTAAATTTTAAGTGACCAAATAACTAGTGTAAGAATAAGTGGTTTTGCATAAATTGAGTTCAGTTAAAAATTATAATTGCAAGTTGTCATGGCGGCCGTGTGATTGACCAATAGAAACGCTCGATGCTTCGGTTGTTGAAGTGTTCTTTTTCGCTTCGCGATACGCGTCATTTAACTATTTTGTGATTTTTTTGGTGAATTGAGTGATTCTTTCGCAAACATTAGAAAAACATAATGAAAATTACATGAGATATGAGATTAAACCATAAAAATCATCTTACATTAGTGCAAAATGCGTTTTTGGTTGTTTGTCACGTGACCTACCCGATTATTATGGCGAAAAGATCGGACAACGACCATGAATCGTTTTTCTAAGTAAAATTTTGACATTCGCATTTGTATACAGGTTTGTTTTCCTAATATACCACGTGCATTTTAGCTACTGATTGACAGTTGACCAACTCGATGTCAACAAGAGGCATGAAAAAGAGGGGGCGTCCCCCTAAGGTCCAGGTTGCGGAAAGAACCAAAAAATTTCAGTACCACCTTCTAAAAAAGCCAAAATATTTATTAAATTATAAACCACGGGAAGGCTCCCAGCCGAGTACGCCAACAGCCTCTAGAGCGTCTTCCCCACAAGAGAGTGAATCCAGTAGACGAAGCAGTAATAGAATAAGGGGAAAAGATGGACATAGAGCAAGTAGAAAATCTGGCTATGTGGGCTCAGCATACCAGCGAAGGGGGTACAACACATCTCAGAGTGACTATCACGAATCTGAGTATCACTATGGCTCAGATTTTGGAGATGATTCTAGTGATAACAAAAGTGATATCGAAGATGAACTGGGAGTGTCTGAAAGCGAATCGGAGGGTTCAGTGGGTGAGCCTAGTAGTGATAGTGACTTTTCTTTGAGTAGTTTTAGTACTATGAGTGGAACTCCTCGGAAAGGGTTCAATGTGAACAGGGCACCCACTCCAGAGCCTCCACTGTGGCTACAAAACCGAGAAATACCTCCACTAGTGTTACCTAAGTCTTCTGATGATTTACTAGTACCTAGAAACAGAATAATAGAAGTTATAAGTATTTACGAAGTTTTGAGGCATTTTAGAAATCTTGTAAGATTATCCCCATTTAGATTAGAAGATTTTTGTGCTGCTATCATGTGTGAAGACCAAAGCAGTTTATTAGCCGAGATCCATATAATGCTCATGAAAGCCTTATTCAGGGAAGAAGATTCCCAACAAACTCATTTTGGGCCTCTAGACCAAAAAGACAGTGTCAATATATCTTTGTACCTGCTTGATTATATTACATACCCCGAAGTATTGAGAGCTTATGTAGAAAGTGATAAAAGTTTTGATCAAAAGGTGCTGGAAATTTTATCCACTACAGATTATCCTTTTTCTACTCTTGAAGATAGGATCAAAGTTCTTCAGTTTTTAACTGATCAATTTTTGACAACAAATCCTGTTAGAGAAGATCTACTGAGTGAAGGTATTTATCTCATATTTTGTAACTTATTACCTATTTAAAAAAAATACAAGTGAACATTAATTACTTCTTTTATCTTTTAAATTTACCTAGATAATAATTATTTTTTTAGAAATATTGCTTATTTTGTTTTATAATTAACATATCTGTATTTCCATGTAACTAATTCAAATAATTTTTAAATATTTTACATAGGTATTTGTGTAATAATCACTTACTGTTTTTGACTATATTAAAATTATTTTGTATAATTTTTAATCGATTTTCAAAAAAAAATTGGAGCATCTCAATTTATCGGAATATTTTTCTTTTTTATGTACCTATGTTCAGAGATAATTTTTTACCAGGTTGTCCAATAACTAATTCAAATAATTTTTAAATATTTTACATAGGTATTTGTGTAATAATCACTTACTGTTTTTGACTATATTAAAATTATTTTGTATAATTTTTAATCGATTTTCAAAAAAAAATTGGAGCATCTCAATTTATCGGAATATTTTTCTTTTTTATGTACCTATGTTCAGAGATAATTCTTTACCAGGTTGTCCAATTTCCATGATTCTTTTCTGTTAGAAAAGGGGTACCACAGGGTTAGTCCCATATAAATTTGGTCAAGATTTGATTATAAGATCTGAAGAAGTAGTCATCAAATCCTTTATTTAAAAAAAAAACATTTTATAATAAGGGTAAATAAATAAAAAAATATATATACAGGGTTTTAGTATATTTGACTGACAATGCTCTACCCCAGAGAGCTCTCCTTAATTGATGAATTTTGATTGGGAACTTGGACTCTTAAAGGGGTTATAACTCAATAATAATAATACTCTCCCTAAAACTATGCATTTAAAAAAATTTAAAAAGTTACCACTTTAAGAAATGATGGAATGTTTATATGATTCAAATAAGGAAAATTTGCCAAATGAGAATAATATGAAAAATAAATGAAAAAAATTCATTCAAATATTTCATGAGACTCATAACTGCGCCCTACGCATATTTAAGTCCGATACAATACACAAAAACAATTATTTTTAAAATACAATATTGTGTAGCAGACAATAGTCTTTTGTATTATTGCTGCAGCGAAAAGGTTAAGGGTTCATCAATTAATGAGAGCCCTCTGTGGTAGAGCATTGTCAATCAAATATACTCACACCCTGTATACCACCAACTACTTAAATATTTTTAACATTAAGGAGTTATGGCAAAAATTGCTTTCTAAAACACAGTATCAGAGTTTTGTCTGTTATAAAAATTAAACAAAAAAAGAGAACATTCTTTTTTTTTGGATCATCTATAGTAATAGGCAATGTGATAGCATTTTTTTAGGACATTCTATCCATAAATTATTTTTTCTTATGGTTTTTGGTACGATCGACTAATATATTTTAAATCAGGATAGCTTTACAAAAAGTACATATATTAGTACCAACTCTAAAAGCAAAAAAGATACTGTGAACATTTACATGTAAAAGTTCTTTGTTTAGATAATACATCCTTTTATTTCTTCTTGTGTAATAGACTGATTATATTTGAAACTTATAACTTAAAGAAATATTTTTTTAGGTTTAACATCTTGAATTTTTTTAAGGTACCTACTTATTTGACTTTGTACAGCAACTTTGTTATTGAACACCCTGTATATTTTTATGTAGTCAGAAACTAAAAAAAAAAAATATGTGTTTCCATAAATGCTCAGCACATTGAACTAATTATTTTTATATTTTCTTAGTTTTCCAAATTAAAATTAATATTTCTAATAGTTTTCCCTGGAGTTACCTACCTACCCTAAAGAAATGTAAAAATTATTATTTTAAATCGCTTTTTTCCTGTGTGCAATATTACGAATTTTGTATTAAATTTATCAAAATTGTTATATTATTTTGGCTTTCATTATAAATCTTTTCATTAACTGTGCTTAATAGTATGGGGATATTAGATGGAAATTGAACTTTTGAGTGATAGAAGGTTTTATAAAACATCCAAATTTGTGAGCCCATTAACAATATTAATATGTACTGATCTAGCCACAATTGTGTCACTATCAGACAAGCACCTTCTTAAAATTAATCAAAAAAAAATCTAATGTCTTATTTTGCAATGATCTTCAAAGGTCAATTGTCTTGCCTAATCTAAAAATTGAACTTAATAATCAGACTTTTGAAGTTCAAGAATACTGTAAGAATTTGGGTTTAATCATAGACTCGAAACTTCGATAATAAACATATTACTGATAAAATGAGAAAGGCTTATTATTCTTTAAAATTAATTTATCATCACAGATCGGAATTGAATATTGAAACTAAAAAACTACTAACAGAGTCTTTAGTTATGTCCCAGTTTAACCACTGTGACATGGTCTATGGCCCTTTTCTTTGCAAAATTGATGTAAATAGGGTACAAAACAGTAGCCTTAGATTAATATTTGGTATAAGATGTAGAAACAGAATATTCCACAAGCTCAAACAAGTAAAATGGTTAAGTATGTTCAATAGACTGAAACTTCATGCCTTATGTTTTTATTACAAAATGGTGAAAACAAAAACTTCCCTATCTTCTTAACAAAATTAAATTTAGAACTGATGTATATAATTTGACTTTAAGAAGGCACCATTATTTTACTACACCAATTGTTTAAAAGTTCATTCTCTTACCAAGTTGCTTCTGTCAGTCATCTACTCAATATACCTAACTTTAAGTTATCCTTTAAAGCATTTAAAAACAAACACAGGAAACAGCTTTTTAATAATCAATATTATTATTTTGTTATTGCTTTTACACAGCTCTGTATTTCTGTATCTCTTTTTATTATTCTACACTGAGTATTGGTAATGTTCTTATATTTTTTCTTTGCATTTTGTTACTGTACCATATATGTGAGAATTTTAAAGTTTGTCTTATACATATATTTTTTTTTTAAATAAGCTTAGAATAATTTAATGAAGGGTGGTATGGAAGAATCATAATACATAATATTTGCGGATTGTTGTTGTAGTAATGTAAACTTTATTATTGCACTACATATTTTTTTACTGGCAAATAAAAATTAGTATTATTATCCAGTCTCCCAATTTGATCAAACTTGTTTTTTTTTTAAATGATTGATCATGTCTTGCAGGGTGTATACATTACAAATTGTGACAGAAATAGCTGTTTTAGCTGCTATATCAACTTTTAAATTTACGTTATGTCCTTTAACCCAAATAAAGGATTTGGTGCATTGATTTCTTTGAGGAAGATCAAGTGTATGGAAAATAAATCGCTCTAATTTGTATAAAAAAAAAACAAAAAAAAACTGTTATATATGCTACATTTTGGATTTTTTAAATATATAAACATACAGGGTATTCCATATGAAATACCAAGATTGTCCTAGGTATATCTGAAAAGGTTGTATTTATTTCTGGTATAAGTAATGGGAAATTGCAGTACCAAAGTGAAAATAAAAAAAAAGATGTTGAGTGAAAATTAATAGCACAAATAATAAGTCATAAGTCTTTAAAATGTTTTCAAATATATACCTACTTGGTCACTGTATCAAGCTTAACTACTTATTTGATTTAAAAATATTTGTTTTATACTACTTAGAGCCAGTTTGTTCACCTCTGAGTAAAATTGAAAGTAACTACTTGCTGATTTAAGTATAGGGCTATTGCATGTTAATCTATCAAGTAAACCTACATGTAACTATAGTCAGAGGTGAAAAGATTGGCCCTTGGTTAATAAAAAAAATAAAAATATAAGTATCTACGTGTGAAATATAGTGATACATTTTTTATATCAATTATGAAAAGCTGGAAAATAAATTGTCAGACTTTTAAACAAAATCTTCAAAATGACAAAAGTTTAAAGGAACAAGATATTTTAAAATTTGAGGAATGATTGTTGAATAGGTCAAGAATAGCTTGATTCATTGAAAGTTAACAATTTTTAGTGTCACCTTTCTTTAAAACTGCATTTTTTAAACATCTTACCCATTATCACAAACACTAATCAACCAATTGTTATTGAGTCATTCAGTTTGTAATTTTAGTATTTTTATATTACCAAGTTTTTAATGTGTAATTAGGCAGTGTAGAATTAAATATTCCAATTTAATGAACAAGTACTTATTATAAATTATCTAATGAAAATATAAAAAAAGTAATCAAAAGTAATATATTTAATGTTTGTCTTCTTATAATGAAAATCCCCAAGTTAACTTATTGTTGTACCTGTAGAGGTAAATATTCCACTAAAACCAACATTTTCATCATGCAGATATACTAAATAACATACAAACTGATATTTAAATGGTTAATAATTGAAAATCATGATACTTTTAGTGTCACTTTTAGTTTTTTAACAACATATTTTATTTCAGTTCCCATGCATTATGATGACCATTGTAGAGTGTGCCACAAACTTGGGGACCTTCTATGCTGCGAAACTTGTCCTGCAGTCTACCATTTGGAATGTGTGGATCCCCCCTTGACAACTATTCCTGAAGAAGATTGGCAGTGTGGAATTTGTCGTTCTCACAAAGTATCAGGTGTTGTAGATTGCGTACTAGATTTGGAAAAGCAGGGTCAACTGTCACGACAGGAGCCACTGGGTTATGATAGACATGGAAGAAAATATTATTTTCTTTGTAGAAGGCTTATTGTGTAAGTATCATGATATATTTTTCTTGAATTTATCTAAATCATAATTTTTATAGAAAATAATGTTTTTGGTAAAATAATTTCTATAAAAATTTAATTTTGTTGAAAATTATTTGTTCTAATTCTTTTTATTTATTTTATTTTAAAATAGTGAAAGTCGAGATGGCGAAATCCACTACTATTCCACAAGTGTCCAATTCAAAGAACTACAAAAATTAATTGACCCCAAAGATATGGAGTCCACTCTTGCTAGAGAATTGCAAGAATACACTGAAGAAATTACTAGGCAAATGGAGTTAACAGAAAAACTCACCAATCAATACAAGGGTAACAAGAAGACATATCTGGATGCTGAAAATGCTGCTATTATAAAATTTAATAAAGAACTGGAGGAAAAACTTGAAGAAGAACGGAAAGAAAAAGAGAAGCAAAATGCAGAAAATTTGGTAGCAAAAATGCATGAAGACATTGAACCTGTAGATGATGTACCAATGGTAATAGAAAATACTGAAGTAGTAACAACTAGTGTCCTTGATTCTTCAGTAGATCCTACAGCTGTACACACCGAAACAGTTACCACTGGATCCCCAGAGGAGGAAGACAATGATAAAAATAAAGAAGTATTAACCAGATCTAAGACAGGGTCTTCAACACCAAGAACAATTAACCTAGAAGAGCTGAGAAAAAAGAGCTTGGGAGCACTTTTAAATAGAGAAGATGACAAAGATGAATCAAGAATGACACGGCTTAAATCCACTCAAATAGCAAATGGAACATATCTATTTAAATTAGGCATGGAGAACTCCTTCAAAATGTATGTAAATCAGTTTACTACAAACGTAATTGCTCTAAATAAACCACAGAGAAATGAAGAAAGAGACAAAAAGCGTCATTTATCTCACAAATTTTCACTTACCCCTGCTTCCGAATTTAAATGGATTGGTGCTGTTAGTGGCTCTAAGACACTTCTCAACAACACACTAAGACATACAATTTTACAATTAGAACAACAATTTCCAGCACCATTTATGCACACCAACTGGCCACTCCTCCGTAAAACTTGGTTGACTATTGTTGGTAATTGTCAACAACCCAAGGACTTTGCTAAAGTTTTAGTAGTGTTGCAAGCTTGTATCAAACCTGTAGTTTTTGCCAATGTTTGGCATGATCAGTTAGGACATACAAAATTAGCTAGAATAACAGCTGCAGAAAGAGAGGAGCGCAAGAAGATAGAAAAACGTGAAAAGAAAGATAGAGAAGAAGAAGAGGAAAGAAATAGAATGATAATCAGTGGTTATGTGAAATATACAATGAGTTTTAAGCATCAACTGTGGAAGCAAAAGGGAGAAGAATACAGAATTCATGGTAGATGGGGTTGGTTGTGGATTCGAACTCCTAGAAATTTTCAACATGTAGATTCCAGGCAGCTTGGTTTAGCTGAACCTCAACGAATAATGGTACAAATTAAAGATGCCAATGGAAGTAAAGTGATGAGTTTGGATCCAGCCTATCACAAATTTATCAAAACAGAAAATTTAAATGATTCAGACATACCAGCAGCTTTCAAAAATATGGAAATTTTGCCACCAATAACAAAAGTCGAAGAAATAAATGTTAGTAAAGCCTTAATTGCACCAGGAAGATTACTATATCCAAAGGTAGCTAGAAAGACAAAATTGGACACACTTTTAGCCAGAAGAATTCAATTAAAAACTATAGAGGAACACAAGATATCAATGTCTAAAACAGATGATGCTAACAAAGATGAAGATGTAGATGTTGAAGTAGATGAAGACTCAAATGCAGAAGGTATAGATAAACAACTTAATAATATGATGACAGGTAAAGTTTCACTGGCAAATAATCAACAATCAACACCAAACAAAGAAGTTTTGAACTCAATTGCTAAACGTATACACTCATTAAGGACGCAGTATACTTCAATAGCAAGATTAGCCAAAGATTTCCAATGTTATGTCAAAGGATGCAATTCTGGGGCTGGCAATAGTTTGGAAACTACCTGCTATTCACCAATGTGCATGCAACGGGTCAGAGTGAGGAAAGATCTGTTAAGTCTATTGAGGAAAGCTAATTTAGCCACCAATTCTTCTGTTAAACTACCAACTTTGCCACAAACCAGTGCAATTGTTAAGAAACCTTCAATTTTGGAACAAACATTAAAAGCACCACAATTACCGATAATTCAGAAAGAAAAAGATAGCAGTCCTCCAACAAGAGAGAGCATATGTAAAGGTTTAATAACCGCACTCAGTTCAGCTATCAAGGTTGATGAACAGCCAGATGTTTATAAACCTCTAAAAGAGCCAGAAGTTAAAGTTAAAATTGAAAAAGAAAGTGACCAAGAGCATGCTGCTAAAAAAGCTAAAACAGAATTGAAACAGGAAATTGATTTGAAAGAAATATCTCCTGAAGTAATCAATGAGGTGATTCTGGGAGGAAGTCCAAGAGATGATACTGTTATTGATGGTGTAGTTAAAAACGTTCCTGCTTCAGAAGAAATCATAGATACAATTACTGTAACTTCATCAAAAGATGGACCTTTCAGTTCTATAAAAACATTAAATGCTAAACACACTGCCTATACTGCCCAACAGAATAGAAGATTTTGCGCTTTTAAATTTGGAGTAAAAAGAGAAGAAAAAACTGTTAAGACTGAGCATGCAGCAGATGGTTCTAAAAGGATATACTCTACGCAATCCACTGAGGGTAAAATTGTATTGAAGAAGGTTCCTTCTCTAGATTCTAAGCGCAAAAATAAACAAATAGTGAAATACCCTGCTTGTTCTTCTTTTAAAACTTCAAAGTCTTGTTCTTCTCTCTTGGTATTACCACCACATGATGTTAGAAAACTGGCAAGAAATGCGGGTAGGATCTATGTGCCAGGCTTTAACACTTTAGCCAAAGCGAATAACAGTATCTGGCCCTACCCTTGTGCCAGACCATTGTTCAAAACATGCTGGATCTATAGAACTGTCAATTTGAGGTCTTTGGCTTGTGCTGCCCTTCAGTTGAAGATCATGTGGGCGTGTCTTAGATGGGATGATATGCTGGTGAAGCCTCAAAATGCTGATGGCAAGCACCAGATTACTACAGAAACGGAGATTTTATCTTTAGAACTTTTGAAACACAGACATGTGGGACAGTTTATGCAGAAAACGCAGTATTTGAGGAGGAAAGTTGTTATACCTTTGGAACTTCCTAAAACAGTCAGAGGTTAGTAGATATTTCTTTAAAAAAAAATAATTAAAATCTGATTTTATTTAAAAATTGTATGGGATATTATGTATTAAATAAAGCTTATTCAGAGGTAACATCTATAAGAAGCGGACTTAGGAAGAGAAAGAGACCAGAGTCGCCTCAAAATATGGATCCTCAAGTATCGGAAGAATGGGTAGATGAAGAAAAACTAGAACTCTGGGAGATTAAACAATATGGAGACAAGTGAGTTACTTTTACACAATTTTTACCATTTTTGGTCAATTTGTTCGCTTTAATTAAATAAAAAAAGAAATTTCTTAATCAAGTTTAACAAGGGTGCAGTGGTCACTTTACAAAGTGTTATTCTTTATTTTTTTTTATATCAATTTTGCAATACAGTTAAAATTTGATTTTTGCTATTTTTCCAAATGAATTTTTTTTTAAATTGGCTTCTTTTACCTCTTGTGACCTTAAAAATGTCATTAATCAACTTATATCAGGATAATTAAAAAAGAACTATAATTTCGCTGTGATCTCTCTTCTTAAAAATAGCTAGATACGTAACTTCTCATTTACTATGATATACTAGATAAAAGAGTGTAAATTCAAGACAATGCCAATATCTCAAACATTCAGTGGCATGTCGTCAACAAATATGCTCTTTCCGTCTGTGATTGTTTTTAACCATTAACTATACTTAAATCTGCAAATATTGGACAGAGTTACGGAATCTTAGGAATATGCAAAGAATGCTGACTGAGTTGCCACTGAAAAAATTCCTCCTGTCCCATTACCTCTCCAAAAATCAGCATTCTTTACATAGTCCATACTATATACATCTATCTCTGAAACCTTATTTGTTTGATTAGGGTCATTTTCTCCCCATGAAATATTTAGTGCATCAGAATAATGGGCGGGTGCTGTATCATGATGTAAAGGATGAACCTGATGTGGTGTTTTGGTTTTAATAATGTCATATTCAGAACAGGAATTCTTACATTTTGAAAGGAATGTCAAAAGGTTTTTTATTTATTTCATATTATATCCTTCATTAAGTGAAAATAAAACTAATAAATATAAATTATACGCCATTGTTGGGTAAAGCGTTTTTGGAAAGTGCTTGAAGCATGTTTTTATACCAGTATAGTGTCCATTAACGATATAAGACTAGGGATTAAGAAATTAGTCCGGGTGGGTAAGATTGTTTTGATTTATCTTTAGACCGCAGTAAGTTATCTAGGTAAGTAAAAATGTATTTGGGCCACACTGCCTAATGAACAGAAGTTGTTGGTAATTAATGTTCCTTCAAGATTCAAAAAATTACTGAAATTAAATTCTCAAAAAAAAACAGGCAAAAAAATTAACTAAAATTCACTTCTTCAATATTTATGTCTTATGTCTTCAGTATTTTCCTCAATTATTCCTTCTTTATTATTGTTGAAATAGCTCCAGATTGTTGTTTATGCATATTAACCCTGCCTCCACTGCAAAAAAAATTAATGACTACTTTTTATCCGTAGGTAATAATTTATTGCAACATTTCTGCAGTCAAAATAATATATATAAATTTTTTTTTTACCACAAAAAATAAATCCAATGTTTTTACCTCATGTTAACGAGGAAGACGTTTTGTTGGCCATTTCTAACTTAAAATCCTCAACAGCTTGAGGTTTTGATGAAATTTTAAGTAAGTTACTTAAAAAGTGCGTAAGGCATGTTTTAGTACCATTAACATATTAATATTTCTTTCAAGTCGGGAATTTTTCCCAAGTCATTAAAGGAAACTATTATTTTATCCTTATTTAAGAAAGATAATCCTAATGATATCTGCAACTATAGACTAATTAGGCTTCTTCCAACATTTTCAAAAATGTATGAGATAATCATGTATCACAGTTTAAGTAATTATCTTATCTGGAATAGTCTGATAAATGATTCACAGCATGTATTTACTAGAGGGCACACTTTACGTTTGTTAAAGAGATTATAGTTGCAATTAACAATCGATCTGCAGCTATAAGCTTATACATAGACTTTACAAAAGCCTTTGACTGTGTCAATCTCTCTTTCCTCTTGATAAAGCTTGAACATCATGGAATACTTGGTATAGTACATGAATGGTTCAAATTTTGTTTGGAGGCTTGAACTTAAAATGTTTCTATTAATTCTGTTGTCTGATTGGGTAGACATTTCTTTAGAAGTACTTACGTACCTGACTAATTGAGCACAATACACTTTAGTACAATATTTCTAGTAAACAGGTTTTATATTTTTCTTATCGAACTATTTTTGTTTTAAAAAAATTCAGAGTTCATTAATTGCAAAAGTTCAAAAATTGTCTAAGTGCAACGTCGCAATTACATCAAAATTAAGGCCAGTCAAAGGAAGACGCTCGACATAGTATGGGACCAGAGATGACATTTATATAATCAGTCAAATCATTTTAGGATTTCTTGTACTTCAAATTTGGAAATAAAAATTTAATACTTTCAAAAAATGTTGCCTGTGACCCATTTATAGTAGTTTGTGCAACTAGAGTGGTTATGAACAATCCACTCGAGTTGTACAGTGTATTTTTTCTATGACCAACTAAAGAAAATCTAAAAATTTTAAGAATTATTTTAGGTAACTAATTTAAAAATAATTTATGACTTTTACTAATTTTTAAAATAAAATAAATGTTTAAATGCTACTAGTCGCGATAGCAACAGGTTTGCACAGGTAAAAAATGTTCGTATCCGGCACGTGTTCGGTTTTCCAGTGTTTGGATGCTACCTACTACAAACTACACCTGAAGAGAAGCTTGAAGGTAAAACATGCAATCGTTTTTATCTGTTCGTTATTCTGTAAGTCTGTAACTGGCACCAACATCAAAGCTCTACATTCTATAACAATAAACTAGAAAAAAAATTATTTAAATAGTCTCCAATCCTAGAATAAAACCCGGGACCTCTGCATGACAACTAAAGCCCTATTCTCTGCTCCAGTGCTACACAACATTTTAGTTTCAATACTCCTAATTAAATTGATTCCATATAGTTTTATTAAAATAATACTCTCCCTAAGTCACCCCATTATGAGTGAATTTCAACCCCTGAAGCCTACTGAGCTCATGTGGTTGTGTGGGAAAGGGACGGTTATTATTATTTGCCGTGACGCTCCGGGGCTACTTAAAGATGATTGATGTGCTATTTGACTTAGAGGTGAGGAAAACTTCATTCACTATCTTCGAGACTTTAACGCATGTATGTATGGTTTATTTGTAAATATAGACAAAATAAAAATAGAAATGCTATTATTTATCGATTCTATGCAAGAATAATTTATATTAATGTATATTTATTCTCAATGACTAAATAATGTACTAACAATTAGTTTGACAGAATTATCACTCATATAAAATTCAAAAACTAATAGCTGGGTGACAAAAATATGAACTGTGATTGGTAAATTTAATTTTTCTACACCCACATGGTGAGAAGGTTTGTGGGTTAGAAGAGGTATTTTAACTTCAAAATGCGTTTAATCAAATGATAAAATAACAAATAAAAACTTATAACTAAAATTATTGTTCCGTCAGGTGCTCGTAACAACGTCTCGAGCCTGACTGTCCACTGCCGGTGTTCGACCACCCGACCCCGCTCGTTTCCCTTCACTTCGCGCACATCACTTACCAGTGGCGTAGCACTTGTGTTTTATAACCACTTCAATGGATATTAGCTTATCTACGCACAGACTACAAAACAAAAAAGTATGCTATTGTGTTCAACTGAATGAATATATTTCATGTCCATTCTAGATAGTGGGAACCGGAAAAAAAATTAAATCCACCAATCAGTTCACCCAACTAATGTTATTTTTAAAATTTTAAATTAATGACAATTCTGTCAAACTATGTGTCAGTATTGAGAATATACATTAAAATGAGTTATTTTTGTGTAGAATCGATAAATAATAGCATTTCTATTTGTTTTGTCCACTTGAAATAAATTTAAAATTTTATTGTAACTAATTCAATTACAAATATTAGAACTAAAATCTCAAATCTGGCGGTGGAAGTGAGAAGACAGTGTCTGTCTTCCACGCGAGAAACCCGAGTTCGAATCTCGGCTGGAGACTAATAAAATTAATTTTTTTTATATATATAAATTAGTAAAATTTATAATTATTTTAAAATTAGTTATTTTGTCTTAATAATCTAAAATATTTTTTAAATTGGTAGTTTTTCGTTAGTGGGTCGTAGAAAAAATATATTGTACAACTCAAGTGGATTGTCCATATTTAATTTTTGCAAAAAACTATTTTTTACAGTGTTCTTAATAGGTAGAATGGATATGAAATATATTCGTTCAGTTAAACATAATGGCTGTGGGTAGGTAAGCTAATATCCATATGGGTGTGTGTAAAAATGTTTTCTTGAGAGTATATATATACGTAGAATCGATAAATAATAGCATTTTTATTTCATCTATATTTACAAATAAATCATAAATTTTAATCAAACTATATGAAATTAATTTAATTACGAGTATTAAAACTAAAATGGTAAGTGTATCCATGGATGTGAGACCAGGGGGTTTGGCTGCTATGTGATCAGATCAGATCTGAACTGGGACCTGATTAAATTAAATGTTTTTTTTTTCATGTTCATTTTATAAATTAGTAAAAGTCATTAATTATTTTTTTAAATTTGTAGGTTTTCGTTAGTGGGTCGTAGAAAAACTATGTTGTACTACTCGAGGGATTGTCCATGTCCACTCTTGTTAAACAAACTACTATTGTAGGTTATTAATACATAAGTTTTTACTTACTGCTGTACTAAAGATAAATTAAATCATTCTTATGCAACCACGCTAATTTCTTACGCCTTGTCTCTCTACGCTTTAGTCTTATACCGTTTACGGGCAGTGTTTTTTTTAAGATTTTCCCATTTTATTTTTTTAAATGGGTTTATTTTTCCGAAAATTATATAAAAAACGTTTTAAATTTATGGAGTGATACAAAAAAAATGTTTATAAAATAGGCCATGAAAAATCACGCATGTCTGAGAGTACTTTATAATGAGTATTTGGTGCTTAGTCATTTAATTTTTAAATACTCTGCTGTCATTTAAATCTAACATTGTTGACTCCTCAAATATGATACTTTATGTGAAGAATATGTTTTTTAGAAGCTCACTCCGAATTTGACATCCTTCTCATAAAACTATCTGAATTTAATATCTTTTACCATTTCACTTTCAACCCTCACACCATGGACAGATATAGTAATTTTCGAAAATCTCACCCAACACCACAGTCTACATGTAAAATAATTCGCTTTTTATTTGGTATTGAGTGGCTAAACAAGTGTTTCATATTTCCAAATTAAATCCGCATGCCAACCTCCTAACCGCTTGTGTTGTGTGATTTCGTCTGCAGGCTGGAAAAGGCTAATCAGCCCAATAATCCTATAACTAGGAGTCGCACGGGCCATTTGCCGCCTCCCAAACCGATCATCGAAGCCCCCGATCTCAAGGTGGCCGTCAGCGGTAAAGCATCTGCCGAGGAGATCAAGGAGAAGATGGAGCAGCAGCTAAGGTTGCAGAGGGCGGCTCATCAACAGAAGAGAGCACTCGAAATCAAGAAGGCTAGTGTTATGGAGATGGTGAGCACTCAAGGTGAGTTTCTTTATTTTTTAAAATTTATTTAAACAGCAGTAATTAGCAAACTAGCATGTAATAAACTAAACTTCAACATTAAATAATGATGGTTCAAGAGTAACAAATAGAAAGAAGAAACCAATTAAAATTTGTGAAATTAATGAAAAAACTAAAGCAGAGTAGTAATTGGTATAAAATGATTCTTGCTAATTAGGCATATGGTTTTAAATTTATGATTTGAAAAATCTTTTAGTTTAACTGCATTTGTTACAATAATAAATTAGAATGGCTAGGTACTTTGTTATACTTGCATGTGAACAGATGCGATAAGCCTTTTTCATATAATAATTTATCTACGACCCTTTATTTTAGGAAAAATACAATATCAACAGTTTATTTTTATTAAGTGTTAACTTTGCATGATGAATAATTTTCGACATTTTACTTTTGTCACATTTCACGCATCGACGTGTGATCACAACAACCCAATTCACCAGTGCGGCGCTACTGAGTCTGATCAAGATGATGTTACCAAGGTGATCGATAACAACGGACACGTGCGTATCATGACGTAATGGCATCTTCTCTTGTCGGGTACGCAATACGTAGGGACAGGAAAAGTCGACATGTCCGGAATTTTGGTATTTTGTCCGGAATTTTCAGGAAAATCATCAAACGTATTAAGGTGTTATACTTACAATCCCGTATTATCTGTTTTGTCCGTTAAAATTTACATCGGCATAACTTCGTTAATTTTTGAAATATACTTTTTGACAATTTATTCCTTTTTTTAATAAAACGTTTAGTATCTTATTATTTCATGAGTTGAACTTTTATTCTTTTGTCCGGAATTTCCATTAGGTATGTCCGGAAATTTTATTTTTAGCCATACGTCGTATTCTCTGAGTAAAACGCCGTAAATATTCTTGTTTGCCAAATTGGGAACGTGTCACTAAAATGCATAATTATAAGATGATTTTGGCCAATTATCTTTTAATAAATAAAATCCCATTTAAAAAGCCATAAGTGGTCGTAGATAAAAAATATATGAACAGCAGTTAATTATCGCATTATCGGAGAATTAGTATTGTTCACCGCCATGGTTTTTATTGAAAATAATCAAAATTGCATATTTATTAAAAAAAGAGGCTTTTACGAAACGAACATAAAAAGATTCCTTTTTTGAAAAGAACTAGTTCCAGGAAACATGTCCGTGAAACTTTCATACTTTCTGACCCAGTTCAAATACCGAGATAGCAATCAACTGTAGCTGCCAAATCTAGTAATACTACCCAGTCAAAAACTGTACAATATTTTGAAATTAGAGGGACAGCTACATCAAAATTAAACTGTTTCCAAATTCTTTGTTACTATCAACAAAAAACGCACAAACATAAATCGTCAAACGTTATATTATGGTAATGTGCCTTTTAGCTACAGGTCAGATATGTTTCTGAAATATGACGTCATTCCTGGAACTGTAACTTCCCTATATTGAATCTATATTTTTGTTACGTTTATTACAAAGCTTCATCTGCTAGTACATCTACAGTAACAACTTCCAAACCAACTACATCTACAAGTAATGCTTCATTGCAACCAATACAACCGAAAGGTAGGCATTTGGTCGTTGCTATTCATTTGAGGGTGTTAGCAATCTATTTTTTGTTGTTTGTTAACATTTTTAGAGGCATGAATACAAGTGCAGTGCAATTTTTTTTGCAATACACAGGATGTTCCAAATTGAAGCTAGAACTAAAAGCTAAATAATCATGAAAACTCCTAACTTTGTATTTTTTCTCTTATTTCTATTACAAGTTTTGAGTAATAATAGCAGATTTTCAATAGCAAATTTTTATACTTTCTCTCTAAAATCTTAAAAAAGTACCTATGGTGCATATTTTGAATATTTGTAAAGATTTTATTATGCATGACTTTAATGTTTTACAATTTTTAGACATTTAGTGTACATGGCGCTCCTTAATATCATGTCAATATTGAAGAAGATAATTCCATGCCTTATTTTATGACTAAAATTTCATATAAACGTGCTCTAAATTTCTATTTTTTTGTAAGGCCTTAAAAATATCAATTATGTTTCCCTCTGGAATGCCACTGGACTTATTAATTTTAATCTTATCAGGTTTAAATCATACTCTAGTACTACAAACAAACCTGCCAAATGTAATCAAAAACGGGATGTTAATGAAAAACAGATTTTTTTTTTCACTACCACTCTGAATTTATATGGAATTTTAGTTTTTAAAAAAGTCCAAGAAATTAGTTCCTTCAATATTTAAATGTTTATAAAATTACTCAAAAAAATCCCCCCTTAACTGAATCTGACTTATATTAACAAAAAACATACTTCCTCAATTTGGGACATTATCTAAGTGTAATTTTAATATAATTTTTCATATAGAAATTAATATTTTTTGTTTTCTGAATTTTATAATTTATGACAGAGTAATTTGTCCTGCTGTGTTTTTTTCATCTGCTTTTAAAGCAGTAATTTAATTCAATACATATTTTTTATTTTTAAAATAATTGCACGTTTTGCAAACGATGATTTCATTAAAAAACAATTTTTGTTGTAATTCTGCATGCAAAATATTTACAATTTTTTGGTCATCACAAAAAATTGAATTGTTATTACAAATTTTATAATCATTAATTTATATCATTAGTGTAGGTGTATTTTTAATTTTTTTTTTTTTTTGTACTATTTAGCTTAATTTTATCATTTTCGGACTTTAATTCCTTCTGATGTATTTGTATTAATTTATTCAGTAAGAATATTTGTGCTATTTTGTCAGTAATTAAATTCTATAAAATTTGAACACAAACGTACATATTAAAAAAAAAAACGCCGCCAAAAAAGGACAAGCAATGTTTTTCCTTATTAACCTTCAATAAATGTTTTATTTTTTAACAATGAAAACGATCATAGCTTATTCAATACCAGCGACTCATCTTTATACTTCGAAAGTCAAAAGGCTTTAGGTAGACATTTGCATCTCGCACAAAAAAAAAACTAGGAATTAGGATCTCGAATTCGTCATAACTATTTATACCTCAGGGTTATATTCACTGCATTTTTTATTTATTGTATTTGTATTGAGCGATAGTATGTTGAAAGGTATAATTAAACATATACACAAAAATCAGGATAGGATAATATTTATTTAATAAAAAAAAAGATATTGAATTATCAATTTTTCCATATTATTTATTTCCATTTTTTATAGTCTATTAAAATTCCTGTTTGCATATTTTATTGTATAATAAATTCTTATTCATGGGTATAAATTCAACAAATTAGAAAGTAGATGTGAACAAATTTTTGGCATAAATCATTTTGTGTGCATTTTTTTAACAATTTCCAGAAATGTGGTAAAAAGAAACTAAATCAGTATGGGGCATATAGAGACTGCTCTAAATATGTATGCATATAAGCCTTATACAGGCAGAGTATAGCAGTGTCATTAATTTCCTTACTATTTGGATTTGCGTAATTTATGCAACAATTACATGTTCGTTTAGCTAAACATTTTTTTTATTATTAAGTACACATACATATTTAACAAACTTTTTCTCTAATATATCATTGCTGAGATAATCCGTATTAACAAATCTTTTCTCAACACTGACAGCAGACGTTTGTGTTTCAGGTTCAAACCGGTCTTCAACGTTTAATGGTAAATATGACATTTTTAACAAAATTTCAGTAGTATCGATTTTCCAGTTTTTTGTGCCTGAATACATTATATACCTACAGACAAATAAGTTTCTTAAATATCTCATAAATTGAATTGGCCTAGGATTCACTTATTTCCAGACTGCTGCCGAACTCCCATAAAAAAATTTCAAGGCAGCCTTGATGTGTTCACCTTATTAACAAAAATGTTATGGAAAAATAATCAAGACTTTTTCAAAATTCTATTTCATCTTGTTTTAATACTCGTTACAGTTCCAAAACATTTCTAAATTTACTGAATATGCTCCTGCAAACTACCAACTCTACTTTTGAAGTCACAGGGACAGAAGTTGGAACAGGGTTTTGGTAGGTGGTGAGGTGGTAAACGTCAAACTCCGTCGGACGACTTCGTCATAGGACAATTAATAACTACACAAAAAAGACAAACATCGCAAACACAAGTATCCATGATTTTTTTATACATCGAAAACTTTACATGGATGTTTTGGTTAATAATATAGTAGATGTTAGAAAACGCTCAGACACATCGATTTTTGTATGGAAAGGGGCAATATTTTCTCCTTCCTGCAGTATCGTTACTTCAACACTTCCGCTGGGAATAGAGGTTGAGTTGCACGTCGTTTGAAAGCCCATTGAATTCTCTAAACAGCGGTGTACAGGTTTTTAAATTTAAATGAACCACATTCAGTTTAAAGTTAAATTTACTTGCAACTTCCATATAATATAATATGTTTCCACGCTATATAAAAAAATATTAAAAATGTAGGCAGATTTAAGTCAGCCATTAGAAATATCTTAATTGATATTGGGCCCTACTCACTAGATGATGTTACAATCTTAAATATTTCAAATTCATGTAATAAGTTAGGATTAGAAATAAGATAGGATTCTTTTTAGTAGTTTAGTTTTTTTCTTCTTTTTCTACCTATCAGTATTAATTTTCTGTGGTGGTAAACAATATGATTGATGTAATTACCAATGCGCTAGTTCAGTGTGATGTCATTTTGGTTCCACTGACATTTAATTCTAACCAAACTTTTAACAAAAACATACGTATTTACTGTTTTTATTTTATTTCAAAATATTGTTTACAGGTCATAAAAAATAGTTTAATGGCATGTAATTGGTAACTAAACGATTGTATATTTGATACATGCTATCTACTTACTTTAGGAATATATTTATAAAAGTGAAAAAACGATATAATTTAGGTAAACAAAACGAACAAAACGCACTCAAAAAATCTGCTGTCACTTTAATTGTCAGTGGAACCATAATTACATCATCACTGATCTAGCGCATTAGCGCCTGTGCGTGATTTTTGCAGCGTTGCCAATTGCTTTATATGCTTCTCATATGTTGTCCTAGAGAAAAGTCATGACAAAAGAATTTGCAATGAATTTAATTAGCTTTAATTTTATTCTAAAACATGGGCCTCATAATTATCTCAAAAACGAAAAAATACTAATACATCAGATTTTGGGAAATTGATGTAAACAGTATTTCTTAAAAAAAGTACAAGAATGCGAATTTAACATTTTAGATGTAACATACAGTAAACAAATAATCGTGAACATATGATAAACAACATTTTAGATGTAAAATATGATTTCAAATAAACATATACCGGGTGTTGCATCGTCGAGCAGGACATAGGAAATCCCATATAATTTTAAATGAGGTCAAATATTGGCTTCTCTAATTATTTTAGAGAAAAAGAACTTTAGATATTTTTGATTAGCCTGTTTACGAGTTATCGCCGATTTCTTTTTAAATATTTCTCCTTTCGCCCTGTATTCATGAATACACCGTAGGGGAGCCAGTGACACTTTTAGGTGAGTTATTTGCGAAAGGTAAAATTACAAATATTTAGTTCATTCTTACCTTGTAGAACATGGAAATCTTTCTTTGTCGGTTGTAAGCAGGTAGGGTTAGGTTTGGCCCAGAATATTTCGGCCTCTTGGGTCTATTGTATTCCCCTGCTTTCCCCGTATTCAGGTTCTATCTTTGGAATAGTCATGTGTCTTTGGTTAGTTTTAATAGATTCCCTACCAAGTGTTTCTGGGGCGTTTTTTCCGGTTCTATGTCGAAAAGGATGAAACGTCGCCTAGTAAGAGCTTCACATTTGAAGATCACATGGTATGAGGTTTCTTCCTCTTCCATGCAGAGGGATCATTGTGTAATCCCATCACATGAAGGTGTTTCAGCAAGCAGTGCTGCGCAACGATGGAGCCCTCGACGATTACGTTTTATAAAAGCCTGTGTAGAAAATGCTGTTATAAAAGTTCACAGAACCTTCTTGCTTGCTTGCTGACATTCCATTTCACTGCTATATCGATTTCAGCAAAGTATTTCCATCTTCTCTCCAGGGTAAGGATTAACAATACATTTATAATTTAGCCTTGTTTAAATGTGTACCAAAAAAGTTTCACTGGCTCCCTACTATATATAATCGATGACAGTTATTTAAAGTAACGATGACGGGTAAATTTCGGTAGCCAAACCAACAGTTGTAAGGCGAGGATAAGAGAGATGGCAAAATGTGGCTTCAAAATTACTAGATTCAAAATTGTCGAATAAATTTATAAAATATTGCAATAATTAAATAAGTTTAACTCCATCCTACAGCAATGTCCTTAAAAAAAACACTGGATATACCTCGCCAGCCTTTTCCTTAATCGAATCTCCAACTAGGAAGAAGTAGGAAATACCTGCAAGAAAATATTGATGAACCTCTGTGGAAGAGACGAGGGACCGCTGAACACCCTGGGATACACAGGTTTTGTAAAACGGCAGCAACAGAAAAAGTCAACCCTTTGAAAGTTACGAATCTACACGTATTCAGTGAGGAACCCCTCTAACAATTTCAAAATGTTCTAATTTATAAAGCAAACGCTCTTTGTTTAACGCTTTTTTAAAATCAAGGTAACTGACATCAATTGGTTCATAGTTGTCAACAGCTAGGGTCTACTCATTTAGTCTAGTTAGGAGGTTTGTCAAAATTTTTACGTAGTGCTCTTCTTGGGCTGATTGGTCTATAGTTTTCTGCATGTTGTTTGTTTACTTTTTTGTATATTGGTGTTACCACTGCTTTTTTCCAAGCTGCAGGGAACTCTCCTGTACTCATTATGTTGTTAAGTGTGTTGTCATTGGCTCTTTCAGTACTTATACGCATTTCTTGAGAAAAACTGTGATTTCATCCAGACCTGGGCTAGAGTTTGGTTTTAGTGATCTACTTTTTCTGCTGTGAATATGATGTTTATTTCAATCCTGGAGTAGGCATCTAAAAGAAGTGTAGGTTTGATTGTGTTCAGATCTAATACTGTGTATTATACACTTTCAAATTATTCTGCAACTTCTTTGTTTGTTTCGAATGGTTGTTGGGTTGCTTCAATTATTATGTAAAAGTTGTTATGCTTGGAGTTGAGGGTGTGATTTATGTAAGCATAGAATTGTTTGCTATTTGCTAGTAGATTGTGTTCATAAGTTTTCCTTAGGTATGTTTCAACAACGATCACAAACCAGTCACTGACACCAGGGTTCTGCGCAGTAAATTATTTGGCTGTCCCAATAATCTACTGCGCAGAATCTTGGTGTCAGTGACTGATTTCTGATCGTTGTTGTAACATACCTCTTACCGTCACTAGGTACGCTTTGGTTTTGTTATTTTGTTGTTGATATATTTGATAGTTTTCTTCACATTTGGATGTTTGATATATTTGTGCCACATATTCCTTTTCTGCTGAATCTCTTTACTTGGTCAGCCATGGTTTTTGCTTGTTAACTTCTTGATGTCTTATTTATACATGTACGTTAATTGTTCTGTTTATTGCCTCGTAGAATGTGTCAATATTTGTTTGACTGGCTATCTTATGTAATTCTTGCTGAAGTGAGTTGTTGACAGCATCATAGTCTGCTTTCCAGAACTGTCTCTTATAAACTTTGCGAGTTTACTGGGTTATAACTTGGAGTTGCGTTTTGGCTGTGAAGACTATGTGATCAGTTTTTCCCAGTAGAGTATGTTGTTGGATATTAAAAATTAGTTTCTTCTCATTTGTTATAAGTAAGTCTAGTCTAGTTATTGTTGGCCATTTCTAATTCTTGTTAGGAAATCAATATGTTAATGTCCTCTGTGGTTTTTGTAACTCCCCAAGAAGTCATAACTACACTGGTTGTGTGGATGAATTTCTAGCTTGTCCTAGGTGATTTCAGGGTAGTTGAAGTCTCCCGTGATAAAGACGGCTTCTTTTAGTGTCGTAGAATTTTCGATTTATGGGCTAGAAATAAGTATTTAAACATAATATCCCAATCTTAACATCCCTAATCTTAATTTTACAAAATTTCCACAGCTATTCAAAATTTATTAAACTACTTACACGCATACGCGACATTGTAATTAGAATCTATAAAATATTTTTCTACGCGCCAATGTATCGTGTTCACTTTGGTTTCCTCCGCAACAGAAACTATCAAATCCTGTGTATGAAGTGGGGGAACTGCGAAAAGCCTGCCCAACTTCTGTCTTCATTCTAGTCCCCACTGAATGTTTGACTACCCCGCCAAATGCGCGGCAGGCAATGCACTAACCTTCCATTTAGTGCCAAGTAGCTGGTATTGAATAAGTTGTGAGGATATGTTTATAAATTTTATTGCTTGTTGTAATTCAACAATTATTTGTATTGTAATGCAATTTATTGCATTCAGACTGACGTTAAGTCGAATAATAAAATTAAAAAAACTCCGATTACGCGGAAATAATATTTAATGAGTACAAAAACGGTAAAACAATTCAATAGATACCTGTCGTAATTATTTGTTAATATTAATTATTAAGTTGAGAAAAACCATTATTTTAAATTAAGAAAATTTTGTTTAAAAATACAACCTCGTTGAGCTGCCGATACTGCTTGAATTTCCGTTAGTTTTTATTCTTTTTAAACCGCTTAAAAAATGTTACAAACATACATATTGTTTCCGTTAAATTTTACCAATCTCTCGATATGAATTTGTTGATAAACTAAGCTCTGTCAAAAAACGAAAATAAATTTAATTATTATCCAATCAAATAACTATTTTTTCAAATACCCATTGTTGAAACTGAAAATTACATTTCTCCAAACTCCAATGAATCATCGCAATTTTTTGTCTCGTGTTGATAAAACGGTAGATTGTTTTTAAGGATATTTATATTTTGCTTCCATTTTTTGTGAACACCTTTTTATTCTATTTATACCTTTATCCGTTTTAAATTTTTAAGGTAGTCAAAATCGATATGGCATATAAATCCCATCTATTTTTGATTCGGTGTAAGGGAACTAACACAGAGAACGCTGGTTGATTACCAGCGCTTATAAGCGCTGGCAATTTACAATGATTTTAAATGTCCTCGCACACAGACAAAGCAGGTCCTCGCTGATCGGCTCGCTTTGTCATTTACATTTAAACTAGTTGAGAGAGAATAGAAGGGAAGACCAGCACTGACAAAACCAGCATTCTCTGTGTTTGTACCCTAAGGTTGATTCTATTTCGGTTTCCAAAATTGCACTAAAAAAAAGTTTTTATTGCACAAAAGATAGAAATTGAGAATGAATATTTTGAAATGATATTGATAGTGAGACAGTTCAACATAAGTTCTATTGTGTAAGTTTTTCTACATTTAATTTAATATATTCAAATTATTTTCTAAAAAGTCACTCCTCTTAGAAATAATTTGTAAAAATGAACATATTTTAACAAACATAACAAAACAGGTAATACATTAGGCTTTAATTCAATAAATATTGATATTAAATAATTCCATAAATATTTAATTCCAGCCAGTTTCAGATACAAAGCGCGAAACTCTATACGGTAATTCATTAGTGTGAAAACGGCCAATATCTCGGGCACATTAAGAATGTGATATAGAACAACTAAATTATCTCTGATTAAAAATGAGATGATTAAATGAAACATGCTTAGGTCAAATGTTGAACATTCAAAAATTATTAATGGCTATAATTTTGTTTTACCCAGTATAATTTTACTTAATTTGGTAAATGTTTTTGGTGTCATAAGATACCCTTTCAACTAAAAAATCAGTTAAATAAACTTTGTCAGTGACGTATGGCTCTTTCGCCCCTTCTAAGTTTTACATCTCTGTCCAAAACCTTATTTGGACAATAATTTTTGGTTTTTGATGTTTTTTTAATAAAACGTGTACTCTTGTTGGGAATTAAGAAAAAAATTCAAAATTACAAAATTTAAAAATGAGTATCATCCACCTTTGAGTATAAAATAGTTATACAGATCACCTAACAGTATATATTCAGATTTTTTGGATTTTTTTGAAAAATTTTCAGTTAGTTTTTTTATGTGATAGTAGCTATAAGATAAATGTAATGGGGAATTTTAATATAGATTGGCTATCTGATAACTCATATAGTTATAGACTAAGAAACTGTATTAGTGATATAGATTTTAGAAATGTGGTATCTCAAATTACCCATCCTGTTAACAATGACAATGGAGGCACACTTATTGACTTAGTAATAACCAACTGTTTAAATATAAGGACTGAAATTTGTCTCACTCCTAAAATAAGTACCCATTTTAATGTCGAGGTGTATAGAGATTTTCAATCAATAAGGAGTATCAAATAATAGAAAGTCAAGGTAGAGTAATTGATTTTGAAAAAATAAATTATAAGTTGTCTCAGGTCAATTGGAATAATACTATCAATATTAATGAGAGATATATTAACTTCTACCAAAATTTAATGACTGGTGGAATCAGGAAGTCAGAAATGCTATCAGGAATAGGGATGATAGTTATAAAAGGTATGTATCTAACAAAACTGAAGAAAATAGGCAATTATACAAACAAAATCGAAACATAGCAGTTAGAGTTATTAGAAAAGAAAAAAAGTAAATATTATGAACGGCAAATAAGTGAAAATAAACAAAATTCTATTAAACTTTGGAAATTTATGAAAGACCTTTTGCCTAAAAATAAACAAAATAGCTTAACGGAAATAGAGATAAATGATAATCTAATAATAAAAGATATAATTGAGATCCCCAATGCCCTTAACAACTTTTATATTGATAGTATAAAAGAAATTATTTCTAATATAAATCGTAATAATATAAATCTTCCTGTAGCACTTAAGAATAATCATGTGTTTTTTAAGAAATTTAACTTCATTGACATTGACACAATGAGAGAAATTATTTTTGACTTACCCAATAAAGGAAGTTCGGATGAAATAAATGCGTCCTTTTTAAAAAAACTGTTTTGCAATCATAGCGTTGCCATTGCTTAATATAAACACCTCCTTAGAAATGAATATAGTTCCTACAGCCTTGAAAACTTCAGTTATCATACCAATCCCTAAAGTCTCAAATTCAAATAGAGCAGCAGACTTAAGACCAATTAATATGCTAAGTACAATAGATAAAGTATTAGAAAAATTTGTTTATAATCAACTTATTCATTACTTAGAGGAAAATAATCTATTTAATGGTATACAGTCTGGTTTTCGAGGAAAGCATAGTTGTGAAACAACAATACAATATGTCCTAGATCACTTCAAGCAAAATAAAAATAATAAATTAATTACTGGTGCTCTATTTCTTGATTTACAAAGAGCATTCGAAACTGTAGATCATACATTACTTATTAGTAAATTAGAAAGTTTTGGAATAGTTGATGATGCATTACAGTGGTTAATAAATTATTTAGATAGCAGAAAACAGAAGCTAAAGTTTAACAACATTACATCAGATGAAATCCAAAATGAACAAGGTGTTCCGCAAGGAAGTGTGTTAAGGACCATTATTGTTCCTCTTGTACATTGATGATATCGCACGTGTCGCAGGAAACTGTTACATTATCTTTTTTGTGGATGACACTTTGATCTATTTTGCTTCAGACAAGTTACGTGAAATAATTTAAAATATAAATAACACACTAAAAGAAATATTTCAATGGTGCTGTTTTAATTCTTTAAAAATTAATAACAATGAAACTAAGTTCATGATTATAGGAAATGACATAAACTATCAAGAATATAATATTAGTAACCTAAAAGTAAGAGTATAGAAAATAGTAATATTGAAGTTGTTAAAAAATTTAAATATCTGGGTGTCATAGTTGACTATATGTTACTATTTAAAATCAGCTATTTATATAGATGCTCAAAACATCTTAACCAATGGCCTTTAAAGCTTCTTTATAATATGAAATAAAATGAATTTAGCTCAAAACCAAAATATCACATAAAATACAACGACCGTTTCCCCTTCAAAAAAACAACTACTCCTTTGGCTAATACCACAACAGGCATTGAATTACATCCGAAGGAAAAACAGCAGAGATAGAAATTAATTTTCAACACAAAATATTAAAGAATAATCTACTCTCACAGAAACTTATTTCTTAAACTTTATTTTTCAGCTGTTTTTAAATTATCCATTGTATTATATTGTATGGTTTCTACTATATTTTTGGACAGTGTAGTAAAATTTAGAAGGAATGAACGTGTTACTTACCCATGCCGTTCGCCACTGATAAAGTTTATTTAAATTATTTTTTGTTGATAGGTGTATCTTATCACATCAAAAATGTATTCCGAATTTAGTAAAATTCTACCGAGTAATAAAAAAATATAACCATAAATAATTTTTACAAGTAGCATTTTAACTAAGCATGTTTTGTTAAATCGTTCTATTTTTAATCGGAGAATCTTTAGTTAATGGGACACCCTGTATAAAAATATTTACAAAACGGTAGACAACTTCATATATTTTAAAATTGTTTTTGAATATAGTTCAATAACTTAAGTCTTGAACAAACTTGTCTTATTAAACAGGTCACCATGTATTTTATTTTATGTTTGTGTCACCCTCACCTTCTCCATTATAAGAATACCAAATAGTATGGGGTGCACAGTATTTCACAAGATGAAACCAAAAGAAATAATCGAAAACCAATTTTTCTGCACTAACAATTTTATACTGGCGCATTACTTTTTAACAGACTTCAAAAAAGGAGGAGGTTATCAATTCATCGCGATATTTTTTTTTATGTATGTTCAGCGATTATTCTTTAACACGGTGTCCGATTTCAATAATTCTTATTTTGTTAGAAAGGGGCTACTTTAGGGGTGGTCCCATATAAATTTGGTCAAAATCTAATAATTGTATCCATGTCCTTGTCCGATTTATACGATTCTTTTTTTGTTAGTAAGGGGGTACCTCAGGGGTGGTTTTATATAAATTTGGTTAAGATGTGGTGATGGCATCTGCACGTTTTTGAAGTCGGTTTTTTTAAATTTTTAATTTGTAATACTTGTCAATTCACAACAAAACTCAAATATATCCTTTTCTCATTTTTGTTTTAAATTGACTACCCTGTATATTGAAAAAAAAAATGTTTTATTTTAGCAATTGTTTTGTAATACTTTTCTTTATTACTTAATTCAGATACTTAGCGGAAGATTAAAAAAAAAATATATGTTATACTTTTTAATCTTCAAATTTTCATCAGTATATTCATAACTCGACAAGCATAGTTTTGTTGCATTTTTTTTATTTTTGTTTTTCTGTAGTACGTACTATTTTTAAATCGTTTGAAATAACTCATGAGTGTATTTCTTCTATTAGTGACGACAACAGTAGATGGTCAGATGAAGATAGTGAAGAACGTTGTGGTGCCGAATCAAGCCATAGTCAGCGGTAAACATACCCTAACTTCATTACTAACTTCGAATACTACTAAGTTGGCTGGTCGACGGATATTGATGACAAAAGGTCCGGACGGTACGACCAGGGTCATTACAGGCACGTCAAATATCCTACCTAAAAATCTACCAACGACCCAACAGAGTCTGATCAAAACTCAGACCGTTGTCTCGGGACAACAGGTCCAGACGCCCGTTCAGGGTCAACAGCCAAGTTAGTATGGTTTTGAATTCACATTTTGTTTACAGGTGGTTTTTAGCGACATATTTAATGCAACTTTGGTCTAATTGTGAAACCATTTTTTCATTGTGGTATTTCTTGATTAAAAAATTAGAACTTTTCTAATAACATGGTATTTCAATTAGTCCATTGGTGTTGAGGCAAATACATTAACAAACAATAATAAAAACATTCTAACATTCTAGTAAGTACATTCAATTAAAAATCAATGAATAACTAAAATATCTTATTAAAAAGTACCACAATTGGAAGTCACTTGAAACATTTGCAATTTATAGTTGTCTCTTGATGGTACTGAGGATGTCTTCTTCTTATCGGATCTTTATTTATTAGTTGTGGTAAGTAAATAACTGATTTCAGTGATTTGAACCACTCGCCCAGATAACTTTTACAGTTTTCTTTTCCTTCAATTATTCTTGTAACATTCTTTGATAAAACAATATTTGACTTAGGATTAGAAGTTTCAGTAACAGTACCCTTATGCTCCAGGTCCTCAAAATTGTATGGGTCTTATTTATGTGTCCTAAAGTATAAAATAATATTTTCGTTTGTTTATTCTGATCTAGCATGATTGTGATGGCTTCTATACACAATCGGCCATCATGAGCGATCATAGGCGAGTACCATCGTGTGAAGGGCCTATTTGTTGGTGATCGACTATGATTGGCAGTGATTGTCAGTAATTGATGAGTTGTCAGTTTTTCACGCCTTCAGTTGCTTTTGTGTGTCCACACTACTAAGTATTTTATTTAAATTTGTCTTTCCTGTGTACAGTTGTGTATGTATCATTTTCATTACGGTGTAATATATCACATTAAAAATTCCAAAAAATAACTTGTTCTGATAAAACTGAAAGAAAACCATACCTAAAAAATTTAAAGATTTTCAATTTTTTTTATGGTGGGGAGTGTAAGGGATAAAGTAATGTTGAGAAGACGGCACTGTGGAAGATCTGGTCTTAAATAACAGCAGTTGTGTCTTCTTTGTAAATGTGATTAGAGTTTTCTGCGCGGTTCTAATGCCTTTTTGTATTTCCAGAATTGTTACTGATCTCTGACCCCAAGGTTTATATAAATACAATAATTCATATTTAGCTTTTCAGGCATGTATCCTGGTAATTCAATCCTAAGGTGCTAGGAACCAGACTATGCAACAATATTGATAAAAAAAAAACAAGTTTTTTGATGTATTTCGGCTCGAACCAAGTTTGAATAAAGATAAGCGCTAAAAATTACTTTTAGTTTTGGGATATTTTTTAGAAAAATTGCAATATTTATTATAAAGACTGCCATTAAAAAAATAATTTTACATTTTAAATGTTTTATTTTTTTAGTAATAAAAGTATGAAACAATTTTGGAGATTTCTATTTAAGTTGACCATAATTTCTTGTTAAAGAAGTTGGTTTAAAAATATTGACTTTTCAAATATTTATTGATTCGCAACTATTTTTTTTTGTTCTTTTCAAAATTTCGACAAATATTTTGTTTTTACGCGACCTTCTTTTAATCACGCAGCTACATCAACTCCTACCTTAACCAACCAAGCGCAATCGCCAGCTCAAAAGGAAACGCCTCAACGCGTACAAATAATGCGCACCCCGGATGGCCGCATCACTGTCAAGGGTCTTCTGCCCGGCCAACAGCTCGTCCAGTATCCGGACGGTAAGCTCCAGGTCCTCACGACGTCTCAGATTCAATCTTCAGGTCTGGCGACTGCCAAAACACCGGTTCAGTCGCCTAATCCTAAAGCTATCATTAAACAGGCTATACATACATCTGCAGGTACTAGGGCGCTCGTCCAGGGCAGTCCCATTGTCAAGCAGGCTGTTATTGGTCAGCCACAGGTGCAGAGTCCACAGGTGACGAAGCCACAACAGGTGCAGGTCCAACAGCAGGCTCAGCCGCAGCAGCAACAGATTATTTTGAAGCAGCAGTCGGGCCAACCGTTAGTCCAGAAGGTTAATCAAGGAGGCATGGTTTTGACGCCAGGTGGACAAGTATTGCAGCAGCAGGTGCTTTTGAGCACAAACCAAGTCATTACTTCAAACCAAAATGGTCAACAAGTACGTATAAATAACAATTTGTTTATTGCTCTAATTTTTTTATGACTCCAAATATTAATAAATTGTAAAATATGGTTGTTAAAAATTTATTTCTGGAACACCATATTACAGTGAAATTTGAGATAGTTTGTGGGGTTTCATTCACTTATTTATTTACATTATTTAATTTTTTTTTCTAAAACTGGAAAACTTAGTAATTTTTTTTTTTTTGAACACTATCCGTACTATTTCTTTAGAAAAATTATACAAAAAAGAAAATCGAATTTACAAGCTGTAGAAACTAAAAATGTATAATTGATATAATTTAAACGTTATTATCATCATGAGGTATTCCTTACCCTGTTATTTCTGAACCCAGAGTGGCCACATCCCCAACTACTTAATCATAAAACTGTATTTATTTTAAAGCCAACATCAAAAACATGCCATCTCTAAATAGGAGTGAGAGAAACAATGAAATTAGTAGAATGTGACCGCTGTCTTGTGTATTGAAAACATTCATAGGTGTATCATTTTTAAAGGGAAAAATATTTAATGTTAATAAAACAGTTTCGCTGTAAATATGTAATGATCTCATAAAATCGTTTCATTGATTCACCCTATATGTCTATGAGACTGGCTTTTTTGACAAAGGTTGTTCATATTCAGTGCGATACAAAATCAGCTTTATTAGTATTATTTTTTTTTTTTTTTAATTTTCAGGTTATAACAAACCAAATAGTCGTTAACAATCAATCCCTTGCTCAACAATTGGCTACGGGAAAAGTCCAAGTTGCTACCATAAATGGTCAGCAAGTTCTCATCCGCCCTACTGGTAACAACCAAGCACAAGTTGTAGCTCAACTAACTCCTGGACCCATCACCCAGTCCTTACAACCAGTTCAAACACCAGCCAAGCAAGTCGTACGCCAACCCGAATCACAACAACAAGTAGTTCAGCAACAAGTTTTGCAGCCACAAAATGTTCAACAACAGCAGCCGCAGCAGCAGCAGCAGCAGCAACAACAACAACAGCAGCAACCGGCCAATCAAGCAATCCAGCAGGCTTTGCAGAGTCCTCCGAAGACTGTACAAGACAATCAGATTGATAAAGCGACTATGGACCAATTGTTGGCTGGACAACCGCCCGGTACAGTGATTAAGTGTGTTACTGCACAAGTTATACAGACACAGCAAGGTCCCAGGATCGTTTTGCAAGGTTTGCAAGGAGCTGATTTTACACCACAACAGTTGGCTGCTGTTCAACAACAGGTCAAGCAACAGTTGCTAAAAGGTTTGTTTCAGACAACAATTTATTATTTTTATTATACTATTGATATGCATTTCCAATATATCGTCTTTTTAAAATTTGTCATTCTTAGTTGTTGGCACTAACTTAATAATATTATTGTCCAAAAATTTTAGGTTTAAGTGATTTATTACTTAGTAAATTTATTCCAAATTGGTTAACTCAGTGGCTAAAGAGCTACTTAAGAGAAATCTCCAGGCTCAATTTTATTAAACTTATTTATAAAAAAATGGTATTGAGGAATTGCTGATTGCAAATTCTTCTTGTGAAGGTGAAGAACGCACGAGCCGCGAACCGTGGCGGATGGAGGTCGCGCAGATGTTAATTTATGTAGGAATCAATGCAGACAAAGCACTGACATCTGCGCGGTTACACAATTTTATAAATAATTTATGTCAAAATTAGAAAAAATATTGTATTTTACAAGTTACGAAATGCCGTTTTATGTAACATGTTGCAGGACTTCGCTCTTCTCGTCACGCAAATATTCACTCGTTACATAAAATAAGGCATTTCGTAACCGATTGCATAAGTAGTTAATTTTGTATATAATTTTAATTAAATATACAGGGTGATCATTAAGTATGTTACCAAACTTTTAGGTGTTTTTCCTTGCTCATTTTTAGGACAAAAAGTTCTTGTAAACATATGTCCCAAACAATTTTTTTTTAAATACAAGTTGGTGAAAAATTAAGAGAAAACGCCTAAATAACTAAAAGAGAATTAATATCAACTTGAAACTTTGTGGAAATTTGTATTACAAACAAAATAATTTTCTTGATCTACCAGTGGCGTGCGCAGGAAATTTAATTAAAATTTTAATCCGTTTAGTACCCACATTTGTAGAGTAATAATTCCAGTATTAATAGTGATGATTTTGACAATTGACGGACAGAAACGTAAATTCAATAGGCTACATTAGTGATGACGTAATTTGTGTCCCAGTGACAAATCTCACCATCAATAGAATATCAATGCAACTCAAACATTCGAAATTTTTAGCACACACAATTAAAATTCAACATCATCACATAATGTATTCTATTTAAAATTTAAGCAATAGTAAATTAAGTTAGTTTGTTCTTCATGTAAACATGCAGACAATTAATCTTTGGCAATTTTCTTGTAACTCCATGTGGGTTTTGAATATTGTTGAAGTTTCAAAAAAAAAAACTATTTAAGCACCGATTAAAAATATATCAATGATTAAAATAATTTTAAAAATGTTTCTAAAACATTTCCTTAAAATTAAATAATAAAATCACTTATAACAAAATATCGGTACAGGGAGCGTTCAAGTATTACGTAACGAATTTGGGGGGGAGGGGGGTTTTTGTAAAACGTTACGATGCGTTACAGGAGCGTTTGAACTATGCGTTACGCAACATTATTATTTTTTAACCCTTCAGAAAAGTCGCGTAGAGAGTTTCTCTCACGCATTTTTTAAAACGTTTCTTTTTCTCAAAATTTCAAGTGACCATTTTGACCTTTTTTTACCTTCACAAAAACGTTACGGCGCGTTACATGGGGGAAGGGGGGGTTAAAAATCTCCAAAAATTGCGTTAAGTAATACTTGAGCGCTCCCACATCCATTTTTAAAAAATAAACTATGTAGGTAATGCCACATGAGCTTATGTAGATGTGCACATATACATATCCACTAATGTCAATTGTTGCTTGAAAGGCTCCTCAATTACTAACAAAAAACTACTGGTTAAATTATTTAAAAAACAATTGATTTGGATTTCTAATACCTAAAATACTATACGAATTTCTTGTCTTAAAATTGAATAAGGAACAACACCTTAAAGTCTGGTGACATACTTAATGGTCTATTAACAGGTAGTTGCTAGTTCATTAGGGTTTATGAGTCTGATAAACTAATAGAGCTCCAGAATGTGATATGTTTAAATGATATGAACTTTATATTACTCACTAAACATCTGACAACTTTCACCATGCTCATAAATCAGTTACTTTTTTTTATTTGCTGCCAGATATTTTAGTCGTCTTTCTTGGCTTTCAACCAGCGGTCATATTAACTTTCGTTTTTCTTTCTAGCTCAAGCTTCAACGGGTAAACAAGGTGTCCTCGGACCCACGAAAATATATCTGGCTGTTCAACCAAGCAATTCAGACCAGTCGACTGAAACTACATCCACCAATCCTCCACCTCTCGCACCAGTTCAGCACCAACCCCAACCAGTTGTCAACCAGCAAGTCATCACCCAGAATGCGGTCGCCGCTTTGATATCCAAGACTCCCATCAAGCAAACGACACAACAGGTATGCAAATCACCTCAAAAACCCAAAGTTGTTGTGCAGCAAATAGATTCTTTGCTTTCTTTTTGATTCTGTGTTGGGGATTTGTGCTGGTGTTCAGAGGAAAAGGGATAGAAACCACATTGCTATCATAAATTATTGAAATCACTGTGTTTCCTCACTTCAACCTTATTTATTTATTTATGCTTTCCACCAAGGATACTTGACTCTATAGGATTGTTCAATGCATCGTGTATCATCGGAAGTATTCGGGAAAATGACGTAGTAGTCGGACTATCGAATGAGCGAATTTAAAAATGAACATGATTATAAATTGCTCTGGTTTATATTTCGTGTAAAAGAAGAATAGCAATAGTGAATGTTGTAATAAACGATTTTTTTTTTAAATATAAACCGTTTGAGGTAGGTACCTTTATCGAATTAAATGGGACAGGATAAAAAAAATCTTTATTATTGGAATTCACGTAACAACAATACATAGGTATATTTGCTTTCAACGACCACGTTACAATACAAGCAATTGTGGGCGGTGATGGAACAATATATTTCAGAACATTTCTAATAGCACACATATTAAAAAACATTCATATCTTTATTAAATTCTCAATGAAATACCTACATATATACAAAAAATACAAGTATCACAAATTGACAATTATAATTTTTTATTGATCCTTTATGGGACAAGTCAAAATATTTGAATATAAAAATAAATATACAAACAAAACTTAAACGTAATTGACAATTTATGTGTACTGTCTTCATGATATTGTCACAGCATTAATTATTCAATTTTTACTACACCAATCATTGAAATTAATGTTGTACCCTAGTACCTACACATTGTACATGTAGTACATAAAAAGTACACAAATTAAAATTAGGTCGATGAGCTAAAATAAAAGGTGTCACATGAGATCATATTCTTTTAAACAATCATGCACCCTATTTTTCTGTTCTCTTTTCAAGATTAGACTTTCCCGTTATTTCTTTTTAAAAGTTTTCTCTTCACTATCATTAGTCCCAAGAATTAAAGTAGCGACTGCAGTTTTCTTTAATCGCCTCCTCACTGACAAACCCAATTACCCAATAATTGGAGGGGTCCAGAAGCCATTCAGTGCAAGTCAGAAGGTAAATGGAACTTTAGTATAACACAAATAAATACAAATGATTATTAGAACTTTATAACATTTTTTTATTGAAAAGTCATACATTTTCTTTAAATAGTTTAAAAATTAACTTTGTATTATGTATTAACACAAAAACTGTGACAAGTCATTTTCAGTAAAACGATGACTTACACTGAATGACTTCTGATACCTCCAATTCATTATGAAGATCTCTTTCATAATCATTGTCGATAAAATGGACAGAACAAATCTGGCTTGTCGTGGGATTTCATTTATCGGCTCTACGGCACCTCCGAATCCACTCTTGTTTTATTCCATGTGAAACAAAATCTTTCCCCAATGGACAATCAAGATAAATTATATCTGGGTTATCTAATTTTATTTCATACGGCCGTTGTTACAATTACTGGCCACCATATGTCTGGCACATTCAAATCCTAAAAAAATAACACTATAATTAGTTAAAAACAATTACTTTTGCTACTGTAGAACTTACAGTCCAGTCAATTAAAAAGTTAAAACAATTCAAAAAATGCTAAAAACCATGGACAAACGTATAAAAAACACAAATTTATAAATATCTGGTCCGACAATGACATAACACAGTGAAACGTACATACTATATGGGATTGGCCAATCCTAATAGAGAAGCTAAGTATCCTTGCTTTCCACATTATATTAAAACTCAATAGAGGGCTTCTATATACAAGGGAAGTGCAACCAACTTGACAAAATAAAATTGACACTAATGACATAACAAAACAGGTCACATAAAGAGGCTGTTTTTTTGTTCAATTTTTGGTTTTTCTTATCTATTTTTTTGCCATTTACATACCATGTTGTACCTGTAACTTAAAAAAGACTTTATTTTAGGATATTTTATATTTAAAGGTTGAAGACATTTATCAATATCAGCTGTCGATAAATGTCAAAACATAAGCGTAGCATTGCGATTTATTTTTTTATGGTTATTAGTCTATTTGTGTTTCTCCCGGTTTCTTTTAACACTTTTTTCATTTAATTTTATGTATTTATGTCAACTGCAAAAATGCTGCTGCTACAAATACAAGTTCCATACACTTTACAACCATATACAATACTAGTTACATTATGCCCATCTATGGTTACGCCTGTGTTCTACCAACAACATAATTGACAGCTGACACAGACAATTTTTTTTTCAACCTTTAGATGTAAAATACCCTAAATTAAAAAGTCTTTTTTACCCTACAGGTACAATATGGTACGTAAATGGCATAAAAGTATATAAGAAAAACGAAAAAGTACACTAAAAAACAGTCTCTTTATGTGACCCGATTTCTTATGTCATTAGTGTCAATTTTATTTTGTTAAGTTGGCTGCACTTCTCTTGTATAGAAGTCCTTTATTTTAATATTAGTATTCAGTGCATAAAAACAATAGTATTACAATTTTTCATATCTAAAAAACTATTAATTGTTAAAATTCAATTATTAAAAATATCTAACAAATTCTGCTTTATTTCTGTGGGCTATAAGAATGTTGAGCAGTGTATTTAATACAAAATGTGATTCCTATAGTTCTTTTTTATGCAATTTGATACATGTTCCCTTAACATTGGTTTCGATCCTTAATTTCCTACTTTACTGCTTTTTGTACCTAACCATCATCTCAAAAGTCATTCGGTTTTTAAATCTAATTTTATTTAACAACTAATATTTTACTACATATTAATGTACTTAAAAAAAAATACTTTAAACTACCTAGAGTATTTATGTTTTAAATATGATTTTTTATTATTTATATTTCAAGATTTTAAAGACAAGTAAAAACTTGTTTTTACAAAGATTTCATAGAAGAAAATGTTTAAATAACTAGTCTGAATTAATTTATTATGTCGATTTTTCAAAAAAGCTGCAAATAGAAACGTAATTTCGACTTGTAAATATATAATACATTGAATTTTATTGTGAAAACGCAGATATGCTGAAATCAAAGATTTAAATAATTTTAACAAAATATATATTTTATAGCAACATTGCACGTTTGTCTGAATGTAGTAGTTCATGTTTTAGTATTTTTTACTTACATATTTGTTAGTCAACTGACACTCTCGGTATATGTAACTACACTTTCATTTCAATAAAATTATTTTGTTTTAATTAATAATTTGTTTTGCTTAACCTCCATATCGGCCTTTATTGTTTGTTTTATTAAAATCTAACAAGCATGGGATGAATGAAAATTTTATTAGTAAAATTAACACAACCTATTAAATTGTCAAAATGAAAAACGTAATCCTTATACTATAACACAACATATACTATGTCTTGGTGGTAGTAGCTATTGTGTAACCTGTCAAATTCTAATTAATATTGCTGATGTAGGAAAATCCCTACACTTACACCGAAAGTAGCAAAACCGGACACAAAAAATGCATATTATTTTGACATAAAAACGAAAAAATTCATCGATATGCAATTTTGAATTTGAGAGGTTACACGACAGCTCCCACCACCGGGACATAGTACATGTTGTTCACCCGACTCCACTGTACCCAACTACAAACAGCAAGCAAAAAGCATGATGTGCCACTTTTAGCAGTCAGATGAGGGACTATTATAAAATTGTCAAAAGAACAGATGTATAATTTAATTCGTTTTTATTACTACAGCATGATTCATTTTAGCATTTATTTACTTTTTTTGTATTTATAAGAATTCCTTTGTCCGAAAAAAATCAAATGAATAATAGAAATTAGTGAATTAGTAAAATACTTATAGAAAATCAATATTTTGCGACTATATACTGATCTGATTACCGTTTTTTCATTCATATGGAATACAACCTCTGCAACTCTGACTGATGAGAAATGTTGTTATTCGTTCGTGTCTGTCAAGGGCGTGGTTTATGTAAGTAGAGGTGAATGCCTTAGGCACAGAGAAATGTCCCTATGAAGATTTAAACAGTGATCATATCTGTATATCTTTTTTCATAGCAAATTGGTATTATTTTCACAAATCGTGCATATTTTGGTAACTAAGATTTGTAAAATTTTAGATAATCCACAAGGAGTATTTCTTTGGCCACTACATGTTCTATACATGAAGTGTCTAGTTTTAAAGTGTACACTCTCCAAATAAGCACATTTTTCAGGAACCTCCACAAACTTAAATAAATAGAAAGATTTCGATTTTTTATTGCTTATTTGAAGTATACTATCCATTATTAGAAGCTTTATTTAGTGGAGATTGTACTAAATTAGATTTTTTACACTAAAATGCATATGTTATTGTACGTTTTGCTACAAACTGATGCTAGATTTGAATTCGGCGAGAAAAATTATAAAAAAATAAACCTTACCCCAAATTCTTTAAAATTGGAGATTGTAAACTTTGAAACTAGACCCATCACATGATAACTATAATTCCATTTTTTCATTAAATGGAATATTCTCAAAATATTAAAGGAATAAAAAAGTTTTCACTTCATTGTTATCCTAGTGATATAATTTCATACTTCATAGTAGTAGTAAGTAGTTAATATATTTTTTCATTTCACTAATTATCAATTCATTTATAATTCAGATCAATGTTTACATAAACTGGATCTTCCTTTGGAACAATTGTCCTTATTCAAATCCTTTAATTGCAGACTACTGACAATCCAACGCCGGTACGTCAGATACTAGTTAACGGTCAACAATCTCAAACGTCAGCACTTCTGCAAGCTATTAAACCAACATCAGAAAACCCAGTCCAACCCCAATTGGTCCAACAGAATCCCCAACAACCGCCGCAGCAGCAACAGCAGCAGCACCAACAACAACAGACGACGGCGACTTCTGATGCCCAGAAGCAGTTTGTTGTCACTCCAGATTATATTCAGCAAAGTATGTTTCTTTTTCAACCATCCGTTATAGTTTACAATCCTAACTGTTTATACCCATTGCAAAACGATTTAGCTGCGCACTTTCACAAAAGATGAACTTTAAATTAATTATTGAAAGTGGAATATGTGGATAAAAGTGTTATTTTTTTATTCGAAGCGGAATAATGTTATGTGTTATTTTAAATGAATTCGTTTCGGTTTGTTTTAGGGAAAAAATTTCGCGTAAATATTTTTTTAATGAATGTTAACAGTAACGAGGATTTCAGTTACTTGCCTAGCAATAAAAAAGATTCTGATAGAACTAGAGATAGGAAATAAAATAAGCGATAATTTTCAAGTATAAAAAATCTATAATTTATTTTCTTAGCCAAAATCTTCGTGCATTTATTAAATAAAACATTAACATGCAGTTGGAAGAACGTTCATCAAACTTTACTAGCCTGATAGACTGATTATTTGAAAGTTGTCATTCAGACTTGATAGTTTGACGTTTACCAGTCTCATAAATTTTAATGGGCATTCTTGGAAGCGGCTTTAAATGTATACTTATGACAAATTTAGTTTTCAGGGCTTATGTCTCAGGTCTTTCTTTGTCATATTAATTTGATTAGCCATATTCATTTCATTAGCCATATTCTTGCATTACAATGAAGAAATTCTATAATGGTGCTAATTTCTTATAATAAGTACGTGCAATGTTGCCATTTTATTGTCCATATACAATATAAGGATATTACTATCCGTATTCACAAAGGTCTGTAAATATTTATCTACATATAAATCTTTTAAGAGAGAAATGTCAATTCGGAGAAAAGGAAGAGTTGGGCGATATCGTGATTATTCAAACACACTGAACCATTGCTGTGATTAATAAGGAACCGTTACTGTGATGAGTCGATTTCAAATAAATGAAGTTGTTTCCTCAATTCATTAACCAACTAAATATCCCTTAATTTTTTTTTTAAACATTAATGAAATCGGTAAAAGAACATGTGTAAAAAATACCAGATTATTTATATAAGAACAACAAAAATTTGACGATTAAAAACGAAACATGTTTAGATAAAATATTACTGGTTTCCGAAGTACAGGGTGATAAAGTTGAAAATTCAAAAATTAATAACAATATTTTATTTTCTGTGACGGGAAATAAGTTTGATATTTAATATCTCTTGTCAAATAACAAAATGTCACTTTTTATGAAATTACTTTATTCCTCGTTTTCCCGGAAAAAAGTGACTTCAAAAGATGGGGTGGGTGGCTCAGTGGTAGAGTCTGGGCTTGCGAATCCAAGGGTCCGCGGTTGGAATCCCACCGTTTTCCGGGATTTTTTTTATGTAATTATTTAAAAATAATTCTGTGATGCATAGGTAAGATTTCCCTTTTTTTTTTTTTTTTAAGAGTACCTGAGGTGGTCCCATATAAATTTGGTTAAGATCTAGTAATGGGGTCCATGAAAAAACCATCACTCATATTTTTTTTATATATTTTCAGCAATAATTCTTTACCATGTTTTCTGATTTCTATGATTTTTCCTTTTTGTTTTTTCTTATAAAGGGGATACCATTGGTGGTGGTCCCATGTATATTATTTGGTCAGGATCTGATAATGGGATCTATGAGAAAAAAAAAAACAATTTTTAATGGCATCTGCACGATTTTGAAGTTGGTTTTTTTTTAATTATTTTTATAATTTTTCATTTTGAATAGGAATATATGAACAGATATACTGCACATAAATTTTAAACTTCTGTAAATTAAAAAAGTAACATGGCGTCCTTTATCCCCGTGCTACAGAAATACATATTTAATTATTTATTGAATTTTCAACTTTAACACCTTTTTTGGAAATGAATAATATTTTATTTAATCGTCCTATTTTTAATCAGAGAATATTCAGTTGTTTTGTGTCCCATTCTTAATCAGTAATTAAATAACAGTATGATATATCGCCCAACTATTTAGATATCCATTACAGTTTACTCATCTGTAACTTGATACATTTTGAGATCAAATTTTTACAGTACTTTGTATATATAATTTTAGGGTTGTTAATAATTTATTGTTTGTATTAGCTTTTTCCATGGCCCTAAAAAAAATTGAGACTGAGTCTTATGCCTTTTCCAGATCTATAAATATCGCATGCGTCTTCATATTTTTTGATAATATTTCAAGGAATAATTATTGATTTAGGTTAAATATCCCTTATATTCTTTATAAAAAAATAAGTTTATACAACTAATTTTTTTTCCATTGTATTTATTTGGAGTAAGTAATGTTAAATGTGCAATATAAAGAGAAGAAGTATTTTTTTTTCGTACTTTGCCAATGATTTTGAATCGTTTCTAGTCAAATTTGTTAAATTATTTATTAGTCCAATAAAAATAAACAAAAAATCGGGGTTTTTCCTACTGATATTTGTATAAGTGTCTAATCTGTCATTTAAACAAGAAAAATCATTGTATGCTCCTTCATGCATTATTTTTTCCATGGCCAACTTTATAAACCTTTTTTTAGAATTACTTCATAGTCTCTATTAAGGGTTTTTGATAAAAATGTTGTAAGGTTTATTTTGACTTAAAATTTAAAGATAACACTCTCAAATTTCAAATGATTATGCAGTGTGTACAAATGAAAAAAAAAACCTTAATAAAAAGTCCATAAAACAATGAAACATCACATAATTTATTTGATGATGGAAAATAAAAAATTATTGTATGTTGAATTTTTACTAAAATAAGGGAAAAATACCTATGTGAAAATGTTTCTTTTATTTAAATATGTGCCATCCAACTAAGAATGTCAATATCTGTTTTGTGTGCAAATATGAAAAGTTGATTAATATTTTGTTAAAAATTCTTAGAAAATATAAATATAATTTAAGTACCATCTAATAGCCAGCAAAAATAAATTTCTATTTAAAAAATGTTGGAAAAAATTTAAATTTTTATTTACTTGTGTACTAGTAATGATGTAACACATGAGCCAAAAGTAATCAATTCTATAAAACAATAAATAACATTATAGGATAAGTGACAATTTAAAACCTTACTATTACTATTATTAAAAATAATTTAATTACGTACCTTTGCAATACGACCTTTAAGTAATAACAACATATATTTTTGTAAAAAAATTTGAAAGGATGTGAGGCGGGCCCTATATCGCTTTTTTACCCGGTATATGCATTATTTATTAAAAATAGACAATTAAAATATGACACTTTTTCCACTCTAGTCAATACATTTGTTGCGGAACAGCAAGGGTTTTTACATTTTTGTTTTTATTGAATTTTTTTCTGTGATATTTTCATTCTTTTAGAATGAAGACTGAATTGTTTTTTTATTCATTTTAATGTGTTTATATTTTTATGAGAACGTTTTTGAATTACCAGTATTAAAAGCAGTATTAGCAATTACATTTTCTTTGAAAATTACGAAGAATGTAGCAAAATCTAGTTAAAATATATTAATAGGAGGTCTATTTTTTCAATTTTCGGAAATTATTTTTTAAAAACAATATTTTCAATTATATTAATAATTTTTCAGTTCCTAGAGATTCTTCAGTTTTGCATCATATTTAATTATTTCAGTAAGTAAAATATTTTAAATTATTAAATAGTTAACAAATTTTTAATATCTAAATACACAAACGAGGAAAAATAGATTAGAACTGACGTCAAAGACTGATTTTTTTCTTTCAATTGAAACGTTCTTATTAAAAAATGAGCTTAAAAAAATTGGGAAGATAGTTACTTAATAAATTATACGTAATGGCAAATAATATTTAGTAAGAACACAATCGGAGAAATATTTTGTTTTTAATTTCCCAACTTTTTTAGGTTTGATACGGTCGTTTTGACCAGTAGTTACATAATCATTAATGTAACTTACCAGACTGTATTCAAAAATTTATAATAAAGTCGTTCAAACAATACCAATGGAGTTTTTTTGTGTCGAAACCCTTGCACTCCGTATTTATTTTTATTTTCGATCGTTTTGCTTTGGGTTTTTTATATTTTTTCATCCTCTTTATTTTATGTTATTTTTTATCATTACATTTTTTATACCGCGTTGAAGCTAAAAAAGCAGAAATTTATGGAAGTGAGTTTTGAGGCTTTATTAATCCACATACAGTACTTATTTTTGTCTGGTTGCCATGCTATTATATTGTTATAATGTAAAGGATAATTATTAGCAAAGGCACATCGATTGATTGTGCTTCGTGTAGAACTTGGTGGTAAATGATAATGCTGTTGTCTTTAAATGTGTGACTATGCCAGACAGGAAATAGTAGTTTGTGCAATAAGTGAGAAAAACGACATTTTCCCAGGAGCGCACAACTTAGGCGAGTGGGAAAAGGGTTTTTCGAACATGTTGCACACTTAATTTTTTTTACGATTGTTATAAACATAAAAATATATCAATACATTTTTTAGGTAAACAATTTTATATAGTTATTTTGTATATCTCTAAATTTTCGATCTCTATTAAAAATAATGATTTAATAAAAATTAAAACAAAAAGTTCGAACAGGTATTTCGCGTCAGCCATAGTTGCTTTGAATTACAACTATTCACTTTTACTTCAATTAGATGTACTAATTTTTGACGCCTTTATTATACTCTTCGCCCAGTAATCTATAGAGTATTATAGGCTTGCTTTCAAGAAACCAACATTTTTACTATTGATTAAAATTTTAAAATTTTTGTACCAAAATCCTTCTCATGAAATTTTAAACAACTGTCAAAATGTCCGTTCGATGTCACGTTTTTTTTTTTCGCACGATAAGCCAAAAATGAAAAATAATATCAACTTGAAATCTTTAGGAAAAATAAAGCTCTATAAGGGGATGAAGCCTATTGATTCTGAAAAAATGTTTAAAAATGGGGGTTAAGGGATCTGTTAATCTATAAAAAGTATGCCAAGCAATATATTATATATCTTCATTCTAGTCACATAAAAGTCAGAGGTAACTATGTTAAATTATTATCTATGGAGGTATTTTGAAGTTTATTTAGGAAGGGAGCTATTACAATAAATTTAAGAACAATAATACAAGTAAACTGTGGGAAAAATGCAACTATGTTTAGCAATTGTAGACAAAAAATAAGTACTGTATTTATAGTTTGAAATTGCTTTTTTTAGAACATTTTAAGTGAATAATATTAAATTATTAATAGCAGACAATTTTAAGCCAAGTAAAATAGGTTAAAACTTTATTTTTTTTTTTAATATCTCCTTTTTTATATTTGGTAAATTTGACTTATTACATCCCTCCATACCCATCTACTTATACAATGACCAAAGTGATTAGTATTACAAACGGTTTTATTTCAGAACAAATTTATTTTTATGACTGGTTAGCCAAACATTAGGACAATTTGGGCACATTAGAAGATGTTCCTAATATTGTCACTGTCAAATTTTTGTTGTCATATGTCGGTTTTTAATTGCTCATATTTTTCATACATCGTCTCCTATTTTATCCTCCTTTGTCAATGTTTTAATATCCTTTAAAATTTTCCCAAAAAATGCATCCGGCCTTATTTTTAACATAAGTAGGAGTTCTTTTAGTCAACTGATTAAATACTCCCTCATCTGACTGCAAAACGTGGCACGTCGTTTTTATTACTTGCTATTTGTAATTGGGTACTGTTGAATGAACTATGTACTATGTTCCGGTGGTGGGAGCTGTCGCGTAACCTATCAAATTGAAAGTAAAGTTGCTCATCGATGGATTTTTTAGTATTTTTTTTGCTGCAAATGAAATATATGATTCTAGACGTTTATTACAATAAAATTCCCTTGCAAGCATTTTCTGTCGTCCGGTTTTGCTACTTCCGGTGTAGTGAATTCGGCTACGTGATCGGATGTTTACGTTTTTCAATGAAGTTCTGGATATAGCTTAAACGCAGTTTTTTTGAACTTAAGATGATATTGCAAGCATTTTTTTGGTGATTCGAATTGGAATAAACAAACATTAAAATGGTCGTTTGGAGTTTATAGAGTGAATAGAGCTTGAATTAACGACCAAACTAATATTTTTTATTAGATGGTTAGTTTGTTTTCTAATGAAAGTTTCGATCTTCTGTTGATTAGCCAGCTCATATTTTTAACTTTTAGGTCGAGGTGCCGTCGTTTAGCTTAAAAATGTGATTTCCAAGTAAGTTTTTTCATCTAAATGAAGTCCAAGGTATTTTACTCCTATATTTATTGGTATAAACGTATTATTTAGGTGTAAGTTGAACTACTAAATAAAGGACCATTCTCTTAGTTGAGAATCTTACAAAATTTTGAAAGGAATTAAACCTTTTCTATTCGCCCTGGTTTTTCTAGAAAAAATGCGAAAATAGTCTAATTAATGGCGAATGGGGTAGATTTACTGAATAAAAAAATACTTGTGGCACTCGGGGACTGCCGCGGTAAAGCTATTGCATACCATTTTTTATCAACTCATGCAATTATAATTATTTATTTATTTTATTTATGCAGTATTTTTTTTTTTCTTTGATATTCAAGTTTTTTCTTTGATATTCAAGTTTTTTCTTTGATATTAATTCAAGTTACACTTTTTGAGCGTGGTGACCGATAAGAAAACAATTTGTTTTTCTTTTATTGAATAAATGAGAAGTTAATATTGTTTAAAATATTTTTATTATCTTACAATACATGTAGGTTATTCAGGAATTTTTATCATTGAAACTATAGGTTTATGGTAACTGAAATAAGAAACATAAGTTTGAGACTTAATATCCTCTAAAAATCTGGAAAATATCGCGTCAATGGTGGTCCCATATTTTGTTGTGGATTCTTGTGGATGATTATTCATTTTCAAATTAAATTTTTCCGAAATTGTGTCTAAAAGAGAATCAGTTATGAGCAGTTAGCAGCTAGTCTACACGCATACGTCTAGTCGCACGCACACAAACACCGTGCTGAAGTCTGCCGAAGTGAAACGACGTTAGACGATGCACGGCTTTCAACGCCGCACCGCTGTGCCGCTCGGAGTGGGCGGTTTATTTTCGTTACGGAATTTCTGTTTTGATTTTTTTGATTTTTCGATTTTTTGGTTTTTCGATTTTCTTTTATTGAATAAATGAAAAGTTAATATTGTTTAACGTCGCACCGCTGTGCCGGTCGGAATGGGGGTGTTAGGTTTTTTTTTTTTTTCGTTACGGGTTACGGAATTTCTTGATTCGGTCGCCGCGCTCAAAGCCCGCGATAAAATCTATGCAATAGCTTAAAAAATGTTTGCAAGGTCAATACTCTTAGTTGCGAGTCATACAAATATTTTGAGATAAACCACAGGTCACTTTTCGCCAGATTGTAATTTTTTTTTCATATCAGTCCTTTCGCCGACACAAAAAAAAAGCTTACAATATCATTTTCAGCTCAGAAAAAATGTGTTTTTAGTCCTAAAGCCAGCGTGCCGAATTCTGACTTATTTTCGGCTGAATTTATTATTAAATTGTACTATGATACGTGTCCAACGAATTGACGAAAGCGCGACGTTCAGACTGGATCGCTTAGGTAGCTATGGACTTTACAAGTGGTATGATTTATTAATATATCTTGTTGGTGGGCACTTATTGTCGAATGAGCATAACGAAAATGTTAAGAAAATAAGTCAAGTTTTTGTACGTCGTCGTTTTTTGAACTTGTTGGACACGTATCATAGTACAATTTAATAATAAATTCATCCATAAGAAAATAAGTCACAAATATGCACGTTGGCTCTAGGACTATGAAGTTATATTCGTTGAAAACGTAAATATTCAGTCATGTGGCCGATATCCCTACACCGGAAGTAACAAAACCGGTCGACAGAAAACGCTTGCAACGGGATTTTGTTATTGTTACAGAGGTCTAGAAGCATATATTTCATATTCAGCTACAAAAAAAAATTGATAAGCAACTTTACTTTGAATTTGACAGGTCATATGACAGCTCCCACCACCGGTACATAAGTAGTTGTTCCCCCCTCTCCCCTGTACTCACGTACCCAAATTACACGACGTGCCACTCTTTGCAATCAGATGAGAGACTAAAACGCTCTGAGTTATTTTTCAAATGCAGCGCTGTAAGGAATCTCTTGTATGGGTTGGAAATTAACTGATAGTTCTTCGAGGACATATTTTATTAAACATATTTCGGGATTTAAATCGACCAGAGAGAATTAAAGTCGACATCATGACTCGATACTATGAATAATTGGATCCAAGGGAGTTCTTTTGATAGAATTAAGACCCCCTCATAAGTTCTGGTTCCAACTTTTCTCCACGTCTTTATAATATCTCCCTTCTGCTGTCATAGCTTCATCAACATATATAGAAAGCGTTTGTATGTAATATGTTGTTGGTTAATCGTTTGTATATGGATTGAAGAATATGAACCAATATAGGTGCTTAAGCAGATTCTCAGATTTCCATTGGCTTTTTTTACTTCAAATATAACATGGAATTGAATATTCTGCATAAGTTATAGTGTTTTTTAAGTTCTACTTACAATTTTAAGATTAACATTCTATGAATGGCTGTTGTAGACAGATTTTCGATCAACTGAGGCAAATTCTATAATTTCTTGCGTTTTCATTCCTGTCCCCAACGTGTTCTGTAAGGTGTAGCATTAAATTTGCCTTCTACATTCAAAACAAAACTCGCTTAACAATGTTTTCTTACATAGGTATAAAAGATTAACTGTATATAAAAACATTTCCTAGCATTTCTTCCCAAAAGTCGATTTCAAAACAACTACTTTCATTTTTCTTTTCAAATATTTCATTTTCTATATAAATAAAGTCAAAAACAACCCAACATTAAATATTTCTTTTTTACTACAACTAAAAACTAATCATTTTATTTCTACAACATTGCATTAACAATCAAAATTAAATTTTAACGTTCTACATGGTGAGATAAGGGACGTTACTAATGCTAGATTAATCATTGTTACGTGCGCGTATAGAAAACCATAAAACATTTGCCTCTTCAGCAATCAAAACTGCGTTAAAACAAGAGAACCTGAACCCTGAAATCGAGGAAAAACTCTTGCAACTCCAACGGTACCAGGAGCGACAGATGAAACACGAACCTGAAGTACCGTCTCCAGTTACGAAGCTCAGTCAACCCATCGTTAATTCCCGCCATCCTAGCGCGCCACGTAAGAGGCCGCTAAGTACTTCCAAAAACGATGACGCCGATTGGGTGATGGAGACGCCGAAAAGAAGCAGGCCTAATAGGACGGGCGATGTGAAGAAGGTCGAGGTCGAAACACAGTAAGTAGTATTTTAAAGTAATTCGAATTTTAGTTTTGAAAATTCTTTAATTTTTGGGTGACCTTAAAAGCAATGCGTTCTTTTTGCGTACCTACGGATAGAGTATAATATACTTAATTTGACTAAATAAGCACAAATCGCAAGATGTTCAAAATAAAATTCATAAATTTATATTTACATAAAAAGACTTTGATGACATCAACTTAGACAGTTTACGTTAAAATTATTTTAAGTCCTAATAAGTATGAGTGGTTGGAATTGAGTACAAAGGTGTAAAGAAAGGTCCTTTATTTCTCACAAAGTGATTACTTTATTAGGCTCACCTAAATGGAAAGTCATGGAGTCAATGTATTAAAAGGTGAAAATTATTTAATACAAAATTGAAAATTTAATATTTTTTTTTTTTTAAGAAAATATAAATGCTTTTTTAATAGTCTTTGATAATATAGATACTATTGAGATAGGCCAATAGTTTTCTGAAATATTTTCATTTCCTTATTTTTATACAGGCGAAACTTTTAAAGTTTTTAAGTTCTGAGATAATGTGACAAAGGGAGGGTGTTCGAGGGTTTCCCAGCCCAGTACTTCCAGTTTATTCCTTGTCAAAACCGCGGTGTGTGGTCTCGCGTTGTGAAGAAGGATGACGTCTCTAATGGGCATACTCGTCTTTTGTTTCGATAGGCGATTTTTGTCGACTCTAACAACTGGCAATAGTAAGCCGCATTCACTGTTCGTTGATCGTAAAGAAAATCAACGAACAAAACTCCCCTTGAGTCAAAGAAAACCGTTGCAAGAACTTTTCCGGCTGAGAGACGGGTTTTGGCCTTCACTGGGCAGCCTTCATCCTTTCTTCGCCACTCCTTACTCGCTATTTTTGACTCGGGAGTGTAATGGTGGACCCATGTCTCATCACATGTGACGATGCGTCTCAAAATCCTCCCCTTCTTGTCGAAATCGATTCAGAAGTCTTTCACTGATCTCCGACCTGACCTGTTTTCGATTTTCGGTCAGTAACCTTGGAACCCATCGAGCACTAATTTTTCTGAAGCCAAGCTGATCAGTGATAATGGATTGAGCACTCCCATAGCTGATACCCACTTTTGACGAAATTTCTTCAACTGTTGACCGGCGATCGCCTTCAACAAGCTCTCGAACGGCACGGATGTTGTCATCGTGACTTTGATTTTCGACACGTTCTCGCCCACCCTTAAATTCTCTGGCCCACGTTTACACTCAGTTCTGAGACAGTGTATCATCCCCAAACTGTGCCTTTAAACGAGTAAAAATTTCGGACGGTTTAACGCCTTCGTTGGTTAAAAACTTTATGATGATGCGTTGTGCAACAGACGAATGTACCTCCTACTCAGTCATGGCTGTACTGAGGACAGGGACAGGACAGAACCGAGCGCGGCCGCTAAACAAGCCGGCTCCCCACTCCTGATAAACCAACCCATCAATCGCGCATCGCATCATCTAGGTCGGAATTACGTGCTAAACGAAATAGTAAAATTACCGTTTATATTTTATTTACCCTCGTAATATAGTAAAAACGTATTTCGGTGAGATTTGGCTACAGTCAATTTAAGAGGGTTTATTTACCTAATCTGTAACCATAAATCAATATAGAGATAAGACAATTTTTGTTAGGTTAATTTTGGTATGTATTGGTAAAAATCGTGTGTTTTTTATAAGTATTAATCTGAAACGCAGTATTTTTACTTGACTTTTGTGTATTAGAGTTTTTTAATATATACTTAATTTATCTAATGTGTCAAAAAACAATATTAATATTATCACACATTACTTTTAATTCGTCTTTTCTAAATTTACAATTGATTTATTTAATATTGGAAAATATTTAACGTAATCGTTTTCCACCCCAATTACATGTTGAAGTACGATCCTGTAAACAACCCCTAATCTGATCGGGTAGATGGTGGTGGTTTTACAGTATTCGGGTGACTTAAAAAACGTTGCCACATTAGTTATACCTTTATATTCGAGGTTAGATTTCCGTGACGACTATTGTCGCGTTTGAGAATCCACATCGGATGCATCTGAGATGTAGTAAATCTTTGATCATGTGATTCAGTATACGTAAATGTAATGGAACAGATGTGTCCGATGTGGATAAAAAAACGCTCGAGATGTAAAAAATGCATCCGATGTGGATTCTCAAACGCGGCATATGCCTAAAAGTTCATTCAAATTAAGCCCAACGCAGCATTAAAAATAATGATACGTAATACGTAATTTAACCAAACAATACATGATACAAAATTAATTAATTAGTTTTATAATCTACAGTTAATTTTAACCAAATTTTTACAGAATAGACCCCTAGGATTCGTATCATGAACTGTGTTAAAATTACCCTTTAAATCGCCTTTTATTCATGATGAGTTTATATACTTTGTCTTCTTTTCCCGTCCGAGAAGTTAATGAGAGAAACAATATTACTGACCAATATTACTAATAAAAGAACTAAAAAATCGTTCTAAAACAACACGTTCATGAATCGATTTTCTTTGCAGTCATGAACCGGTCAAAGAAAAAATTGTTTCGCCCAGGAGTAAAGTCAAAATAAAAGAAGTTTCGGAGTCTGAACGGAAAGTTACCATGAGAACAAAAATTTTGGTCACTCTGTTTAGGCACAAAGAACTTTTGAAAAAGGATATTTTAAGGAAACGAGCTCTCTTGGAGAAAGAATTGCAATACGAGATTCAGGTAAGTCAAAAAAAAATAAGTTAACATTTTGTTGTTTCAGAACAGTTATGCAGATAATAGTAAAATTAATAATCTCAAGTGTGGTCAATTTTCTAAAAGAAAATAATGAATACCAAAATCAATGCTATATAATAATTTTTTAATATTCTTAAAAACAAAAGTTACGTGCGAATAGTTTCAACTGTATAAAGACATAAAAAAAATATAAAAATGTAAAACATAAAAATGGTGTTGAAGAATCACGATATTGTTTACAAGTGTTTACAAGAAATTGACGTGTGTGTGGTATTAGGAAAAAAAACTACGAAATTAATGAACTACGGCGTTCAACACCACACACATCCCTATGTCTTGTAAAGTGATAGAAATACCCCAAGTCCTGTTACAAAAGAGTATCTCATTTTTAATTACAGTTTGCAAGTGTTTTCTTATTTCAGTTGCGCTTTGTTATTGCTTAGCAGCGTAAACTTTATTAAGTTAGGTTTGCAGGAATGCAAGAAGTGACTTTGAAAAAATTAAGATTACGTTTTACATTTTATCTACAAATACTAGAACAATTTACTTTCGTACTTTATAAATAAATTACCCGGCTGGACATTGGTTTTTAGCGTTTTTGGAGTTTTCAAAGATAATCCAAAACAGGTGCAAATTCGTGAAACAGTTTCTTTGTTAAAAAAATGTATTATAACAAGAGGCACAGAAAATATTTATTGGATAACTTATATAAATTTTTTTAATCAATATAATTTTCTTCGCAACTGGTTTCTGATTCAGACTCATCGCTACTTGCCGTTATACATGAATTAATTGGTTCTAGATCAGACACATATAATTGCTTGTATTTTGCATTTTCCCAATCATAAACAATTATGTTTTTAGTGTGTCTTACGTAATTGTCCCACTGAGTATTATTCAAAGCTTCTGACCAAGTCTAAAATATATCTCCCAGTGTGACGACTTTTTCCGTCATAAAACCGTTTGCCCTGTGACCACACCATCTCTATCGCATTGTACTGGCAGTGATATGGAGGAGTTCTTAAATGTTATGCCCATATTCTTCAATATATCTATCTAGGTGGAATTCTTTTCGTGGTAGATTTTGACGTACAACTTCCCAAATCTGATATTTCATACCATTGATTGGATAATTAATGATCTTTTCCTGCAACAATTTTCTCTTTTGTCCAACTATAACATGGAATTGGTTCCAGATACCGCGAATGATTATGATGGCATTATCGATTATAATCAAAGAAGGACGTTCCAGACTTGGTATAAATTTCGTCTTAAACCATTTTTCAAAATTTTCTGTGTTCATATTATAATGGTAATCCCCACTTTTTGTTTGACTTTTAAATATGAGGTCTGCATTTTTATAAACCCTTCTTCGTCGCCACCATGGACAATTATATATCGAATTCCATTTACTGTTTTTTTTTTCTTTACTTGCAGTAGCCATCGTTCCATCTTCCCAACTTTTTTGTCAGTTCCCTTGCTATATACTCACGTCTCATCTATAAATACAGGCTTACAGTTACCCAGCTCTAGCTCATTGTTAAAAATTTTTCAAAAACTACATTTTTTTAAACTCGTTCCAATAAAAACTGTCTGTTGTTACTTCTTTTAAAGCGAAAGCCAATTTTTTAAATCCATGTATTAATTGACCATGCAGAACATTTCACATCAGGCGTTTGTTTCTAAAATCGTTTATGTAACGATTTCATTGCACCTTAGTACATCCTATCTATAACTCACTTAATATTAAATATTTGACTTTTGTTTTACTTTGGCTTACTTTTTAAACATTATTTTCACATACCCTGTATCAGAATTTGTTGGTTTACTGTCTATAAATAGTTTTCTGCATAATATTTAATGCCTCTGCAGCCATTTGATTGTACCTCTTTCCAAGAGCCTCGCAAATAGATTTGTGTCTCTTAAAATAGGAAACTACGTTTAGCATGAAAGTTTTGGAAAAAATTCTGTTTTGAAGTGAATCCATATTTTAACAAAAAAAATATTGTTCATAAGTAAACAAGCCTTCCAATCTCAAAATTGAAAAAAATATTATTTTTTAACTGTTTTTAAGAAGTATGTAGAAATGTTAACAAAACTGACATAGGTAACTAAACTATCAAGTAATTTCCTTCATTATCATGCAGACTCGATCAAAACAAACAACCTCATCACGTTTCGTACAATCACGTGTGTCGAATTCGGGAACCGGATTGGTCAAAGACAAAATATCTGTTTGCAACTAACTTGTGTGTGTGTAATTGTCTGCTTTTGTATCTAAGGCAGAAATTTCAACCACAAAAACTACATTTAAACGTCTGATAATGGTCCTGAGGGTCAGTTATTCATATATTGCTGTTACAATGGAAATCCATGCCTAACTCATTTGTGTTAAAAATGTCGGATGTCTGATTTTGCATCTAGACGCTTCATATCATCTAAATTAATACAATCCATTATCAGAAGAAACTCAAAAACTAAATATTAAAAATATATATTTTCTTCAAATGTACTGACACTTTACAGTATATCATGTCACTATTATAAAATTAACAATCGCAGTAAACTAGTACACAAACGTCACATCACCTGGAGTGCGTTTAGAAACCTGCACGGCTCTTCTGGATCCTATTATAAGTATGTGGTCCAGACACCAGCATTGGCAAATATAATTGAAAAAGTGAACATTTTAAAAGCGATAATTTTTTTTTTAAGAAATTGACAAATTCAAAATTATTTTGATAACTGCCACCTGCAATAATAACATAATGTAATTAATCTGCTACGTGCCAAAATCTAGTAACTTTTTGTTTCATCCATTTTACATTTAAACAATAAATACAGTCAATGGACTTGGGGGTATTTCCGAGACTTTACACACTATCACTATACAATACCACTGTCATTAATTTTTAAAAAAAAATTATTGTGCCTGAAGATGAGTCTTTTGGGTTTCATTTTTCCCTTTAAAATTATATTTATTTGAAACAATTCCCAGAATTGACCCGAGTTGAAATCTGTTTAGGAACAAATTAGCATAAGTAATGGTTATATTACAGGGGGTTCTGCACAATGCCCTATTTTAAACGTTATTCATCTTATAATCTAAACCTTAACAAAAATAGGAATACTAACTACGGGGAAATATGAGTTTAATCAAGAAATAGGTATATAGGTACCAAGGTATTGTTTCCCTGTATCTAAGAAATGCCTTCTTTTAGGTCTCACAATGACCACCAATAATCAAAACTAAGTGGCCTTGCCATTGTCTAACATTAAATAATTTAGATTTTTCTTTCCTTTATGGATTATAGGTACCTACTTCATTACAAATATGAATAACCTTTCAGTGAACAATGTAAAAAATAAGTTTTAATAATTTTGGTTACCATAAAGTCGGGTGACTTTGACTCACTGTTAAAATTTAAACCTAGTTTCAATTGTTAAATAAAAGCAAATCCAAATTCGCATTTTCGCCATAATTTAGTCTTCAGTTATATTTTAAGAATTATTAAGCAAAAATATCTCAAAAGGTCTAATTTTTCAAATAAAAAATAAAAAAGGGGTGTGCAAAGCCACCCGCAGGTAGAGTGTGACTTTGACTCACCCATCATTTTACATTGTTTTTTCTATAATAATACTTGCTGGTTTAAAGCCACTGATCACAGTTGATAGTAAAACACATTTTATCATTAAAAAAATATTTTTTATTGCTTACGGTAAAGATAATAACAAAAAATATTACAAACAACAGTATTGTTGGTTGCATACAAATTTTATCACCTTTCAATTTCGATTATTTTGCAACAAGTTAAATTTTTTATACTACAAAAAGCGTAAGCGTCCAATTGTCTTTAAATAAAGTGTTTTGGGTAGTTTTAATACCTTACAGTTCAACCAGCGTGAGTTTTATTTTAAAAATTGGACGTATAATTTTTTGTGAACAGAAATAACTGATTTGAGCTAAAGTCACCCATGCGGGTCAAAGTCACTCGACTTTACGGTACTTTAATTTTAAAATTTTCGGCAGTAGACAAACAAAAATAAATTCTAAATTCAGTAATGTAAAACATTCTATTTTCACTTTCGTATTTCTTATCGCCTGCGTCGGATTGTTTAGATAGATACTCAGGTAGACTCCAGTCCCTACAGGGTTGCCATATACTTTCAAAAATCTGTAAAGCATTCAAAAACCATGAAATGTAATATACATTTTTTTCTAATTTAATTTTTTTGCAATAAACTTATAGGACCGAGATTGTATAAAGAGCATTTTTTGTTATTATTTTATACCTATTTATTTTTTCCTTACATTGTTTTATTTTTAATTTAAAAATAGTTTCTTGAAATTATTTTATTACTTAAATAGGTACCTACCTATATTATATAACCTTTTCAAATACCTACTAAATTTTAATATTATGCATTTCATTTTCTTGTTTTGCCAATAAATTAAATTTTACATAAAGCATTTTAAGTTCAAAGACTTTAAAAATATTCACTTGGCAACATAGGCTAGACCTCCTTGCTATTTATAGATTTACATCAAGCATTTGATTTCTTTTTAAATTTGAGAGTTCACGCAGAGAAATAGAGTTCTCGACGGTTTTTTTCATTATATTTTTAAAATGTATTATTTTGATTATTTTGCAAAAATGAGTTGTGCCTTTGCCTTTAGCAAAAAAATATTTTCAAAATTTAAATATTTAGCAATAAATTTTCCAATTTAATAGACGAACATTCGAACATTTGAGGTTATGAACACACGTGGTAAGTTGGCTTTAGGTTTATTTTATTAATTTTTATGAGATATTATTTATGTATCAAAAAAATACTAGACTTATTTGAAATGTGTTTCATTGTAAAACGTTTTTGCAATAATTTTAAGTCATAAAAACACGTGACCGTGATGCTGAGTTCAGATTATGATTTTAGGAAACTAGCAATGTCTGATCATTTTTATTAAATAATAAAAAAAATTACTTTAAACTTTTTGATTGTTTGCTTAAATATTGTTCATTTATTTTTGTGTTCTAACATACAATTTTTCTTAAAAACATTCTTCACTTTGTTAAAGGAAGTGCCAATTTTGTTATCTTTTTGATATGCATACAAGGTGTTTAAAAATGGAATAGTATTTCTAAGGGTAATAAAATGTCCAAAAATAAGTATAGATTGCTGGGATTTTTTCTGCATAGAAATCCAAAAATTAATTTTTTTTTGATAAAATTAAAAATATTTTTGGGTAGGTATGTAGAGAAAATCGTAGATTTCAACTGATTTTTATGCAAAAACGATCTATTGTAAATGTGCCAAAACTTAGATTTTTATCTCATCTGTGACTATTTTTAAATGTCCAGACCCCACATCCGAACTATGACAGTCCAGGTCAAAAAGTCAAAAATATTTTTAAAAAAATGTTTTTTGGGTTTCTATGTAGAAAAAATCGTAGATTCCAACTGTTTTATTAAAAAAAATCATAACTTTATTTTTTGAAGGTGACGCCCCTCTATCAGCTATGGGGTGGGCGAATTTTTTATGCAATTTTCATATTTGGGATCTTTATGCCAAGTTTGGTCTCAATATCTCGACCTGAACTGCCCTAGCTCCAAGACCCAAACCCCAACAACAGTGGTTACAGGGTAATTTTGGAATTCAAATTTTACACTGGTGTTAAGACATACTTTAAGAATTATTTTAACATTTTATTTAAGTAGATATTTTACATAAAAAAGTTCACAAAAATAAATTAAGCTTTTCATTCACCCTGGATTTTCGTGAAAAAAAAAATAATAAAATGGTCCACATTCACTGTTAGGTACTAATTAACAGTGCTGTTCCTAAAGTGGCGCTAGGAAACAGTAACAAAGCCTACACAGAACACGAGGCTAATAACCGTAGCAGTTGATGCTGATGACACAAAAAAATGGTCTACTTTATGACTAATGTGATAAAACTACTGAATAAAAAGTGCCTACAAGAACAGAGTTCTACAAACTTTTGGAAGCATATCTCTAAATTAATGACATAATAGTTTTTGTTTGGTCACTGTATAGAGGTAAATGAGAAGCAAAATAACTTTTGCGATGCGAATTTGAGGGTTGTGAAGTGACGTTAGTAAATCTTAACAAGATGGTGATTTTACTTCTCGTTTACACCTATACAGCAATTTTGCATACAAGTTACGTCACAATAATGCAGCATATTCTGTTTTATCCATAAACAAAGCTACTGAGTGATAAAAAAATGTTGCTAAAATAGGTTAAGTAAAAATCGCTAATCGGAGTTTACTATTCTTATTTTTAATATTCAGATGAGTGTAATTATCTCAAGTATAACTCATATCTGTTGATCAGTCTTGGTCTACACCTACACTTTTTTCGGATCATAAGGCGTTTAAAAGATTAAGGGTTCATTTATAGTCGTTTTAGTAATAGTAATAGTCTTAAGCTTAAAATAATTTCCCGTTTATACTGGTGTTATTAATACTAATAAGGGTAAGAATGACGGATAAAAATAAGAAGAAATATCAGAAAGAAAAGGGGACATTGACCTGTGTTTCAAATACACTACACATTAGGTTTGACATTTTTTTGTCAAATTTAGTTTTGTGAAAATAAAGTTTTAAATAGGCCCTGTTAGTTAATTATTACATAACAGTTTTTAGTTTATTTTTTAGTTGAGGTAGGTGGAACCTAGGGGGTTGATGGGGGTGAGTTTTCTTTTATATCATTTTAGTTCCCCCTTCCTATCCTAGAAACAGTTTTAAGCATTTTTGTGTAAGTTTTTAAATTGTCACACCATATAATTCTTTTTTGGTATAATGATGAATTTACATTTTTTTGTCTTCTTTTCCCGTCTGAAAAACGATGAGGGATACATGATGTTCTGACAATATTCTGCCATTATTCTAATCAAATTATAAGGTATACAAAATCATTATATCGTCCGTTTTATTGGGACATTTTCAGCGTGAAGTAGCCGAAGAATTGGCAGCTCGCACGAAAATTGAAAGGACGAAACAGGATGAAGTCCGTACCGGAAGCAGTAAAAGAAAATCTGCTGCCACCGCTACCACGCCTGCCATTCCTGCTCCACAGCCAAAGACCAATTCGAGGCACAAGAGAAATCAACACAAGGGGCCGCCTGGAAGTTCTCCACCTGGTGCCACGACGCCTTCAAAGGGTCACAACAAACGTGAAAAGGTCAGTTTTTGGTTGAACTACCTTTAATACAACTTTGTGCATTCAAGTTATTTATAGTTTTTTTATATATAATTTTTTTTTCTTTTAGGTCTATTGTATATGCAGGACAACCTATGATGAAACCAAGTTTTATGTTGGTTGCGATTTGTGTAACAATTGGTTCCATGGCGATTGTGTAGGCATAACGGAGGAAAGCAGTAAAACTTTAACAGAGTTTATCTGCAATGAATGCAAACAGGCTCGAGACACTCATAAGTTGTATTGTTTGTGTCAACAACCTTACGATGAATCACAGTAAGTTTATTCTAAGTTAATGCATACTTTTTACAACATGCAACTTTATAGAATAAGACTTACAAGTTATACAGTATTTCTAAAAAAACAATGTTTTTCATAACTATCTTGGATTATTAAAAACAAAATAATTATTTCAGATTTTATATTTGTTGTGATCGATGTCAAGATTGGTTCCATGGTCGATGTGTGGGCATATTGCAATCAGAGGCGGACAATATTGATGAATACATTTGCCCACGTTGTCAAAGGAATAATTCTGTCAATTTTGCTAATATGAAGGACTTGACAGCCAAGGACTTCGAAGGGTTGAGGAAGTTAATCAAACAATTACAGGTAGATATTAGATTAATTAAAATATATATCAATTAAACTACACCTTTCACTTTATTTTAACATTTTGCATTACTCGTGTGTGAAAAAGTGAAACGGAATTTCCAAACATCTAATTTTCTATCTCTCTTATAGTTACCCTATCTACAACTGTTGGGTTTGATCATCATTGTTTTAAAAAATTGTCGAGTCTTAACAGTTTTTTAATATAAATTGTCTTCTCAATAATAATAGGTCTTTATTTGCACAAAATAATAACATTTTTGTACAATTAGCAAGGGCGAGGTTTAGCCTGTGGCTATTCTTGCTGATTAACAGGATAAATGAAGGTTTTAAAAAAAATTAAGATCTTTATTCATTGTTTTTGCATAAATATGATTCAAAATTCCGATGCCTTTTTGCAGTCCATTGATACACTAGGATTTGCGCATGAGTAAATCAATAAGAAGATGGTCTATTATTGTTTCTTTAAAAATAGAATATGACAACTGGATAATTTAATTTTGCTCTAAATTTTATTAACAGTTTCTTATTTAAATACATTTAAAAGTATTTTTAAACATCTGTTGTGGTTTTTAGGTCCACAAGAGCGCTTGGCCGTTTATGGAACCAGTTGATCCAACCGAAGCTCCAGATTACTATAAAGTCATCAAAGAGCCTATGGGTAAGTGTTATAAAAAAAACAATCGGGACACCCGGCAGGGGTTTTTTTACATATAAGTGAAAACTTATCAATTTTAGTTTTTTTAAGATACTTTTTTAGAGTTCACAATTTTCCTTTCTTAATTTATGACTCAGGTTATTTTAACCACTGATGAATTTATTCATATTAGTGAGAGTAACAATTAAAAAAAAAAAAACGAATTATTTTTACTCTTTTTTATATGCATATTGTGACTTTTTAATAATTTTTTTGTTTTGCTTATATTTTTTGTATAACTTTATAAATAATAATTTTTAAACCTAAAAACCTACTTAGATATGTTTTTTGTTTCCATAAACTTTTTATTGTTTCCAATAAGAATTTTTGTTTTGTTCCTTTCAGATCTACAAATGATTGAAGGCAAGATAAACGATCAGGTGTACACAAAATTAAGCGAGTTCATCGGAGATATGACCAAAATATTCGACAACTGTAGATATTACAATCCGAAAGAATCACCTTTTTATAAATGCGCGGAATCGCTAGAAGCCTACTTCGTTAACAAAATCAAATGCTTGCGAGACAAGTTGTTCGAGAACAATAAGTGAAACGTATTTTAAATTTAAGAGATTTTTTTATTAGCGTTTAAGGTTTGCCAGGACTTTCAGCAGGTCTGGAACGATCTCAGCTTTATTATTTTGTATTAATTTTTTTTTGGTATATTTCTAATTATTAAAAGTTTAGCGATCTGCTTGAAGTCTCAAAGAAAAATACTATTGTAAATATATATTTAAAAAAGAAAGTTAGTTTTGTGAATATATGTATGAATGAAATTTTATTTTGTAATTATTATTTTGATATCAATTTTGTTATTTATTATCCGTACAAAGTATTTAATTAGAGAATTTTTTTAAATCTTAGCTGCTGTACAATTCTATGGTAATAAATTCATTTTAAGTTTTAAAAACATGACTTTTTGTAAATTATTGTAATTATATACCGCAGGGAGTTTCATTAGTAATGATTTTAAAAAATAAATACATTTAAAATATATTCAAGTGATTTTAACTCATACATACCTCTTTTACGCAATAAAATATATACAGGTTATTTCCTAACCTCTGACAAAAAGAAGGAGGAGAATTCTCACCTAATTTTAAGACGAAAATGTATAAAAAAAAATTAGAATGTCGCTTCGTTTTAGATTATTTAGTTTTGCTAAATTATGGTGCTGGTTACCTGAATCTCCACCAGTGAACTAATTGAAAAGTTTAAAATGGACACAAAATAAAGTACTAAAACCCCTTATTATGCATATCAAATATGACTGGAATATCGATTGCCATTGATTTAATATAAAAAAACTTTAAATTTTCGAAAACGAAACTACATTCTAAAAAAATTTATACCACATTTTCGTCTTAAAAATGGGTGATAATTCTCTTCCTTTTGTCAGAGAGGTTAGTATATAAAAGATTTAGCAAATACTTCTAATAAATATTACACCGAAATTGGAACAAAAATGTTTTACTTCAAAAATGAACCAGAACCAATTCAATATAAATTATAGAACTCATAAAATTAACTTAAGCTAATAAAAGTTCTGGATATGATTAGAACAGAAATACTTAAATTAATATAAAAAAAACCGTTAACTGTTATTTTTCATCATGCTTTAAAATAGGCATTTTTAAACCATTATTGAAAAAAAGAAGTGCAAAATATCGCTATCCCTAATTTTGAACCTGTCTAGAACTATTGAATAAGTAGTAAAGACTACATATTTAGAAAAATATAATTTATTATCTGACAATTTGAATTCTAAAAAGCATTTTTTATAGAACACAATAAACTTTATATTCTTGACATCTTTAAAATTTAAACAACAGAAAGCATTATGTTAAAGTAAATGAAGTTATAAGAGAACTGTCCTTATAACTTATGGTGTATAGGCACTATGCTTAGTCCGATACTGTTTTGCACTTTTGTCCTATAAATCTGAAGGACTGATTTCATCATTCGCTGCCATCCAGTTCAGCGGGAATACTTGGAAAGAAATAAAAAAAAAACAGTTGATATGACCAAAATATTAAATCATGGTTTGATGAAATGACTCATACATTTTGATAAAAAAAAGTAATTTACCTTCAATAAAAATATTCATGAGAAAAATCATTAAATATCCTAAGTGAAAATTGACAAGTGCTTGCATTACAATATGGAATAACAGGTTGGTAAGGAACATGATTGAAGCCTAAAACAAATTCAAATATTTACAACTTAAAAATTATTTACCAAAGAAAAAGAACTAACCCTACACAGACAAAATATTTCAGGACTCTGTGGAATCAGGAGTAAGACGGTTATTTTCTTTATTAAATAGTTATTTTTCATTACAAAAACAATAGTTTTGTAAGCAATCCCTAAACATGATATAAACAAAACAAACATCCTAAAATAGAGCTAAAAAAAAACGATCATCTAATTTCATAGCGCCTCGAATAATTTCTGATATACCTGAAAACAGACTCAAAAAAATTATTAACCCATTAATAACCAACCTGTAAAAGAAATAAGATAATTCAATTTTTATGAAACTTTTATTAAAATACCTTCATTAGAATAAAAAAAATAACAATAAAAAAACATTGAAATATATACGTTACAAAAAACAGGGTTGGAAAAAACCCGGTTTTTTTTAAAAAGTCCAACGAGTTTTTTTTGTGTTTTTATGGGTTTGCGGGTTTTTGGACATTTTCAGTTTTTTCTTTAGATTTGATATAGTTTCTGCTCTATTTTACAAAAATTATGACTTATTGCAAAAATAATAAAATAAAACATGCTTACAAAATAAAGCAAGCAACTTGACATAAATAAATACATTTAGCATTAGTGCCAGCACCTGTCAAGAAATAGAAAGAAGATATGATTTTGCCATTCAACCATTTCACCTTTTTTGCAATTACTATGGATTCCATGGGAAGAAGAGGAAGCAGTCGAACAATTGGTTGCATCGAATCTTTCTGATGAGTTTTTGGCAGTGATGTTATCGTTCAAGATTAAGGATACAGATATGTTCCCCGCAACACTTTTCAAAGAAGAATTTGTCAAAAATTCTCAACAAAGAAATGGTAGAAGCTAATATCAATAAAACATAAAAAAAACAAATAAAATACCAGATGAATTTTGTACTTATATGTTATCTTTTTTCTCATCTCCAGCTTCATCTATTGAGCGGATTTTCTCTTCATATGGATTAATATGGACTAAGCTTCGCAGCCGATTAGGTGCCGATAGAGCTGCAAATTTGGTAAAAATATATAATCATTTAAGAACCAAGTCTAAGGATTGGGATTGTGACGAAAATAGAGATTCTGATTTTCCTGATAACTAATATGCTTTGTTTAATAAAAAAACTTGTTTATTTTTTTTATTTCTCTATATACCATATTTAAAATAGGTGTTTTGTTAGTTTAATTTCAGTTTCTCTCGTTTTGTATTCACCTACTACTTTTACTTTATGTTATTTATGCTAGTTTTTGTTTTTATTCAGAAATAAATATATGTATATGACGTTCATTGAACTTGAAATTTGCTATTTTTGAAAAAACCCAAAAAATTCCTATAGTAGTAGATTTTATCAATTGAAAAAACACGAAAAACCCACTGGGCTTTATAACATGGGGAAATTATATGCCAACCCTGGTTGCGAAAGCACCAGTCAGTCAATGCTATGAACTACGCATGTATAAATTGTCTGGCTATGACATTGTCATATTCTACTGTGTTTATCTCGTGGTATTTCACTTGATAGTTTATCTAACGGATTTGCTAATTTTTATTTGCGTTATTTTTACTTTCAGTAAGCACAAAACAATGTATGATCTAAATTCTAGCTGCGAAATTTTTATTAACTTGTGTAATGTTATTAATTTTCCATGAATTTTCTATAATGTCGATTTTGTTTCTGAATAATGGTCCACTATTTTTTTCCATTTATATTTCGTCGGCTTACTGCCAAAACAAGATAAGTTCCATTTTGTTAGTTTTGAGTAAATTAAGTTTAAAAGTTTTAACCTACACTAAAACAACTTCAATGAAAGAAAACATTTATTAAGTGGTAAAATAACATAGATTGTGGTACTATAAACATAATTATTACAAGAAATAAAAAAAAATAATAATTAGCAAATGAATAACCAGTAGGACCATTTTTTTCTGTACTTAACCTATTTTGGCTGAAATTAGGAATTCAGGAAAAAAGATAAGTGACACTTATTTAGTTTTGCACTCTAAAGCATGCTAATGTAACTATAAAATATATTGAAAAAACGAGATAATTAACAATCTTCCAAACTTCAAAAGCCAAAATAAGTTATAAATGGCACTTAACCTGTTTTTCCAGAAGAATTATTTCCATATGAAATTCTTACTTTTCGTTAAATGTGCACTTAACTTGTTTTAGCTGTACAGGATTTGAGCAAAATAAATTATTGCCAAAACAAGCCTACATTTTTCAGTATTTTCCATTATCCAACACTTGTCGGTTAACGCAAAAATGTAATCTTGTTTTGGCAGTAAGCCGACGATTTATTCTATACTTGGCTACTCCATTGTCGTGAAGGTGAGTCAACACCGCCCATGTATATATTATACTTATCCACAACATTTAGAATATTTATTCTCAATGACTTATTGTGTTTTATTTTGTGCTGATTTAGAATGGAAAATAAGGACCAAAACAACATTATTACTAGGTTGTAAGTTTAACCAAATTCGAATTTTATGAGTCAACCTGCCTTCTTTAATATAAACTGTCAATAAAATTGTATATTATTGATTTTAAAACAAAAAAAGGTTTATTATACTGGGGACATAATAAATTTCAAAAAAGTTCGAAATTAGAACAGATGATCGAAATCACATGCTTGAAAGTACTAATTGAAAAGTGCCATATGTAAAAGGTGGTATGTGAAAATTTTGAAGTACAAATTTCCGTTTCAAATCTACAAGTATTTGTTTTCACGTTTGGGGTCCTGGGATGGTCTTAATAGTTCGTAAGGTGATTTTTTAATTTTTTCCGAATTTTCAAATTATTTAAAAACTTATTTCAGATAATTCTGACCTTCTCCGATTTCGATTTGTGATATATTAAATTTACAATTTCAAAAAAATAATTCTTACAGCAAAACTATAAATCTGTCAAAATGAAAGTTTACAGATTCTGCAATTCATAATACTTGTGATTTCATCACCTTTCCTTTAATTTACTAGCTTCAGATATTTATAGCCATTTAACCAGTCTTTATTGTTACTTTGTTTCATGGACTTTTACTGTTGTATAAATGGCATAAATGTGGTAGAGCCATAGAATTGCCAAAAAAAATGTAAGTATCCCATCTACATTTCACAGAAATTAGTTTAGACATTCTTAAACATATGTAAATTACATTTTATGGGTAATGTCATTAATTTTAATTATTAAAAGTGTGTGCACTGCTTGGCCGCCCGCGCTCGTCATATCCTTTACTTTAAAACACACACTATTAATTAAAATTAATGAGATTATCCATAAAATCTATTTTACGTATATTTTAGAATGTCTAAAATAATTTCTGTGAAATATAGATGAGATACTTGCCTTTTTTTGGCAGTTCTGCAGCATTTATTCACCAGCCGCCACTACTTTAAATAGTATGAAAAAACTAATAAAGAATATTTCCATGATCCCATATCCACTTTGTTAGAAAAAAAAAAAAATAAGGAATAGGTATCTAAATTTATTTCCACTTAAAATTATGAAAGTGACTACAGTTTAATAATATGAGCTATCAAATGGTATAATAGAGATAAGTTAAATTATGGCCCTTTTATAAAAATTTAATTTTAATTGGAAACAGCATTATATGTCACACTTAAGAAATACACTCATTTAAATTGAAACAATGGTAAAAGGATTTAATAAGTTTGAAAACATTTACAAACTAGTCGTTGGTAGTCACTCAATTTTTTTGCCACTATATACATTTTAATAGATGTAGGTACAAAAAACAGTTAAATATTATTGGAGATTTTTAATATGAATTAGCATTTCCACTTCCGAGTAATAGGTAGTCTACTTAAATATAAACCATCACAAATTAGACTAGTTACTAAATTCTATCCAGTGCTTCCAACATCACAATACTATTTCCTCGTATAACCTAAAAATCAACAAAAAAATGTTTTATTAGACTGAAATTCTGTTGGCAAATATGATGTTGAAAAAGGTAAAAATAAGTAAGCAATATTTGTGATTTTGTCCATTTCAAAATACTGAAAATAAGTTATATGTGGTTTTGAATATGCATGCAGGAAAGGTATTCACATTTAGTTTTGCCAACTCATAGAAGTGCATAAAATACAGCAGGTGAAATGTATATGTTTAAATGACTAAAAATGGACATATTATATGGTCTCAGCATTATATGCTGTGATATGGTTTTGCTTTACTTTTGTTTTTACATCTACTTACCACCATGCCAATATTATTTTTCGATCCATCTTTGCATTCTTCTATAGATTCGTCTACCACTAAATTCATAAAAGGATCAAAACCACGTAAAATGCCAGTTACTTGTCTACCTCCGTTTAGTTTGAGACAAAGTTTTTTGTCCATAAATCTAGAATTAATGAAATAGAATAAATTTAGAAGAATAATTAAAATAAAACTTACTTTTTCAACTCTGGAGGATGTGCTTTAGACATATTTTTATTGTAATTAAATTAATATCGTACAACAAACGTTTTTTTTAATAATTTACTAACCAAACCAAGCGAAGCGGCAAGCGAAAAATTGAGGTTAATTTAATCTACTTCCTTCTTCTCTTCCTTAGCATACCAAGGGAATAGATATGCCATGAAACAGGATAGGCTGGTTTCTCATATCTGTCTGTGAAAAGCGCTATTGCCAAATGTCGATTTCTTTCGTCACACAGAACCTCGCCTTTCTTTTATAAATACTGAAAGAATGTTTCTATTGATTTTAATTGAAATAAATGTTGTTGGACTCTTGGCATATTAAAACAGTGCAAATAAATTTAAAAGGATAAGCAAATTCAGAGAAGTTTTAATTTTATTTATAATTTTATCATACTGTAAAAACAGCTTACAGAATTGGTAAGCTGTGCTATAAATTAATAGAAAAATTGTTAAAGCAGTTGAACCCTACACAAAATAAGATAGGTAATACGTAGCCTTCGCAGTACGAAGATGTGCCGTTTTTTATGATAAAATTAATAATAATAACAATTATTATCTTTATTTTCATATGAATATTACAGAGAGAACAAGTCAAAGTACAAGTATAGGTATATATAAAAAGATATAAGCGACAGATATAATAATATTAGTAATAAAATAAAACACAAATAGTAAACGTCTACAGAACATTTCTTTGTAGTAAAAGGGTTTTGACGTTTTTTTGAGTTATAAGACTATCAACTGACCTTGACAACTGGCACCAATTTTTTAATCTGCGAAAAACTATTAAATGAATTTTTTTTATTTTTTATTTAGATTCAAATTTTAAAAATATGTATTTTTATTTTTCAATAAACATAAATTGAAAATTATATTTTTAACTTAAATCATGAGTTATGTAAAAAAATTGTTCTATATAGAGTCCCAAGAAATTTTATATAAATGAGAAAAAACTATTTTCACAAAATTATTTTTAATCACTTTGGAAATCCATAATGAAGCATAAGATTTGTAAAATAGAGTGTACCAATAAAATTGCCAGGCCGGATATTTTGAAAAGGAATAGAGATACCATAATTCGGTAAAAACCAGTATGCAGAGAACTAAGACAGCTTCAGTTTTTGAAACTATATTTTTTGCGATGTAAGGATCTTACAAATATAACTCATCTTGTAGAAAATGCATTTTCAAGCAGATTTTATTCTACGAACTAAAAATAGTCATTTTCAATATATATTTAAGTCCACACATTGCTTTTTTCAAACAAATAAATCGTACTAACCCATATATTGAAAACGATATTGCTTTTACAATGATATCTACTACTATAACAATTTGTATTTTTTCAGAATTAAAATACCACTATTCCTTTCCAAAATATTCGGCCTGGGAGTTTTTATTGGTACATCGATTATGGATTTCTAAGTCGGACAAATCTATTTACCAAGAATATTTTTTTCTAGAATGTATGCACTTACCCTATTTGTATAAAACTTTGCTTATTTTTTATTTTAAATGCATTTATTGTGATATTACCATATCCAAATATGCTAAAGATAATTTTTAGAGTTATATTCATTTTTAATTAAAAACAATAGAATCATTTTTTGAATATATGTGCATTAATCAATGCATTTAAATGTTTGAGAGGTTCTGCGGATATCATAAGTCGACATTTGGCAATAGCGCACTTTACAAACAGATTTGAGAAACTAGGCTATCCTGTTTAATAGTATCTAATCCTTATATCCTAAAGGTCTTTTCCTTTGCATCGACAGTGTAGCACTGAGCTACGTCACTTCTGAAAATATTGTTCCATCCATACAATTTGTATAAATGGAACGATATTTTCAGAAGTGGTGTAGCTCAGTGCTACACTTTCGATGCAAAGGAAAAGACCTTAAGTGACAACTTATGTCAGTTGCCATCTGTCACTCAGTTGACAGTTATGCATCCGTCAATTCCGTCATTTTGCTGCATTGGGCAAAATTATAATTTTTAAGCTAAATTTAGCTAAAAATTTTTTAACATTTGTGTTTTGTAAAGGTATAAGGTTCTTCAAGGAAGATTTAGTGATCACTTGATTGGAATAATGAATTATAAACTAGATCCGTATCTTTAAAATCCGAATAATTTCTTTCAATGCTTAATGTTATTTGCTGTTTATACCAGTAGAAATTTGTTTAGGCAATTTAACTGATAACGCATAACTCTAGTAATTACTTTTTGTTTTAGATTATGTCCGATTCAGAGTTGCAAGCTCCTCCACCACCAAGTTTAAGAAGCTCAAATGATGGGGATTGGACATGTGATGATTGTGGTAATGTAAATTTTGCTAGAAGAAATAACTGCAATAGGTGTGAAAAGAGCAAAGCCCATAGTGTAGCGGCTGCAAAGCGCAAATTGGGTACTGAAATAGGTAAAGCTGCAGCTGAAAAAAGTAAAGGACTTTTCAGTGCTGATGACTGGCAATGTAACAAATGTGGTAACGTTAATTGGGCCCGCAGACAGTCTTGTAATGTTTGTAATGCTCCCAAATTCGGCGACGTTGAGGAAAGAACCGGATTTGGAGGAGGGTATAATGACAGAGGTGTAGTTGAATATAAGGAACGGGAGGATTCTGATGATGAATATGACGAATTTGGTAGAAAGAAAAAGAGAAGGACTCTTTCAGATTCTGATAGCTATAACAAAGAAGAAATTAAGGAAAAAAAAGTTGTAGAAGAGGAGGACGAGGAAGAGGATGATGACGACGATGATGGAGATTTGTCAAAGTATGATTTGTCAGATTGGGGCGATGTAGGTGATTCTAAGAAGGAAAAATCAAAGTCTAGATCACGTTCTGGTTCTCCTATCAGTAAAAAGTAATTTTTCATTGTTTGTTCTTATTTGGAGTAATATGAATATGAAAAATTTTAAAATTATTTTCGTGCTGGTCATAATTTAACTTTTTTATTCAATTGAATTTTTACGATTTGTCCTCTAAGACTGTTGAAAAGTGATAGTCAATGTAATTTAGTGAATGATTTTTAGCAAAATATTTTGCTATAAAAAATGCTAAGTGTCTAATAGTATATAGTAATATAATGTGTCTATAGTGTCTTATTTAAATGTTTTTTAATAAATTTTATTGTCTTGACGGTAGAGGTTAAAAATCTTCAATTAAATAAAAAACTAATTTAATTATTTTTTATCAATTGTATTGTTAAAATATTTCTTCTGATGTTTTATTGTGTGCATGTTTTAAAATTTAATTCTGTTTCTATCACTTTTCATTAGCTAAAATTTAAATATTGGTGTTATTGTCTGTTACACATTTTTTCATATTTTATTAGTTTTTAACTTTGTCAGAACAATCACTAGGATTTTTTACTTTTTATAAATTAAGTAATTTTTATTGAACTAGGATTTATAGAAAATTCTTAGCAGTTTTAAGAAAAAAAAAATCATTTTTAACTTTTGTAAAGAGTATCTGAAGTAAGTAGATGATAATGTCGTTTCTCAAGTAAGGTACCTATTTAAAAAATTTCTGAGAATATGTATTTAGAAATATGTTTTGGCCGTTGAGCTAAAAACTTGTTTTTCAATGCTGTACATTTTCATTTACTAACACATTCAGATACCTAATAGAAAGAAGTTGGTGCTGTGATTTACATAATTATAAAATCTTTGGAATTGGAAAGTAAATAGAAATATTACAATTATATCAAAAATTAGCTTTTAATGGTATTATGATGGGTTTGCCTCAAGTACTATTTAAAATAATGGACAGGATCTGTATTTTTAAGACTTTTCCTTATTTCTAGAACCATTTTCTTTATTTTAAATAGAATGACTACAGTTTTGTTCTAAAATAGTTTGTAGTCTAGCAAACAAATTAAGTTTGGCAGTGCTTACTAAATATAGAGCATATTTGTCATGTTTCTCTGACTGAATTCTAGTTTCTAAAATTAAGAAAACTAGTCTTTAATATATAAGAAAATTATAAATCCTACAATGTTATAAATTTTTTTAAATTGATCTTTTGTTGCAGTAGTAAACGTTTTGACCTCTGTAAGTGTAAATTATTCTTAGGGGTGGTTTTTAGAAATAACAGAAAGACTTAAGGAATTTTTATTATAAAATAGGATCTGAATTGGTAGAACACATTTGATTAATATTTCTGTATAGTCTTAATTCAACATTGTATCGTTGTTCAATGAAAAAACTTGATAATAAAATAATACTTCTTCATCAGTAGTTTGTAGTTATATTTTCTCGTAAATATGAAAAAAAAAAAAGCAATACTTTCAGTCTAAAACTCTGTATTTTGTAATACTGTAAAAATCATAAAAACAGTATGTAAGAAAATCGAGGAAAAGAAAATTATATCTATTAATTCTTTTATTTTGATTTATTAAAAAGTGATGACTAAATGAAATTACAAATGACTACAGTTTCCTTCTGGCAAATAGCTTTCAGTCCAACTTGCTAAATCTACTATATTTTGCAGTTTTAAAAGTATCAATGGGATCATAATTTTTCATACGCCTAGTTTTTGAGATACATGATGTTGAAAGTGTGAATTCTCATAATTTTCAAAAATAATAATTTAAGATGTAAACATTATGTTGCTGATAATCATACTTGAAGCCACTTCAAATCCTACACTTCCTCGAGAAAATAGGGTTGGAAGGGTCGCTATAGACATTGAGTGCATTGGCGACAGAAGGGGGCACAATAGATCTTTTAGGTCGCAGTGTATTAACACCCCATTCATAACATAACATCATACTATTAGAAGTTACTGTTGAGTTTCTAAGATATTTGTGACTACCAGAATAAAGTTCCAACCTTTTTGGAAAACAACTATATAAAGTGAGTAATATTTTAATTTAATGAAAAACTATATTTAAAAAGTTAATTATAAAGTCTAAAATAATGAGAATAAATGAATTATTTATATATGCTGTATAAATGTTTGAAAATGACACTTTATTATTTTAAAAAATACAGGTATATGTGGCTAATCAAAAAGTTGATTCAGTGAGTGTTGTTATTTTACAATCTTTGTATATCCTAATTTGTGCAATATAATATCCCGGACATCACATACAGGGAGAGTAAAAAATATACAAAAATTGGCATTTTTGACAAAACTCCAAATTAATTATGATTTTGATATATGAAAACAACAGTGTTACCAAATTTATTTTCACAATTAATCCATGTTCCTATGATTAGTTTTTTCTGTACGAGATCATTTTTATTTTTGTAAGCTAACTTAGTATTAGTAACAATTTGTAATGTAATAAACGTTCTAAAATTCGTAAATTGTTTTTGAAACAATGACCCAACACACATGAACTAATAAATGTTGCTTGAAATTAATATTTAAGTTAACTTACAAAAAAATCATCAGAAGACAGTAATAAAACTGATCCAACACTAAAAAAAAAAAAAAAAAAAAAAAATAGTAATAGGATTAACTTGTGAAAATATACTTGTTAACATTTATTTTAATTATTAAATTCATACTAGATTTAATCGATTGATTATTTCTCTACAGGAAGTTTTGTATATTTCAATTTTATATAATAATAATTGTTTACTCTCCGTATGTGATGTCCGAAGTATATACACGGTGTCCCGAAATTAGACAGTCATGTTTTAACAGCGTAATCTACATCCTAAAATAGGAGTAAAAGTTTATATAAACAGGTCCGAACACGTTTTGTTTCCGAGATACGGGGTGTTAAAAGTAAAGTCCTGATGACACATTTATGTAAATATTTTCTTAAATTTTAAAGATAACTAAGTGAAATTTGGTACAAATGCTAAACTTTGTACGTCCTATTTAATGGACTAAACGCCAGTTTTTGATCATCTTCATAGGTGGTTAAATTGGGGAGGGCTTAGTGTTAAATTGTCCTAATTTTTTTTTGTTGACTGTTTTTAAGATTGTTGACTACAAAATTTGGAAAACCAATATTTTCTTTATAATAAAGCTACTTTTGTTGTGTAAAGTGTAAACAATTATTAGTAGGCTTATTGAATCAAAAATTTTTTTTTAACTTTAGAAAACTGGTGACTAAAGAAATTTTAGAAAATATTTACAAAAATGTGTCATCAGGACTTCACTTTTAACACCCTGTATCTCGAAAACGAAACGTTTTCGGACCTATGTTTACATGAACTTTTACTTTTATTTTAAGATGTAGATTATTACGCTGTTAAAATATAACCGTCAAATTTCGGGACACCCTGTATTTTTGTTGATGTGATACTGGTGTGGATAGGTTTGTATGGGGCACATTACGAAATATTGTATAGGTATAATATAATATATACAATATAATAATATGTATAAATATATTGTAAAAAAGCGACTCTTATACACACACTAGGGTGACCAGATTTCTTTTGACCCATTGCTGGACGCTGAACACGAATGCAATATTGATGAATTTTGGAGAGAAACATTTTTTTTAGTTTCCCAAAGATAAAAATACAAAAACAGAAAATCGAGAAGTCACGTAGAGGAGTAGAGGACCTTTTTTAGCTGCTCAAGTCTTATTTGTTACGTTTCAGTAAATTGTATAATACTTTGCTGGATAGACTTTGAAAATGCTGTATAATACAGCAAAATGATGTATATATGGTCACCCTAACACACTTATTCAACGATTTTTTGAATATGTAGATTTTTTAATTTAAAAAATTACCCTATATAGTTGTTTTCCAAAAAGTTTGGTATCGTATTTTGGTAGTTACAAATAACTTAGGAAGTTAAACTACAACTTTCAATCTAAATAACTTTTTTATTGTTGGTTTTATGCAATATCACGTTATTGGTCATATTATAAAGTTCTGCATGGTCTAAAACGAAATACAACCATCACATCAAATTTTTTCAGTCATGTATGAGATTGTCGAAAAATATGAATTTTTTGCAAAAGTAAAACTAGAAAATTATTATTAAGAAGTTTTATCAGAATTTATAACGGTTAACTATCCTTCGCTTGTATTTTATATTTATTCTCTATATAGGTTATGGAGTACTAGCAAGAGTGCTGTTTCCCAGCGCCACTTTAGGAACAGCACTGTTAATTAGAACCCAACAGCGAATGAACGGAGTGGAGTCACAAAGGCGGCTCCAAGACGAATTTTCGGGAGGGAGGGGGGTGGGGGGTCATTGCCTTTAGCCATTCCCTTTTTAGCATATTTTTTTGAATCGGAAGAATGTTCATCTCGAGGGTGGGCCATGGCTCCCATGCCCCCCCCCCCCCCTGGAGCCGCCCTTGAGTGGAGAATCCTATCTATGTGTCATAATTATTTTTACATATATAAATTTAAAAAATCCCGGCTAACAGTGGGATTCGAAATGCAGATCCTTGGATTTGCAAGTCCAGACTTAAACCACCCCCTATATTTTATACATTTTAATTGGTATTTTGAAGTTTAGTGTGTTTTGTACAACCTATTGCAGCACCTCTATAAATGTTAAGAGGATAAACTAAATATATACATTTTCCACATACATCTAACTCAACACATTTTTCTATAATATATATTCCATAACATATAAAAACGGCCTCCCATAAAGTACCCCCCCCCCCCAAGATGTTCCGCCTTCGTCCAAAATCTAATCATTTCACCTCAGGCCAAAATTAAACTCAAATATCTCGAATACGGACCATTTTAGAGAAATTATGTATGGGATAAAAATTATAGAGAATTATATTACAAACAACTTTTATATGAACAATTTTTATAAAAAATTATTTTTTTTACATTTTGTCAAATTTCTTGAATATTAGGAAAATTTTATATAGAACAAAAATTATAGATAATAATATTGTAGGTAACGTTTATTTGAAGAATTTTCTTCTCCAAACGTAAATAACGAATATATTCCATAAAATATAAAAATGACCACCAATAAAGTACCCCCCAAATGTTCCGAATCTGTCCAAAATCTAATCAGTTCACCGCAGGCTGGAATAAAGCTTAAGTTTAAAATTTCGTGTTTTCCTTTGTATCGGTTCATGAGTTATGATGGATACAGACACACACAGACATCATCCCGAAAATAGTCAAAACGGATTCAGGGGACCCCAAAACGTAAAAATCCGTCGAAAACCGGAGGTCGAAAAAAATCATGATTCCTATACTTTCCTTATATCTGTATACAGATAGGAAAGTAATAAAGGTAGGTACTTGACTCATCTTACATAAAATTCATATTTTTCAACAAACCTCATACATGTCTCATAAAATTTGGTATCTGATAGTCCTATTTTGAATTTTAGACCATGCAGAACTTTTTATGAAGAATAACTTTTTTCATTAAAAAATCTGATGTGCCCAACACATGACTTTCCTATCAAGTTTCGGTTATTTTGTACAACCTATTGTAGCACCTCTGTAAATATTTAGAGGTTAATAATATATAAATTTTCCACATACATCTAACTCGAAACATTTTTTTATGCAGGGTGTTTCCGAACTTGTCGTCCAAATTTGTAGGGGTGGTAGTTCGCATAATTTGAGAGCGATTGGCAGATTTCATTTTTCTAAAAAAATATATAATAAACAAAATAGAGCCATTATAAAAAAAATCAAAGAGCAGGTCCTACCCTGAGCGCGTAGCGCAATAGTCCTCAAAAACAGATGCGATTTGCAATTTTGTCGATTCTAAGCGTAGCGCGCGCGAGTCGAGGCGCTCCTATCGCTGTGCAGGACCGTACCTGTTTATAATTTTTAATTATTTTTATTTTAAATATTTTGGAATAATGAAATCTGCGAATCGGTCTCAAATTATGCGAACTACTACCCCTACAAATTTGGACGACAAGTTCGGAAACACTCATTGCCAACGAAAATGATTTAAATTTTATACTTTTTTTTTCCAATTTTTCTATTACGGTCCATTTTAGAGAAATCATGTAAAAAACAAAAATTATAGAGATCGATATCGCAAACATCTTTTAGTTCAACAATTTTCTTGCAAACCAGAATTTTTTACATTTGAAAAATTTCTCGAATACGGACCATTTTAGCAAAATTTTGTATAGAACAAAAATTATAGAGAATAATATTAAAAGTAACTTTTATTCAAAGAATTTTCTTCTCCAAACGTAAATAAGAGGTTTATTTCATAAAATATAAAAATGTCCCCCTATAAAGTACCCCCCAGATGTTCCGACAATGCCCAAAATCTAATCAGTTAACCTCAGGTTGGAATAAAGCATAAGCAGTTTAATATTTAAGGTTTTTTCTTTATCCGTTTTTGAGTTTTCTTCAAAATTTACACTTTTTCACAAAAATCTCGAATACGGTCCATTTTAGACAAATTATGTATGGGACAAGAATGGTATTACAAACAAAAGTTTTAGTTGAACAATTTTCTTAAAAATGGGAAATTTTATATTTTGTAAAATTTCTCGAATACAGACCATTTTAGAAAAAATTTTTATAGAACAAAAATTATAGAGAATAATATAAGAAGTAACTTTTATATAAACAATTTTCTTCTGCAAACAAAAATAACTAATATATTCCATAAAATATCATGATTCCTATATACTTTCCTTATCTGTATACAGATAGGAAAGTAAAAAGTTTTCCATATAGCACCGACTTACCTATATGAACATCAGCAAAATGACAATTCACAAGTTCAAAAACTAGTCCTAGAAGTACTTGAGCCCATAGGAAGTCAAAAACTGCAACGTACCTAGGTATCTCAAATTCACCAAATTTGACCGAAAGCTATTTGTCATAAGAAAACTGAGAAATCCTTCGTTCCAACGCGTGGGATACAACACACTGTAATTATTTTATGTCATGTTACAGAATATTCCTTTTTTAATGATTTTTTGTTCTAAATCATTGTAAACAATTTTAATATTATATATTTTTCAAGTCTTAAAAATTTGCCTCCAACGTCCATTTAAGTACAAAACAAAGTAGGCTTTGGTAACAAAATATCTAAATATCTTGTCATTCCAATAAAAAAGATCAGTTCAGTGTGTCTCTTTAGTTTATTATAAGGTAAATTTAACAAAATTATTTTATATAATTTCAATTAACTTTATTTTTTTATTTATTAACTAAATGAAAACTAAACATCTTCAAATCGGTTTTGTATAACAGAAAAATTAGTGCATATTATGAATCGCAATTTTGTGTTTTTATAGAACGTTTTTTAACGTAACTTATAAGTAGCCGTGCTTCTATTTAGAATATATATTACATGTCTAGGTAATTCAAAATCTACAATTAGGTTTTCATTTTAAAATAATTTTTAATCAAAGATCACTTTTTAGATATTTTAATTTTCTTTAATGCTTTAGATTAAAAAGCTTTAATGAATTTTTTAGTATACAGTAAGCCATGGAATAAAAATATCCAAATGTCATGTCAAAACTGAAAAATTTGGTTCCAGTAGGTGGTAAAGAACAGGTAAATGTTTTATGAGTTTTTATTTTATAAATTGCATTTAAAAGCATGCTTTTTTCAATGAAAATACTATAAAAATAACTCTGAAGATGTAGGTATAATTATTATTATTATTATTGATACACCTAATTTAATTCGATACCTAACTTTTTGAAAATAGGTGGCAACTACCTATTAAAAATTTTTGTTAACAGTAATTATTATACATATTTTATGAAATATTGTAACTATATTTTCAATGGTTTTTACCATTTTTTAACTAATAAAAGTGAAGCCTTCCTATACTTCCTATAGTTTAACATAAATGCAATTCTTTGGTTACTGATTTTCTTTTTATGACATACAAATCCATGTTATTTTGAATGAAAGTTTTTCAATCACATGTCGTTTATTTCGTTCTATTTTTAATTTGTTGGTCTATTGAATTTTTGAACAGGGTTTTAAATGTCAGTAGGTACATACTTATAGGTAGGTTTAGGAATAAAATGAGTGGTTTATGATAAGAAAATTTTAAATATTGAGTGGTAGATGGTGACTTTTGGATTAATTTTTAATGGCGCTTCTATTTAGAGTACCTACGTTTTTTGGATTTTGTACACAACCTTCTTTGCTGAATAAAAAAGCACCAAAACATGAAAAATAATACATTTTGTTAAGCCAATGTGTAGAATAAATTATAAACAATGTAACAGTATAAAAAATATACAGGGGTGGCTTTTATTAGTATTCTAAAGTTTTGTAACACTATCGGTGGTCAAACGTCAAAACATAATTCTAAATCGTTATGGATCTTTATTGTAAACTTATGTCGTTTGACCATTTTTCCAAGTGAATATTCGATTTCCAAATTTTATTTTTCAAATTTTCATACTGCTTAGAAACACTAAAATTATTTTAGGGGGTGGTTAAACATCAAAGCATTATTTTAAACCATTATGGATTCTTATTTTGCATTTGTGTCGTTCGACCATTTTTTTAAGTGGAAATTCGATTTCCAAATTTTCGCACATAAAAATTATTTTAGGGGGTGGTCAAACGTCAAAACATAATTGTAAATCGTTATGGATCTTTATTGTAAACTTATGTCGTTTGACTATTTTTTCCAAGTGGAAAGTCGATTTCCAAATTTAATTTTTAGAATTTTTACACTACTTGGGAGCATTAAAATTATTTTAGGTGGTGGTCAAACATAAAACATAATTGTAAACTATGTCAATTGACCATCTTTTCCAAGTCGAAATTTTATATCATAATTTTATTTTTCGAATTTTCACTACTTAAAAACATTAAAAATATTTTAGGGGTTGGTCAAACGACAAAACTTAATTCTTAATCGTTATGGATCTTTATTGTGCACTTATGTCGTTAGACCATTTTTTCCTAGTCAAAATGCCATTATCAAATTGGATTTTTCGAATTTTTTACTTAGAAACACTAAAATTATATTATAGGGGGTGGTCAAACGTCAAAACATAATTTTAAATCTTTATTATAAATTATTATAAATTACATTCTCTAATAGTATATAGATGTATACACCAGAACTAACTTCATATGTAGTTTTTAAAAATGCACTAATAAATTAGATAATCATAAATATAATAAACTAAGTTAGTTTCATTTTTTGTTTCTCAAATAATTTAAAATTTTAGTAGTAAACCATCATGCACAAAAATAAAAAGTACCTTCCGGTATTTAGCCTCGTGTGCTCTTTTCAATTTACCAAATTTACACATGCGCAGGATGTTGTTTAAAAATATAAACGAATTTATATATACAGTGTGTCTACTTAAGTTGGAACCATATGGAAAATATTTTTATTATTGATTTTAGGAAAAAAAGTTATTCTTGATAAAAAGTCCTGCATGACCCAAAACCTAAAATACAGTCATCACATATCAAATTTTTCAAGCCGTATACGAGGTTTGTCAAAAAATATGAATTTTGCTCAAGAGTAAAGTACGTTTATTTTTGACAAAATCGAAAATTTTCATTATGAAAAGTTGATGAGAATTGAATATTACATTCAAATATGCAATTACACCGATCTATCTGAAAAAACAGATTTTCTTATTTTTTATAAACTCTACACATTGATTGTAAATATCTGAAAACGTTATAAATTACGTTAGCTACTATACACATGATACGCTTTCCTTTTGTTGATGTTTGTGAAGAATTTAGCAAATTTCTTAATGAAAATTTTCGATTTTGTAAAAAAATAAACGTACTTTACTCTTGAGCAAAATTCATATTTTTTGACAAACCTCGTATACGGCTTGAAAAATTTGATATCTGATGACTGTATATTAGGTTTTGGGTCATGCAGGACTTTTTATCAAGAATAACTTTTTTTCCTAAAATCAATAATAAAAATGTTTTCCGTATGGTTTCAAGTTAAGTAGACACACTGTATATATATATTTTTTTTTTTGAAAAACGGACCTAGATTTCTTATTGACATTGTCGTGCGAGCCATTTTTGACCAGTCCGGTTCTAATCTAATCCATTAGGCCCCTCTCTGTCTTATTTGGGACTCTTAAGGCCTCCACTTTTCCTATTACCAAAAATTATTCGATATATAAAGTCAACCTTTGAAACCCCCTACATGATACGCCTATGTTTCGTAATCGACAGTCTATAAAATACAATGGATCCGCCGATGTATGTTCTGTCGGTTCTTAGTGGAAACATTTGTATATAAACATTTGTATATTAATAGCACAGTTTTGCTGTTAACTGTTAGTTCAAGTGGATATATTTTAATATAAATTAGTATATAAGTAAGTAAATGTGATATAAATTAGTATAGTATATAGTATAAATAAATTAGGCCATAAAATAAATTAGCATCTTAAATAAATTTAAAAAATAACTGTATAAACAAATAAACGTTACAATATCTTAGTAGATACAGTAAACTTGGTAAGTATAGCATGTGATTATTCCAAAAATGATAGAATATAGAACAAAACATTTGTGAGATTCCAAGGACTTTTCTTGTCTAATCTCTAATCATGCTTTGAATGTAAGATATTTATTGCTAAAGATCCTGGAAGACTGTTACACTACTCGTGTTTGATTGGTATGATTAAAATTTACTATGATCAGAACATATCAAGTTCCGAGGAAGAATGGAAAACTTAGTTGAAAGGTAAGAAAAGTGAAAAATAAACCTTTTGCGTTACTTTATTTGTTCTAGGCTCTGTTATATATCTGTGTATTTAATTATTTCGTAATTCCGATTTCTGAATCTTTTTCCCGGAATTATTTTTTCCAAAAATGTCCTCATGTATCAAGGTTCTATAAACGCAGACTTTGAATTATGTTAAGGAATCTTTATTAAAAAAATAACATTACCTATTTTATATTTTTAAAGGCTTCAATGTTTATTACCTAGAAATAGAGACGATAGAGGAATATGACGAAAAAATTAGAAACTGTTTTCTAAAAACATTTCATTAAAATCTAGGAAAATAATAAATGTTCCCTGTATGTTGCACTTTTCTTGATATTGCTTCTTAGAGTTCCTTCCAAACACTCTGATTCTAAGTATCGACTTTAAAATATCTTTTTAAGTGACAGTAGATCGCTTTCAAAATCCCTCTTACAAGGTTCTTTAAATACGGAATTTTTATTTTTAGAAAAACTTCTCTAACCTAGACTTAGACTGCTGCTGTTGTTATTGTGGGTGCTAATGAGATACTATTAGTTCGCCATTAATAAAATTTCTCTGGATATAAAATAAATGTAAGAGTGGTGGAGGTTTTTAAATGAGTTTGAATACAGGTCTATTGCCAAGGATTGGTAAAATAATGTTGATGATGGAATTTCTAGTGGAAATAGAAAAAACTTTGTTAAAAATAATTCAAAAACTAAAATTAGTAATATACACTAATAACAAAGTTTTATAAACGGAATCAGTGGCATAGCATAGTTATTATTTTTAGGAGTTTTTACAAGTAAATCATCAAGTAGCATCTGAGAATATGCAAACAAATCTAAACGAATTGCAAATTTGGATGGATGGATAGAGGGAAAGTTACAATAAACCACAAAATATCCACACACATTACCTTAATTAAACCTTTATGAAACGACACATCATTATGTCCTACTGTTACACTGAAAACAACTTAGCCAAGTGAAATACCTAGGTCTAATTCTCGATCAACTTTTTTGAAAGCCCGTAACATGATTATTTTTGTAAAACAACGGTTTTGTTTATATCATAGTTGAAAAAATTGCAAAAGTGCTGCAAACCGATGATGACATAACTCATACACATTCCAATTTGCATCCTTCCATTTTGTACGCAAATACTTTTTTGTTAAAAAAATGGCAAAACATTTATTCATTTGTATCTAATTTTGTCAAAAAAATTCAAAAATTTTGAAAATTGGTTGCAAATGTTAATAATATTTTTCTGATAAATTTGCAACCTCGGACAAGGTCTGCAACCTTTAAAACTTAACAAAAATCGACAATTGGCCTTTTTGCCGTCAAAATTTTTTTTTTTAAAAGTTTTGCAAATTTTACAGAACTATTTAAATGCCTTCCTATACATGCAAATATGTAAATGGTTGATAATTGTTTATGACCAATTTTACATTGCAAAATTAATACAGAAGTGTTGCGAATCTAAGGAAACAACTAAAAAATACATTCACAAGTAATATCGAATTTGAAACCTTACACCTTCCATGCAAATATTTAATTAATTCCCTGTTCGTTGATTTAGGGAGAAAACTATGGCGATTTAATTTAATTTTATCTTTAATAATATTTATACATAGAAACTAAAAGAAAAATTTGCGGAATATAAAAAAATGTGGAAATGTAAAAAATAATAACTGAAGGTAGATCCTAAATACTTGTAGAAAACTAATTCAAAGACCAAAATAATATCCATCATTATTTTAAGGATTGCATGCAGTTACCGGAGAATTCTGACCTTGAAACTGGGATTTCTATTAAATAAAAAGGAAAAATACCTTCATTACATTTTTCAATATCCTTTATGGTCAGATAAATATCGCTAAGGTTTAACATAAAGGAGGGGAGTGAACATCTACTGTCCCGGTGGTGTGAGTTATCGTATGACCTATCAAATTCAAAGTAAGCTTGCTTATCTATGGATTTTGTCGATTTTTGTTGGCAGTGAAATAATTTGCTTCTAGACGACTGTAAAAATAAAAATCCCTTTGCAAGCATTTTCTGTTGTTCGATTTTGTTACTACCGATGTAGGAAAATCTTTACATTTTCACGATATTAGATTTGTAATAGGAAAAGAGCATTCACAAATAAAACAACAATATAAATTTAAATACTAGCAAAGAGCGAATGTCTTATGACTAACTCAATAATATTTCTATATCAAAGAATATGCATTTATGCTTTATTAGCGGTTTCAGTTTTAAGAGACAGTATTCTTTGAATGTAATATGAAACTTATTTTCTCCGTTTTGTTTTCTAATATAAACATATATGTATGTTAGATTTTAATAACTATTAAGTCAAATAATTATTTAGTTACCAAGTGATTACCGATAGAACACAACGCGTGAAAATCAGCCAACAGCAACAACTGATCACACTAGACACTCAAGGCGACTCAAATCGTTCTGCCTGGGGGAGCGCCGACGACGGTCCGCTACTACCGCATTAGTTACTCGCACTCCCCGCTCTTTACTGCCGATGTTCTCTACATTACTACAATTAGTAATCACACAAAAATTTGTTTACCTGCTAACATGTATATATAGGGTGTATCTAATACATGAAAAAAAAAAACAATACATGCTACTTTTTGCAGTCAAATGAGAGACTACAAAGTTTTATCTAAATTCTAAATGGTATATTTACGATGCCTGGGTTAATTTCTTAATCTCAACTCTGTTTATGATATTGATTTGCTTCTCGTAGGTACACTAGTTTAAACAGTATCGGCCAATTATTTAATAAAAAACGAAACCAAGAAATTATTTAAATATTTTGCGTGATAGGTATAATTTTGCAAATTCCATATCGCTTATGAATTTATTTTTTATTTGTTGCCCTAGAACATCACTTTTGCTTTCGCAATGCAAAATTGGTCATAGACAATTTTTGGTTAAACTTGGAGCGTTGTAAATTTGCATTTAGTTATAGGAAGGCATATAAATGGCTCTGTAAAATTTGCAAAACTTTTCTATTTTTTTTGCAACTGCAAAAAATGCGAATTGTCAATAATTTCTGTTAATTTTTTATCAGAGGTTGCAAATTTACCAGGTTGTTAAAAAAACTAATATTAACATTTGCAACCACTTTATAAAACATGCATTTTTTTTGACCAAACAATTGTCTATTTATAGACAATTGTTTTTCAATATTTTAACAAAAAATATTTGCGTGCAAAATAGAATGTTGCAAATTGGAATAGCTGTTTCAAAAACTTGTATAAGTTATGTCATCGGTTTATAGCACTTTTGCAATTTTTTCATCTATATTATAAAACAAAAACGCTATTTTACAAAAAACATTCAGTCTGAAATCAGAAGAAGGTTTAAAAAACAGGGTCCTACCAAGGTTATAAACCAGTGAAGAAAATAGTAATTGATCTATTATACCTATAGCTAGGAGAATTATCACTGAAACGTCTCCTCTCAATTAATTAAAATAATCATCACATTTAATTATAGCTTCAAATAGCAGGTTGTAAATGTGCAATCCTAGATTTGCTTGCAATTCTTGTTGGTACTGCAGCAGTCCCATTAGCATTTCATTCCATTATTATTAGGCTATTACTCATTATATTGTCTCTTAGGTATAGCTCCTTTGTTTCTATATTCTAACCTAATAATTCGTTTATCTATTTTGTTCAGCTTTTCCAGTATTTAGTGGAGAGTATTGATAATGGATAAATCTTGATTGTTATCCATTTCTTCTTTTTTACCAGATACCGTCTGGCTGAATAATCTAGATTTGTCTATTAAATTGTTTCAATGTTTAGGTAAGTTTAGTTTTTTACTGCGATATTATTTTTGATCTTTTGCATTTCCTTGGCTACTTCACATCCCTTGTAGCTAGCAGGATGTCCTTTGATGCAGTGAACGCATTGAGGTGGAGCATCTTTCAGTTTTGCACAATTTACAGTTAAATGTTTCCCTGTGCATCTTATGCATCGAAGCTCTTTAGCACAGTAACTTTGAGTGTGTCCGAATGCTTGACACTTTTTCATTGAGGTACTAGCTTGGATTTATCTAATTCCATATATTTTCTCAACACTTTCGTCGTCGTCGTCGAATATTCAATGGTTGTTTAGTTCTATATTTTAGTTTTGGAGTAACAGAAAGCCATGATATTTCAAATCACTAATTATATTTTCTGGTTCGCAAGAATGGTACAGTTTATATGCCATTACTTTAATTGATCTATTCTGTTTGTCCTCATACGACTACCAAGTGTACTCTTGTTCTGTTAATGCTCCAGAAAGCATTCTATATTCTGGTCCTTCCGGAACGTTAATTTTAACATTATTGTCGTTGATTACTTTAATTTGGGAGTTTGGGATTTGTCTCACCATACTATGGAGTTTATTAAAGTTTTGGACGTTATCCACTATGATAGGTGGTGGTGCCTTGATTTTTACAGTTAGCCGAGTGATTGTGTTAATAACAAAGCAAAAAGCATTGTGCGGTTTAGTATTACACGTTAGTTTAGTGTAATTAAGTTATCAGACCCAAAGGTATACTAGCGAGTAGAACTTTAGTTTTTAAGAGTGCAACCCTAGTTAAGTTAGGTTATAACAAAATTACTCATTGATCAACTCTTGGTCAGATTGTAATATTAATAAACGCACCTTATGGAGTGTTTTTTCATACAGAAAAAAAATAATGATAATTATTATATTATGTAGGTAAAGAGTGCATTTTTTTTACAGAAATTACCTATGACCATGAAGTGGAACGGATAATTTGCACTAGGTCGTTGGCAATTGAATTTTGGGACTCCCAGTACATAATATTAATCTCTGAATGCAAAATATTTTTGGAAATTATGTTCTCTCTCGCGCATTATTAAATCCAGTCCATAAAAATGTTATTAATTTAAATATCCAAAAAAAGAGAAAAGAATTCGTTAATCCCAATCGAGTGTCCCAAATAATCGAAGCGGCTGCACGTACGGGTGGCGTTGAAGCAAAGCGACGGACGTCGCGATGCCAATTTCTAAAATTAAAATTTGCTTTCGAGGAAGGGACGACGAGCGTCTGGAAGCGCCGACTTTTTGGCCGTGGATGTTGGGAGATTTTTCAGTTTTAAGTGCTGCCAATACACGGTACCACGCGCGTGCTTTTTTTGCGAAAGTTTCACGGTAATTTACAAATTTTTGTCTAGTTTAGTTTATAAATTATCTAATTTTTGTCTGATTGAGTGTGAATGACGTGTTTTTAGTGTTTTGAAAGGAGTATTATAGTGAATATGTGATAGTGGAATTGTAATTGGATATTATTTCCGAAAATTGGAAATAAAAATGGATACTAAAATAAAAGAGTTACAAATTTTATACTGAGGCTAAAATTAAAATACAATATTTTTTCTTAAAGGGCGAAATATAAAAAATACAATATAATTTGTATATTTCATATACTACAGGGCATGGGTGCCGCTAGAACTTTTCGAGGGGGGAAAGGTATAAAAGTGAACCCAACCATACTCGTAAAAGCGTAATAAATGCTATATTGAGATTAATAGATAATTCTCAATTATAAGACAAGTTGATATTTTAAAACTTTTTTTTCAAACCCCGCACTTCCCTCATGGAAAAAAGATACTAGGAATATTTTCATATATTGTAGTTCTTGATCTTCTGAACAAAAGTGTCCTCGACCAGTTTTTGATATACAGAGTGTTGACATTGCAAATTGGCATTTTTTTTTAAAAAGCAGCACTTCTTTACAAAGTAGGTACTTTGGTTACAGATATTTTTCAAGAATAATTCTTTACTAATGTCAAACAATAACCAACGTGATCATTATTTTTTCTCCAAAGAGCGGACGCCGGTGAACATTAATAGGGATAACACCATTGGCGGCTCGTGGTTAAAGACATTGGGTTTTCTGCAAGATTCTGCCTCCTCCCTCCCCAAAAAAAGCACCTTTTTTATTCACCTACTTTTTGTACATTAATTCTATGATGCGTTCCTTTTTAGCAGCAAACTTATACTAATACGCGTATTTAAAAAATCTCTTTTGGTTTATTATAAGTCTATATGGACAATGAAAACTCGCGCTGGCCAATTAACATAAACTACGTGTCTCGACGTTATTTTTTAGAAAATCGCGGGAGGTGAGGTGACGAGCGCGGGTGGCCAAAGCTGTGCAAAAACCGTCTCGAAGCGACCCAGCTAAGATATGAATATACAGGTTATTTATTAAGGTTTATTAAGTATGTGTCTTAACTTTAATGAACGATTCTTCGAGTGATGCTAAGATGAAAAGTTCTTGGGTCCGCAATTTCGTTAAAGTTAAAAAAAATCCGTCGAAAACTGGAGGTCGAAAAAATCATGATACCTATACTTTCTATATACAGATAGGAAAGTAAAAATATATTTTTCGTAATATCATAATTCTTTAGCTGATTTTCTTGAAATTGGGCAAAATTATTTATAGTGTTAAGAAGCTAATTTAGACCTAAGTAGATTAAATTTATTGAATCCAGTGGCGTCCCGGTTGGCCTCTTAACGAAAATAATTTTTTTAATTAATTAGCAACCATAACAAATAGACGCTATATTTATCATTTGTATCAACTAAACTAGTGAATTTTAATAAATTGAGTGTTGGAAATGGCCCCCGCCGGTTTCAATACAACAGTCCAGCCGCCTCACCATTGAATTACGCACTCTCTGGAAAATTTCTAGCGTATTTCTTATTATTTCACCCCCATTAACAATTATGTTTCCTAGATCCTCTTCACTTTTAATAGGAGTTATGTAAAAAAACAACAAATTACCTTATTAATTTGACAACTATCAAGTTGCTTAACAAATATTGCATTCAATTTCCAAAGCAAACCTTGATTAAAAAAGAAAATTTCTTGTTTTGTTCCCCATGTTTTTTTCTGTGGTCTAGGGACAAGCGTTTCATTATTTTTTTCTTTTGATAACGAAACCAGATACGAAAAACATTCAAGATATAAAAAATTGGTATTTTTAGTTGCTTAAACTAAAAAATATATAAAAATTCCAAAACCACCAGTGCATTAATTTTTTTATTAATAAGAGGCCACCGGGAGGCCACTGAATTCAATAAATTTATTCTACTTAGGTCTAAATTAGCTATACCTACATAATTTTGCCAAATTTAAAGAAAATCAGCTAAAGGGTATTTATGATATTACGAAAAACTGATTTTTTCAAAAACTTAAAAACGAAACATTTGCGGATCCATGTTTATATGAACTTTTCATCTTAGATCAAAAAATCTTTCCTTAAAGTTAAGGTACATACTTAATTAACACCCTGTATAATAGGTCTTTCACTGGCCCGCTTTTGACGTATTCTCAGTTATGAACTGATAGAAGGATACGTTTACGCGCTATGGATACTATTTAATAATTAAAATTAATGAGATTATCCATAAAATTTATTATACGTGTATTTTAGAATGTGTAAAATAATTTTTGTGAAATGAAGATGAGATACTAGCATTTTTTGGCAGTTCTGCACTATAGGATTTATACACCAGCCGCCATTGGATAACACAACAATTTTGTATAAAATGACAACAGTAAACAAGTTATAAAAAAATTTAAAAAACCGACTTCAAACTCGTGCAGATGCCATCACTAGATCTTGTCCTACTTTATACGAGAACACCCCTGTGCTACCCCCTTTCTAACAAAAAAAGAATCATAGAAATCGGACAAGGTGGTAAAGAATTATCGCTGAACATACATAAAAAATGAAGAGTTTAAGGATTTTTTCATAGACCTATTTATTTGATCTTGATTAAATTTGTATGGGAGCACCGCTGAACTACCACCTTCCTAACAAAAAAAGAATTATTGAAATCGGATAACGTGGCAAAGATTTATCGTTGGACATACATACATTCCGACGAATTGAGAACCTCCTCCTTTTTTTTTGAAGTCGGTTAAAAATTAGTAACACAGGAGAATATTATAATGAAACAAATGATTAAAAATAAGTGAAATACCTAATGTTTTACGTATATTTATTAAAAATTAGAAAAGGAAAATAGAACTAATCTTGAGCAGTCTGATGAACTGGTTTCCAATATTTTGGTTAGATTTTTAAATGAAAATGAAACTATTGACATCACTTGTTTATGTTACATAGACTTTCAACTGAGTTTTTCTCTAGTCCATATTTATATAAGAAAATACTATTTTTGGATAGAATGCTGTGTGTATATTCCTACATTTGTGAAAAATTGATTTACTCTACTTATTACAAAAGTGCATACAAAAAAGTTATAGCCTTTTGAAATTGGAAATCGATTTTTTCCAATAACTTAGGTTAGGTTGAAAATGAGTGGGGTGATCTCATCGCCTTTTCACCGTACAAGCCACACCTTTTGATGAAGGTCATGGTTGAATTGGGTGAGACTTGTTTAAAGTCGGTAGGCTCCAGTCGGGTAAATCCGAAGATCTGGAACCTGGTTATTTCCAGAGCGGAGCAAGTACATAGAATGTGCTCTGCAGACTCGTCCTCAACGCTACAGAATCAACAGTTTGATGTTTGTTGCAGACCTATCCTTCTCATGTGGCTGCCTAGACGGCAGTGTCCTGTCATCAGTCCAGTAAAAATGCGTACATCTTTCCTACTCCATTCTCGGATCTGAGCAGAGACGTTCATAGAAGTGTTGGTTATAAACGCCTTCGAATGGGTTAGCCCTGGGGTATCTCTCCAGTTTGTAAGTGAGATAATTCCTTTGGCAGTGCTCTTTGCAATGCCCAGGAATGGTTCTGGTCCTGTGGACACAGATTCGGTTCCTCTTTTAGCAAGCGAGTCGGCTTTTACGTTGCCCTCCACACCACTGTGAACTTTGTTCCGGGCACAGAGGCATTCAAGGGTATTTATACAGTTTCAAACCAGCTTTGAGTCAACTCGATTGGAGCTCAGGGCCTTGAGGGCTGCCTGGCTATCTGAAAAGATCTTTATAGTCTTGTTTGCGAGGAGCAAATTAATCAACTCTCTCGCTCCCAATTCCATAGCAATCATTTCTGCTTGGAAGATCGTGGCCAGAGAGCCTAGGTTTATTGATATGTCAACTCTAGACCTCTGGCCGAAAACTCCCGCTCCTCCTCCTTTTTCAGTTTTGGAGCCGTCCGTGTACAACGCATAGTCTGCCTGCGAGAGGGGGTTTTCATCTCTGCTCCATGCGTCTCTCTCTGGAATAAGGACGCTGTATGGCTTTTCTATGTGCTGTCGGGGAACTAGCGAGTCCGAGACCATGCCGAGGATGAGGTGGTTATTAATTTCACTCATCAGCCCCGTCTTGTCCCATCGCAGTTCTTCGCAACATTGACTACCCACCTTCAGGAGCCTGTAGGAGACCAAAGGGAGCTTTCCAGCAGAATGTGGAGAGGGGTTAATTCCAATAACTTTTAAATTTTTAAACAAATTAACATGAAAATAGACATGTGTTTTTTTCAAAGTAGGAGCAGCTTTGTAAGACAAAATTGGAGAACAGTAAATAACGAATAACCTTCAAATTGCACCCAAAATTGCATAAACCACTACTGTAAAATCATAAGATTATATCAATAATGCGCATGCGTCCGAGAACTCCAGATGTCAAAAGTACTGTTTTCATGTAATTTTTGCTATATTTGGACTATTTCTACCACGCGCACCCGGCGATAGTTGCATTCCATTTTAAATATACAGTTCACTGGTGGGGTCCAGTAAGCCCCATTTTTTCGTAATGTTTTTGAGACCAATTAATTTTTGGACATTTTTTGATAAAAATTGTTAATTTTGGATCTTGTCAAAAAAAATTATATCAATAAAGGCTTAAATGGCTTTTATTTAAAGCTTTTTTTGTGTCTAGGATATCCTTTATTATTTTAAATTTATAATATTTATGCTTACAAACTATTTGAACTATTTTTAGCTAAATAAAACCCTGCAAAACCTAGAAAAAAAATCTTAAAGAACTATATTAATGATAGATACAAAATTTAGCTAAGTGATTTCAAGGAAAATAATGTTTTTATTTTCTATTGTTTTATAAAAACTAAAATAAATCTTATGCATTATAAATGCAAAACATGAAACAATAAAATTTGTTGCGCACAAACCCCATAAAATTCACTGGTTCACTGTTTTCGTATTGTTGCTTTTACTTTAAGAAGACCATCTCTACTAGTTTCTACTTTCATGACAAATTGCTTAAAAGTTTCTGAGCTATTAGTAAAAATCGATTTTAAATTTGTAAATTTAAAACGCTATAACTTTAAAAGGCTATAACTTTTTTACAATTCATTTTGTTTATAGGCAAGTTAGGTCCAAGCGACCTTTAACTGCAGAATGTCTGGTCTACCTTTTTGTTACACCTTGTACATTATAATTTCTCTTTTTCTCGAAAACCGAAGATGTTACACAAACTGGTATTAGACTTTAAAAATTACAATCACGTTTTTTCAATATTTTACTTAATAGAGGAAAAGTTTTTTTGAGATATAACTATAGTTATAATTTTATATATTAATTTATTGATATTATATAACTTATAATTACACAGATATGAAAATTCATAATTTAGATTCTACTCTAAAAAATAAAAAAATAAGAATTTTACCAATTTTACGCCAGTTCTTTTATATTACTATAATCCACCTTTCCCATTATCTGACAATTTCGCATTATTCGTGTGCGAAAAAATCGCGGGACTTTTGAATCTAGTAATTTTCCAAACACTTTTTGTCATGTCATAGTTACTTTTTACAACTGTCATCGATTCTATAGGGAGCCAGTGAAACTTTTTTAGTACACATTTGCAGAAAGCTGAATTATAGATGTATCGTTAATTCTTACCCTGTAGGAAGAAAATACTGTGAGCCGAATTTCCAGAATTTTTTTTCTACTAACTTTTGATATAAATAATATCTAAAGATTTCAAGTTTGAGCTTCTATAACATCATTTTCTACAAAGGCTATTTTAAAACGTCATCGTCAAGTGCTCCATCGCTGCGCAGCAAACTATTGTACCCCCATGTTCTACAAGGTAAAAATGAACGATATATTTGTAAATGAATTTTACCTTACGCAAATAACATCGTAAAAGTGTCACTGGCTCCTCTACCAATACTATCAAACGAAAAAACAAAATTAAATTTGCGAATGTGTAATTGGAACTCTGGGTAGGAAACATAACAACAATAAATTTTAATGATTTTAAGCGGAAGTAGAATTTGCGCATGATCATCAATAAGGGAAAATTAAAATTTTCTTTGCTAATAAGTTAAATTTATGACTAAAATTTTATATTATAGCAATTTGTAATAAAATAAACTACAATAAATATTATATATAGAAATACATTTGCTTTATAACCCGTTTTATAACCTGGAACGAAGTAAATCCTGCTTTGTTACTCATGTTATTTGTAGTCAGGTACTTTTTTAAACATTATTTTGATTACTTTAACCAATTTTCAAAAAAAAAAACACTGTATTTCACATTGACTTACATAAAAATTGACGTATCTAACGTTTGACCTGCCAACTACAGTCAATTTGACAAACTTTATATAAAGAAGGACGGAAATGTGTCCATTGTCGGTTCGCCTCCTTCTCTCTAGTCTTCATAGTCGAAAGCGATTGCGAAAAATAAAATAAAATTAAAATACATCTATGTACCTATGCGCACACTTCATCTGAGCAATACAGATTAAGTTCAGTTAGGTATTATAGATAAAAATGTTTTTTTTAAGTAGACATCTTTAATCAAAGGTATTTCCTATTTATACTCGTACGAGTTTATTTTTGTAACGGATAACTGTTGACAGATCATTTTACGACCAAAGAAAAATAACCATTTGTGTATTTTCGTTTGTGTAAACTTTGATTTTCTGGTTTAGATTGTGACCTTAAGGCAGTGATTTATGAATCACACTGTTGCAGTTGATCAAGCTACGAGACGGTAATTTTGTTTCGATTTCTCCATCATATTTGCTTGTAATTTTCTACTAAAAAGGTTTAAAAAAAAACTCTAGTTTCAGAATTCTATTATAGTGGTACTTGTATATGTTTAAAATAGGTGAAGGACCTGCCTTAGTACACTTCTTTTCATTAAAAAAACGATAGGGTAATCACGAACACATAAAGAAATTAATTGTTTTTTTAGAAAAGTATAAAACTTTACGGAGAAATATCTAGTTTCCAATTGCTATTATAGTGCTATACATACATATATGGGCGCCGTTTAAGAAATTTCCAGTGAAGGGTAAGTCTTATAGCTCTTTGGCAAGGTATAAACGCCAATAATGAAGACTAGAGATAAGGAGGCGAAACGGCTTACTCAAAATACGGTCCAAAAAACGAACGCTAATTGAGCTTTTACAATTCACCGCAGGCGCTCTGGTGTTGTTAGATACGTTAAAAATACATGGCTTCTTATAGGAATTTTACATAATTTTGTGAAAATAATAAAAATATTGCTAAATAAAGCACATAACATACTGTTGTATTTTTTTCAAATAAGTCTTGCATGTTTTAATTGATAAATTATTTAATGTTATCTATATAAAATGCAAATTAGGTAGGCATGACCAAATTCGAAAAGATTTGTTAAATGGTGAAATTTGGTAAGTACAATTTTGTGGCTAAAGTTTTTTGAATTATACCTAAATATAGTTTTAAAATGAGCAAAATAAAACAGAGTTACAGTTTTTTTATATTATAATTCAAACATAAAGGGAAATTTGGGAATGTACACGGTATTGCCTCATCCATTAATTTTGGCCTTTTTATTTTGCTAACAGTACCATCATGGTAAGTACCATCAGTAAAAAGAGTCTCATATTTGGAAATATCTTATCAAGAGTGTAGCTCGCAAACAGCATCATCTTCAGAAAGTGCTTTATCAGCTCTAGGCATGATATGCTGCCACTGTTCTAAACGCTTAAGATCCCATAAAAAAACATTTACAATGACAAAATTGGGGTTCAACAAAATAATTGCAGTAGTAACTCTTCATCTAACATTAAAACTCTAAAAAAAAAACAAATTTTCTTTGCTAATAAGTTAAATTTATGACTAAAATTTTATATTATAGCAATTTGTAATAAAATAAACTACAATAAATATTATATATAGAAATACATTTGCTTTATAACCCGTTTTATAACCTGGAACGAAGTAAATCCTGATTTGTTACTCATGTTATTTGTAGTCAGGTACTTTTTTAAACATTATTTTGATTACTTTAACCAATTTTCAAAAAAACAAACACTGTATTTCACATTGACTTACATAAAAATTGACGTATCTAACGTTTGACCTGCCAACTACAGTCAATTTGACAAACTTTATATAAAGAAGGACGGAAATGTGTCCATTGACGGTTCGCCTCCTTCTCTCTAGTCTTCATAGTCGAAAGCGATTGCGAAAAATAAAAAAATCCCAAATCTAGAGGTGTGGGGGGGCTGAGGTCCCCCTTGCCCTCGTGTGACGCGCCCCGTAGGAGATCGACCTTCGCCCATCTGATAACCAGATGAGGCATATTTTTTATGAAATTTTATTGATTTATTAACACGCCTATGGGAACTTGCCATTCGAAAAGTGTTCATGGCTATTTTTAATTAAATAAATTTTAATCAATTTTTTTTATAACCTTCACTTTTTTGATAACCGAACAAATTTAATTTTAACAGATATTTTTTAACATGGAGAATATGCCTCGGTAGGCTTGTTTACTTATTTATTGTTTCGGCCTTTACTTGATGAAAATCCATTTTATCTTGAATGAGTAAAACCAAATTTGGTAGATTTTCACAAAACTTTTATTTAAAAAAATAAAAAATTAAAATTAAAAACACTACACATGACATGTTTCGAAGTACAACTTCTTTTTGAAAACATGCCGTTAAGTACCCAACGTCTATGTTACCACTTTATTCATTATTTAATTATCTAATACTTATATTGCTATAATCAGAATTCTTAGTGTATTTAAATCTGTTTTTAATTTATATGATTTGTAAATGCTAGCCAATGGTTTGAATTTTTTTTATCTAATATATATTTGTTTTCCCCTCGAGAATAATTTTGTTTTTTCTAACAAAATTAAGTAGCTCCTCATACTATTTCACAGTTGTTTTAGCTAATCTTCTCGCCATAATAAATTAAATAAAATGAAAAATGAACTGCAAAAAATTCTAACCTAATTGTTGTTTTTACATTCAGAAAAACAAGAAAATCTCATTTTTAGAAATAAAGTGAAGTTAAGTACATCTTGTGCGTACGCGCATTAACGCAAATAAAAACTTTCTTCCATTCGTAACAGCCTGCTTAACATCTTTTGTTATCGATCCTCTCAATCATACCGATACGACACCTACTGTTATTTCATATGTTATCTATTCCCTGTTAGCATAACAACAGATTCGTGTTAAAATTAACGTAAACGTTCAATCATAGGACCCTGTGCCTTTAAATCGTCCACTGGTGATAATATCTAGTTCGTCCGCATATCGTAGGACAGTATTTTGAGTAAGTCGTCCATTAGAACTGATCACAATATTGGAAATAATATTTCTCCTTATGCGCAGCCTCGTTTTACTTTTGACCACATGATTGCCTTTACTAGAGTGGATATCTTGGCCCTATAGGTTGACTGGCATTGATCCATTGGCATATGGTGCCGTTTTTCTATTCTAGAGCTTTCGTTATTGATCTGGTTGATGCATTATTGAAAGTTCATCTGTTACCTTCGAAAGTGTATGTTTAGATTATCCTGCGCTAGGTCAGCGTATGCATACCAGGTTTTCCTGTCTTGTAGGTATATGCATATGGACACATGGATGGTAATTAGGAACAGTAATGTAATAATGTGAATTGCAAACAAAAATTAGGTTTAAAAATTAATTTTACATTTATTTCAGTGTTATTGAAATACGATAAAATATAAGAAAGTGCAAAACATATTATTCTTAAAAACATTCACCTAAGATATAAATATATAATTTAAAGAAAAACCAAAGAGCTAATACTAAACAAAAACTTAAAGTAGCACGTATAGTTGATGAACCACACTACAAAGTATTGTAACCACCCCCCTACACTAAAAAAGGATAATGAAGAACAATAACTGTTCGTGTACTTCCGATTTTAAGGTCAAAATATTGTGTAGGTACATATTTATTATTTCGCTTTTAAATGAAGCAAACAATATATAAAGCTGCTTTAATTTCATTGAAAACAGGATATTGTTATGGAAACTTTCTCGATACAAAAGTGGAATGAGTGAAACTTCGATGTTCAAAAACTATTTTCAATTTACCATTCTTACTTACGACCTAAAAATAAAATTTACTTTATTATACTTAAAAATATAAAAATACTCATCGGCTTATTTAACTGATTCATACCGTATAAAATTATCTTTGATATTATTACAGAAGACCGAACTGTAATGTCTGGAGAGCATTCGTTTTGAGAATTTCTAAAAATAAATCGAAAATGGTACGAAAATATTTTTTGCAAAACGAGTAGGAGTCACATCTTGAGACTTTGCAATAGTATAAAAGTATTTTTATATATTTATACATGCATGAGATGATCCATTTTGTAGGTATCTGTGGGTAGTTTTATCATTTTATTCAGCGTTTTGACAGGTCTGAGATGTATGAGAACACTCAGAGGAAATTAGATTACGCACCAATTCATTTTAATGTACTTACCGTGATAGGAATATGATGAATTTATAAAAAAATATGTACCTATTTCTGTTTTCGATAATGTAGACAAATATGAGGAAACGTAATATGCCAAAGACACGTATTCAAAACTTAATAAAAATACACGATTTATCTTTTACGACGGTTTTGTCATTTGTAATACAGGGGCAATACAGGTGAATAAAGTCTTTTATAGATAATGGGTCCTATGATTGAACGTTTATGTTATCCATAACGTACATGTTAGGACGAATTTTAACAGTAACGAAGCAAGTTTGTATGATGGAAAACTGTTAAATTAGAACGTAACAGGCGGAAAATAACAGTAATGTGTTGGAAACCGTTTTTCATCATACGAACTTGCCTAATTACTGTTAAAACTGAGCCTAACATGTACGTTACGGATAACGTAAACGTTCAATCATAGGACCCATTATCACAATGTATTAATTTTCTATACTTTTAGTTCATTAAAAATCGATAACCATATACCGTACTTGACTAATAACTGATATTCAGCTTGGTACATATAATTCTGTAAAATCTAGTAGACAAGTTTGTCACATTTTGTTCTTGTTTTTGTACTGTAATTGTAAATTATTGAGCTGTCATATTTTATTAATTCGTGATATTATCTACTGAATACAACTTTTGATAACGGTTCTATGGATAATAACATAAATTAAAGTTGTATTTTCAACAATATAGTACAAAAACTGTTATGTATTGTAAAGTGTGACTCTACACTTCATTGGAAGGTAATTTTTTTATAATTTAATGCGTAGCATAAACTGTTATTTTGATTATTTGACATTAAAGTTTGTAATAGAGCTCTGGAAGGTTTTTCAATTATTTAAGTTCATGTTTCACTCAATTGCTTTGTTATATTGTGTATTCTTTAAAAATAATGTTGGAAAAAGTTAACAAACCCACTGGGATAAAATTTCCTCTAAATCGCGTGATATATTCAACCATACACTAAATTGTTTGAAATTCCTTCTCTCTCGGGAAAGGACAGAATAACCATTCGAAGACTACTGAAGATCCACCGATGTGCCAGAGTTGCATGCTTCCTCTTATCTTTCAGCGCATCATAGACAGCCCAAACTTTGTAAAATGGGCCAATCAATTTTTTTTATTTACCAAACAATAATTTAAAGCAAATTATTTTCTTAAGGTGATTACAGCACCCCCTATAATTTTCGGAGAAGCATATCTCAAAAAACACTTTTTTTAAATAATTAGAATTTTGGCAAAATTAATTAGGCAATAATATCTAGAATATGCATATATTTTAAAGTTTTAATTCCTTCCAGTTTCCAAGAAAAAAAATCAAAGGGCTCTAAATTTTGAAATATCATAATGAAAATAAATGCATTCCTCAACAGCACTATTCTGAATATAATTCCGAAATTTAAGTTTTCAATCTCTTGTTAATGATTTTTTAAAAATCGCCGAAATTAGTGGCTAAAACGCCTCGTTGAAGTACTGTTTTCTGGTGTAACGCGCCTGTAACTATCGTATCGTACACTCTCAGTCATCATTCATTTCTTACAACGATTTACACCAGTTTACACCAGAAGATAGCACTTAACGAGACGTTTTAGTCACTAATTTTGGCGAATTTTAAAAAATCATTAACAAGACATTAAGAGCTTAAATTTGGGGATTATGTTAAGAATAGTGCTGTTGAGGAATGCATTTATTTTCATTTTATTTGCCAATCATGCATTATTAATTTATTACAATTAAGATTTAAACTTAAGGGGATTACCAGGGATTTTAAGTTTTTGAAAAGCAGAGGCGAATGCCCTACGACGTTTTTTCAAATCAAAATATTTAAAAAATTCCATATGGATCCAACTTTATGGAAGACACACCCTGTACCTAAAGCCGATAACAATGGGTACAAGAATTATAATAAATATCCATCCAATGGCGTATTACTATTTAAAATATATTTATAAATACTCAATAATTGTTGTTGATATTGTTTTGTATCTGTGTCAATGATCTTGGCAGTCGAGACACTTGTATTTTAATTAAATAAAAAAAATATTATTAAAATTAGCTTTCAAATAAAGTGTCACACTTTGCAATACGTAACCGTTTTTATTCCAACGGAAGGGCGCTAAAATCAAAAGTGGAGCAATTAATAAATATTGCTGAATTTTCTATAAGATTACCTTTTCTATGATGTGCCGTACCTGATACTTTTCGTATTGGTTAGAGTGACGGAGGGGAGGGGAGAGGAATGACTTATGACAGTTAAGAATATGATACAATTCAACAATTGACGGGTCCGCGTTTTTGTCTAAAATGTTGGCGTAGTTCCTGATAATGATTCGTTTTCGTTTGATCACGCTGTATATGCACTAATGATTTAGTTTTGTTAATGATCAACTTATTCGACACTTTTAAGGGATATGTCAAAACGAAAGTTGTATCATCGGCATCATTTTCTTAGAAATTAATTATTTTGGGATGATTATAGTTAAGTACCGAAATAATAGACAATAATTTAATTCTAAGAAAGTGTGAAGAATCCTGACAGAGATGCCATATATGCCCACCACTCAAAAAATGTTCTTGTCCAGTAACCTCCAAAATTTTCTCCAAACTTTGGCGCAATGATATATGACAGCATTCTTCACACAATAAATTATTGTCTATTATTTCGGTATTCAATTATAGTCTTGTCATGAATTCACCCTCCATAGGGGTCTATTCTGTAACAATTCCTTTATATTTAACGGCCTTTAAAAATATTTTCTTCTTTACTTCTGTCATTATTTAAACGGATCTTTAAAATACATTAAAGAACTATCTTAAAGAAATCTGTTTAAGTAATGACAGAAGTAAATTAACGAATACGAAAATATCTTAAAGGCCGCCAATATTTTTAAAGGCCGTTAAATATAAAGGAATTGTTACAGAATAGACCCCATAATCTGTTATTTTAGAAAATTTCTTTATTTTCTGAAAAAATAAATATTATTGTATTAGTTTTGTCATGAATTCTTCTAAATCTATTTTTTTATCAAAATACATATATCTTAACTTTTAATCTCGGATCAAGATATTTGCTCCACCCTGTATAATAAATATTATGTTTTCAGATATTCTATTTTATTTTTTGTATTTTTTTCAGATTCAATGGCAGGTGAAGCACCCTTACCAATTAAGCATTAACCCGCGCGCATCTTCACGATGTCGGGTGGCCCTGGACCGCCCCCGGGTGGTCGTAGTACCACGCCGGGCGGTTGGTCACCTCTACATTTCCGCCCCAATACGCCCTACGCTCCATCGCCGCCTCCGCGAATGGGCAGCCCGGCTGCCGCAATGTTCGGCAATCGGCTGCCGTACGGGATGCCCTGCCCGAGACCGAGGTGGCCTTCGCCTATGTCGCCGGTACCGGTACCACCACCTCCGCACGCTTTCTCGCCGCCTCCACCTGGACCGCCTCCAGGACCAAAGCCGTTCCGACGACCTATGCATCCAGTAAGTACACTTTCTTTTTTACACGCCTTGCACGTATTAAATACTAACTCCTTATTATGATATTGTAAATTGAATGCTATCATAACAGAAAATAAAATAATATTTTATATATAAATAAACAACCCTGCCAACCAAGGTTGTCAGATATTTATAGGCGTTGTGAGCTTGATCTTTGCCTCCCACTAAAGCTGGCACAGAAAGTAAGGCTTGACGTATGTGTGTGCTGATATAAGGAGATAAGGAGTTGGTATGTAGTGCATGCGGACAAACTGAAGAATACTTCGAATATTGATTTATTAGGTATGTGAAACATTGGCATTACGTAGGCTAAATCACGTAGTTATTATTCACATTATTAGCCCATTTCATGTCGCTTTCTGATTTCGGTATACAAATTGTTTGGACTAAAACATTTCATGTAAAAACATTTCGACCTTTTACCCCTTGAGCCTATCCGTGTAAAAATATTTGGTCCCTTTATCCCTTAAGCTTTTTTTTCTAGTGGATGAGAAATACATTATGGACACTAAGTAGTGGTGTCCACTAAAACTACCATTCCTCTACGAGCATCCCCATATTGTCTTCTTGACATGCGTTGTAATGCCAGCAGGGTTTTTTTACTCTGGTGCCTGCACTTCATTTTCCTCTTTCTCTCTCGTTCTCGTTCCTTTCTCTCCATGACTCTCGCGCCATGTTTAGAGCTGCCCAGGATTCGGGATTCCTAATCATAGTAATAATGATGATATTCGATGTCATAGTATGCTTTAACGTCAGTTTTGCTCTGTGCCTGTGAGCTATCAATCTCAGGCACCTGAGAAGGTATGCTCTACCTTGTTCACTTTTCCACAGTATATATGCAGAGATCATCAGCAGTCGTACCAGTTCTGAATGTTGTAACATGCTAGGTATGTTGCATTTTTTCCAAAACTGTGTTATGGGTTAAAAGATTTTATATTTGGCATATAGGAATAAAAACAAAATTACTTCTCTTCTTAAAAATAATTTATTATAAATCATAAATTGACATATTTTTAAAACCGAGTTGTAAATATGAGTAGTTAATGGTCAAATTTTAGTCTTCTTTTTCTTCCTGGTTCTCATCAAGAACCACAGAACTTATTAATTAGATATCTAATTATTTTAAATTATCATATGGCCAACCTTATATATCAAATTACACTAGAATTAGCTGATAAACTCGGTATTAAGAAAAAAAAAACTGACAGGTTTTTTTTTCAAGCTTTCTTTTGAAAAGCACGTTTTCAGAGGAAGCTTGCTCTCGCATTTTTGCGGATTTTTCACAAAGAAAAAGTTTATTTGGAAGATTATTTTGTTTAGGAAACATAAACAAGACTCTACTTTTGAGGATAGAAAAATCCATATAACTTTTTCGATTTGATTACCGCTTCTTTGGAAGCCACATTTGGCCCCATACCACCTCAGGTAGGTTTAAAATATAGTTTGGATATAAAATTAGTTAAAATAATAATTCTTACATCATTTTACATAAAATAAATCATTATTTTAGGCCTTTTATTGTTAGTTTTTTTAACTAGCTCATTTACAACTTAAATAGGTATAGTATAACCGTGGCAAGGTATACCTACCTCTGGCTACCTAGTAAACCTACTCATGTCAAGAGTCATAGTATAATAATTGGAAGTAAATTGTCTCTTGCTGTAGTATGGATGTTTAACTGCAGAACCATCCTTGAATCCACTCTGTACTGTCAAATGGTGATGGAAATTGTGTACATATTGAATGGAAAAATACGGAGGATCCCTGGAAGTTACAGATAAGCCTTAGACATAAGTTTGAAAATTAAAACTCAAAGATATAATTTATTTAAAATAATCAATTGCCTTTTACACTTAATTTCATTAGTTTTTCCGGTAATTTACACTCACTTTGTAAAGCAAATCTTCTAGAAGTGCCGCTAAAAGCTCTGTATCTAAAGGGCTATTTTGTTTGTTTTAACCTAAAAAAAAAAAGAATCACATTAGTAAAAATAATTATATGATATAGCAACAAAAGACTAACCTCAACCCCAAATCTTTGACATATAACTCATTTGTGTTAAATATAGAAAAGAAAAGTAATCATTGTTTATTATTGTACTACTCGAACCCAGAATCGTGAATTTTCTTTAAATATACGAAAGAAATATATAACAAATTGGCGCCCAACGTGGGGCCCGGTTGAGCCCCCAAAGCTATTTTAAAAATTCCAACTCCTGGAACGGTGAAAGAGGTCAGGCGAATTGTTGGCATGGCATCCTGGTATCGGCGCTTTATACCAAATTTTTCAGAACTAATGGCTCCATTAACTCGTCTCACACAAAAGAATAAAACTTTTGTATGGGATTTAGCTTGTGAAGAAGCGTTGAATAAGGTAAAACAAGTTTTGGTTAAGGCTCCAATTCTCGCATGTCCAGATTTCTCTCTTCCTTTTATTGTGGAAACTGATGCGAGTGACTTCGGTCTCGGGGCAACCCTTTCTCAGAACTTTCCAGGTGGAGATAGAGTAATTTGTTATTTAAGTAGATCTCTCACGAAGACAGAACGCAAATACTCAACTACGGAGAAGGAGTGTCTTGCCGTCATTTTTGCTATCGAAAAACTACGACCGTATTTAGAAGGCTCTAAGTTTGTCGTTATTTCAGACCATTATAGCCTAAAATGGCTATTTAATATTAAAGACCCTGTGGGCCGCATAGCAAGATGGGCGTTACGTCTACAAGCTTATGACTTTGAGGTGGTTCATAGGAAAGGAAAAGACCATTTAGTGCCGGACGCATTATCCCGGGCTGTGCCTTGTATAGATGTTGTGGACACCCCCCCGGTAACTCCTTCCTCGTCTTTGGACAAATGGTATTCCGAAATGTTTCATAAAGTTCAGGCTGATCCAGTTAAATATCCTCTGTGGATGGTTCAAAACGGTGAGCTTTTTAGAAATTGTCACTCAAATTATCCAGATTTATCGTATTCCGAATGGGTGTTAGTTGTTCCTAAAAATAAGAGAGCGGAGATCATACGCAATTACCACGATCCTCCTACTGCTGGTCACTTGGGTGTGGCTAAGACTGTGGCTAGAATTGTCCAAAAGTACTACTGGCCCAAACTAAAAACTGATGTTGGTAGGTACATTCGAAGATGTATCACTTGTCAGAAAATCAAACCTGAACAGAAACCCCCAGTTGGACAGATGCTTTCCTCGCAAGTCACAGCTTCCAGGCCATGGCAATTAGTCAGCGCATATCTGGTAGGCCCGTTACCTAGAACCACGACTGGGTTTAATTTCATTCTAACGGTAATGGATTGTTTTAGTAAATTTTTGTTAGCTTTTCCTATACGCTCAGCCACGGCGGCAAACGTTGTCAAGATCTTAGAAGATCAGGTCATACTAATGTATGGAGCACCAAGGACTATTATTGTGGATAATGGAGTTCAGTTTGTAAGTCATTTGTTCCGACAAACTATGGACAAATATAAAGTTCAGATTAAGTTCATTGCTCTCTATCATCCACAAGCTAATCCAGTGGAGAGAAGTCACCGAGTGATAAAAACTATGTTGAGTGCCTATGTTTCCGAAGACCAGCGAAATTGGGATACACTCCTACCAAAAATTTTGTGTGCAATTAGATCCGCTAAACACGAAGTTACAGGTGTAACACCTAATCTAATTAATTTCGGGAGAGAAATAATTCTCAACAACTTAGAGGTTGACGGTCTACCATTGAATCAGTTTGATCTAACTGAACAAAGTGCAGCGCTTGTTAAACTTTTTCAAGATGTTAAAAAACGTCTACAGTCAGCCTATAACAAGGCAAGAATCCCGTATAACTTGAGGCGCAGAAGTGACAAATTTACGGAAGGGCAAAAGGTTTGGAGACGCAATCATATTCAGTCGGATAAAGCTAAACACTTTAGTGCTAAGTTGGCTCAGAAATTTGTCGGTCCTTATAAAATATCCAAAATAGTTTCCCCTTGGTCGTATCAATTGGTAGATGAAAATAATAGACCTGCTGACACTTGGAACGCAAAAGACATTAAGGTTCATCCCCCCGATGAAGATACTGTTAATGTAATTTGACCCTTTCCAACGACTTCTAGCCTTAAAGATATACTTCATAGATAAGTACTTATGCTGATGGTAATGGAGATAAATGTACATACATGTATATATATATATATATTTTTTTTCTTTTCTGTATTCTAGTCTAGGACTAAAAAGTTCTTAGAAACTTTTTTGCACGAATGGGTGGTGTTGTTATGGGTTAAAAGATTTTATATTTGGCATATAGGAATAAAAACAAAATTACTTCTCTTCTTAAAAATAATTTATTATAAATCATAAATTGACATATTTTTAAAACCGAGTTGTAAATATGAGTAGTTAATGGTCAAATTTTAGTCTTCTTTTTCTTCCTGGTTCTCATCAAGAACCACAGAACTTATTAATTAGATATCTAATTATTTTAAATTATCATATGGCCAACCTTATATATCAAATTACACTAGAATTAGCTGATAAACTCGGTATTAAGAAAAAAAAAACTGACAGGTTTTTTTTTCAAGCTTTCTTTTGAAAAGCACGTTTTCAGAGGAAGCTTGCTCTCGCATTTTTGCGGATTTTTCACAAAGAAAAAGTTTATTTGGAAGATTATTTTGTTTAGGAAACATAAACAAGACTCTACTTTTGAGGATAGAAAAATCCATATAACTTTTTCGATTTGATTACCGCTTCTTTGGAAGCCACATTTGGCCCCATACCACCTCAGGTAGGTTTAAAATATAGTTTGGATATAAAATTAGTTAAAATAATAATTCTTACATCATTTTACATAAAATAAATCATTATTTTAGGCCTTTTATTGTTAGTTTTTTTAACTAGCTCATTTACAACTTAAATAGGTATAGTATAACCGTGGCAAGGTATACCTACCTCTGGCTACCTAGTAAACCTACTCATGTCAAGAGTCATAGTATAATAATTGGAAGTAAATTGTCTCTTGCTGTAGTATGGATGTTTAACTGCAGAACCATCCTTGAATCCACTCTGTACTGTCAAATGGTGATGGAAATTGTGTACATATTGAATGGAAAAATACGGAGGATCCCTGGAAGTTACAGATAAGCCTTAGACATAAGTTTGAAAATTAAAACTCAAAGATATAATTTATTTAAAATAATCAATTGCCTTTTACACTTAATTTCATTAATTTTTCCGGTAATTTACACTCACTTTGTAAAGCAAATCTTCTAGAAGTGCCGCTAAAAGCTCTGTATCTAAAGGGCTATTTTGTTTGTTTTAACCTAAAAAAAAAAAAGAATCACATTAGTAAAAATAATTATATGATATAGCAACAAAAGACTAACCTCAACCCCAAATCTTTGACATATAACTCATTTGTGTTAAATATAGAAAAGAAAAGTAATCATTGTTTATTATTGTACTACTCGAACCCAGAATCGTGAATTTTCTTTAAATATACGAAAGAAATATATAACAACTGGTCCTTATAATATAATATATAAAAACATAACATAAAACCATTGCAGAGATTCTCCATCTAAAAGTAAAAGTATTTATACTATTAAATGAAACGTTAGAAACTTATCCAATGTCAAACAGTTTTCTTAAGGAACTAGAAAATAATAATTCATTTTTATGCGACTTGTCCATTCACAAAAATCAAACAATGGCCTCAATAGAAACTAACCCGAGAGAGAGGGAGGAAAACATCATAAACCTCTGGCTCTCATCTCTCATATGTATTAATCGTGAACTATCAGTCTCTGGTTACACAATACGCTAGTTCAGTGATGATGTAATTATGATTCCACTGACAATTAAAGTGACAGTAGATTTTTTGAGTGCGTTTTGTTCGTTTTGTTTACCTAAATTATATCGTTTTTTCACTTTTATAAATATATTCCTAAAGTACATGCATCAAATATACAATCGTTTAGTTACCAATTACATACCTTTAAAACTATTTTTTATGATCTGTAAAAAATATTTAGAAATAAACTAAAAATAGTTAAATCGTATATGTCAAATTTATTGAGGTTTTTGTTAAAAGTTTGGTTAGAATCACACCGAACTAGCGTATTGTATATTTAAAGACGAGGCGTTCCCTGGCTAATAGATGATGCTAGATGAATCATATTTAAATTTATTATTTCTTTCTTTTCAAATTTAAATATTAAAAAATATAGCAACATGCCTAACATTCTAACATCCTCGGTTTAGGAAAATTTTATAATGAAGCAAATAAATAAATTATTATTTTTCTTTCTTCTAAAACAAGGATTTTAGAACAATCGTGAACAAGAACTTTTTTATTGTTAAAGATGATTACCTACTTAAACTTTCAACTATCAAAAAAATTCAAATTAAAAAAACTACTTTCAATTTTTTTCTGATTAGATTAACTGTAGATGTTACATTAAGATAAATAAAATGTATCTATTTAAAATAAATAACAATTGTCGTATTTTTTCAATTTTCATATTTTTCGAAAAAATAAAAAAAATGCTTCCATCGGTAGGGATTGAACTCGCGTTGATAAAGTTGAGCGCTCTGTGAACTGAGCTAATAAATTTGTCACATGAATTATCTATAATCATATGTATTAACAAAAACAAATTAAAAATATTACTTTAAAATTATTTTAATAATTTGTTAAAAATAGAATCTAGGTATAAAAATCAATATTCACGATTTAATCATCAAATGTATTTTACTGTTAATATGAACATTACGTAGATCAAAATAGAAATACGTGTTTGATATGTTTGACATATTTGACAGATTCTTATTCACACGCGTGTGATATAGGGCACTTTTCGTAAGACTAAATAGTGCGATACGCAGGGGCGTGCGGTCCATGGAAGCGGGGGAAGCTCCGCTTCCCTACACTTTGATATTTCAAAATAAATATTTGTCAGTTTACAATGCATAGAAATTAATATTAAAGTAGGTACTATATTTTTTCTGAAACATTACGTAAACTTCGTAAATGTACTAACAATTCATTGGTGTAATGTGTAAACGCACGCACCACCCATGAGAAAATTAATTGTGTGAACGCACACACCATATACTTCAAGTCCGTTGGCGGAAGCACGTCTTGAAAAAGCCGACTCATCTTCCAATTGATTTCGCTTCGTGTTATTGACCCTGCTTTGCCGCGACAATAGTCAGTCTGTTTGGGCACGTGAAATACGGTCGAGAGGCATCGATTTTTACATCGCCTTACACATATTGCAATTCGCACCTCGAATCGACGTGCGACGAAAATCGTAGACTTCAGATAGATTTCGGTTTGTTTTTCGTATTTTTTTTTTGTAAAATGGAGGAACTATGCACTGTGCCTGTGAATAATAATAATGTGGTAAATTGTGTCTGTATTGTGTGCTCTTTATTGAAAAAAGGATTTTTAAGTAGAAATTTTGAAGAGAAAACGGACATTATTAATTCTAGTAGACTAAAGGATCCTATCAATTTAGAGACGAAAGTAGAAAAGTCAGCAAATAAACCAGGCATTTTCACGTAGGGTTCTATGAAAAGTATGAATGGTTAACCGGCTGCAAAACTTTAAAGAAATTGTTTTGCTGGCCTTGCCTACTTTTTAATATAGCCGAAAAAACACATTGGAAGTCAGTCGGTATTACAGACTTGAATCATTTTCACAAAAGTGTAAAACGACATGTAAATAGCAAATCTCATATAAGTGCTACAATTAAAGAAAAAACATTCGGGACCTATCGCATTGAACATAGTTTGGACAATCATTTAAAAATAATCAACAAAATTCACAATGAAAGGGTAAAAAATAGGGACGTCTTACAACGATTAATAGGTGTAACTTGTTTCCTGGGAGAGCATGAAGCAAGTAGATCCGCCAATCGAGGAGATTACATGAACCTTCTAAGTTTTTTAGCAAAATACGATGATACCCTAAAAAATCATTCTATTAAATTAAATGCACTGCCGACGTTGTGATGGACCACATTAAAAGTGAAATTAAAAAAGCACCTTTCGTATCAATTGCGCTTGATGAAACCACAGATGTAGCAAACTTAAGTCAAATATCCATTGTTGTGCGATATGTATTGGATGGCATTCCTCAAGAGCGATTCTTAGGATTTTTGGACGTCACTAGCAAACGAACTGCAAATGCATTGTTTAAAATTGTTTGTGACATTATTTCAAATTAGAATGTGGTTCTAAGCCTGTTGCCCAGAGCTACGATGGTGCTGCCGTAATGGCTGGCCATTTAGGAGGCCTTCAAGCTAAAGTGAAAGAGAAGTTTAAATATAAATAGACTTAATTTGGTTTTATCGCGGGCATGGATAATATTAAAGATTGCAAAGTTTTCTTTTCGACGCTTGGTGGTTTGGCTACCTTCTTTTCAAAGTCATCGAAAAGAACTCGCGATTTGGACATTCACGTTCAAAAAAGGTTTCCAAAAGTTGCTCCGACGCGATGGAACTACAATGGACGTTTAGTGCAAACAGTGTTTCAATGCCGTGATTCTTTGATACACTTTTTTAAGACGTTTGGGATAAAAAAGAAACATGGGATGCTGAAACTGTTACTGCTGCTAAAGGGTATTTGCATTGGCTCAAACAAAATTTTTTGCTCAACATTTTTGCAAAGATTTTCCATTTTGCTGACATTTTATTCGACATTTTACAAAGTCAAATGACATTGGCTTTTGCATTAAACAAATTGATGATTTTAAAAATAAAAGGAATAAAAAACGAGATCAGTTTGAACACTTTTGGAATAAGACTTAAAACATTGGCTTAGAACCTGAATGAAAGAGAATTAGAATTGATAATGTTGGCGACAGAGAGACCTCCTATCGTCTATTATACGCCGAAATTTTTGATAATATTTTACAACAAATGAACTCTCGATTTCAAAACTTTAACGAATTTTAAATTTGTTGAATTGTGCAATTTTAATATTAGTAACTACGATTCATCAAAATTTCCATCGGAAGCTTTTAATTCACTAAAATTAAATTATGGATTTTTTTTCGATATTCCAGCATTAAAGTCCCAGTTAAGTGTTGTTTATGAAACAACTGAAATTAGTGATAAAAAGACGCCCATCAATGTGTTAATTTTGCTTATAACAACTGGTTTAAATAAGTCTCTCTGTGAAGTCGTCAAGTTGTGTGAATAAGTACTAACCATCCCAGCCACAAGTGCGTCAGTTGAGCGACGTTTTTCAGCTTTAAAGCGCATTAAGAGTTTTATACGAAATTCAACAAGTGAAGACAGACTCTCTAATTTAGCCCTAATATCCATTGAAAAACAGCTTGTTAAACAGTTATCAGAAAATCCAAAATTTTACGACGATGTTATAGACAAATTTGTAAGTATAAATAAATGTCAACTGCTGTGTCAACTGTGCGAAAAATGCTGGAGAAAATAAAAAAAACTTCAGTTAAATATTTTTTTACGTTTAAAAACCAAGGAAGCTTTCAATGCTAAGTTTTTTTATAGCTTCTAGTACTAAACTAGGTAATAAAGTAATAGTAACATTTCAAAAATCTCAATCTCGAATATCCTTAGTACTGAGGAAAAAAAAGCAAGATTTTGACAAAACGGTGAATGCGCCGCGAAACATTTTCATTTGCGGCGCTGTGCTTATTGGCCTGCTGTATTTTTATACAATCGCTTCCCCTTCCAAAAATGTCACCGCACGCCACTGGCGATATGTCACTTTCATATGTGGTCGTAGGAAAAAGTATTTTCATTAAAATTTGTGTTGAAGATATTAAACCCTTTAAAATGAAAATGAAGTACCATATTCCCACTCGTTTTATATAAAATAATCAAAGAGGTAGTTATCCCACCGAGAGGGGTAACCTGAATGGTAAAGTTGTTACGTCAAAAACTTTTAATTTAAAATTAAAAATCGACCTATTTCAGGATTTTCTCTTCAAATCATTAATAAGTAACTTAAGTAAGATTATTTGAAACTTTTTACAAATCCTTAATATTTATTTTTCACAAAAGTAAAGTAGTGTTCCCGTAGAGATATTAGTTGGGTTACTAGAAATTCCACCACAAAAACATCAATCACATTATGTGATTCTAATGATACGTTACCGATTTTTAAAATATCCCCTTTTTAAATAAAAATATAGTATTTGTTTTTCAACTTTATTTTTTGTCCATAATACAACTCTCCATGTAATAAAAATTAGAAAATAAATAATTATGTTCCTGTTTAATGTTTTAAATAAAACGATCGACATTTCAGAGAATAATTTGTAAAGAGTGAGCTACAAAAATGTTTCTAAAATACAAGTCCATGTCTGTGATATCTGCGCACTACATGAATTTATCAAAAGCCTACTTTAAAAACATTTTTTTGTAAATCACTCAATATTTTGTACTCCTCGCGAAGTAACCTGCAAATGATCCACTTAAAAGCTTTTTTATTTCATATTCTGTCCAAGATGTTCAATACGCTTTAGTTATCAAATATTTTAAGAGGCAGCTTCTCATAAGAACTATACATCATAATTTAAAAATATAAATTGATTCATATATACTTGTAATAAAAGTATTCCTAGTGTTTTGCAAAAAGGTTACTGACTTGTACTTGGAAAATGGAAAATGTATAAATAACCACCACAGAAGAATTGCATTTCGAGCGTATAGAAATAACTTACAAATATTTTTAAACATGTCTGTTTAATTTACGGAATGAGCGTTTAACATGTGCATTAACGGGTCTTCAAAATTAGTTAAATTTTGAATGGTGTGTCGAATCCAAAATTATTCGCTTACATACCTAATGATTTGTTATTTTATGTTCTCAAAACTTTTTTCAATTGTAATTGATTGTAGAAGATATATGTGAAATGTCATAAAATTAAGTAATAATGAAAAATAAATGATAAATTGCATCATTACTGCAGTGGGTACCTACAAGAAAATCCTATTTTTAAAGGCCTAATAAAACAATCGGATTTTGTTTTTAAATGTAGAAGTTTTGGTCTTTATAATGTCATCCTCAAGACGCTAAAAAATTACATGGATTGATCCACAAAAAAATTTATAAAAAATATTTCTAATAAGTTTAATTTATTAATAATTGTATTAGGAATGTAATTACGAATACACTTACATATTTTTAAACATAATTTATAAAAATTACAATCGATTAAATTAAATAATTATCTTCTTTCCTTCTTTTTATTTTAGTTTTAAAGAAATTATTTTTGATCATTGCTCAGTGAGGGTCTCTAATCTTTCTTTTACAATTTTAGTCAAATCCTTATTTAAAATTTTTATGAATAATTAAATTAGTAGAAATTTTACATTTTAATGTGTCTATTATTTCAAATGAAAAATGTGCTGAAGATGACTTTATAAAGATCGAAACGTTTATTGGATATGTATTTTCAGAAAAAGCAACGTCTTTAATTAGACAGTATTTAGCAAATCGTTTTCAGAGAGTTAAGTTATCTCAAAAAGTATCCAATTGGAACAGTGTTATAAATGGGGTGCCCCAAGGATCGATTCTCGGTCCATTACTGTTTATAATATATACATCAGAATTATACAAATCCTTAAAAAACTGCTCAAGCCACTTTTATGCTGATGATAGTCAGATATATTATGTTTTTGATGAAAAAAACATAGACAGTTCTATTAATATAATCAACAATGACTTGGATTCACTGGTTTCATACTCTATTAAAATAGGACTCTCTATAAATGCTAAAAAGTCGAATCTAATGTTTTTCGGTAGACGAGTGAAGCGGAATAGATGCCTTGACAAAGTACGAATTAGGGTAAACGATGAGCCACTGTCCATTAAGGACAAGTGTAAAAACTTAGGTATCATTATAGATTCTGATTTAAATTTCTCGTCACATATATCTATGATTATTAAAAGAGGGTTTAGTAATTTAAAATTAATATTTTCTAACAGAAAATTACTGACTTTTAACTCTAAAATGGTTCTATGTAATAGTTTAGTTATATCGCACTTAAATTACGGTGATGTGGTTTATGGTCCAAACATCCGCAAATTTGATTCCAATCGATTACAGAAGTTACAAAATTCATGTGTAAGATTAATTTGTGGCATTAGGAGAAGGGAACATATTTCGCACCATATTAAAATAATTGGTTGGTTAACCACAATTCAACAACGAGTATTGAACGCTTGCTGTCAGTTTAATTCAATTATTTCTAAGAAAACACCTCCGTATCTTTACAACAAAATAAGATTTAGGACAGACGTACATAACGTAAATATTCGTTGGAAGAATAGATTAACCATACCATTACACCGAACACGTGCTTACAGAGGTTCGTTTTCATATCAAATCGCTCATCTTTTTAATTGGTTTCATGACAAACATGGTAATTGCAGTAATAAATTAAATTTTAAGAAACAGTTGAAGAATGATTTACTAAATAGTGTTATGACACCACCGGATTTTTAATATAATATTATATATTTTGTTGTTCTCTGATTTTTTAGTATGTCTCTTATTTTTATTTTTATTTTTATTTTTAGAAGTTTTGTTAGTTTTTTTTTTGTTACTTAAATAGATAATTCTTGTACAAAAATTAAATGTACATGGTTGGGTGGAAGAGCAGAGTTACTTAAAGGCAGTTCATCTACCTTTAAGGAACACTGAACCCTGCCAATTGACATAAGTCATATATGTATGCATAATGTCAATAAAAGCATTTATTATTATTATTATTATTATTATTATTTGATTTTAAAACAAAACACAAACTGTTAATTTTCTAATGGGCAACTAATATTACTGCAATCAAAAAATTAGATCAAGGTTATTTTGGTCAATTAAATGTTTCATTCTTCGTGCAGTAAAATAATTTTTAAAAGTTTGTTTTAATAATTTAATTTGCATTATTAAACTAAATCCGGCTCTGTCTGGTTCTCCCACTCGTCAGACTGAAATAATAATAATAATAATGGAATCTTCTGCGAATAGGCCCAAATAGGGTACCAATATTGCATCTGTGCCAAGAAGAATTTTTTTTTACCTGCACTTTTTAACATTTTTCTCCACATTTTAGAAAACGTAAAAAAATCGCTTAGTCGTCTTCTCGTGCGTATAAATGTATGTAAGTATACTGAAATTATAGCTCTAAAACAAAAAACATTTTTTTCTATAATGCTGTCATTTTTAAACGTCTTTTAAAAGATTTTGTTTGAGTCGTTATTTATTGTATGTGAAAGTGATAAGTGAAAATAATTGTCTAAGGAGAAATAAATGTGAATCTTACAAATAACTTACAAGATGGCAAAATAACGATAATTTTTGCACGAGTTTTAACGAACCGCAGAATGAACTCGTATCTGAATTTGAAACTAGGATCAAAAAGGTAAAGGGTTTAAGGGGTAAAGATCAAAAATGTTTTACACATGCGAATTTAACGAGGTAAAGGGGCCAAATATTTTTACTTGGACCGACTTAAGACGTTGAGGGTCCAAATAGTTTTACAAAAAAAGCAGATTTAAGAGACAAATGGAACACATATTTTTATATTCATATACGGTAAAATATCTAAATACTTTGATATTGGCAGGCTCAAGGGATAATAAAGAAAGAAATGGAGATAAGTCTGAATTCGTGGCAATAGGAATGGGATTGCCATACAGAAACGGGACTATGGACAAAAAGTTTGATAAAAGATGTGGTACAATGGTATAAATACTTTTATATGGAGAATCTCTGCAATGGTTTTATCTTTAAATTTACGGGTACATTACAATCCATTATATTTTCTGATAAATGAAATATTTTTTGGTTTATTAATAGTTATATTGATTTAATAGGTATTTTTGAGTTTTATTTACATCCTAGTCAGCTGCAACTTGAGTGGTAGGTTTTATCATCAATATTTATTAATATGTCCAGTTTAATTTCATCGTATAATTTTGTTCTACCACTTTTATAAAGATCTTTACCTGTTCCATACTGGCTACTAACTATAGACTGAGAAATATGACGGTTAGATTATTTTTATTATTAAAGATTCTACATACGTTATTATATGTTATTGTTTTATCACCAACTCCAATTATTATTAAGAATTAAGGTATCCATTCTTTATGTCTCAGAAAGGCTCATGTTAAAAATATTAAAATTAATGTAATAAATCAGGTATTTCTTGGCGTCGGTTTACTTTTTTTCTTGGCTAGATCACCTTAAATAACGCCAGCCGGTTTTGATGCACTACCTTCGGATTTCTGTTTGGCACTTTTCTTTTCTTTTCTTACATAAGTCCGTTACATAAATGGAACTGTTCATCCAATCTTTTACGAACTCTCTGAAGGATTTCATTAACACCGATATGTCTTCCTGATGGACTTTTATGTAACTGACGAAATTTTTTGGATACTCTAGTCTTTGAAATGATGAACTAACATAATTTTCGAATATTTTAATAAGTTTTCTTCTGAGTAGGTCGACGATTTTCCTTTTTTCATTGTCACAACTTCTTTAAAACAGGTTCGCTCTCTTTTTTCCCTAGTTTTAATAGGGGCCCACTCATTATTAATTACCATTATTTTTCGTAGTGCAACTTCTTTAGCAGACGTATAAACAACCACCTTCCGATCCAAATTCCTCTGCCAACCTCTTCATCGTGGTTCCAAGGTTCCATGAACAGTTGTTCTTTCTTCCTTATTTTCCTGTAACTATAATGGGGTTCCACTTCTACCAAATACCACCGTATCCTCTTGTACAGCTACTAACACGGTACTATCCTCATATGGAAGATTGAATACTTCCACGATTAAAATGTACTTATGATTGGAATTCCCTTAATATCAAAGAAGAAAATAGTTTAAAAAACACATATGACCATTTTTTAAGTGTTGTAAAATAGCGTAAAATTAAAGAAAAATTATTTGCTCAGCCATTGCTGCTTTATTCTTTTAACAGCAATTTTTATCGTCTACGTCTACAATACATTAGTCATTGTTTAAAAGTTGTAACTTTATTGGCACATACTCTGTTTTAACTGAAATATGAGATTCGAATTGAATGGTTATTTTTATTGAATTATACATACAAATTTATAAATAGATCTCATGCATCGATTATATTTATAAATATAATCGAGAATATATCTACCCGGTAGTAAATTTCTACAATGTGCTTACTTACAGGAAGAATTGTTTTTCAAACAAATTTATTTATTATAATAACGTGCGAAAATACAATGTTTAAAAACGGAACAATCATTTTCATCTACAATTTGTCAGAATAATTGTAGAAATTGAAAAAATATTTGTTGATTATATTACTAATCTTAGCCAATGGACAAAATCCGAGTTCGACGTTGAGTTAAGGGAAATTAAAGGGAAAGTAAATAGAAGTAAGGTAGAGTAAATAATATAAAAGTAAATAAAAATGTGTGAAGAATAATAACTGATTAAAACAAATAAAGACAAGGAAGAAACTCTATAAAACATCAAGAAAGTATTGGTGTTAGAAAGGAGTGAAGCAAGAAAATAAATAAGTTGAAGTTATTTGAAACTGAACATACATGTATTTACTAATAAATCAAAAAACATTTACTCCTTAGAGTTATTATAAGGTCTACGAAACTTACTAAGTTGGGGAAGACCAGCATGTATTAGCTTTAGTGTAAATGAGTGAGGGGTTGAAGTAATTAACTGATATAGTAGGAAAGTTGAAAGTAGAGATATGAGGTAGAAAGTAAAAAGAAGCCAGAAAGATAATATATGGTAAAATTAAAGCTAAAGTATAATATATTGTAAAACCTAAATTTTTAGGCCGAATTTACCCCACCAATACTGTAACCGCCCACCCCCAGTATTCCCATTGATTTTTGTTTAAATCTAAAATTTTATTATTTACTTTACAATTTTGTTTTACTTTCAATTCTATACTTACTGTATTTGGCCTTTTTCCTCCAGTAGTAGTAGCAATCGTCTAGTTACCTAATTGATAATTTATATACCCACCTTGTGATAATGTTAATTTATATAAACCAGGATTCGATGCAAAGTTTGGTGCAAATTAGTAAATAAAACCATACAAATTCATATTTAAACTCTTTTATTTTTCATAATTTGAATGTAATGCAATAATTACTATTTACTGAGATCTCACCTGAGTCCCACTCTAACGCGGATCACGTTCATTTACTATCAAGATATATTTTATTTAGCTTGATGACCAACAGAGTTAACGAGCAGCGCCAATTCGCCAGTTGGTTAACTTACTGTGTTGATGGTTATATTTTTACTTAGCTTGATTCTATCCTAGATATACACAGGATTATATTTTATTAGGTATTTATTTATTTCAACGCGTGTAGAGGTGATAACCAACGGAGTTATCGAACAGCGCCATTCGCCAGTTGGTTAACTTACTGTGTTGATATTCACATATATTTTATGGTTTCAACCTAGTAGAATGAGTGGCTAGTATAGGTGCTCCCCTTGAGCTAACGAACAGGGTCAATTCACCAGTTAGGTAACTTACTAATAAATTTTACCATCTAGGTTTAGGTTTGCATAATTTATCCCATAATAATAAAATATTGATATTTATAATTTCTAATGAAATTACTCAAAATCACCCATCGCAAAATAGATGTCTAAGTTAACTGTCTTTCGAAGCGAAGAATGTCCGAAGGCCATTTGGTTTATTGGGTTACATTGATTATATTTTGAATTAAATGTGCAGCCCTTATTCAACGGGACTCCGGTGATATCTCAAGAAGGTTACATTACACTTTCGACACACTATTGAAAATACAGACATTAGGTTCATTTGAACTAGACATGTACTCATTTTATCTAGCGGTGTGACGGCGTCGATTTTGGGTACGTCGTAGTTTTGAGCGTCGCCTTGCGTCGAGACGCCTAGTGTCGTGGCGGAAATGTATTTATTACGGTACTGGGTCGGAACGGACATAGGGTAGGAAATACTCAGGTGGTGCTGCGCGACGACGGGTGTCGTCAAGGATATTATGAAGGAAATAAATAGAGACGGCAAGAGTCGGGAAGTAGGGCGATGGGACGTTGACCATCGGAACGTGACAGCGTTAGGGAGGTAGGTTGGAAATACTTAGGTCATGCGGGAAGACGTGACAGCCTTCGGGACGTAGAAAGGTAGGGAAGTAGGGCAGTGGAACGTAGATAATCGGGACGTGACAGCGTTCGGGGGATAAGAGGTAATGTAGGATATATGTCAGTTAGGAAGAGCCTCGATTTAGGAAAGGTACTGAAATATAACTGAATTCGAAAACAACTGACTTAGACTGGATTTAAGATAATAATGAATGAATTATACTGAATACCAAATAATAAATGAATGAATATCTCGTTCCTCGTGAACAGGTATTTATACCCGTTTTATTGACTTTTTGTGACGTCAATTGTTCGCAGCACCGGTGGGAACAAATTTGGGTGGATAAAAATGGATGGTAGATTTATTACGTGCCTTGAGAAATTCTCAGAACTTAGTCTCGGAATTTTGTCGAAATAGGTATTAAATTCTTAACTGACTTAAGATAAGCGCGTTAACTGTTTTAATGATTATTACTACGTCAAAATAAATAATTTTTAGGCAGGTTTTTGGATCGAATTCTCTCATGGGATACCTTTATCTATTCTGTAATATTAGAGACCCCGCGAACAGAAATATTGCTTTAATTTATTAAATATCATAGATAGGATTTAATTATCTAAAATATTTTTAATAAAATGTAGGAATTTGAATTTAATAAGAATGCAACTTTTATTTAAATAAACTGGAATTTATAAATTATGAAGGTACATGGGTGAGGTCGGTTACAATACATGTTTTAATTGACTCCAATTTTTCTTTCCTCATTAGGAAATTCCATATTTGTTTATGTATAATAATAAATTTGGTAAGAACATAATTATTTGAAATTGTTTTTTTTTAATTAAATAAAATATCTTGACAAATCCCCGTACTTAAATTTTCAGATTTCAAGCAAGAACACTTTTTAAAATCGTTTAATACGGACTATTACGAGTCACTCCCGTATAATTGATAATAGTATATAGTAGAATTTCACCACTCTAATCGAAGGATTAAAACACAACTATATTAAATTTATCAAATATGTAAAAATCTATCTTCGTTTTGTGTCTTGGGCATTAACTACTGTGGTCATTAGCATCGTGTTCTTTGTAGGCGTTGTTACTGTTTCCCAGCGCCACTTAAGGAACAGCACTGTTAATTAAATCCCAACAAAGTATGGTCGAGTGGGGAATCCTACCTATACAATAGAATTAATATTTAATTCATTAAATTAAATAAAAAACCTGTCATCGAGGGGATTCGAACCTGAGACCGTTCTCAAAGTCATGACTCTACACACTGAGCCAATCCACCCCTTTAACTATCTTTGATTTACAAACTTTGTGTTAATTTACAAATTTAAAATCGTTACGCCACTGATTTAAGGTTCCACCATCAAGTTTACAATATGGCGCTGACTATGATGACGATGACTTTCGCCCATATTACTTTTTACTATTGAAACATAGTATATCGGATGCTACTTTACAACCTCGAGCCACATTTTAATTTCCATACGCATTTTTTTCTGAAACGAATTGGTGGGCGTTAATTGATTTTTCACTTAATTTTCCACTTTACGCTCTGTTTCGCAAATCGTCATAATTGTCTAAACGCCACACTAAGAAAATTTACGATCGATATATTATATAGAGGGCGATGCACCGAAAAAGATTAAAAAAACAGTATTTTTTTAAGTTATGTGTACAATATGTAATCTTAATTGGAAGAAGAAATAAAGGTACAACCTTTTTTTATCAACCTTTATTTTTCAAACTAAACCTTGAAACGATAAAACAGCCAATGACCTTAAGATGCTATAGATTAACTTTTGCACATGTCCAAATTTTGTCAGGGAGTCTTGTCTTTCAAAGCCTTATGTGGGGAACGATTTTTGGAATACACAGCAATATTCATTGCTTCCGCCCACATTCGTTTATCATTTCCTGCACCTTGCATTATGCATCTTATCATGCCAATGATATATTTATTATTTGTTACGACGTGTACGCAAGGGCTTCAAGTAATCTTCAAAATGCTTTACTCCTCTTCCCAAGATCAATAATCCTAATTTATTTTGTGATTTAAGAACGATTAGTAAATTACCAATATTATTTAAAATCTTGGAAAGACTTCCATACTTCTATACTCAGATGGTAGGCAAATCTTACAGTAAGTAGCTCGATTCCAGAGATTCAGTCTGGATTTCGTAAAGGATACAGCACCGTTACTGCCTTAACTAAATTATTGAATGATATAATGGTTGCTATGGATAAAGGAGATATGGCAACGTTGATATTGCTGGATTTTAGTAAGGCTTTTGACACTTTGAAAAGCGAGCTATTTCAGTCGAAACTGCACTGCTATGGTTTTGCTGTTCATACTGTTGGTACGATCAATTCATATCTTTCCAATCGATGATCATATGTCAAGCTCTTGACTTATTATAAACGGAGTATCACAGGGTTCAATTCTGGGACCATAACTGTTTGTATTGTATACATCGGAAATGGCTAAACAAATATATAATTGTAAAATACATCAATTAGCTGATGACACAAATATATAAAACCTTCAAAATAAATTAAATCCATCAGGCTTGTTTAAATATAAATGCAGCCTTAGCAAAGTCTTTGATTTTTCATGTAAGCATGGATTAAATATTAATCTTACAAAACACAGGTAATAATCTTTGGGAATAATAAGGATAGTGTTGACACTTTCAATATGCGATCAATGGAAACAGAATTAAGCCTAGTGATACTGTCAAAAATCTTTCTGTAAAAAGTATCTTCGATATAAATGTATATCTTGCACCATACTAAAAAGTTTCTGGTATTGGATCACACAAATCCGTGTGCAAAATCTACAATAACTCCTTGGCTCGCTTTCCTCCAGTTTATTTTTTAAATCGATATAATTCATAGGTATATAGAAGAAATAAAACAAAATTATATTTATCAATTATTATTATTATTATTATTATTAAAAAATCTTTGTTTGTACAAATTAACCTTGTGTTAACCTACAAATCCGAAAACTCTAATAACTCCTTGGCACGCTCTAGTTTTCTTAAATCGGTATAATTGATCTCATGAAGATCCCACAAGGCAATTTTATTTTAAGAAATGCATACTGATTTCTTTTAGGTATCCCAGCCTCTAATGCTGGATTTCCCTATTAATATTTTTTGTACTGATAAACATTTAAAGCTCTAAATCAATATTAACTTGACAAAGGCCATTTTCAAGTGATACTCTTAAGAAAACCTCTCTTTCAACTATTAGATATTATTGTCTAATTTTTATTATTGTATATTCCAGACATTGAGAAAAACTTTCATTAATGTATCGGCCATTGAACGTTTTCCAATACGCCTTACCACAAGTGCAAGTAAAAACTATATTAGAGCAAGCAGGAAACATATAACATCAGCGTTTATACGATCCGACGCGTTGTAACGTTGGCTGGATCGTATAAACTGGCATCGCTGATATTATTCGTCTATTGCTAACTCTCTGTAAATAGTTTTCACATGCACTTGTGCAAGCTGTACTGGAAGAAGTTCGATAGCCAATACTGTATACATTTTATAGACATGTCAAAACTCAACAAAAACATATTAAAAAATAAAAAATAAAGTACATAATAAAATGATATCAAAAGACAATATCCAGTATTTCAGACTTCCACGAATAGTCAATGATTACCATCAAATATTGGAGAGGATTCCTCCAAACTGTTCTTTATAATCAAAGGAATATCGTATAACAGAACACATTCGCCTAATTTGTCGGATTTTGGGCCTAAAAATGGAATTTAATTAATAAAACTGGTTTTTCTTGTTAGTTTTAAGTGTGTGGATGTTTTGTTGTTTTGTAACATCTACTTGATTTTCATTAAACTGGGAAATTATTATTTTACAGTTAGTTATATGATTTGTAGTAACAAAATAAAGGCATACTTCACCAAGAGATGATGCGTTGTAGACATGATTACCTTTGGCGTAAACGGGGATTTTATTCAAATTCCGACACTCTTTAACATTTTCGTTGATTTCGACAACTCCATTATTCGGATTTTTAAATTCAGGGCAATTACCAGTTAACACTATAAGTGTATTTTCAGGATCTGTGTTTTCGATAACATGTTTTAATGTTTGCACCAACGGACTGTATTTATCGGACACTTCTTGTAATTCACCTCCAAAAACTACCATGAGGAAAGCTTCTGGGTTTTCTTGAAGATTTTTTAAGGTACTCTCAACCGTTTCGAAAAGACCTCGGTCGTTTTCTCTGTTCACCATTCCATTGGTTAAAATGTCGTTCTCTTGTTTTGAAAGGTTTTCTTTTTTCTCTAAAAATATGATGTTCTGTCACTAATATAGCTGGCAGGATGGCAGAAATGCACAGCACCGTATTTTGTCGAAAGAATAAAAAATCCAACGTAGTATACCACAAACTTGTCATGTAGGTAGTGTTTAAAATATGCCGAAAATCATTTTATGATCAGATTTTTTTTTTAAAATTTATACAGCTTCATAGGGCTGAAACTACCTCAAATTGTTGTGATAAGTAAAATGGTCAGTGTAATTTTGAAGTAAAATCTGTCTATATCAATTTCAGAAATGAATATATTACTATTAGAATAATCTACACTGAGATTGCTTTTGCTAATACAGCACAATTTCTGGGCATGACACTTGATGCTAGACTTCCCCGGAAAGTCCATATTAAAAAGAAACGCGCAGAGCTTGGTATAAAATTCAAAAGAATGTATTGGTTCCTAGGAAAAAATCCAAATTATCCACACATAATAAACTGCTTCTTTACAGGCAGATATTGAAACCCGTATGTATGGTATCCAGCTTTGGGACTGTGTCAGTAAAAGTAACGTCCAAGTTATTCAATGTTTGTAAAAATAAAGTATTAGGAAACATCGTCGATGCACCTTGCTAGTGCCGCAATACTGATCTTCATAAGGACCTTAACGTGGAGAATGTTGAAAATGCAATAGAAAAATTTGTCAGTAGTCACCAACAATGACTGGGAACGTTGGGATTATCCAACTCCTTAAAAATGCCAATCTACTAATAAGACTCAAGAGAACAAAGCCTTTTGAGTTAGTTTAGTGATGTTAGATAAAAGCAGGGTATAGTGCGGTTTAGTGTTATACGTTAATGGTAATTTAACTAAATAATTTAGACTCTAAGGCACACTAGTGAATAGAATCTTTGTTTATGAAGTTTATCATCCCTAGATAAGTTAGGTTAGAATAAAATTGCTAATTGATCTTAGTTATCAGATTGTAATAATCGTAAATGCTTTATTTAGGGCATTTATTTAAAAAAAAAAATGGAAAACAGCTGATCTAATAATGATACTCAAACCAGGAAAACCCAATAATGAAATAATCGCATAATAAATTAAATGGAGAAATATCTGAAGGAAAAAATTTGCTGCGTAGTATTTCTAGATATCACAAAAGCCTTTGATAACATGTTGAATCAAGGCACACTATTTAAAATAAATAAAAATTCCTATGCAATATGTCCAATTCCAATTACTAGGATCATTTTGTTCTAGCAAATATTCAAATTTAAAATGGAAAATGAATACACTGAACTTAAGTCGGTATACTCGTATACTGGCATCCCTCAGAGAAGTGTTTTGGGCCAGTATTATATTTATTATAAACCTATGATATTCATTGATAGAACATATAGAATTACCCACATTTACTGATGATAAGATGTCTTTACCCTCAACTATAGAAAAAACAACAGATAATCTTTAAAATGAAATCAATAGCATATAACTTTGGTCTAAACAGTGGCTTACACAAATCAACGAAGAAAAATCTGATTACATTAACTTTGCTAATAGATCAATAGATTATAGTGATCCAATACATTTAAATAACAATAACCAAATAATAAAACAGCATAATAAAATGGAAAAGAATGTAAAAATTAAAACCAAACAGCTAAAGAATAATAGTGGTTTACGTTATAAGCCCGATATCTAGATCTTTTCCTGCAAGCACGGTCGTTAATGTGCGAGCGCTAGCGAGCACGTTATTTGACCGTGCGAGCACGTAGAGATCAGGTAACGGGCCTGTATCGTACAAAGTTTTATGATATATTGCAATTTACTACGGTTTACAACTTAAAATCAAATAAAATTTTATCATTTGACACTATCATTACAAGTTTCCGAATGTGACTTAAAATAATGACAGTTCAGATACAATTGACAGTTCAGTCATAAATGTTGTTGAAATTTTTACCGGGCTAGTCCGTTATGACTTTAACAACCATAAACAGAGGTTGGTTACCACGGTATAACATTGCCGTATATCATAAAAATATATAAATGTGTATTTTCTCCTTTACACTGCTTTACAAACAAGTTCGACACATGGGCTATAATTATGCGGGTGTACCAGAAAATAAGCAAGTACAATTTTGTAGAAATAGTACAAAACCGAATATTTAGGAACATAGAAAATGCTCGTCCAGAATATACACCTGCACCAAGAACTTCAATGAATCCTTTCTAAAAGAAATTAAGAAAATTGCCAAGAGACATGAGGCGAGGCTCCACAAACACACCAATCTTAAAGTATTCTAATATTTAGACAATCACAAGACCAAGTGCATAGACATAAAATAATCAAACCCCAAGTGAAACCTTTTTATCTTAAAGAAGTGAAGTGTCCAAATTTGACCTTAGGATTTCATTTAATAATAAAACACAAAAAACCCTTAAAAATTATTATAATGTTATTGTATTATTTTGCGGTTAATAATGAAAAATGATATCCGGCACGTGACCCCCTCTGCTTCTTTAGCATGCTAACATTCTTTTCACAAAATTTTCAATAAAAATTTCGTAAATATTCTGTTCAATTTCTTAATTTTTTTTAATAATGTTAACTTTAAGCTATTCAGGTGTTTGAGGGTTATTAGCATAAACTTTTTCCTTCAAAAAGCTCCTCAAGAAATAATTCTAGGCGGACAATTAACCTCAGCTCTTCGATTGCCAAATCTATCCCTTAAAAGATTTAGTGTTTTATTCGATGTATGGCAAGTGGCACTGTCTTGCTGGAAACACATGTTATGGACATCCATATCTTCTAGTTCGTTCCACAAATAATTTTTAATCATTGTCCTATATTGCGCTCCGTTCACAGTTATCACATCACCAGCTTCATTCTGGAAAAAATTAGGACCAATAACGTCACCAGATCAAAAACCATACAACACAGTCACATTTACTGGATACAGTAGGGTGCTAAATTTCTTCCGAAATGCGTACGGAATCTTCTTGCAGTTTCAGCAAAACATTCCCCATTTTGGTAATAAGTTTTCACAATAAAAACGGGGTTTTCGATGGAAAATTGTTCCAATACTGTCAATGAAGAATACCAAAAATGGCGGTCAATTTAAATTGGAATGTCAAATTTGGACACCCAAATAGTATTGGAAAGAGGTGAAATATAAATTTAAAGTTGTTAGTAAATTAGGTTATTACAAAAATGCTAAAATTAGGTGCATTCTGTGTTAATGAAAAAATATTAGTTTTGCAGTAGTTTTTGATTCAATTTAATAAATATAAACTTACTATCTTTAAATAGATCTCCGAAAAATGAAAACCTAACATGTGACCAAACATCTAACGAATCCCATGGGTGTTCCATTCTATCCTTATCTACAGGTGCTCCAATAAACTGATTATTATTTGTATACCTATAATTTATATCAGTTTCGTTTTGTTCGTTTGTTGTGTTCCGTTTTACTCTTATCTTGAACACCTCTGTGTGTTGTGGACTCAAAATAATTTCTTTTGTACTGGGTTTTGTTACTTTTGTTGCTTTTGTTATTCCTGGAATATTTTTCTTGCGTTTTCGACTCTTCCTTAATTTCGGCAACTTTTTTGAATTTGTTTCTTTAATATCTTCTGTTATTGAACTACTGGATATAGTTACAATAGCTATAATATTATTCATAAATTAAAAAGTTATACAGAGTTGGCCATAATTACCATAACACCAGATTTCCGATTTTATTGGAAAAACTAAAAAAATCGAAAATGTGATTTTTTTAGATGCGCATTTTTTATGTACGTATATTTTTTGACGTCATCATTATTTGAGATGAAACGTCATCACCAGTTTTTTTATACATATAGTACCAATTATTTCGCATATGCAAGCCAAATTTGGAGGATTGTTACATAAATATATTAAATTTTTTTTCGTAATAATGACTAAAAAAAAACGTTTCTCCTAATTTTGACATAATAAAAAGACATCTTTTGTAATTGCAGTAGGTTTCAAAACGATCTACTTTATGCAACCAGTTATATAAAATTTAAAAGTTTATATAAATTTTATTTTTATAAATTCTCTGATTGTAAGTACAACATTTTTTTTAATTTAACCAATAGGTATTAGAAAAAATGCCGTTTTGTGTAACTCGTTCATGTTGCGGTACCTCGCTCTGCTCATCACTCAAATATTCGTTACATAAAATAAGGCATTTCGTAACTGGTATCATAAATAGCTATTATTTGGAATAGTAACATATCACGAAATTTGGCGTTCCTACACAAAAAATGTTTTACAATAAAAAAAGAATGTTACCATTGAAAATAACCGATAGTGACGTCATATCTCGAATAGTGATAACTTCAAATTCTCAGACAAGTCGATTCTGTTTTTTAAATGGACATTTTTGAACATACCTAGATATATTTATTGACATCGTCATTTTTCTCTAAATAACATACCACAAAATGTGTTTCTTAATTGGTACTATCAAATAATGGTGCTGTCATTACAAAAATAATCGCGAAGTGATGACCCCATAATAAAAAGAATATTATTCTTCACCTAAGACATAACAAAAATGTATAAAAACATTAAAAAAAAATACATGTAAGCACGAAAACTAATTATACAATTACAGAATAAATATCTGTGCCATTTCTGACTAATCTGGTCATGCTCTGATCCTTTGGGTTCCTCTGCCTTGTTTGGGTCTTTTTTTTTGACGACCCCACTTGTCCTTAAAGACCAGAACTATTTGATTAAGGGGATAAACCCCCTTTACCCATCTATAGGGACGACTATGCTCACAGATAGCCGGTATAAATCATTCGTTCGGGAATGTACTAGAATCCAGCCTTTATAGAAGTAAATTCGAGAAATTACCGGAGATGCCTGTCTAATAAATGGTGGGAAGGAGAATTATCTAAAGCATACACCGATTTATATATAAATAGGCTGTGTTGCACAGGAAGTCAGTCAGTTGAAGTCGAGTCGTAGCTGTGAGAACTTAAGTACATTTTTAAATAAATTATGTTAAATAAATTATTGCTTAAGAATAATTAATTAGTACGTAGTGTAAATAAATTATAAATGAACTGCTTTAAATAACTAAACTTTTTAAATCAAATAATCGTTACAATAATAACACTTAATAGAAATGTTCTTACCAATTTTAGAATTTTTATTTATATTTTATCTCTTTTGGCAAAATTGTTATAATACTTGTAAATCCAGGACTTTCGGAGAGTTAGTTGAAATTTTACATTTACAAATTGGGATATATCTGCATCTGTAATTGTGGAGGGTGGGTTGCCTTACGTTACTTAGGCCGCACTAGGCCCATTGTGCATAGTCCTAAATTGATAGGACCCCTCTTAGCTCTTCAGCTAGCCTAATAGTTGACAACGCTGCTGAGAGGTACTTCTCTTATATTGGCCGGTCTTAGCCAAAACTTTGCAGAACACAACCTTCTAATAAATGAGAGCGCTGGGCAATCGTAGGGGATATTTACAAAAATATCCTTACAAGAGTAAATACTATTAACATCTGCTATCATCCTCTCGTGGAGTAGATAACATCACATCCAGATGGATTCTCAGCTGTTATCTACGAGAACTGCAGAGACACAGATAAGGCAGGACACCATCTCCATCTGCACAACCAGAGGATGTCCACAAGGAGGAGTTCTATCCCCACTAATGTGGAGCCTAACTGTAGACGAACACTTCAATGCAGATTGACTGACCTCGGTATACCCTGTCAAGGTTATGCCGACGACATAGTCATATTTGCTAGAGGCAAGTTTAGAAATATCCTGTGTGATATAGTCCAACGAGGACTAGAACATACCAACAGATAGTGCCGTGAAGTGGGACGTAGTATAAACCCTACAAAAACAACACTAGTAGCCTTTTCAAGGAAAAGAAAACAATCTCAAAACTGTTAAATTAGACGGGATAGATATAGAATGGAAAAATGAAGTCAAATATCTAGGCCTAACCCTGGACAACAAACTTCTCTGGAACACACATGAGAAGGAAGTAGTAAATAAGGCCACAAAAGTCCTAATGGTATGTAGAAACATTATGCGTAAACGATATGGATGTAACCCAAACATACTGCGATGGATGTATACTGCAATAGTGAGACCAATCATCACTTACGGGGCTATAGCCTGGAGTAAAAGAACTAGTTTAGCTACTACAAAGACTAGCCTTTGTTTGCATTACTGGTGCAATGAGAACCTGCTCTACGGCCGCAATGGAGGTGATCTTAAATCCCACCCCTCTACATTTGATGATAAAGAATGTGGCAAAAAGGACACGATATAGAATCAGGAACGGAGTAGTCAGACGAAAGTCTACTTGCTTCAGGACTAAAGATACCTGGGACAAGCCCCAGGATGAAATGCTAAAGAAGTACAGTTTTGTGAAAAAATTCAAAACCACAGAGCTGGGCTGCAAGAAAGAATGGAGCCAAGAATCTATCTTACTTGCAACCAATAGACATGCTATTCAGTGGTATACGGACGGTTCTAAAACCATAAAAGGAACTGGAATAGGAGTGTATGGGCCGAGAACCAAGCACTCCGAAAGCTTGGGAAAATACCCAAGCAACTTCCAGGCGGAAATTCACGCCATCGAGAAGTGTATCCAGTTTAACATCGAGATAAACTATCATAGACAAGAGATTAACATCATGTCCGATAGTCAAGCAGCCATCAAAGCGCTGAGATCTTACGTAATCAGCTCAAAAATGGTCTGGAGATGCCTAAAACAAATAAATGAGCTAGGCGAGAAAAATAGAGTTACTCTCACTTGGGTCCCGGGACATAACAGGATACAGGGTAACAAAATTGCAGATAGTCTTGCAAGGAGAACATCCTTTGTAGGGCCTGAGTCGTTCTGCGGTATCAGCAGTAACATAATATTAGGAGAAATTAAAAAAGAATTGGGCAGTATAAGAACCGAAAATTGGAACAATTTTCTGGGGCTGAGAAAGGCTAAGATACTTGTAGGTGAACATAACCATAAAAGACCGGAAGCCTGCACCTCCTGAGCAAGAACAGGCTACGTATTGTAACAGGGATCCTTAGCGGGTATTGCCGATTAAAAGGATACCATAGTAAACTGAGAGTAGTAGAGTGCAGATTCTATGAGAAGGAGGACGAAACCTCCATTCACATTTTAACTGAATGTGTAGCACTCCAGAATCTAAGGGCACTATATCTAGGAGAATATTAAATAGAAGAGGATGATTTGCCTAACTTGAAGCCACTCCAAATCCTACACTTCCTTGAGAAAATAGGATTGGAAGGGTCGTTATAGGCATTGAGACATTTTAGGTCACAGTGTATTCACACCCGATTCCCAACATAACAACAGAACATCCTCTTGTGTAGTAAGAAAGTCATATCATTATTATACCATGGTATCACAATAGATCCATCTGGGCCACAGTGGAAGGCGATGAGATCATCCCACTCATTTTCAACTTAACCATGATTGATTTACCACCCCATAAACATTCCGTATCTTAATCGAGATGCAAATTGGGCATTTTATAGAGACACTAGCTCTTCTAATGTTTGATATTCCTGATCAAGAATTACAATAAATTACATTTTTTATTTTTTAGGTAAATTACTTTTCCAGTAAAAACTTTCCATCGATGGTCAGTCCAAAAAATATAAATAATATCTATCTGAGCGTTTTTTTTTGTTACTTGTTATAATACCAGAAATCTGGTGTTCCATTACCAATTATGCCCAACCTTCTATACAAAAATTGTGAATACATTTTTTGTTTTTAATATTTTACAAATCGTAACTTACCAGTATTCATGCCAAGTGCATTTTTGCAAAAAAGGGTTAAAGAATCTAGACTTTCTTTCAAATTATCCTTACATCTTTCAGCACGTCTTTTACTAATAAAATCGTGGTTTTTATCAGCTTCTGCATTGTGCTATTTAATAAAAAAGATATTAGTTGTGATTTATAAATAATAATAATTACCGAAATTTTCTTAGGTACCTCTACTTCCACAACTTTGTACAATTGCAAGAATCTTATACCCAAATCGGAGATGGGTACTTTGGAGCTTTCGGTAAAAAATAAAACGACGTTAATTTTCTCATTACATTTTCTTCGGTGTTGGCTCTCTTAAAACAACAAATTATTAAAACTACAACCTAGGATGTTTCCTTAGATATTTACCAACAGAAATTAAGACAAAAATATAAATAACTATAAGAAAAACACATCTAACGTTCATTTCCTGATATCAATGGAAATTGACGTTGTCAAGTCTTTCATCTCCGAAGTAATTTTAGTTCACGAATATTAATATATGACACGAGTGAATGAACGCATGGAAACCAATTAATAATAATGTACGGGTTGCATGTTTTAAATTATCTGCTTTGTATAAATCTCTTATCTCAACTAATAATTATTCCCTTTTTTAAATAATAGATGTTATTTAGTTAGCCTACAATTAAAAATCTTATGAAGTAATTTATTTGAGACGCTCCTTTCGACCAATTGAGTTGACTGAATTTTGTTAATGTATTATCGCTGTGGAACCTGGATTGCGATTACTCTTCAGTGACGTGGTGGAATCGACCCTCATATTTTACAGTAATCCTCTTTATTTCTTTTTCGACTGTAGACAGCCTCAAATCTCTAAGAAAGAAGATATTCGTTTCGTTAGGGTGCGTTAAGTGAGCGGTCGAACCGGTCGAAACTGTCTAGCAAAAGAAAAAACCGACCAACATCACCAGTCATGACTAATCAGCTGATCGATCGGAATCAGTCAGAATAAAATCAAAGTATGTGGTCAGAACCTTTGAATATAAATAGTCTATATTGAAAGGTCAGAACTGTCGAGAAATTGAGTTTGACTTGACCGATAAACCGATACTTAATGTTATCGAAATGCGGTGTTTCTTTTGTATTAATTAAAGCACATGTATTTCTTATTCAATGATTTTCTAAGGATATTCATGTGGTTTCGTAACCTTTAGATTTAAAGCAACCCCACGGAAATAAATCAAATGGAGTAAGATCCGATGATCTTGTAGGCCATTCTAACGAAGGAAAAATATTTTTGAAATTCTGAAAATGTTCATTACTATTAAATTTTCTACGTTATGATAAAAATCTTGGACTAAGTACAATGTTATGACACATTTGACTTATTAACACGATTTTAGATAACAATTTCAATAATTTGCTTGCTGCGGTACTTATTTACAATGTTTCAGTAAATTAAACATATTTTATGTTCTAGCTGAGAGCAATAATTAGTAAACCAGAGTTATTTTCACAGCTGTCTTGGCGTATTATATTATTTTCGAGGAAATACTGATATTTTGAAACTGGAAGTAGTTCATCGGATTTTATAGTAAACAAAAGCATAAATAAATGTTAAATGAATATTTTTGAAAAATAAATCATTAAAACAGCAATAAATAAGTTGTTTTTACAAAACAGAAGAAGTGACACTTTTCACACTACTGAGAAGTATTACCGGACGAGGAATGAGCCGAGTGCGACAATAAAACGAGTGTGAAGAATAATTTTCGTACAAATGTGGTACGTTTTTCCTACGACCACAATGCACTTTTTATTATAATTTAAGGTCTTCTTTATCCTTATATGAGATGTGCAGGAGAATTAAAAATTATTAAAACTTTTACAGACAATATTTTTTTATTTCATTTAAAAACTGACAACTGGCTCAAAAATTATAATATAAATATATGTCAGGTTTTCTTTTAAACCATAATTCAAAAGGGGTTTTTGATGCAGATTTAGTCGGTAGTCGGTTTTGCATATAATTAGAAGTCATAACCGCCTCACCCCAAAATGAGTTATTTAAACCTGAGTCAGTAATCATACACCGGGCCATCTCCATTATATATCGATTTTTACGTTTAGCAACACCATTCTGTTGAGGAGAGTATGAAGCTGAATGCTGAAATTGGATACATTCTTCTTTAAAATATCAGAGAAAATCATTCGACGTATATTCTCATCCTTGATCTGATCTTAGTATCTTTACTTTAGTTCCAAACATAGTAGAAGTGAGCTGTACAAATTCCTTAAACTTATTAAAAACTTCTAAATTTTCTTTCAATAAATATATCAATAAATGTTAAAAAATAACGATTTCTACTAGGTGTCAGAGTTTGCATTGGTCCACATAGATCAGAATGAATCATATCAAGAGGGGCTTTAGTTGATGGCTTAATTTTGGAAATGGTAGTTTACTGAATTTTCCTTGAAGACATATCGCGCAGGTCTTCTTAACATTACACTTTGTTAAGCTAAAACCAGTTACGAATACAGTTTTCCCGGCAGTTACTAACAAAGTAAACTTCTTCCTGCTTTAGTACATAAAGTGTTGATTTCAAATGTGCTACTGCTATTTCTTTATTTTTTTTTAATTTGACATCCATTAGTAGTAAAGGTTACCTCGTACCCCTTCTGTGCCAATTTTTTAACAGATAACAAATTCCATATTTGGTACAAACAAAATGTTTTCTAATTTAACAGTTTTATCAAACAAATATAAAATCATCATGGAGGTTCAATGTAGATGTAACTGGTTCCATGTCAGGTTTTGGATTTCTGAATTGGGTTTCGATTCCTGATAAAAAACTTTTCTATTACCATAGTTCTTTTAAATATATTATTAAAACATTTATTTTATTATAAAAGGTAATTCCTCGGTCGGCGGAGCCAAAACTATTTGATTTTTTTAAAATATGTTTTCACAGCAAGAATTTTATCATATATCAATAATTTCAATAATACAGGGTACAAAGTTAGGTTTTTTAAATGGGACACCCTGTATTTTATTTTATATTTAAATTATTGCACTCGCCTTAACAACTATAACAATGTATGAAATTATACAGGGTCTTTCACACGCTACAACCAGTTTTATTGATCGTATTGATTTCAATGACCTGTATAGTGCAAAAGAAACAATTGAAAACCAATTGTTTGCTGTAAAAGGTTTTCGATATTAGTTAAAATTTATGCCGATGCTATATTTTTTATTTAGAAACAAATCTCTACAGGGTGAGTCAAAACTAAAATATACTATTTTCTTATTTATTTTAGATTGACCACCCTTTATTTAAATCACCATTTAAAAACACCTTAAATGAAGTTGCATTGTTTTATTTGAGTTAAGCATTCCTTATACCTAAAGTTAATAATTTTTGGAGATTTTTAAATTTAAATGACAAAAAAAAATTATTCACAAAAGCTGTACTGACATCTATATTCTGGGATTGTGAATCCCCACTGTTTAAAACCTCAATACTCATAGTTCGTTATTACTAACGTCTTAAGTGTTGCGATGTTCATTTTTAAAAAAGTCTGGCCACTTTTTTAATATGCCCTTTAGTCGTTATTAAGAGAAGTATTTCGAATATTACTTAAAAAACAAATGTAAGAACCTCCATAAATATTATTGAAGGCTACTTAGATAAATTTTTCTAATTAAATAAAATCTGTCAAAATAATAAACTTAGAATAAGGTAAAAGCCGCATAAGGTATTGTCAAAAACTTATTCAGTCGATAATAACTTATGACTGGTTAAATTCTAAATACCAATTAACAAACAGTCTGTGTCCTATTAACCAGTGACCAATTAAAATTAGTATTTTGTGACTTAACTTTTTCTCATTTAAATTTAACAATCTCCCAAAATTATTAATTTTAGGGAATGCTCGGCTCAAATGAAACTTTAATTAAAATACTTTTTAAATGGTGATCTAAAATACAGAATGGTCAATTTAAAAAACTGTAAAAATGATCTATTTGAGTTTTGACAGATTTGTTACTAATTGAAAAAGTGTATTGACATAAATGTTGACTAATATCTAAAACCTTTTACCGCAAAAAATTGGGTTTCAATTGTTTCTTTTGCACTAAGCAGGTCATTGAAATCAATACGATTTTCATAAATAACTGGTTATAGCGTACGGTATACCCTGTATAATCTCATACTATTTGGTATTGTTATAATGGAAAAAGCGAGAGCAATTCAAATATAAAATAAAATATAGCGTGTGTTCCATTTAAAAAAACCTAACTTTGATATATATCACTTTCTTGTAGAACCCTGTATATTTGAAATTATTTTTAATTTGTTGCCTTTTCTGATATACTTCACTGTTAAAACAGATTTAAAAAAAAATTAAGCTGTTTTAGCTCTACAGGCCGAAGAGTTACCGATGGGCCACCCTGTATATAAATTACATAAATCAAATTAAACATATTGCACAAAGACAGAAACGTACCAGAGCCATTAATAGAAACTGCATCAATAATAAAAAAAAATGATGGTACCGTTCAATTTTTGGTTAAAGGGGGACATCGTTCTATCATATTCTTAACTGTCATATGTCATTCCTCTCCCCTCCTTCATTCTAACTTATACAATTTAAAAACGAAAAGTACCATGACACATCATTAAAAAGGTAATTTTATTCATAATTTAATACACAACCTAACAAAATATTATTGAAGTTTTTCAAAATTAAAAATAATTGAAAAATTTTGCAGACTAAAAAATACCAACTTTAATCGCATTTAACCAAAATAAAATTTTGCTACGAATTAAGAGCAAACCAAACACCTTGAAAATTTCTAATTTCTTAATTGGTAGTCTGATTTTTGAGAAAATTTCAGTAAATACCAGTAATATCAAAACTTAGGGTGGAGAAACCTTGATCTTTTTGTAACGCTTGGACAGTATTTACTTTAAAAATTTTTAGAAGAAATTTCAAAAAATTACGTATAGTAGTTGAGAATATTATAAGAAAGATACCTTCAATCAAAAATTGATTAGTTCCAGCTTTTGTTTAAAATATTAAGGCAGTTTTTGATACTGACTCTGGTACGTTTTCTTCTGGCCACCCTGTATAGGTATATAACACGTTCCACAGCTCTAAACAGTGCGAAACGAATCACTTTATTAGTCGTCATAAGAAAAATATGTATTTCTACTGTACCTCTGGCTTTGCTGTACCTAATAAATGTCAGAGTTTTTGAAAAATGTTTAACTATGTTTATAACTACACTTCACATGAGATATTTCAGTTAATTTCTATTTTATTATCTAACTATTAACTATTTTACTTTATATTAATTCATATATAAATTATTGTAAAAATTTAATTAAACTGTGACGTTTGGTTTATTTTTATAAATACAATACTAAATTATTATTTTTTTTTTCAGCCTTCTCCTGCTCCAGCAAGATGTGCTTCACCCATAGACTCTCCTTATTTCAAAGGAATCCAACCCTACTCTCCAGATCACTTCAGGGGTATACAAACCTATTCCCCCGATCACTTTAGGGGCGCTCCACAAACGCCAGATAACTTCCGGGGATCCCAATATACTCCTGACAATTTTAGGGGATCACAATACACTCCTGATAATTTGAGGGGTTCGCAGTATACAGATTCACCCTTCGGACCCCCTAGTCGCGAATTCGAATATGTGGGAGTTCCTTTAGAACCTCCGCCTTTACCACAAAATTATGATCCGGACGAAGAAGAAGATACGGGACCAACTACTGCTGAAATTATAGCTAACCAATCGCAGGATTACATTGACGAAAAATTAGCCGAATATCAAGCCACAATATATTTGTTACAAGGTAAGATTCTATTTTCTGAACAAATTATAATATTAAGACAGTTAAAATTCCTTTTTTAAAAGCCATTTAATATCTAATTTATTTCTAAACTAATTTGACTCGTAAAATGGACCTATCCTCTGTACTTAAGACAATAATTTATCCACATTTTATCTCTCTTTATTGTAAATACCGTATAAACTCAATTTCAGTACATGGTGCTCAGTGGCGTTCCTAGATATGGATCATCGTAAATTTGAATATTCTATTTTATATAACAAAATCTAGTCGCCTAGTCCAGTAGCTGATACAATATTACATGACTGATCGATGAATTATATCATCGACGATGATACAAGCAGAAAACTCATGTTTAAAGTGCCGCGAAAACTACTCACAACAATTTTGAGACAATTTAAATTTTTATTTATTAAGTTGCTTCTAACAATGATGTATTTGATTTAGCAATTATTATAAAACAATTTAGAGGTATCTTACTTTTATTTTTTCTTGTTATTACTTATCACTTTGATGATGTGTTTGAGTTGGGACTTCCTGGGGGTATATATCCCCATTATCCCCCTCGTGGGTACGCCACTGATGGTGCTCAACACCTATGTGTATCTCATAATTTCAATACTCAATCAAGCAACAAAGAATTGTTTAGATCTTTACACAGGGTAAATCTAAAGTTAATACTTTTTTAATTATGTAGAGAAGTCAATAAAATGAACAATTTTATCAAAAAACTCAAAAATAAGAAACATACATGAATTTTTTCCAAAAGTATCCAATACGGTCCTGTATAACTTAAATATGTAGAACTTTCGTCGAACAATGTTGATCACATTCTTACCGTTGTAAGAACTGAACTGTGGGAAATCTTCAGGTGGTTTATTTAAACACGTTGAAATTGGAAGGAATACAATTGATTTTTTTAATTCTGTAGCTTTGTTACTTTTGAGTTTTTCTAAAAAAATTATTCGATAAATATGTTTATTTTAACGAATTCTATATATTGTAAAAAAGTATAGGCTTAATACAGGGTGCGCCACGTTCAACGGGACGGAGCCTGGTGGATAAACTACAAAATATATTAAACATTCCTTTGGCACAAATCTATGACTTAGTGGCGGATGGAATTTAAAATTAGTTTCATCTGTACAGGATGTCCCAAACCAGAATACCAATATAAAGTTATATTTTTTAAATGGGACCCCTGTCTTTTCTTTTAATTTTAAGTTCAACTCTTAAAAATAATCTTAGTTTAATAAAGATTCTCTACATGTTATTTGAAATTTATTGATTCATTGAAACTATTGAAAATAGGTTTAAAAATAGTTGATATGGGTATAAGGAACCTTAATTATAGAACTTTTAGAGTATGTTATGTTATATGTTATGTTGGGAATGGGGTGTTAATACACTGCGACCTAAAAGATCTATTGTTCCCCCTTCTGTCGCTAATGCACCAAGGAAATGTCTCAACGCCTATAACGACCCTTCCAATCCTATCTTCTCAGGGAAGTGTAGGATTTGGAGTGACTTTAAGTTAGGTAAATCTTCCTCTTCTATTTGATATCCTCCTAGGTATAGTGCCCTTGGATTTTGGAGTGCTACACATTCAATTAGAATGTGAATAGAGGTTTAGTCCTCCTCCTCACAGAATCTGCAATCACTATCCTCTACTACTCTCAGTTTACTAAGGTGTCGTTTTAGTCGGCAATGCCCGGTAAGAATCCCTGTTACAATACGTAGCCTGTTCTTGCTGTTCTTGCAGATACAGGCTTCCGATCTTTTCTGGTTATATTCACCCAGAAGTATCTTAAGGTGGGTCCACATTGCTCGCGAACAGTGCGAACGAACACAACAAGCGCAACAAACGGAGCAAACAGCACGAATAAAACAAAAATCATATTCGTCGTGTTTGAGCTGTTTGCAGCGTTCTTCGTGCTTTCAAAACACCTGTTTTGACTGTTCGGTCAGGTAGCGGTACTTCAAAGGGATGAATATTGCGCGCGCGAGCACAGTTGATGGTGGTTTGGTGATTTTTTTGTTTTTATTGTTCGCTTTCAAGTTCAGTTAAGTACGAGCGTACGAGCAAGGCGCAGTGCAATATGGAGTGGACTGAAGAAAACATTTTGAAGCTAATTGGGTTTTACGAAACTTATCCTGTTTTGTGGGATCCACAATATACATTTTATAAGCTAAATAATAAAAAAAATGGTGGTATTCTTTCTTTGGATATGTGGGCGAACTAAATTAATTAGTGTTTTAAAATCGGTACTACTCATGCGACAAAAATTATTAACAAACATCCCATATGTTTGCAAATCATGGAAAAGATTAAAAATATTTGACATCCAACACCGTCTTTTTGTCATTAATTAACGCACTCGCAGTGCGGTTAATAATAATTGATCATCCATGTCGGAACCGCAAGAGCGCAAACACAGAACTGCAATGTGGACACTTTTGCTCGCGGATAGAACAATCTTGACAAACAGAAGAAACACAAAAGGCAGCGTTCCGAAAACGGCATAAGCGCGATCACGAGCACGAGCGTGAGCACGAACAGGAGCACCGTGGACCCACCTTTAGCCTGTCTCAGCCCCAAGATATTTTTCCAATTATCGATTCTTCTACTGCCGAATTCTTTTTTAATCTCTTCAAATATTATATTACTGCTGATACCGCAGCACGGCTCAGGTCCAAAGGGTGTTTGAGCCCCTTTCCTTGCAAGACTATCTGCAATTTCGTTACTCTGTACCCCGTTATGTCCCGGGAACCAAGTGAGAGTAACTCTATTTTTCTCGCCTAGCTCATTCAATTGTTCTAGGCATCTCCAGACCATTTTTGAGCTGATTACGTAAGAGCTAAGCACTTTGATGGCTGCTAGGCTATCGGACATGATAATAATCTCTTGTCTATGATAGTTTCTCTCGATGTTAAACTGGATACACTTCTCGATGGCGTGAATTTCCGCCTTGAAGATGCTTGGGTATTTTCCCAAGCTTTCGGAGTGCTTGGTTCTCGGCCCATACACTCCTATTCCAGTTCCTTTTATGGTTTTGCAACTCCGTATACCACTGAGTAGCTTGTCTTTCGATTGCAAGCGCGATGGATTCTTGGCTTCATTCTTTTTTGCAGCCCAGCTCTGTGGTTTTGAAATTTTTCACAAAACTGTACTTCCTTAGCATTTCATCCTGGGGGGTGTCCCAGGTATCTTTAGTCCTGAAGCAAGTAGACTTTCGTCTGATTACTCCGTTCCTGATCATTTTATATCGTGTCCTTTCTGCCACATTCTCTATCATCAAATGTAGAGTGAGGTTTAAGATCACCTCCATTGCGGCCGTAGGGCAGGTTCTCATTGCGTCGGTGATGCAAACACAGGCTAGTCTTTGTACTTTTGAGATATTAGCTCTCGTGGTAGCTAAACTAGTTCTGTTACTCCAGGCTATAGCCCCGTAAGTGATGATTGGTCTCACTATGCAGTATACATCCATCGTAGTAGGTTTGTGTTACATCCCCATCGTTTACCCGCAATTTTTCTGCATACCATTAGGGATTTTGTGGCCCTATTTACTACTTCCTTTACTTTTAGAGTAAATAAGGACATCTCTATTTAACTAAAATTAGTTTTAAGACTTGAATTTAATATTAAAAGAAAATTTAGGGTGTCCCATTTAAAAAAAAAAATAAAAATTTTATGTCGGTATTTTGGTTTTGAGATACCCTTTATATGAAACTAATTTGTAGTCGTCGTTGAGTTGTATATTTAAAGATATTTTAATACTAATTGTATCAAATAAAAAATCATATGACACAATATGTTTTAAACGAATTGATATCTTCTGGTTTACTATTTTGTTAAATATAGTGGAACATTCTCGTATAAAAAAATTGGCAGGATATCAGTCTAATGAATGAATGTTTGTCCTATTTTTATATGTGGCTCGTGTGTTTAGTCGTGACGGCATTAAGGAGATTAAGTCACTGCCTAAAACACGCGAAGCCAAAATAAAATGAAAAATAAATGCGGCTTCAACTTTGGATACCTAGTGGATTTTGTCATAACATTGATCAATCACGTGATAAAAATAATATATTGTTTTTTTAGAGGAAAATTAATAAAAATCAGACCTTACTGAAATCTCTTAGTATAATAATTATATATTATATTACGAGTGAGGAAAAACACTTTTACATAAGTTATATACAATATTTTCCATATGACCCTATGACCATAAAATAATTTCATCAAAAAATTTAAAATTTGGCTATACAGGTTCTAGATTTGTTTTTATATGCCGTATTGAATAATTTTTAAGGTGTTTTATGGATGGTGTTTTGAAGAAATTAAAAACGTTATGATTCAATTTACAAACACTTTCATAGATGATAAAGGTATAATAATTATAAAAAATATTAGAATACAATAATATTTTTCATTAGTTTATTTTTTTTAAATACAATAACAAATAATAAGATAAATAACTATGAACAGAAATTTTTTTTTAATAAAAAAGATAATTATTTACCTACCTATCTACTTACAATTTTTTTACAAAAAATAAATAGCGAAAAGATTAACAAATTGTCTAACTGGGATAATAAATATTATGATGAATAAAATAAATTTAAAATAAATTAACACATTTTACCAAAATAAAACCAATTAAAAAAATTGCTTTTATGGACGATTGACCCGCGTTACGAAATTTAAAATTGATGAAGTTGAACACTTTACAGTTTACGCTCTGGACCATGAGCTTTTATATCAAATGAATTAAGACATTCTGTTCATTCATGATAATTGATTGTAAGGGGTTATTGCACTGATCTGTATTATTTTACTGGATAGGATATAGGCTATATTTGACATGCTAAAAGTCCGTTCCACTAAGGAGACCGGAAGTGCAACACTGCTGGTCGATTTGGACAAATTATGGCGGGATAATTTGACATACCTAACCTATAATTTGATTAGTTATTTTTCTTATTCTTCTTCTATTCCTTTTGCAGGCATTGTCCTTCGGGACAATTCACCCATAATTTGATTTTTTTATGAAAGAAAATATAAAAATGGAAACGTGAAGCATATTGTGTCTTCACGAATGAACGTTTATTGTTTATATCATAGTAATACTATCCGATACTACCTACGTAAATAGCAGATAAAGGGTCAGTTCTAAAGTATCTATAATGGAAATGAAAATTCTTAAAACTTCACTAGGGATAACCTTTTTTCATAATGCAAGTTTTTTATAGCTTTAATTGTTTTACGATAAATTATTTTGTATTTGTTAACATAAATGATAAATTATCATGAGCAATTCTATTAACTCGGTCTAAGCATCTTAAATTACTAGCTGCGAAATCTGCAAATCATTGGTGATCCTGATACAATATTTTGTTTTTTTATGCTCTACCCTTCTAACGAAATGCTTCATTGAATTTCCCGAGTAAAGAGTTATAAAAATGTTCAAGGGGATCATGTTCTAATAATACATGTGACCAATCCACATCACAAATCTGGGAGAACTTACTATAAGCAGCCGAACTAAATATTCGTTTTCTTAATAAGGGATATTTTTTAATCTGTAGACGAAAATAAATCAAAACTCAAATGTACGTAAAATGAAATAAAATGAATTTAGCTCAAAGCCAATATCACATAAAATACAACGACCGTCTCCCCTTCAAAAAACAACTACTCCTTTGGCTAATACCGCAACAGGCATTGAATTACATCCGAAGGAAAGACAGCAGAGATAGAAATTAATTTTCAACACTCTCTACTTTGATTTTGCTCACCAAGGAGAACATCATTCTTGGACCGGTTTCGTCCTTATTAGGACTCCTCAGCAAGAAATAGATAGGTTCTCAATATGGTATACTGGTGAAATGTGTAGCATTTGTTAATTCCATTAGAGACTGGAATTAAAATGGAAAATAATGATATTAACACGTACTTAGAAATAAACATAGGTTCAGGACAATTTAACCAATGATCTGTGATTAACACAAATTCAGAAAACCTTAGATGAAAGAGAGGAAAACCAAAACTACCTAAAAACACTTCAATTTCCTCAGTTTTATTTCCAATGTATATATTCAATAATATTAGACTAATTTTCGTATTTGATGACTGTTGTTTAAAAAAGAAGAATTGTGGCTTCCATCATCTTCGCTTACATTTTTATTGATGCCCGCGCGGATTACTGTTCTCCAAAATAGAATTTTGGCTTTCATTATTTTCATTTGAGTTCACATTAATGCACTGATAATAATTGATAGTTTTAATAAAAGTACAGTTGCTAACTCTAACGAATTTAATTTAATTTACCATTTTATCTATTATTTGAATTTTATTTAACAATATTTTACCTTGGGTATTTTAAATTTTTAATAGCCTTACTTTTCCTTCAGAATAGATACTTGTCAAGTTTTATCATATCTTCAAATTTTCTGTTAAATTTATTGATGCAACCATTTCTTTTGTTAGAAGCACTGTTTTCTGGGATTGAGAAAAAAATTAAATTAGTATGTGTCCACAATTTTACAATATCATGTAATATTCGAAACTTGGGATATGTTTTGTCTTAAAATTATTTAAACCTCCAAATATTACGATGTAGTCATTAAGGGTGTAACTTTTTGATATATCAACTGAAAAATTAATGATATTTTGTTTTATAAACTATAGTCCAAATATAATTTTTGTTCTTTCATTCTTCAATTTTCAATTTTCTCGGACAATACAACAGTTTTTATTTTTTTACTCAAAAACGGACCAATATAGGAAAACAAATCAACTGATCCTTTAAGTTAAAAATTTAATGGAAAACTTAAAAATAATTTTTATTTGGGAAACATCCATTGGCGTGCATTTTTGTTTAAAAATATTGAGGCTAGTGCCCGTACGCACGTCACTGTTAAAGCTAAACATTATTTTTGTACTGAAAAATATGAATCATTATTAACTGTTACTGAATATTAAATATGAAATATCTTAAGCGGTTACGAAAATATTAATTAATTTTCCTTTTTTTTTAAAAAAAACTTTAGCACCCCGTATTTTCATAACGGGACATTTGTCGACCATAGTTTATAAAGCAAACTACCCTTAAATATTAGCATATCATTAAGGAGTACCCTGTATAAAGTATCTGTATTATTCTTCAATGAAATGGACTATACTCAAAAAGCGCGTTTTCAAAAGTATTGTTAATAAATATTTTTTTATTAAATTATGTGCTTTCTTATTTGTTGTTTTTCTCGGACAAATCAGGATCCAAGAAAACTCATGGCCGAAATAAAAAAAAAGTAAAAGTAACATTCTAAATCGGTCAGTATAATTTTGAACTTAGATGACATTTTTATACAACACAGTCATTTCTAAATAGGTTAAGGTGGGTTAAGCTGCAAGCTGATTTACATTTTTTATTAAAAATCTGTGCCAAAATTAAAAATAGAGTTTATCTCAATCTCCGATTCGTAAATAGAACATAAAACGTCAACATTTAAATGTAGTCAAAGACGGTTTAATATTGTGAAACTGTAAATAAATTTTTTTAATTTATCGTTAGATTAATTGGTATTTGTGTCAGTTTCAAAGAAAGTGTTACATTCTCGAAGTAAAGCTTATTTAAATATTGATTTTAAGATAAATTCAAAGAGATCATCCATTGGCAAACTTGAGGGGGTCGTCCATATCTCATGAATGAGTACTCCGCCCATGACGGCGTGCTCAAACTTCGTCTTTGGGCAATATGGTCATCATATCTACTCATATTGCACTATTATTTTAGTAACAAAAAACTTTATATTTTTTAGGCGTTATAGCAACAACTTATTTATATAATTTTTATTGATAACAATCATATATTATAAGTGTGGGTTGTTAACCTTTTGTCATGTATATATATTCTGGCACCAAGTGCAAAACTATTTTAAGTTTTGATAAATTGTGCGGTATGCTGTAAAGTTTTCGGTTAATTTAAATCCTCGACGACTCAAAATTATTCTAAAATTTTATTATACTTCAAAACTAACGAGTCATTTTAGATTATTCTCAAATGAATTGTATTTATTTTTTGTTTATTTTTTTTTAATAAAAATTGGCTTAATATTATATATGAATTCGTTAAGAATGGAAAAATACGAGGTTTGTACGAAAAGACACCGAACAAATAACAAAATAATGACAAGAAGTAACATTCTTTTAAGTTACCTGTCACGGCTCGCAGGCGACGGTCTATATTTTTTAATAAATATTTTATCATGGATTATTATTTCACCAAATCAACGGATTTAACTTGGATTTTGCAACCATAACCTGCTCTTTTGTATTCTATTTTAAGTAATTTTAATTTCCTTGATGACAGGTTAATTTCAATATTGTAACTTGTTTAGTGCATGTGAAAAAAATTGTTAAACAAATTTTTTTTACTACTAACATGAGAAATCACCATTATTTACTCCATTCCTCTAATGAGAAGTAATATTTCTCTCCCTAGGTAAATAATGATAATAAAAAAAAACCTAGGTAAATAATGAAACTAAATTTCATTAGTTTCATTTTGTTAATTTGACAACTAAACTCCCAGACTACTTGATATTTTGAAATATTTGAAAAATAAGTAGGAAATAACTAAAGCTGGGTTTATTAAAATCTAATCAAATCAAATATGATAATATATATCAGTGTTAATAGTAAAAATATATATTAACTAGGAAATTCAACACCGGCTTTAAAAATTATTAATTAATAACAATAAATCCATGTCATTAAAATATCAAAAATGCAATGGGATATTTCCTAGAATCATACCAAAATTTGACACATGCCAAATTTTTACATAAATAAAGCCAGTCTGATTAGAAACACGCTCCAGTCTGCTTGATATTTCGAAATATTTAACAAATTGTTAGGAAATTACTTATGTCAAAATTAAAATTGCTAATACATTAATGTTAGTAGTAAAAAAAATTCTATATATACCTCGGCTGAGAAAGCTATTATTTACCTCGCACATTATATCCCTCGGCGCTACGCGCCTCAGGATATAAAAGTGCTCGGTAAATAATAGCTCACTTCTCACCCTAGGTATATAATGTACTATTATGTACCCCCTTTAAGGGGCTGTATCTTAACAAGGGATGCTCCAATGAAGTTTCTTTATATGAAAGATCCTATCTTTTTTTCGATGAGGAATCACCCCCTTAAATGTTTTACACTTATTTAGTTACACCCTGTATAATTGAAACCTGAACCTTTTGGCGATGTTGTTAATTACATTAAATTTTTAGGCTGGCTCACGAGCTAGTATGTGCCTATCTACTTAGGACGATGCACAATGGACCTAGTCAGGCCTAAGTGCCGTGGGTTAACTCACCCTCCACACGTTACAGATACAGGTGGCGTATATAAGTATCAATAGAAAGAAACACATGCCTAATGTGTTTCTTTTTTCCATTTAAAATTCCAATATTTTGGGTCATATTAAATAAAACATTTTTAAAATATATTATTAAAATGTATATTAAAAAAATACAATATATTTGGTGGCTAAAAACCAAAATATTATGTTTACTTTTCCTTAAATCGATCTATCTTAATAAATACTGGAGGTAATAAAATTATTGCTAACAACTTTTAAATCGTTGCAATGTTTTTTCATTTAACATCATCATCAGTCCCAATTGTCTGATTATTTGCATCGGATTTATCAACTTCTGTATTTTTAGTCTCCTTTTCAATAGTTACAACTGCTTTCTCAATAATATTTTCAACTTCTTGCGGTTTTTCATTATTTGAAGCCACTTGTTCAATATCTGTTTTTGATTCTGAAACTTCATACTTTTCACTATTTGACTCATCCACTTGTCGTATTTCATCGATTGATTGAATAGCATGAGAATCTTTCTTACATATAACTTCTGGATTGTCTGTATTCTTTGTTATTGGTGAATCTTCTGCCACTGAAACGTCCATTTTTGGATCAGATGTATCAACTTCGATTATTTCAATTTTAGAATCGGGGGATTCATCGACATATTCAATGTTTATTACAGGAAGGCTCAGTTTCGTATCAGCAATTTCTGTTAGATTTGAATTACTTTCACTAGCTGTAAGAATGTTTTCCATTAAATCAGTGTCAATTTTGTCTTCATCTAGTTCGATTTCTTTTTTTAGTTCTACTTCAACTTCTTGTTCAATAGTATCAGTTTCTTCTTTTGTTAATAATTTTAAACATTCTTCCGTCCAGGGTTGTTCTAATTCTTTAGCAAGTTTGTCAGTGAACATTTTGATTTTGTTTAGGGTAAATATAGATCTTATTTGAACGTTAACGATTTTATCATAAAATAGATACAGAATTAGCTCTAAGAAGTCTCTGTAAATTAAAGAAATCAATCCTGTCATATACCATTCATTGGGTTTTTCTGTATTGTAATCAAAGATATCTTGATTGTATTGTGTTAGGGAAGTAACAGTATCTCCTGCATAAAGTGAAATATTATCAGTTTTAAAATCATCTATGCTGTTGTTTAAAGAAAGTATATCTTTAAAAGTTTTTTCTTCAAGTTTACTTGATAGTTTGCTCAATAAGCATTTGAGTTTAAAAAGCAGTTTGGGCGTGCTAGTGTCTGTATTTTCTTTTAAATTATTTAAATAATGTATATCATTCTGTTGAATAATGGAAGGATTAATAAGTTCGTTGATTCCAAACAGTGGCACATACCTGTACAAGTATCGACTATCTTTCGTGAACATTTTGAAATAGGGTATGATATGCCTTGCTGTCCATGCAATGCTATACCTTTTAGCTAGTAGTGGAAGGATAATAGGTGCCGTTCTTCGAACAGCAAATACAGGGTCGCCCAATAAGCTCGCATAAAAGATTTTTAAATTTTCAGAAAAATATTCTTTACTAGCGAACCTTGATATATGCATAAAAGTTACAAGCAATCCTTTTCTAGTCCGCCAGTGCGATTGAGAGTAAACTATTAAAGTCCTTATTACTTTTTTGATGGATGGTAAAGATTTTGCGAAATCTATATCTTGTGGTAGATCATTTAAGTTTTCTAGAATGCCTGCTTTTACTGGTACGAAACGTTCTTCTTCAAGAACATCTAAAACGATAGGCATTATGTGCTCCATGAACAATTCTTTGCTGATAACCCTACTAAGACTTAAAATGTTCTTCGTTAATGCTAGTTTGACCTCTAAGCTTGGATCTATCACTACCAGGGTTATTTGTGGTAGAATACTTTGAACGAACACAGCCTCAAAGTTATTCTCCACATTTGGTTGGTCATACGATGCTTTTAGGCTTCGACAATATTTAACAAAATTATTGGCGATTAATATTCTGACCTCTTCTTCCGTATCTTTAACTAGTGTTTGAAACATCGCTAGTATCCTGCCTCGGAATTTTGGAAATGGTATGACTTCCTGAATTTCTGCTATGTTTAGTGCTAGGACTTGGCGAATCTTCCAGGACGAACTTGCTAGAGAAAAATATAGAATAAGTATTATTTGCGGTATTCAATAAATTAAATTATATTTTAAAGATCAAAATAAATATCTAAAGACTAAATTGTTTGATTAATTCTTACAGTAAGTCAAATATTGATAAAAGAATGAACGCATGAACAACGATAGAAAGGAAGATGGTATGTAAGTTTGAATGATGAAAAAGAAAAACAGAATGGATCGGAAAAATAATAAATGTTAAAGATGTAGGAGTAGTGGTCAAAATAATACTGTTACGCAGCACCCTGTAGTAGCCTGCGGCTATTATAGGAAACGTACAGATAGAAAAAGAAGTGGAATGTCTGGAAGTATCATTACCCGTTAAGAATATTCTAGATGACAGTTCGAGAAGGGTCAAGCAAGCTATATAAGGATGATCCTGACGTCAGTTTTAGTTTTATGATAGACGTTATACGTTAATGTTATCAGTTGGATAGTTATTGTTAAAGTTGAATTGAATTATTGTAAAGTTGAATTTAAATAAATTGCGATACCAAAAACCTGTGTAACAATACAAACAAACAAAAGCATACGACAACAGTGTAACATAAAAAATATAGTGTAGTATGTATCTAATCCATAGAGTTGAAGACCGATAGCAAGACCGTTTAAAAATAATTGAAATACAAACAAAACCAATTCTTTGTGTCTTCCTCGATTTATAACACAAATAAACAACAGGATCCCTAGTTAAAACTTTACTAAAAACCGCAAAAACAAATAGTAACTGAATGAAGATATACAGGGTGTTTCCGAACTTGGCGTCCAAATTTGTAGGTAGTGGTAGTTCGCATAATTTGAGAGCGATTGGCAGATTTCATTTTTCCAAAATATTTAAAATAAAAATAATTAAAAATTATTTAAAAATTTTAAACAGGTACGGTCCTGCACAGCGATGGTTCGCCTCGAGCAATACGCACTAGAAAAACAATCGGCTACGTCTTTTGATACCGGCCGGGCGGAGGGAGAAATTTGCAAATCGCATGTTTTTGAGGTGTAAATCTCGATGAGTAATCGATCAGGCAACTATTGCGCTACGTGCTCAGGGTAGGACCCGCTTCTTGATTTTTTTTATAATGGCTCTATTTTGTTTATTATAATTGTTTTAGAAAAATGAAATCTGCCAATCGCTCTCAAATTATGCGAACTACCACCCCTACAAATTTGGACGCCAAGTTCGGAAACACCCTGTATATTACTTGGCATTCTATAATACTCTTCATAGTTTAACAAACCCTTTGAAACTCCATTTTTAATCAGATTTTTTTCAGAATCAATAAACTTCATCCCTTATAAAGCTGGATTTTACCTAAAGATTTCAATTTGATATTATTTTTTGTTTTTGAGTTAGAATTTTGTTTAATAATTCAATCCCCTTATCCACTCATTTTTATTTAGTTTGTTTTTTCAGAATCAAAAATTTCATGTTCGGTTTTGAGTGAGGATTTTTTTTAATATTTCAACCCCCTCAACCCCCAGTTTAATTCAGATTTTTCCCAGAATCAATCTTCTTATAAAGCTTAATTTTTACTAAAAATTTCATGTTGATATCACTTTTCCTTTTTAAAATACGATTTTGTTTTAGTTCCAACCACCCTTAACCCCACCATTTTTAATCAGATTTTTTTAAAAATAAATAGGTTTTGTTCCTTTATAGGGATTGATTTTCGCTAAAAAAAGTTAATATCTTTTTTAATTTTTTATTTATTAATTATTTTAGTTTCAAACTCCCTTAAATCCCCCTTAAACCCCCCATTTTTAATCAGATTTTTTCAAAATCAAAGGACTTCTTCCCTTTATAGAGCTTGATTAATATTTTACGTTAATATAACTTTTCATATTTGATTTATTTTTTTTTTAAATTTGATCCACCTTAATTCCACCATTTTTCATCAATTTTTTTTTAATCAAAGGGCTTCTAGAACTTAATTTTTGTTTAAAATTTCAAGTTGATATAGTTTTTCGTTTTTTATTTACGATTTTTTTTTTAAATTCATTTTCCCTTAATCCCCTTTTTCAATCAGATATTTTTTAAAATCAATAGGCCTTGTCCCCTTAGAAGGCTTTTTTTTGCTAAAAATATCAAGATTCAACTTGATATCATTTTTCGTTTTTGGGTTAAGATTATTTTTAATATTTCAACCTCCCTTAAATCACAATTTTTATTCAGATTTTTCAAAATCAATAGGTTTCTCTTTAACTTTAAACCAATATTAAGAATTTTAGTTTCTTTGTAGTAAACCTATAATATATTACTCATCAGACTATTTTGATGATTTAGAATTTTTTTTAAATTATCTTAATACATAAAAAAGTATTAAATTAAATAGTTCCTTACCTGCAAAATTTTCCAACGTTTTAAAGATAAATGCTTCAATTTCTGGTTCTATTAGTCTCTTGCACAAGGCAATTGCAATATTTATTGAATGGACTTGAACAGAATCCTATAATAATATGAAAGACCCTATTTATCTACTCATATTTTTCTTTCATGAAGATTAAGCTTACCGTATTATCATTAGAAATGTTATCGAAGACAGAAATAAATTCGTTTTTTAAACTGTCTATGTCCATCATTGGAATTAGGTCGATGAGGCAAATCGCTGCTGTTTTCCTTACGATAGGGGAGTCATCTTGCGACAGTAATCGAAAATTATGGCGGAGTTCTTCTTTTCTTTCTTCTTTAACTTTAGGGTAAATTATCTAAAATAAAAAAAAATTTTTGGACGCTGAATGATTATAATATTATATCAATGTTTATAAATTGAATCACTCTCTTATGTATTACATGTTAAGCAATATTGGTTTTTAATTCAGGCCTATGTCACTGTTTCAATTTTATTTGGATACTGGATTCCAATTTGTTTACTTTTGCCAAAGTTATAGTAAATCTGCTGCTACAGCAAAGCACACAAAGAAATTAGTGATAAAAAAGCTTTTCTTACTGGAAAAAGAGCAACAGCCGAACATTTACTGGTAAACCAATCTTCATTCGCCAATCCTTCTAGTAAGGGTACTAACAACTGTTCAGTAAGTTCACTATTGAGATCCTCAGCTATACTTTTCAGCGTTTCAACTGTCTTTTCTCGAACCAGAGTTTCATCAGCATTGCAGAGATTCTTAAAGAGTTCTAGGACAGGCTGTGCTTTCTCATAGCCTCCTACGAGTGGTATGAACTCTTTCAGTTGACCTGATAGATTGAATAATATCTCGTTGTGAAAATCCATGTTTTCTTTAATAAACGGAAGGAGTTCGTTTCTGATTAGTTTTTCGCCTATATGTTCGGCTAGGATACCTAGCTTTTTTGTCATATCTAGTTGTACCTAAAACAAGCAAAAATAGTAGGTACTATGACGAAACAAAAAGAAAAAGTCATACAAAAACGGCTACTTGTGAAAATCAAAACTCAATCCTATTGATTTACTGTATACATTGATCCTATAAACACTAGATACGTAATTCATATGCTGTATTACGGCAAATGTTTTGTTCCATCATCTCGAGGATATTTTGGCAACCGTTGTTGTTTTTCCCATCTTAAATAAATATCACTCTACCGGAATAATCATAATAAAATACCAGATTTGTTTTACGTCTTCATTACTCTTTCTTACTACTTTAACAGCTAATTATATATAAATGGAGGAATTATTTGATCTTAATCTGATAATTCTCCAGTAATATGGACATTGAGTGAACTAAAAAAACAATCTAGTCCAACCTTAATCAACAAGAAAAACATAACTTTCCATTGTAAACAATAGAATAGAAGTAGAACAGGTCGCTTGAATCCACACGATAGGAATTAAAAGAACTATTGGCAATAACTACCTAAAAGAAATTCGCGATTTAACTACAGAAACAGAAAAGCCAGGAAAATATGGCTTGTTCTCAAATCTTGATCCGAATTACATCAAACTGCCGTCTAGGAATCTCGACAGTCAATGTCGTGATGGTCTAAAGCAGTATTTCCCAAGGGGTCCACGGGAGATTCGACGGGGGTCTACGTTGGGCGTAATAAAAAATGGGGGTCCACAATCGTAAGCGGGGGTGCATGAAAATTAATTTGGTTTCGATAGTGAAGCAATATACTATTAAACAATTGATTACTCATTTTTTCATGTGATGAAGAAATTCTTGTAAAAAACTGTTTATAATATAAACAGTCAACATTTTAGTTACTAAAATGTTGACTTGACTTCTCTTATCAATATAGGCAGATAATATTTTAAGAAGCTCAGCGACTGTTACTTGTAAAAACTTGCATATTCCATATTCAGTACAACGCGTCGAGACTTGTCGTTGCCGCGCCGGCCGCCGTCCCGTCCGCAACGCTTGTTCAGACGTGCAAATTAATACGACTTGTAGTGTATGTGCTTGCAATCTTGCATGAATATGTTTGATTCTTCACCAATATAAATATGAATGTCAAGGATAATCGTTACTCATTTGTTTCTGGAATTTCATAAAGAAAAGTGAATCGATACAGTTTTTTTTTTATTTACTTACTCATTTACAGGTAGGTAATTGATACAAAACATGGCCGAATCTAAGAAGAAGTGTCGTCAGTACAGCGTTGAATATTTTGAATTTGGTTTTCTTCCATCAAAGGCAGACAAACGTTGCCCACATACCTTTTATGCAACAAAGTTTTGAGCAATGACTCTATGAAACCATCAAAGCTGGAAGATTATTTCAGAAGGTGTCATCCTGATAAAATGGGTAAAGATTTGAAATATTTCCAAACATTAAAGGAAAAATATGAAAAGAGACCCACCGTGCACAGTATGTTCTCTTCAACGTCTGAAAGCAACGATGATGGCTTGCGGGCATCTTACAATATCTCATTACTTATCGCAATATCTGGAAAACCGCACACCATTGGAGAACAGTTAATTTTACCTGCTGTTGAAGAGGTTTTAAAAACTGTTCTGCACAAATCTTCATTTGACATACTCAAAAGAATCCTTTTGAGTAACAACACTGTACAAAGACGTCTTGATGAAATGAGCTCTGATGTTGAAAGTTTATTTTGTGATTATCTACAAACAACTCATTTTTCTATTCAACTGGACGAGTCAACTTTACCTGGCAATGAAGCATTATTATTGGCATATGTTCGTTTTGTTATGTGCGAAGAAATTCATGAAGAGCTACTATTCGCGAAAACTTTGAAGATATCGTGGGTTTATAAGCCATCTTAAAATAATTATACCAGAGGTAATTGCGATTCACTGTGTTATCCACCGACAACATCTAGTAGCGAAAAATTTGAGTGATAGATTGCACCCATCGCTTCAATTTGTGATTAATGCAGTTAACAAAATAAAAAGCAATGCATTGAATACGCGTTTATTTGTACAATTGTGCGATGAAAATGATGAAGACTTCCAACGATTGCTGTTACATACCGAAGTACGCTGGTTGTCGAAAGGTGCATGTTTATCAAGATTTTATTTAATTTTTGACTCAGTTTTAGAGTTTTTGGAAAGTAAAGATCCTGATTTAAAAAAGAAACTTAAAGCAGACATCGCGTATTTGACAGATTTGTTTAATGACCTCAACTTGCAATTACAAGGGGACAGCCTCAATTTAATAAAAACAAAGAGTGTAATTTCAGTTTTTCTTGGTAAATTGAAATTTATGAAGGAAAATATTGGTCGGCGCGAATTTTCACAGTTTTCAAACTTGTCGCAGGTAGAATGCCTTGATGAAGATATTCAGACATACGTTCAACATTTGATTGACCTGCATGATGATTTTAAATTCAGATTTGAAGATATTTTATCGATCGAAATACCACCATGGATCATAAATCCATTTGATGAAACGGAAGTGGAGAATGTGATATTACAAGAGGAGCTACTCGAGTTTAGCACTAATGAGGAGCTGAAAGTGACATTTAAAGAGGGTATCAAAAATTTTGGCTGCAGGCAGAAATACCAGAAAATATCCTGGACTGTGGGGAATTGTGCAAACTTATTAACAAAAAAAAGGAGCAGATTGAATATCACAGAAAGGGGAAATTTATGGTTATTCCTTACAAAACTCAAGCCAAATATTGATAATTTGCTGTCAATCCATCAAGTACATCCCTCTCATTAAAATTATATTTTTTTTTGTAATTACCATTGTAGAAATTACATTACGTTATAAGTGTTTAATTTTAATTATATTACGACGGTTATAACAATAATAATTAATAGTGCAATAATTTATATATTTAAATTTAAATAAATACCTACGAGCCCTAACAACTATATGTTAGAACAAGCAGTTATATTGCGAATAAAATGCCAATTTAACGAAATTCTTTTAATCTAATTTTTTTTTAAATTTTAAATATGAAACTAACATTTTTTATGGTGTATGGAAATATTTTTATGGTTTAATTATATATTTTTTGTTGATTACTATTTATTTACTTGTTTGACAATCAAAAAATGCTGACAACTAAATATTGGAACATATTTAGCTTTGCCTTAGGTTTCTTGAGTTTTATCATCCTAACGCGAAGGAGGCTTTGAAATGAAACATAGGAGTACCTAAGTAGTGTGTTATCAACAATAATTGTCACGCGTCATTTGAGTATTAATAATTAATAACTGTCAGTTTTATTAAGAGTAAAATACAATAATGGTACGTGGAAAACCTACTGATTCAAAAGTGCGAGAAATTATTATTCATCAATACCATAAAGGTAAAACAATGCGTGAAATGTTCAGTGAATTGAATATAGCAACAACTACTGTGTTTAATATAATTAAGAAATATGGTGAAACTGCCAGTATTGATGTTCGGGGTAAAAGCTCAGGCCGTCCAAAAGCTGTTTCTCAAAGAAGTGTAAGGCATTTAATTACAATATGTAAGTCGGGAAGAAGAAATACACTACGAGAAGTAACCGCAAGGTGGAATAGAGAAACGGGGATGAATGTTTCAAGAGAATGCTGTCGCAAATATATCTACAAGAGCGGTCATAGTTTTTATAAGGTATGTTTAATAGGTTCTTCTTTGCGGTATAAATTTTCTAATTTTTAAATTATTCGAATAGGCCAAAGAAAAACCATTGTTGACGGAAACTCAAAAGAGGAATCGTTACATTTGGGCCAAATCAAAACTTTCGTGGACCAAACATAACGGGGATCAAGTAATCTATAGCGACGAAAGTAAATTTGATATCTGTGTGGGAGATTACCGAAAGCGTGTGATTCGAGAAAAAACAGAAGCATTCCATAAAGATTGTCTTAAGAGGACTGTAAAGTTTCCGCAGGGCATCATGGTGTGGGATTGTATGTCGGCCAAAGGGTTGGGAACTTTACACTTTATTGAAGGTATAGTAAACGCAGCCAAATATCAAGATATCCTTGAACATTCGCTTTTACCAAGTGCAGCAAAGTTATATCCATCCAGAGATTTTATCTTTCAACAGGACGGAGCCTCATGCCATACGGCTAAATCTACTAAAAAATGGATGGGAGAACATGACATTAAAGTTTTGTCACATTCCTCTAGCAGCCCAGTTCTTAATCCAATTGAGACACTTTGGCACAAAATGAAACAACGCTTAAGAAATAATCCTCAGCGTACTTTACCACAGCAAGAAATATGGGATAGTTTCACCCCTGAATTCTGTGAAGACCTGGTTGGTACAATGCCTAATAGAGTTCAGGCTGTTATTCGAGCTAAGGGCGACGTTTCGCCTTATTAATTTTTATTTTAATTAGTTAAAAAGCACTTGTTCCAATATTTAGTTGTCAGCATTTTTCGATTGTCAAACAAGTAATTAAATAGTTATCAACATAAAATATATAATTAAACTGTAAAAATAATTCCATACATCATAAAAAATATTGTTAATTTTATATTTACATTAAAAAAAAAATAGAATAAAAAAATTTCGGCAAATTGGCATTTTATTCGTAAAATAACTATTTGTTCCAACATATAGTTGTTAGGGCTCGTACAACAGAAGGAAATATACTATATTTCTTTTTACCACTCCGAATGGGACGTTTTCTAATTAAAATTTGTGAGAATTGATTGGTTCTTGTGCTGTGAGTCACTGTAGATTTCAAAAAAGTAAAGTTGGATGGAGTCACTTTTTCGTTGGCCAACTTTGCTTTTTTGACATCCACTCACAGCACAATCAATTAAAAATTAATTGAAAATTTGTTTAGTCGACTTTATTATCAAATAATTAACCCTATCAAGAAATCATTTCTAACCTTTTTTTCGCCGTTAAAACTCAGCCACAACGCAAGTTTCCATAGATAGATCTATTCTTCACTTTTTTTTTTTCGAGATTTAGAAATTGGTAGTGATGTAGCAAAATTTTTAAAGTGGTCTATGAAACAAAAGAGTTTAGGAACCTCTGGTATAAAGTTAGAGCATTTGTTTACAGAACAAAGATGTCTGGGTTCGAATCCGAGCAACGACAGGCTTTTTTTCAAACCTCCAAGTATATATTTTCACCTTTGGGGTTCGGGGATGGTCTTAATCATTCGGAGCGCGATTTTTGAGATTTGTTTTCGAATTTTCAAATTATTTCAACCACTTATTGTTCAGTTATAATGTATTTCGGATTTCGATTTGAGCTTTCTCTATATTAAATTACAATTTTCAAATAAAAAAATTGTACATAATTTTCAACCAAAACTTTTTTTAAAAACTTTTAAGATTTTATGCAGGGTGTACCGTTATGATGTTCCAATATTTAAACAAAATATTCTAAAATTTAAGGGGTGTTATCTTATACACTTTTGCTATGTAGGCTCTTTTTAAACGGGTTCTTTTGTATTAAAACGGTAAGATAAATTGTTTTAATATTTTATGTAAACTGTTGAATATAAGAAAAAATTCGAGATACGCTAAAATGGTGGTTCCCATCTTATCGGGACTGAGGCCCATAATGGTAAACTCGTAAAATTAACGAGAAATGATTTAACTTGGAACGAAAGACCGAAAGCCGATAGTAGTATTAGGACGTTGAATTTTTTGGTTTGTGAAGCATTGGCATTACTTAGGCTAAACCATGTGATAATTTTCACAAGCTTTGATTTTTAAAACCATTCTATATCGCCTTTTGATTAGGGTTTACAAACTTGTTCGAGCAATTTATCCAATAATAATTGGCCCCTTTACCTCTTAAGCCTGCTCATGTAAAATATTTGGGCTCCTTACTTCGCTTATTTATATAATATTAATAAAGGACAGAAGGATGAGTATTGCAACTATGTTAAAAGAAATAAATTTGGTTTCAGTTCACAATTATGTTCAGTACATGACTAATATTTATTTATAAAATAAAAATAAAATAGTACCATTGCATCAGATATTATAGAAAAAATTCAATATAATTCGCAATATTACAACTATAATACAAGAAGCCAATCTGACTTTCATCTACGGCAAGCCATCACTAAAAGTTCCCAAAATACAATTATTTTTATTAAAGGTTTGCAAAAATGTAATGACTGCCTACAGAAATTAAAAAAAAATAAATGTATTCATAAGTAACAATAAACAGAACGGATATACTTTTTGTGATAATACCCTTTAAACTTGCCCGTTTTAAATATTTGCCTTAATTTGTTGTTATTTTACCCCTCGTTTTACCCGCATTTATTATAAATTATTTCTGTTTTGAGATCATGTACTTCATTTTAAAAAATTAGTTGATGTTATATTAATACTACCTACTATGTTTAAATTAATATTTCTATATATATTTATCCTACCTCTCTTTTATATAATAAAAAAGTGCTTTGTGTAAGAACATTATATTATCTGTTTTGCTGTACCTTTATTTATGGAAAGCTTGAATTGAGAAACACTACAAATTATTTGCAATAAATATCAAAAGAAGCATACAAACATTTTTAAATAATTTGACATTTAAGAGCCATTCACACATCATAGTTGACATCTTGATACTTGACAGGCACAGCCAAGCATTATTCTGATTTTGCCAAATAAAATGGCCGATTAATTATTCTGTGGAGTTGCGACAGAGAGTCAGTAAATTTGATGATTGTGTTTTTGTGGCTAAGGGCAAAATAGTAGTAAGCTTAAGTTAGCATCACCATAAAAAAGTCATTTTTCAGAAACTGCTTATATATTTTTCATAAATTGGCAGGCTTGACGACTAATTTCGAATAAAAATAGCCTCCAAAATGCCTTTGAAATCTCACCTCTAGAATCAACAGCTGTTGTTTGACAGGTCATTGGAGAATGCAATGTATGAAATGTTAAGAATGTAAGGAATTTTAGACTTTAGGAATGCTTGGAATTTGTTAAATTAGTCACATGAGAAATACATAGGCTGATTTTAAGAAAATTGATATTAAAGTAGTTAGGATGAACCGAAAATTCTGAAAATCAATAGGGTTCTAAGTTAGAAATAATTATTCAAGAAAATCAAAACTGCAAGTCAATCAGAACTTTCGTTCTAGAGTTATCGTGCCGGCATACGTACACACAGACGACCAGACGAATTTTTTTTTGCATTTTCGGTCTCAGAATGTTCGGAAACGTGAAAAAACTTTTAAAGAATGCAATACTGAGGCCTCATAGGAAGGGCCTCAGTAATTACAAGAGTGAAAAAAGTTTCTTAATGACCTGTAGTACTCATTATAATTGGATTTTAAAGGAAATTGTTCTGAAAGATATTAAAAGAGAGGTTGATCATTTCATCCTTTAGAAATATGAACTGACAAAAATGACAACCTCAAAATACGGTTCGAGTAAAGGATAACGTGTGCCAAAATTACAATTTATAGGTATGTCTAACAGTTTTTGAGAAAAAATTACTAATTTTTTTTGGTAAACACCGTTAAACTATTCGAACATCATTACGGAACACCCTGTATATGTACAATATTTATAATTCACAAAACCCATACCCATATAGGTATATTATAGGGAATGAATTTACGTATACACCGTTTACTTGTGAACTGTTAATAAACATCGGAATTACCTAAGTTTTACCAAATAAACTTCATTTCTAAAAATTCTGTCATTTCGTGTTTCATTGCCAAATCATGCCCTAAATATTTCCAATAATTGCTTTTAAAATCATAATAAATTATTCTACAAACAGGTTCTCGAGTAAATTTATTTTTTCAATGAAATGGGAAGTATAAAAATTCGTCATCAAATTAGTAAATACCTACATGACGCACCAATAAAAATAAATAATAAGATGTTAGTTTGGTTATATCATTATCAAAGTAGGTACAATGGTACTCATTTATTTTTTTTAAATTAAAATCAAACAATTCAACCTACATTAGTAACAACAAAATTGATAAATCTTAATAGATACAACACATATATGTCACACGATACAGGATATAACCCTATTTTTATGAGGTAAATTATTTCTATAGAATTACATACCTCCAAATTATCCTCCCGCAGAGCCTGGTTAAAATTCTCCTTAAAAGTCTCGAAATCCTCGAGAACAACACTATCGTCAGCCATAATTTTGATTATTTTCGTAGGGAATAATTCTGTCAAACTATTCTAATATTTTAATCTGAAATCTCGTGTTCACTGTGAAATTACTACCGCTTATCATTTTAAGTGCTTCGTTATCTTCTCCGTATTAACTGGTTGTCGTTAATAAATTTTATAGATAAATCGGTTTTTATTTCAATATTTTGTCATCTTGGATGGTGAGAGACTATTGTTGATTTTAGTCAGTTGATGTAGATCATGCTACAACAATAAATGTTTGTTCAGTTTGTAAAGCAACATGTGACTTTGGCCACAAAAAATTGGGTTTTTTCTTAACTATAAAAAAACTATTATTAATACAGGGTGTAACAAAAAAGTAGGTCAAAAATTATACCAGATATTCTGGAGTCAAAAATAGGTTGGTTAGACCTAACTTGCTTATACAGGATGTCCCAAAATTGCTATACGTATTTTAGACGTCAAAATTAGTCGATTGGATCCATTTCATATCGCTGTTCCAGAAGAACTGCCAAAATGATAATTGTTCAGAAAACGCAAAAAATTGAAATTTATTTTTTAATAACTCCATAATTCAAACGTTAATAATTAATGTATAGAGTTCAGACTCGGGGAAATGGTTACAATATGGCTCACGATGAAGTTCAAAATATTTTTTTGTTAAAATTTACGCCGTACCCCCACCATCACTTTCTTTTGCAAATGCGCCATTGTTCTGCTAAAACTATAAATCAAAGTAACAAATTTGGACAAAAAGGAAACGGAAAAATAGTTATAGACAATTGCTCTCCGAGGTAGTTATCATTTTATTAGCCGCCTATACATTTAGGCCGTCAGATAGTGACCGATTTAGGTGCCCCAATTTCGCATACAAGCCTCGAAGAGGGTTGAAAAGTACATCTATTTTGAGTAGAATAAAAGAAAATTTACGAGTGGCTCTTGGGGATAACACATGGAAAATTCAATTTTCCTTATCAGAAAGATGTTCCGACCCCAAAATGCACTTATACATTCAGGTAATTCAAGAAAATATGTTTTTCAGACTAGTGATGATACATGTTCATATACATTCGATGGGCTTGTGTGGAAAAATCGGGCAAAATCTCGATTTTTCCTTAGAAGATTACGCCCTTATTTCAACTCTTTAGCCACTTGCAACATTAAAGCCTTTAGTTTTCCGAAGCCTAATTAATCATATAGTGAAAACGGCTTGGGTGGAAATATGGGCCACAAATAACCTTTTATTTTTGTTAGGGAAAATCGAATTTTCCATGTGTTATCCCCAGGAGCTACTCGTAAATTTCCTTTCATTCTACTTAAAATCGATGTACTTTTCAACTCTCTTTGAGGCTTGTATGCGAAAATGAGGCACCTGTCACTATCTGACGGTCTAATTGTTTCCGTTTGAAAAAGGAAGTTGATAGTCGTAACTTCCTTTTGGGTCATCCTGTATACATGAATTTATGATTAAGAAAATCACAGCCACTATAAAAACCGACGTATCTGAACATTTTGTCAAAAAACGAACCCTTGAATTTTTAATGAATTTATTCAAACCCACGCGTCGTCACTGTATATTGGTTTAGCGGCTTTTGACGATTCTAATAGCCTTCCATACGTATTGGTATGGACGGCTAAAAAGACAATATTACCTATCTCACTATCTAATTTGCCTCAACAATGACATTAAGAACAGTTATGACGTAAATAAAGCCCATTATCCTATTAATTAATGGCAAAAAGTATAATTAAGATACAAAATTGAAATGAAACCCTAAATAAACAATGACAAAAAGTACATTTACGTCGTTGTCTCACTGGAATTACAGTTAAAAAGGTCCAAATTACGCCAAATTTTACAATTGCGTCGTTGTTTCACCGAACACTAACAAATACTTGATAACGTCAAACACAACTAAATCATGTAGCGATGTTCTTCTGAAATTGTGTCACAAACAGCTGATATTTCGACAACGGCGCAACTTGCTCTGGCGACCATTAAAGCAACTACAGTAACGTCGTTGTTCTCCCATATATGTGACACATTTTTGAAAACAGTGAAGTACTTAACTACAATTACCCTAATTATGTAGTTACGTCATTGTTCTTCTGGAACAGCGATATACAGTATCGGCTATTGAATACTTTCCAATACGCTTTACTCAGGCCGAAGCGACTATAACAGAGCGTTATCATTAGCGCGAGTAGGAGGAAACGAATAATATTAACGTTGCCTTGTGCGCTGTGAAATGTGAACAGGCATACGGCGAGATATATCTCCATGTGTCCGGCTGGCTACGTTGATATTTGTTTCCTGCTCGCCCTAATGCTAACTTTCTGTAGTTTTCACTTAGACTTAGACCAAAATGTACCGTTTGTCCGTGAAAAGTTTACTTAAAAAAAATTACATTTTTGTATGTAATGAAATTTGTCAGAAGTACATTTTAGAGGATTATCCTACTTTTAGTAATCAACGAAACCCAAAGGAAATTGTAGACACTCACCTCATGGTGTTTTGTTTTATTTTCTTAGAGGTGGTAATATGGTTTTAAGACGGGAAGGCCTGCTTATCATCTCCATTTTTTGACTCTTGAAAAAACATGTTATTTTGCATAGTTTCATAGATAAAAATATTTTCTAAAGCACTGATAAACGATAGTTTAATTGTAGTACAAAATTTAGTTCGCCGTGGACACAAAAACAATTTTTTTTTTAATTTGAATTTTTGCCTGCGGGAACTGAGTTCATTCGCCAAACCACATCGATTAAATTTTATCTTAGTTCAATATCATATAGTAAGGACAAAAACAAAATAAAAGTCATGATTTTGACAGGAAACAAATTAATAATAGTCCTAATTCATTCTTTACAGTAAATGTTTCAATAATTTGTTCACTTTTAGTTATGCTGGAAATGGGTTATTAATACACTCCGGCATAAAAGATCTATTGTTGTCGCTAATGTTCGACTCTTCTTCCAATCCTATCTCCTCAAAGGAAGTGTAGGATTTGGAGTGGCTTCAATTTAGGTAAATCGCCCTCTTCTAGATATAGTGCCCTTGGAGTCTGAAGTGCTACACATTCAGTCAGAATGTGAATGAAAGTTTCTTTGTCTTCTAATACTCTCAGTTTACTAAGGTGTTCTTTGAATCGGCAATACCCCTAATAGCCCAATCGGATTAGTATTTTAGATTCTGAAAAATTGGAAGCAGCAATTTTCCTTCGGAATTCGTTGGAGGGGGTCTCTGGTAGTCTAAATTCAAAAAGTTGGGATTCCAAAGTTGTCGCTACCTCCGCCATCTTGATTTAAAGGGTTATTTTTTGTATCTTGAATAACTCATTTATTTTCAATTTTACAAGGAAAATAGTTTTTACAAAAGTTATTTAAAATTAAATTTCCTACAATTCCGCTTTTTTTTGTACGATCGATTTTTTCGATTTAAACCCGAAAAGAGGGGGTGAATTTTTGGTTATAGAATAACTCGTTTATTTTCAATTTTACGAGAAAAATTGTTATAAACAAAGTTGTTTAAAATTAAATTTCCTACAATTCTGCTTTTTTTTGTACGATCGATTTTTTTCGATTTATACCCGAAAAGAGGGGGTGAATTTTTGGTTATAGAATAACTCGTTTATTTTCAATTTTACGAGAAAAATTGTTATAAACAAAGTTGTTTAAAATTAAATTTCCTACAATTCTGCTTTTTTTTGTACGATCGATTTTTTTTCGATTTATACCCGAAAAGAGGGGGTGAATTTTTGGTTATAGAATAACTCGTTTATTTTCAATTTTACGAGAAAAATTGTTATAAACAAAGTTGTTTAAAATTAAATTTCCTACAATTCTGCTTTTTTTGTACGATCTATTTTTTTCGATTTATACCCGAAAAGAGGGGGTGAATTTTTGGCTATAGAATAACTCGTTTATTTTCAATTTTACGAGAAAAATTGTTATAAACAAAGTTGTTTAAAATTAAATTTCCTACAATTCTGCTTTTTTTTTGTACGATCGATTTTTTTCGATTTATACCCTAAAAGAGGGGGTGAATTTTTGGTTATAGAATAACTCGTTTATTTTCAATTTTACGAGAAAAATTGTTATAAAGAAAGTTGTTTAAAATTAAATTTCCTAAAATTCTGTTTTTTTTTTGTACGATCGATTTTTTTGTATTTATCCCTGAGAAGAGTGGGGGTGAACCTAAGTATTGTATTGTCACGTTTATTATTGATGTTGTACCGTTATTTTTTCTGTTTGTTTTTTTTTGCTGATACCTGGAATTAAAAAGAAACGTGATAATACAATGATAAGAGTTTACCCCCCACTCTTCTCAGGGGTAAATACAAAAAATCGAGCGTACAGAAAAAAAACAGAATTGTAGGAAATTTAATTTTAAACAACTTTGTTTATAACAATTTTTCTCGTAAAATTGAAAATAAACGAGTTATTCTATAACCAAAAATTCACCCCCTCTTTTCGGGTATAAATCGAAAAAAATCGATCGTACAAAAAAAAAGCAGAATTGTAGGAAATTTAATTTTAAACAACTTTGTTTATAACAATTTTTCTCGTAAAATTGAAAATAAACGAGTTATTCTATAACCAAAAATTCACCCCCTCTTTTCGGGTTTAAATCGAAAAAATCGATCGTACAAAAAAAAGCAGAATTGTAGGAAATTTAATTTTAAATAACTTTTGTAAAAACTATTTTCCTTGTAAAATTGAAAATAAATGAGTTATTCAAGATACAAAAAATAACCCTTTAAATCAAGATGGCGGAGGTAGCGACAACTTTGGAATCCCAACTTTTTGAATTTAGACTACCAGAGACCCCCTCCAACGAATTCCGAAGGAAAATTGCTGCTTCCAATTTTTCAGAATCTCAAGCCTGTTCTTCACCTAATTCGATTGGGCTATAAAGGATCCCTAATACAATGCGTAGCCTGTTCTTGCTGAGGCAGATATAGGCTTCCGATCTTTTCCGATTGTACTTACCAGTCTTAGTCTGTTTTAGACCCAAGAGATTGTTCTAATTATCTGTCCTTCTACTGTCCAATTCTTTTTAATCTCTCAATATTGTGTTACTACTGCTGCTGCCACAAAGGTGTTTCAGCCCCTTTCCTTTCAAGACTAATTACAATTTCGTTACCCTTTACCCCGTTATGTCCCCGGAACTAAGTGAGAGTAACTGTATCTTCCTCGCCTAGCTTATTCAGTTTTTCTAGGCATCTCCAGACCATTCATAGCCGCTTGGTTATTGGACATGATGATTATCTCTTGTCTGCTATAGTTTCTCTTGATGTTAAACTGAATACACTTCTCAATAGCGTCAATTTTTGCCTGAAAGAAGAGTGGGTATTTACCCAAACTTTAAGAGTGCCAGGTTCTAGGCCCATACACTCCTATTCTAGTTCCTTTTATGGTTTTGAAACAATCCGTAAACCACTAAATAGAATGTATTTCAGTTGCAAGCTCGATGGATTCTTCGCTCCCTTCTTTCTTGCAGCCCACTTTTTCATAAAACTGTATACTTCTTTCTCATTTCATCCTGGGGCATATCCCAAGTATCTTCGGTACTGAAGCTAATATACTTCCGTCTGATTACTCCGTTTCTGTTAATTCTATATCGTGTCTTTTTAGCCACATTCTCTCGCTTTAAATTATAGGGGCGAGGTTTAAGATCACCTCCATTGAGGTCGTAGGACAGGTTCTCATTGCACCGGTGATGAAAACACAGGATAGTCTCTATACTTTTGAGATATTAGCTGTCGTAGTAGCTAAACCATTTCTGTTATTCCAAGCTACAGTCCCGTAAGTAATGCATTATACATCTACCGCAGTGTGTTCGGGTTACATCCTCATCTATTATCCGTAATGTTTCTACATACCTTTAGTGCTTTTGTGGCCTTATTTACTACTATGTTTTTATTTATGTTCCAGAGAAGTTTGTTGTCTAGGATTAGGCCTAGATATTTGACTTCTTTTTTATATTCTATAGCTATCCCGTTTAATATGACGGTTTTGATATAGAATTTTCTTTTCCTTGTATTGTTTTGGTGGGGTTTTTACTAAGTCCCACCTCACGGCACCATCTTTTGATGTGTTCTAGTCCTCTTAGCGTTAATACAACTGGAACAAAATTCAAAATGCTGTAAACACTCTATGAGCAAGCGACGATCTTTTAAGAAGGGTGCATTTAATTTTGATTACGTCGAATTAACCTGTGCAATAATGAAGGTGGAAAGGTCACATTGGACACTTGTTGTAAAAAAAGTTTTGTCTTTGTGACCACTGCCAGTAAAATTTTATATTATAATTTTATTATAATTGTACTAAGAATATCGGTTATCACTGTTTGAAAAAACATTTTTTCCTTCGAAACTACGCGAAATTGGGAGTCAAAAAATGAAGATAACGAGTAAGTCTTAGAATCGTTTTACCACCTTTATGAAAATAAAAAAAATAATAAAATACCAGGAGGCGAGTGTGGTTTTTACCCGTCTACAATTTCCTTTGGGTTTTTTTGGTTACTGAAAGTAGGGTAATCTTTCAAAATATACTTTTGCTAAATTTAATAAATTTTTTCCATGCATTTTTGAACAGCGAACAAAAATATGATTTTTTATGTAAACTTTGACCATTTTCACGGACAAACGGTACATTTTGGTATACAGTGTCGGCCAGTGAACGTTTTCCAATACCTTTTGTACAAGTGCATGTGAAAACTACAGAGAGTAAGCATTAGAGCGAACAGGAAACGAATATTATCAGTATTGCCCGTTTATACGGCCCGACCGCGTTATAATTAATGTTGGCTAACTCTCTGTGGTTTTCATATACAACGCGTATTGAAAAGTGTTCGATAGATGATACTGTATCTGCAGGGTGTTAGTATAGCGACCGACAATGCTCTTCCCTAGAGAGCTCTCGTTAATTGATGAATTTTAATATAGGAACATGAACCCTTAAAGGGCTTAGTTACCGAGCTACAGGGTGTTGAAAGTTTGAAATCAACATTCAAAATATGCTCTTTAAATTATATTTGGAAAAACTAACTTCCGAAAAATTTAACCAGTGGCGCGCTATCAAGATTAGTTGCAACTGTTCCCCCTATTTTTTTACGCCACTGGAACAAACATTTGTTTAATTTCTCTGATCATTTTTGGTTAAAAAATAAAAATCTTTTAGAAATTTGTTTTTAAACAGAAGTGTGAATGTACTTAAATAATTTGCAATGATTCAATATTTCTAAGTCAAAATTTTAATAGTTCGTGTATTTGACAAGATCTTGGTAGATCAAATTTGAAAAAAGATTTAAAGACGTTTTGATTTATTACACATTTTGAATTTTGATTTAAAACTTTTAACACCCTGTATCTCGGTAATTAAGCTCTTAAAGGGTTCATGTTCACGTTCCTACATCAAAATTTATCAATTAACAAGAACTCTCTGTGGTAGAGCGTTGTCGGTCAAATATACTAACACCCTGTATAAATTTGGTCAAATCGACTTATTTTAAGCTCTACAATACGTGATAGGTCCTTGTCCTAACAATTTTAGCTCGCCCATTAACAAACATTAATGAAGTGTAATACGTGTTGCCTATAGGTTGGAATCGTTAACTAGAAAATAAATTCATTATATGCAGGGAATTTAGTAAAAATTGTTGCAGGAATATTACTTTAAATGCAATACCGTCGTTATAATGTAATTTTAAACCAGAACTTTGGCAATCAGTTAAATTAAAAAAAGTAAAATATATTCCTAAGAGCTTTTTTCCTGAAAATAAATTCCGACGATTAATATCGACGTTGGCGTCGGCGTCTTTAGGTCTAGACCTCACAGGAGAGCATAAAATGTACTCGAACAAAACTCGAGAAAAGTGACACAACCTTGTCTGGAAAATAAAAATTATGGCTCTAAATTAAAACATTATTTTATTATATTATTTTATTATATTTATATTGTAATAAATTATAAAACAAAACTTTCTCAACTATTATTGTTGATTAAGAAATGATAATTCTGATTACACAAAGTAATCATTTCCGTATCAGATCCTTATCTGACATCACAAAGTATTCATTCCTTATTATTTTAATAAAATGATGTGTGTCATGAAATTTTAAGCATTAAATAATTAACTACAAAATAACGGTCATGTTAATTTAATAAATTATAAAAACTAATTAAAAATAGGTAGCAGCGTGTTATAACCATATAAAAAAGAATGTATTGCTAATTTCATACTCGTATGATTTACAGTATTCGTTTGCAGCTCGTACTCGTACATTCCTTGCTCATCGTTAAACAATATTTTATATTAAAAATAATGAAAAACAATAAACTCTGAAAGCCATGTGTCACATATCCGATAATACACATAAGCAAAACCATAATTACAACTATAAGATATATTTTAATTTTAAGGAAAAATGTGGCTCATCCAGATTATTATTGTGGCGGCATCCATCAAACATTTTGTGTAGGGCAATAAAAGGCCCAATAGCTGTTACCCTCCAATTGTAATGATAGTCATTTAACTTTTATAATTGAAGGGCCGGCATATATAGGTCACTACGGCCTACAGTCGAGCCGAGGTCACTTAGCCATCAAATCCAGTTAATTGGCAACCATTTTCCCTTTAATGTCTAGAAATACATATATTGACAATTAATGGCCTATTGATGGGAAGTTAACGGGAAGTTGCAGGCATTTTACCATATTAATACTGACTGCTGATTCGGTAGTACCTCTTTGCCCAATAGTACCTTTGGAATTATAAATTCTATATTTAAACAGAAAACATTCTCCAATATAGAATATTGTAAACGTTTTATTTAATTCAGCTATTATAAAAGAGAAAAGTATCTCCTACAAAGAGTATATTCATAAAATATTCTAAATTAACAATATGTAAAAGTAAGAAATTACAAAAAATACTGAATAGTGAATACCAGCAATCATAGTACATGTCCACTCGTTGATTATCCAGCAAGCGATCATCGCTGTCTCCATTTATGAACGAGGGACTGTTGGAGTTGAATCTGCGACCCTTAATAACCTTTTGACTTTTACCATGGATTTACCCACTACAGTTACTTACCCTTCATAAGGCCATTAACAACCAACATAATGCTGGGCCACTATCGAAAGGCCAAAAGGAGGCTTTTATTATTTAATCGTTGCAGTTATTTTTCCTTCAATTACAGCAACATCCCTGCAATTCATTGTTTGTTGGGGGGTAACAAGTACTCCTTTGGCTAATAGCACAACAGGCATTGCATTTTAGTAAGCAAAGCCTAAGTTAGAGGGTTGAAAATAATTTTCTATTTTTGCCGTTTTTTTTTTTTGATATAATTTAATGCCTCTTCTAATAATAGCCAAAGGAGCAGCTGTTTTCTGAAGGGGATGTTGCTCGTATTATTTGTGACATGGATTTGGGATTTTATTGTTTTATTTATTTTATGTCTTGGTTACTTTTGTGTTTCGAATTATTTTCCTATTTTAATAGTATAATCATTTAATGTATATCTTTAAATTTTAAGAATTATTGCAATGGAAAGTCCTATTTTGTTTTACGATATGGTTATAAACTGCTTCTTAGAAACTCGTGATTCCTGTCTATATTAAATGCTTTAAAAAAAAACATAATCATCGTTTCATGGCTTATGGCATTAGTCATTAGCAGATGAAACTCGCAATTAAAATTAAAATAGTCTTCTAGAGGCTTTACGGTTTTGGGGCAAAGTTTCTAGTGATGTGAAAGGTGAAAGGAACATTATTGCATACCTATAATATGTTCTTTATTTTCATCAGATTTTTTCCGAACCTTATCTGAAAGGTTTTTACAATATTTATTCTTCTTGCCAGCGTTTCTTAACGTTAATTTTGCAACTTTTTGCTATAGCTTTCGACTTTTGAGCCTCAAAATTTATTTGACAACAATTTTTAAGAGCTGATAAATTTGGATACAACAAACTATTATGATACAAAGTTTAAATTTTGGCTGTATAAAGGTATCAACTTCTGAGGATTAATACAACAAATAGAATGTAAATGTAAAATGCAGAAAAATATAAAAACTTCTAGACTACAAGGATATTTTATGCAATTTATACGTCTACATGTCTGCTTAAAATCCGCAGGGAATAAAGAATACGTGCCTGACTAGCCGTGATGTAATAAAATGGATACGAGAATGGTCCCAAAAAACGTGACCTTGGCATCCTTGGTCAACAGACCTGTAGTCGCCTGGAACTATTAAATCGTTTTAATTTTTTTTTGTATTTGGCATTGTTATTGTCTTCATGAGAACAAAACGACTAATGCAAATGTATTTATAGATTTTTAGACAATACGTATTCGGAAAATAAGAATTTTATAGTTTTTTAGTACTCTAGGAAAGTGAATATTAGGTACGAGGGAGACTAAAACAGTTATCTTTCTATAACAATGAAACAAAAGATGTTTTATTTATTTTTCATCGCACTTGCGTCACCTGTCATGTAACGACTTGATTTCGTAAAAATAATCTAAGATAGACCTGTCAAATTTATTTTCTCTTGGCATTTTAGGAGGCTAATATTATATAGGTACCTACATACGTTTGTAACTTTATTTTTATGTTTCCGTATACAATATTCATGTGTTTAAGAAAAAATACCGTGTAGGAATAGTTTTCTTATTTTTGGTTACTTATCCAAACTGTTCATGTAAGTCAGCACTCACAGAACTACTCATTTTATTGTGAATGAATATTTCTTTTGAAAATTATGAAAAATTAATTTCTAATTTTGTTTTTACCTCTAATTTCTTCTATAAACACAACAATATAATATACATTGCGATTTACTGCACGTTTTTCTGCAAATTCTATTCTAAAAATAAAACTAATTTCGTCACAAGGGGATGTCTTATATAAATTACAATAAAACATGTAATGCTCACATTTTTTGAGTGACAAATGATTACTTACAAGTATTTGTAAAATGTCCCGCTAGAGGGTGTATTACTTAGCTTAGCTTTTCAAATTTCTGAATAAAAAAAGGATAAATTAGATTTATATTCGCAGGATAACTTAAAAAATTGCCCCACGTTGGGCGCCATTTTTTCAATCCACCCTTAAACAATAGCCCCACATTGGTAAAAGTCCTTTTGTAGCATTGAAACTAAATTGTGTGTGGCTCATGTTACCTTCTTTTAGATTTCTACAATGTAAATTGTACTTAAGAGGTGATTTTGCTCAAATTGCTGATACTGCGTGGATTCATAAATTGACCAGGACAAATGAAATCAGAGTAGCTTGACCGGTTCATGGGCCAAAGTTTACTTTACGATAAAATGAAAGATATTACAATACGATAACGACAAAAAAATGTTGAGAGCCACCAAGTTTTTGAGTGCCACCAAGTTTTTGAGTAACTTGGAAAACTTATCTGATTTGATATGTCCTGTTTAATTGAGTCAGTCTCTGGTACTTAAAGTTATCTGTCTGAGTTTTGGCAAATAAAAGAAAGTGAGAAAATTTAATACATTTAATTAAAATAATAAGAATGAAATTTTACATATAATAAATTAATAGTTAGTTAGTGATTAAATCTGAATAGAAAATAAAATTGACTGATAGTTTATATGAATGAATAACATTTACTGTTAGGTACTGAGGTAAATATTAATTTTCCCGACCATGTGGCATTCTAGTACGGTAAGTACGGTACTTATTCCCTTTTGTATGTCGTGTCGTGGACAATCCGCCTTAAGGTACTTCGATACTTGGGGCTTGGAGCTTGGAAATTGGAGAAACTACATAACTCGGACTTCTTGTTTCTTAGAGCTGGGATCTTAGAGCTTCCTCGAGCAACAACGTAATTCGGTACTACCTATTTCTCAGAGCTTAGATCTTAAAGCTTCCTGGAGCAACTAGGAGCTTCTCGACTTCTTGGGGCTTCTATGAGCTTCTTGGAGGAGCTTGGAGCTTCTTAAAGCTTATTGGAGGATCTTAAGCTTCGTGGAGGACCTTGGAGTTTCTTAAAGCTTATTGAAAGAGCTTGGAGCTTCTTAAAGCTTATTGGAGAAGCTTGGAGCTTCTTAGAGGAGGATCTTAAGCTTCGTGGAGGAGCCTGGAGCTTTTTAAAGCTCCTTGGAGGAGCCACTGACAATTATCTCAACGTTAACATACAATAAACACATAAAAGACAGATAATTACTAGCAACTAATTTAATACATTTATCGGCACAGCTAACACGTTGAATTCGAACACCAAAAAGACCGGTTGAATCGAAACGAATCGGTTTTATGAGGACTGGTTGCCCAAAGAAACTCTATGGACTGTGCGCAGACCGTGCGCAAACGGTGCTTTGTAAAAATCGAAGCGAAGCGAGCAGTGGTCGTCGTTTAAGTTGTGTTACGAGGGGTTATGGAGAAATCGTTGTTAAAAATAAATTTGAAATTAATTTAAAATTAATTTCACGTTACACTCAGTACGTAATTATTTTTATGCAGGCAGCTGTTGTTACTGTAGTGTTATTTAACGTATGATTGGCCATGAGCTTCTCAGCTGAAGATTGTATTCGGACATTTTTTTGAAGGTGGTGGACCAGATTAACCCATTGCATGGACTATAATTTTATTTCTGGATCCCAGCGATAAACTCAACTTAAGGAAAAAGTTAGGGTTTACATTAAAATAATTCAAATTATTTTGAAAAATTTGTTGCCTAAGCAGTTTGTGTTTATTTCTTGTCGCAAAATACTTCACAAAATACATAATAATGAATACATGGAACTTAAATGGGTAGAATTTTAATAGACAACGCTCAATTGTTTCTATCGTGGCTAGGTATAAGAATGTTTTTTTTTCAGATTGATTTTTTAATTTGAAACGTTTTTCATTTTTGAATTATTTCTTTCAACTGGCATTGATAAAAATTTGCTGCAAGATGCAATGATGCGATATCAGATTTTTAATTATTTGACTACTCCTCTGCCACTTTTGCTGTTAAACACCTACCTTTTCTTTATTTTTATTTTCGAAATGTCTTAAGAATGAAATCAGCAAAATGTGGGAGGTCAACAACAAAACACTGACATAGTGGGAGTTAAATTAATAATCCGGAAATCAACACAAAAATAACAATATATATAAAAACTTACTATGGATATTATCTCATGAACAAAATAAAATATTAAAATTGCGTGAACCAATTCCATTTTTTTTATTTCTATCATATCCTTAACTTCCATATGTCATTCTCCTCTCATTCGTAACTATAACCAATACAATTGACACATCAGTGAAAAGATAATTTTATTAACAATATAACTGTTAATTGCGTTATCTTTGAATTTAGCGCCCTTTAACGGGTATAAAACGTTTTGTAAAGCTAATTTTATTAGTGATTTTATGAACAACGTAACAAAACATAAATGAATGAAATAAGAATAATCGTTGCTATTAAATTTAAGATTAAATAAATAATTTAAATTTAATCGCAATTAACCAATATAAAGGCGTTTTTTTATAACCTTACTACAACATACTTGGTTCCAGTATTGTGATTACTCTGGTGACGTCACACATACCGTGGTAACGTAACATTTGTCAAATTTTATTTAAGTTAGGAATTTTTAAACCATTCATTTAGTTTACACCGATATTCAATTAAGAAAGGGAGAATGTATTATAGGTTAATTAGTTTAGGGCATTGTTGAATTCAACAGAAAAGCAAAAAAAATCATAGTGGACCTTTTACAAGTGCTTTAGACACAAGAAAGAGCTATAGGAAAGGAAGCACTAGGTATTAGCGAGTTAACACTTTAGAAGGTACTAAAAACCGGTACATAGCAAAACAGAACTTAATACAATTCACAATGAAATTAAAAATAAAGGAATTGTAAATGTAGGAAAAACTAGAGTCTATGGAAAACTTTAAAACATAAATTTAAGAACGAAATGAATCTGGCGGGATACAAATATAAAATTAATGAAACATGGCTCTGCATGTAGGTGTAACGGGGATGGCTTTATTCCTAATGCAGAATTAATTTTTTCTTTAAAATCTAAGAAATGTGCTTATCATGACAACATGAATACTGAAATGTTTATTAAGTGTTTAAAAGAAAAATTATGTGAATTTAACCTCATTGAGAACAAATGGGGTATTTGTAAAAAATTATACGATAATCGCATTGCTGGAAATGGTCACAGTAATGAAGCTGTAAGAAGCATGTGGAGTGATGCTTTAAATGTTGCTACACCAAAAATTTGAAAAAAAATCAAAAAATATGTCCAAAAAAACAGAAAACACAATTTCCGATTGGTGGGAAAGATAACATATTACAACTTCCAACCAAAAGAAGCAAGTATTTATTGTTATTTGTGATATAATAACAATAATTTTCCATCTATATATTTTAATATAAATAACAGTATCAAGTGGATATCCCTAACTTTGGAAAGAAAAAAGAGGTCTTGTCACTTCAAAATATCCTGGAGCCCCCTCCCTCGTCGTTCCTTGTGGTATTAAACTAAGTCTGGGGGAGAAGGGGGTTCTGGTCTTTTTGATAATACGCTTTAGTACCTATAAAAAGTTAGGTTTAAAAATTTGAGACTCTACACTTGTTTACTTTAATTGAGAGGTAGTTCTAAACAATAAATAAGATTGTACATTGTTTTAAGAGTTTCAATAAAATATTAGTTTTATTAGCAAAAATAATAATTTACCATTATATTTATCACTTATTTGAGCATACTGTAATGTGTGCCATTTCATTATTCAGTCATGTTCTAATACTCCAAGTCCCTCTCTGTATTATATGGCCTTTGAGGCTCAACTTGTCCGATTATTATACATAATTAAACCCCTTAAGACCAAACCTATGTGACGACTATGGTGGAGACACTTTCGCGAACATTCCAGAGTCAACGAGATACTATTTGTAGTCTAAATATAACGTGATAACGTTTCTGGTACATTCTAGTAATTTTGGTGGAGGAACATTCTAGACCACCAATTTGTATATAAATATTGGTGGATGAGCCATCAGAATCAGTTATTTTATGGACAGTGAAGATAAATAGTAATTAGTAGATAGACAGTGGTGAATATAAATAGCGAACGATTCAAAGACATTCGAAATATATATAAATTAAAATAGTAGTGTTATAAAATAAATAAGTGTTTAAATAAATTATTGATAAATAAACTGTTGTTTTAAAATAAACAAACACCACAATACAGTTATTAGTACAAGTTTCATCTATTTTTATTTCTATGTCTTCTACTTAAACATCTGATTTTTATTTTTACCATAATCGACTAAAACATAGAGTTTTTAATTTATAATTTAAGAGATGCAATTGCTAAAAGGTCTGTTCCAACAACATTCAGAAACCAGTCAATGACGCCAAGATTTTGCACAGTATATAATTTTACGGTCGAAATAATCAACTGCGCAGAATCGTGGTGTCAGTGACTGGTTTCTGATCGCTGTTGGAACAGACCTAATAATGTTTAAGGATAAATCAGCTCATACTGGTTATTTTAAAACTAATCTTTAAATAGTAACTTTACCCTCGTGCACTATTCGGCGAGATGTGCGACAGTTAGCATTATTAGGAAATAATATGGTCTACTTACGGTTTCTCTTCCATTTTATATATTATTAGCACTTACAAGTTTTCTTATAAAGCCAAACAAATCCTGGGAAAGTCACAACTCGTCACAGTAGCTACACCCAAATAAACTTTTGATTTGACAAGACAGAGTCGACGCAGGTTGTGTAACGTTTTTTCCGATAGATATACCAACACCAATATTGTGAAATTGGTCGAATCGAACAGTTCATAAAAATCGTAGTGCCGGCCGGGCAAACACGATGTAATTTAAAATGTTACTTTTCGCTCAGGTGACAACATGTGCTTGAGAAAAGTATGATTGAAATAACATTAATTTCAACTTAATGTGCAGAAAAAAGTGCCAATGCTTGTAAATATGGCTATAAACTTTAAACTAAACTGATTATTATGCAATTTTTATTTGGCGCATTTTTGTACCATAATTTCAAGTTTCCGCTATATGATTGTTTGCTGGGAACCAAAGCTTATAAAGAAATTCCTTAAACGTATTTTACCCATTAAATTACAAATACAATTAGGTTTCAATTGAAGAGTCACGCTTTAGAATACGTAATTTTTTATCCCGCTAGAGGGCGCTATATTCAAAAGCAACTCAATACTGCTTATTTATCCATAAAATTATCTTTTCAATGCAGATGTGTCCTACTTGATATTTTTCCTATTTAAATTGTATTGGTTAGAAAGAGACGAAAGGAAAATAAATAACGCATAATAGTTGAAGATATGATAGAAAGGTGTCCGCTTGGATAAAGACTCGACCTGATTAAAGATATTTTTGATATTTTCGTTTATTTAGGAAATATGGCCCATTGCAAGTTTTTAAATCAATAATATTGAAATATTATTAACATTACCAATATTTTTTTAGTAATACATAATATATTTTTCTTTTTGTTGCAGGTGAGTCTCCAGAATTATTATTTTATAATATATAGCACGGTAAGTTTTAACTAAAGGAAAAGTAATAACTAAGCTAGTCACAATCGTCCAGTTCTTTTGAAACATTTATTTCGTGGTCGCCATGTATTGTTGAATCTATCATTACATTCATGTGCTTTCTATTTGAGTTTATTTTCTTTTAAAGAAAATTAATTTAAGACTCGTAACATAAACTTTCTACTTCTAAAAAGAATATTATTGGTATGCGATCATGGCAATTAAGCTAGACAGGTTAATATGAATTTTAATGACAAAATATATAAGCATAAATTTCTATATATAAACCATCTGACATAATCAAAATGTATATTAATATAATAGAAAATGGTCTTGATATCCTTGAAGATATCAGATATTTATTAGAGGACGCCGAACGCCAAGTTATAAACAAATGTTTTATATTTAAGTTTTAAAATATTTTCAAAAATACTCATATCTTTATATTAAATGAAGGGACAAATATCAATTTTATATTATATTCATATAGGTAGGATTTTTTTCTGCATTTGAATTGAAAAACATACCAAGTTATCTATAAGAAATATAGAAAAATCTGGGTATTCTGTAGAATAAATAAGAGTGCAGAATTAAGTGTTTTTGGTATAATTTATAGTATCTACGTAGGTATCAGTAGTTATGATTAGCCAGTTCTGGTCCAAGGTCAAAGGCAATTGATGTAATTAGTAATTACCCTAAGTACCCACCCCCCACCCTTAGCGCAATTAGCAAGTACCTCCCAATTACTCTGTAAACCATGTAATGAGTGTAATTACATAGTAAGTACTTTTCAATTACCTTATACAGCATGTGTAATGATTATCGTAAGTAGCTCTCATTACTCCATACACATTGAAATGTAATGAGTGTAGGTATCTTGTATATATAGTAATTGCTGTGCATGTCATGAAGTGTAATAAGTTTAATCTAAGTACCTCTCCGTTATTACTATTGTAGCGTACAGAGCGTTTTGTACCCTAAGTACATTCTAAATAATAGGCATAATTGTTTTTCATAAATGGGGGATGAAGTCCGCACATCCTTCACTCTCAACCTCCAAGATTAGAGTGAGGAACCCACAGAACACTTACTCTTAGAACGATATCTCCCATGTTAAAAAAGGATGATAGAGTTTTTAGCGGCACCTGGTGGACGTGGTTGATTTTTTTTTCAATTAAGTCCTTGTCTGGTAAGAGGCCATATGAAAGAAGAGAAAATAATAAAAAGAAGAAGAGAAGAAAAGCGCGGGGCTATTCAAATTTGACAGTAAAAATATCGCTATAATAAAGCAAAAATTCAGTTTGTGTGAACAAATCTTAATTTGGCTAACAGTTTTTAGATAAAAAAACAAGAATATTCAAAAAATAAATTTATTAAAGAATATATATAATACAAATCCAATATTTAAAAAATGTAATGTATATGAAAATTGTATTATGTATGAAGTAGCTGGATGGCTGCTAAATATTCCAGGATACAACACTGTTCATCATTTTGTGAAGAACTTTAGCTGTGAAAAAAGAAAGACAGTATAAGTACAATCTCATTAAAATAAATGGACTAATAAAAAATTATAAGTCCGAGGAATACTTTATTTTTTAATAAGTCCAACATCTACAATACAGGTTTGCAATCCCCCAACGTCATGAAACAGAAAATACACAGTATATGTCGCGTTTGAGAATCCACATCGAATGCATCTTTGATCATGTCATTCAGTATACGTAAATGTAATGGAACAGATGTGTCCGATGTGGATAAAAAACGCTTGAGATGTAAAAAATGCATCCGATATGGATTCTCAAACGCGGCAAGTATAAAATAAATGAGTAGAGTACTAACTTTCCTTCTCGAAAAGAAGTCCAACATATATTATTAGTCTACTTCTTCTTCGACGATACAGCTTGGCAACCCCAAACGTCATGAAACAGAAAATACACAGTATAAGTATAAAATAAATGAGTAGATTACTAACTTTCCTTCTCAAAAAGAAGTCCAACATGTATTATTAGTCTGCTTCTTCTTCTTCTTCGATGATACAGCTTTGCAACCCCAAACCTCATGAAACAGAAAATACACAGTATAAGTATAAACTAATTAATTGGATAAATATATGCTAGAACAGTGTTTCTTAACCTTTTCGATAAGTCTCTTAATGCAAACTTTTATAATTAAATCTGCGGTTTGTTTTAATAGTATGATTTTAATGCAACATTCTGGGAAACTGAAAATGAGGATAGATGACATTCAATTTTTTTTACTTTTAGGTCATTTTCTTGAATTCCTGAGTTATATCCGTGAAACACAGTTTAAGAAACGCTGTACTAGAATTCGAAACAAATTGGTTCTAGTAGTATTCAAAACTTACCACTAGTAGCACATTTTGTCTTCAAGCGTTTAGTTGAAGACAAAGGAGTAATCAAACTACTTTGATTAACACTTTCGTCTAAATCTTCCGCTAAATATTTTCTCTTGAAGAAGTAGAAGGTGTTTGATCAACATATTCAATTTCAACGTTATTGGAGCAAAGTCCATCCGCTTCTCTTCCAGGAACTGCTGGGAGGAATAGCGTTGGAAATGCATCATGTGTTAGACCTCGACGAGAGCCAACTACTTTATTTTTATCTTCAAAATGTTTATGACATACTACAAAGGTGGAATAAATTTGTAGTTTTGTTTTATTATTAAATCTTGGAAAACGAACAGCAAGTGCCCAAATTTCAAATAAATCGGGTTCATTCCTAGGGTGGGGCAGGCGATGCATCTGGTTGTCCACATCAAGGCAATTCGGTACACAACATTTTCTATAATTACGCATCTTTATGGAAAAGCACGAAATAACAGCGGAAAAAGCACAAGATAACAGTTCAAAACGCACAAATTTATAATGGAAAAACAAGCTCACTAACAGTGGTCAACTAAATCAATTAAGCAAATTGGAAATGAAAACACAACTGAACACAACCAAGTCACCAATATAAATAAACACGTTTGGTTTAAGCCAAGACGCCATGACACCCCCACAAAAATCAATATTCACCTGTCATTTACACTCCCACCACCTACCCCACCACCCGACTGCAGCGCCCCACGCGGACGTAGTTGATTGATCCCAGGCCTGCGCATACCAGTTTCCCACCCCTGGAAAAACCGGCCGGGCGCAAGTATACATGGCATGAATATCGAAGCAGATTAGTAAATGTGAGGGATTTAGTTAGCAAGTACTTCCCAATTACTCTGTACCCGTACTGTAATGAATGTAATTGCTTTTTAAATGGAAAACGTGTAGTTCCGGAAAATTATTAATCGTTGAGATCTGCATGGGCGCTGATGGTTCATATATGCCACCAATGCTCATTTTTCCAAGAAAAAGTTTAAAGCCTGAGCTGCTTGACGGTGCTCCTCCAGCAACATGGACAGAATGTAGTGAAACAGGGTGGATACAAGCTGAAATATTTTAAAAATGGATTGAAAAGTTTATTATTTGGTCACGAGCATTCAAGAATAATCCAGTCTTGCTACTTCTAGACGGCCACTAGACACACACAAAAAGCCTACAACTCCTAGAGACTGCAAGAGAAAATGGAGTTATCCTCCTGTGCTTTCCACTGCACTGTACCCACAGGCTACAACCGTTAGATGTGGGGTTTATGCGACCTCTTAGTGCCTACTACGCAGATGAAATAAACAATTGGCTGCGGTCGTATCCTGGGCGTGTTGTTACACACTACCAAGTCGCATCTCTCTTCGGAAACGCCTTTTTAAGAGCTGCTACAATGAATACTGCCATAAATAAATTTAGAGCGACGGGTATCTGGCCAATTAATCAAAATGTATTTACAGAAGCTGATTTTTTAACTGCGGCCACAACGGACATAGAACTTGACAATTTGGATGAAACAACTTCAAATCAAAAAATTAGGAAAGCATCACCACAGCCAGGGCTTTCAAATTCATCGGAATATGATCATTTAGATGAAACAGCTGTAGTGCAAAATTTGAGAAAAGCATCAACCCAGCCAGGGCCTTTAAATACATTGGAATGTTATCATACAGATAAAACAGTTAATATTCAAAATATCAGAAAATTATCACGGCAGCCAGAGCTCTCAAGTACAGTTGATTATGATGCTTCCTCACCTGGTCCATCCACTATTGACACCAGTTTCAAGTTTTCGCCGCCTAGCGAAATCATGGCAATTCCCAAGACTGATATCAAGAAAAGACTGTCGACTAAAAAAAGGGGAAAAACTGTTGTGCTAACAGATTCTCCCTCTAAAAATGAACTTATAGAAGCAAGTTTAGAGAAAGAGAACCAGTTATCAGAGGCAAAAAAAGAGGAGAAGAAGAATATTATGTCATAGCGATAATGAAGAACCCAGCGCAAAACCTGCTAAAAAGAAGCGTAATAAAAAAATTTGCAATAAAAGTAATTCTCAATATGCAGAAAGCTAAGACAGTGACACATCAGATGTTGAATGCTTATATTGTGGATACTGGTATTCTCAATCAGACGAAGGATGGATAACATGTGGATCATGTAAACAATGGGCTCACTATTCTTGTGCTGGTGAGGACGATAACGACGAAGAATCCAGCCATATTTGTGAGTTATTCATTAATCATTTAAATACATAGTCCATTTTGCCCCTAGTCTGTGCCCAATCTGCCCCATACGCCGGGGCAAAATGGGCATTTACCATATTTTTTCATTGTTCTGAGTCACATTTGTTTTGATGTTTGGAGACTCAGTTTTGTTTGTATTTAAACAATACATGTTTCATTTCTTATCTCGCATTTAATTTTTGCTTTATTCTAAAAAACAACGATTTTACCAGATATATTTGTTAAGAGGCCCAATATGCCCCGGTTTCCCCTACCACTCCAATTTGATAGATGGCAGCACATCGCCTCAGAATTTTACCATTGAGTTTCCCATCTATTCACTTTCACCTAATCTATGAGTATAAGGTAGGGTTGTTAACTTTTTGATAAGTTAATAAAGGTAGGGTTGCTTAAAAAAAAAAAAGATCCTCATCAGCCTATATTTTTTTAATAAACTCCTGGTCCTCACCTTAAATTTATATAAAACCAGGTCCTTTTGATGAACATGTGCTGTAAAAAAGGACACTATTTTTTTTTATCAACTGCCATGTATAAATTGAAATATGAAAAAATTGTTATAAAAATTTAAGTACAGTTTGGCTGACAATTTTAAGTTTTGTCTTCTACAATCGCTTCAAAGTCCATAATGGAATTCCACTCCAGACATTGTGAGCGATCGACGATCGACCAAAATTGGCTTCGCAAACGACTTGTTGGCCACCCCTGTTCTATAGGATATCAGGAGTATACTTTAACAATTATTATTGTATTACTTAAACCACACTTGATCGTAAAAATAATATATATTAAGTACACGTATGTTAATAATATTTAAAAAACTTAGCTTCGTCTTTTTCGACAAAATTCGGTGGATCCTAATTCCTAATATAAACTAATTTGTTGCTCGAGAATTATAAATAATTTATTAAAAAAAAAAGAAATAACAAAATTACACACTTATTGTTAAGAAATCGTTTCGGGCGCATACTTCTCAGTCGGTGGAAGTTTTAATTAACTTGGTTTTAAGGCTTCAAGGCCGAAAGCGTAATATAAATGGCAAATACATTTTAGCAAGTTTTTATGATAATTTTATTTACGTAGAGGCACCGTTTCCATCAAGAACTTTTATAACATAACATTGTGTAACGAGATATAAATAAATATGAATTCACGTATTTGCCTAAAAATGTCAACAAATAAAATTAAGTGTTTCGTGGAAAACGGAAATGGACGCAATGTAAAACAAAGTATGTTTAATTTAATTAAATTATATTAACATGCACAAAAAATGCATATTTCTGGTAAAGAATGAAGATGGAGAACGTAATACATATTATTTCAAAAAAATGTCTTTATGGACTAAAAATATACTTTTATTTCATATTTTCTAGGACTAAAATGGTACTTTTACTCCCTAGAGATTAAAAATACAATATACTTAAGAGTACTTTTTCTCCCTAGGGATTAAAAGTACTACAATATACTCATAACTCATAACATACAACTGAAAATACAATACATATAATACAATACTATAACAACCTTGCACTGACATCGTCCGGTCGGACTAAAATCTTTTCCCTCAGGATGAAAAGTGTCACTTCAGTCCCTTGGTGTATAATATACAATTTTTATTCAAATACTTTTAAAATTGACAAAAATTCAAAAACTGCGGTACCATGGCGATTCCGATGAATTGAAAATGTGTCAAAAGTATGATTCCTAACATACTATCCGCTTAGAGAAGGATCCGGTTAAATTTGAGTTCAAAAAAAGAGGCCCGACTATGTGGTTTCCCAAAATACCTGCCCAGGCATTTATTTTTAATGGGAACTGTGTATGTTTTTCACGAAACATGTGAGGTTTTATGTCACTCCAATACCTCACATTTTGAGTATTAATATTTCCATTAAGGAAGAAAGTACTTTCGTCACTAAAACAAATTGTCCTTACGTAGTATTGCTGTTGGAGAATTTTAGTGGACATATTTTCACAGAATTCCAGCCTTCGGTCGGGGTCGTCATCTAAAAGTTGATGCACCATTTTTAATTTGTATGGGTGAAATTTGTTTTTGGTCAACACCCTGTGTACTGTACTATGACTGACACCAAAGGTAGACGCTACTTGGGCTGTGGAAGAAGTAGGGTTTACTACAATTTCTGCAACTATATCAATTTGTTTATCAATACCAATATTTGGTCGACCCGATCGTTTGGCATCATGAACACTACCTGTTTGTTAAAAACTTATGAAAATGCTCCCTCAAATATAGGGCCCTCGGGGTATCTTTCATTAAAAATGTGTTCCGCCGCATGAAAATTATTTCCACTTTCACTAATAATTAAGATAGCTGTTACTTTGTCAGCTAGAGCACGTACCATTTTGTTTATGTAGATACTTAAACGTCTCTTTAAACAATAATTAAACTAAAAATTCAAGATAGTATTACCTGTAAAAACGTCAATTCAAAATTTCATTTTTTTGACAATTAACCATAGGCGGACTTTTGAATCTTTATTAATTAAAAGCGAAACTCAAATTTTAGTGTTTATTTATTTTAAATATCAAAAACATCGTAAATTCAAAAAAATAGTATAATTGAATAGGTATTCTAAATACCTTTCAAACGAGGTGCCACTTGATATGAGGTCCCATTTAATATTATTCGGATCAGTTGCCTGGTGACGTCACCTATGCCTATTACGTCACCTGTTACCACTAGTATAGAAGCTTACAATAGTTCATTTTCACCCCCCAAATTTCATCAGTCTAAGTATAACCATTCAAAAGAAAAGAGGGGGGAGAGGTCTTTTGAGAAGCACTGTATAAACGTGTTTTAATTTTTACCTGTAAGCATTTAGAACGTTCTCACAATATGAGGTATACGTGCTGGGTATATGACTTTTAGTATCTTCTAAGAATGCCCTGTTATAGCACGTGCTCAGTGTATACTTTTTAGAATATACTTTTAAAGTATGTACTAAATATGTTCTAAGAACATTCTAGAAAGAACATACCAAAAAAAAACTTAAACAGAATGTTCTTAGTGTATTCATAGAACATTGATGTTATGTGGGATAATAGAATATACAAATAAAAAATAACTAAAAACCAAGCTTACTCGTAACAGTTAAGCCGTCATCTCTCCGGACACGTCGTGGATGCGTGACCACTGGCCGTGTCCCCAAGGGACTCATCCGACTAGCGTTTAACCCTCGACGACGTGAATTAGTGAATGAGAATATAAGTAGGACCTTCAAATGGATGGTACAATAAGCCGCAGGCTGCAGTGCAGCCAGACTATAGACATATTAAAGTATTGTTTAGAATGGGAAAGAAGTACACACTCAGTGGTTAAATGATTGGGTTGAATTGAGGAATTGAGTACTCAAGTGTGTATATATATAAGTGTTTAATACAATTTGGCTAGCGCTTTCGACAAAACATTGTCATCTTCAGGCCGTCCTACAAAGTTTAAAATTTAATACGAGAAGTAAGGGTGAAAGAATTACCTTACGTCAATAGATATCTATCCAGAGTTAAAATGGAATAAAAATACATGGGTTAAAACATTTTTGAAAAAGGGGGTGTTGAAAATTAGCAAAACACACCCTTATATTTCGTATTTTACAAATACATTGGGGTCTATTCTGTAACAATTCCTTTATATTTAACGGCCTTTAAAAATATTTTCTTCTTTACTTCTGTCATTATTTAAACGGATCTTTAAAATACATTAGAGGACTATCTTAAAGAAATCTGTTTAAATAATGATAGAAGTAAATTAACGAATACGAAAGTATTTTTAAAGGCCGCCAATATTTTTAAAGGCCGTTAAATATAAAGGAATTGTTACAGAAAAGACCCCTATATCAGTTAAAATTTTTTTTTAAATTTTAACGGTACATCGTACCTATTAGACAGTGGATAAATGACACATAGACAGACTGACACATGACATAGGCGTAAGGAGGGAGTGTTCGACATTGGTTCTGGAGTTAACCGATCCATGTGATCTATACTTATTAAAAAATGATAGAATGGTTGAAAAGTTGGAAAGGGTATAATAAGTTTCTGCAGGACATGATCCACACAGCGGTCCAGAGAGACTTATTATAATGGTTTGGGGGAACTATTGTAGCTTCGAATTTTTAGAGTAGAGGAAGGGCAATGACTCTAGATCCATACTAGGCCAGAGAACTTGAAGGTGATAGACGTGACTAGACCATGATCCATACATGGCTATTAGTCGAAGAGTGAAGGGTAAATTAGAAAAAAGATAAGAATAGAGAGAGAATTTTGCCGAAAAGTGAAAGGGGTATAGACAAGACAAATTACTGCCTAGATCCGTACTAGGCAGTAACAAAGATAGTGAAAACACGTTTTTCGCCTTTTACGACACAGCTGTGTGCTGGGTTACCTATTCTATAACCGAGTAACCACGGTGAATAGGAATAAGTGTAGTCCAGGTTAGGGTCAGACTCCAAAACCAATAGCGGGTCCTCCTGATTAGTTACCTAGTGAATTTAACAATTATGAAATATAGAAATAACTGAAAAGTGAATTAATTATAATTTAAAGATGTTAATAAGTTAGGGGTTTATGATTATTAATGGATTTAATATTTTAATTGAAATGGTGGGATTTAAACTAGATTATACCATTGTATGGAACCAAATGGTGGTTATTTTGAACAATTTTTATAATAAATTTTGAAAATTGAAACCCTTGTGATAAAATAATTAAAACAAAAGTTTTACATAATTCAATTTTATTTTAATTTAAAATTCTGTAGATCATAAACTAATTACTTTAAACCTCATGTTTCATACATTTTTGAAATCAGTTAAATGGATAAAAACATGGGGGAAATCATTTAAAAAATTGAAGCGATGATAGCAGTGGTGAAATGGTGACTTTTTCAGCAAACCTAAATATGGCACAATATCTCCCCTTTCAAATATTAATTGACGTATGTTTTTGTTTTTTTGTAATAATTAGTCCTTCAAAAGTTACTTAAGGTAGATACTTTTATATGAAAAGCAGTGTACATTATATGTAGGTATAGAATAATAATGAAAATAAATTTCTTTGATTAAATTAAACTAAGCGTGTAAAAATAGAACTTGCTCATATTCAGCTGCTATCGATAATTAAAACCTGTTTGTCAAACAAATTAGTGCTTAACTGTATTGGCTGGCTCCTGCATTAAAAGCCAATTCATGCATGCTATTTTCGAAGCAGGTACACACAGAGGCATTTCCTATTCTATTTCTATTTTAAACGATTTTTAATATTATCAATTATGTTTATTTTTCCATCAATTATATTTAAGTAGATATTTATCTACTGTCAGTCAATTTCATTTCAATTATTGACGGATGAACCAAATTGATTTTTAAATAATTTCAAAAATATTTTTTTTTCCTATCTCTTTATAGATTACAGTTTGTAGACTGGAGATTGAAGATTGTACATTTTACATTGCATATTGTAGATGATCGAAAATAGATTACTGCTTGTAGATTACATATTGGACATTACAAATTAAATATTGTAGATTACATTTTACAGATTTTAGATCACATTTTACAGATTGTAGATTATATATTGTAGAATACAGATTACTGTTTGTATTTCACACTTCTGCTGCGTTTGAAAAGTACCTCGTTTTGCTCTTTTTACTCGAAACCGTTCTTTTAATACATCTGTAGCTTCTCGATCGGATCTGCTCCGTGGTCTTTTACTACAGAGCTGGTAATGCGAGTAAGATCTATTTACTCTGAATTAAATTTTAGAGCTTTCGGAGTAATGTAATTTCTGTGACAATTGACCAAGTAGATGTACTTCTTTGATATGTACAGACAGTCGTTCGTTGTCCCTTGTGTCGCAGTTTATTCTTTTTCATATTATTTACGTGTTTGGTAATTAAGAGCAAAAAATATTTATAAAAAATGTCAGAAATGAGAACAGCTAAAAATTAACTTTACTTTGCAACTTGCAACAAAAACCACGAGACGAGAGATCAAATTTGATTTAAAAACATGGTTTTAAGTTTGTTATTTTAATGAAAACCGGAAACGGGAAACACAAACAAATCCATAGCCATTCTTTTATTCCACATAAGTCTGAGTTGCTCGATGATCACCTGACTAAAAAATATACTAGCTTTACTCCACTCCGGTAGGTACTTTTCCAACGTAGCAATTGTAGATTACAGATAACAAATTGTAGATTGCAGATTCTAGATCACATATTTTAGATTACAGAAGGTGAATTAGAGATTACACATTTTATATTACAGATTATAGATTGCAGTTTGTATATTAGACATTTTAAATTACATATTGTACATTACAAATTGTAGAAAACAGATTGTAGATTGCAGATTGTAGATTACAGATTGTAGATTACAGATTGTAGATTACAGATTGTAGATTACAGATTGTAGATTACAGATTGTGCAAAATCGATTCTAGATTACTGATTGAAAATTACAAATTGTAGATTGCAGATTTTGCGCGGGGAAGGGACAACTATTATTATTATTATTATTATTATTATTATTATTATTATTATTATTATTATTATTATTATTATTATTATTATTATTATTATTATTATTATTATTATTATTATTATTTGCTGCGGCGCTTTGGGGAGATTTACATACGAAAAAAAATCACTAACCGTTAGCGAACTTTTACCGCAAATAAAAAGTTGTATACTATATGGGACAGGTAAAATGTTTAATTATAGTAAGTACAAGATTTCTGAAATTAGTCACCTGTGGTTAGTAAACAGTTCAATTAGTTTTTAGACGACCTACAGTTAATACGTGTTTAGAAACATACTCTTACTTATGGTAATTGATTTATTTTTTGATATAGTTAATAAAATAACTATGTTAATTGTATTTTTTTTCAAGTAAATAATTTATTTGGCTTTGGTTTTTCCATGCAGATAATTGATGGTGCCATTTGGCAAGGAAAGCCCCACCCATTATAATCGAAAAGATAACGTACTGTGATTTGGTAAATGAAAGCCATATCAACAGAAATTAAATGACTGCTAATACGACACCCATCAAATCTTACAACAAACCATGCAAATTAATTAAAAATTTATATGGTTTGGTCTAGGATCTAAAGCCGTGTATCGCCGAACCAGTAAAAGACCTGTACATTAATACCTACCTCTACTACAATGCGCTACCGAGACAATTGATTGTAGATTACAGGTTACAAATTATAGCATTTTTAGCGGGTTTTTATTTGTTATTAAGTCTATTATTCTAGAAAACCGTTTGGTGGTATCTTTTTAATTGTTATGTAGATTCAATAAATGAGTTAAAATGAACTGAAGGAACTTTACTTTTTTCAAAATTTACACATTCAACTGTAGTCACCTAGGTACATGCTTCAGTGAAATATTATGTTATTACGATAAAATTTGTTAAATTTTAAATAAAAAAACTTTTATTAATTTCATGGCAAATACAAAGAAAAATGAAATATCTAATGTAGAAAAATAAAAGAAAAAAATAAGTAGAAGCTGAATATTAATTTACAATAAAAATATTTACAAATACAAATAATAAATTTTGAAAACCCATTTCCGTCTTTTACAGGAATTATACAATATACAGTCTTCAATAATATCCGTATTCCACGTGGCCAAATTGATGTCAAAGTATACCTAATTAATAATTTCAATAGTGACCCCAAAACAATAACACTGACAAACAAAAAAGTTGTTTATAAGTAACTATAAATGAGTCATTTGTATTTCTTGTATTACCAGATCACACGGGATACCTACGGGTGGTATTGTTAAAGACTGTATATAATGACTTCACAAAATACTTTTATACTCATATATTACAGTTATTATTTATTTTTCTAGCCGTAGGAATTAGGCTGAGGCTATTGAGTGTTTAAAAGTACCTACCTATTCCTTCTACGTACACAAATTATCCATTTTACACACATTCAGAATTTATGGTTATATTTTCTTTATATCCATGGACTAGATTCTTTCTAGAAAATAATAAAATTTCCAGTAAATATCTAAAAGAGTACGTTCATATTTTACATATTTTAAATGAATAAGTAGATATAATATAATTATTATGAGGTGATCCAAATTGAAAATATGTATACCGCATGTCCCATGAAAACTTCTAGAATTATTAAAAAAAAATGTTGCCAAGCTATTATTTACTTTAAATATAAATGAATAACTAATTTATTTTTGTACATAAAATTATAAAAAATAAGTAGAATAATAAAGCAAAAACAGATATTCAGCTCTTAGCTAATACTAATAAAGCTGGATAATAAAAATTGGTTTCTCAATACTTTGGATTGTTTCAATAAAAATCCAATTATAATATCACGTGTGTTTGTAAGGCTAGCGTAGCCTAGCGTAGTTCCCTGAACGCCTTAGTATAGAAAAGAAAGTTAGTTTTATATTTCCTCCTAAACCATAAAATTATACCTACATGTTTAAAAAAGTACAGAACTTTTCCAAAATGTATTAATTTAATGCAGTGATATCCTTTTAATTCGAACACATTCAAATATGATATAACCTTGGACTTTTCGCCAAATTTTTTCACATTCGTTGCTAACTGACTGAGATCGTTAGTTTTTTTACTAGTTTTCACTTTTTTTATGTATTGTTTCGAAATATACTCACTGTCTGTGACCCACTAAACTTCTTGTGTAATCGATTCCTACGATATTTATGTGGCACAAAAAATGGTTTGATTTTTTTACCTTACACCTTACAATACTTGTTTGTATTTCGAATTTTTTTTGTATTATATTGTATAATTTCTAAGGAGTAACAGGCATGACACTAATTAGTGAGATTGATTTTTATTTCATTTCAGTTGAATCATTTGTTGAATGTGATTATGGTTCATGGCTCTTGGCCTTTTTTGTGTACTTTGTTGAGGTAGATAATTACTCTTTTCCTTCATATCTACTTGTGTTTTCTAGCTGCGTTAAATTTTTTTATTTATTTTCTGTTTTTATATTTTGTTAATGAAGTATTTCTGCTCCGTGGTGTTATATTAATACATTTCAATTACTTCTAACCCAGCTAGCACAAAAACATCCCATCTACGTTAATAAGCTGCAATTTTATGCTCTTTAAGTTTTCAATAATATTGTTGAAATATCTATAATTTATGAAAATATGAATTTCTTCCTCTTTATCTAGAAAAGTACTATTGCGTGTTAAAAATACCTGTGAAAATAGCGCCACTTCACATATAATTGAATGGAAAAAGGGACGGCGTTAGCTGCCGATTTATCGCGACAAACCATCTGCATTTATGTAGGGTAAAACCGAACAATGAAGTCATTCGTAATCAATAACTAAAGCTACTTTTGGTAACGGCACTTTCTTGACCAGTTTGGAGTTTGACACAAAGAAAGGTGTAGATTCGCAAACAATTTCATATACTTGTTTAAAATTGTATTTAAGACTCTTGAGTTTAATGTCAATGATTTTGACATACATTAATTTGTCTTTCAACCAAAAAATAAAAAAAAATATTTTGATTGAAGATTTTTAACGAATGATTTGTAGTTAGAAAATTATAAAACTGTTTGTACTGTCCATACATCAGCGGCAATGACTTATGTATGTTTGTGCTGCAACATCTTTGAGACACCAACTGATTTAAAGAGGTTTTGATTTGACAAAATCTGGCGTTTTGCCTTATTGTCCATAACATCGCAAACGATTGTAGATAATAAAACTTGTTTTGAATTATCACCTATTATTTGAATTTTGACTACGAATATGCAAGAGAGCATTGTGATTAGCTGAAATTGTGCATAGTTTTGAATATTTGACAATTTCATTAATTCTGTTTACTCGGGTACGCTCATTTTAAAAAATTTGGGACAATTAAATAATTTATGATTATTTGAAGTGCATGCCTGACAAACACGAACCAAAAAATAGAAAACCTTTTGAGGCTTGCTTTTAAACACTGATGTTAAAAAAATGAGAAGATTTGGAAGAATACCTCTGATTATTTATTTCCAACTGTTTTTGTATCATTTTAGATTTTTGTTTCAAAAAAGTAACATAGGTATCTTCTACGGTTGGTTTATCAAAAAATGATTTGCAATTTTAAAAATAAAACATTTAAAAAAATTTAGTAAACTCTTTTGCCTTTTTGCTTCTACTAAAAGTTTTTGTGAAACCTGAAAGATAATTATTTTTAATACACAATATTATTCTTTTATTATTATCTATTTTATGTCTATTTTTATGTATTATTTCATTGCGTAGAATTTTTAATTAAAAGCAATAATAAAACAATACAATCAGAAAATCAATTTTATTACTCTTTTATTAGCATTATTTGGTCATAAACTTTATCGTTTTGTTCATCTATCAGCATCTAAACTTCGAATAATAATCAGTATCAGTAATTGCGTACCGTACCAGCTGTTGGTACACGGTTGAAAAATCACCTGCTTCCATGGGACAACCGAATTATGAACGAAATTGCGTAACAAACGAAAACAAGAGGGCATCGCGAGATCATCGCGACCCCGCTGCGGCGCGAACTTCAAATGAATGCGCGAATGATTCGCGCCGCACAGCGTTGCCAAACCTTATTACATATACCTTTAGATATATCGGGTGTTTGCGTGGTGAAATTTTCTGAATTTTTATATTGCAGTTATCGACTGAACAATATTGTCCATGGGGACAACTCAATTCTATGATTAATTTTGAATACACAGGACGTTGAGTTGTAAATTGGCCATTTTTTGAAAAGGGTATAGCTCTTAACAAACCACTATGATTGCAGATATTTTTGAGATTAATGCTTTACAATATTTGCAGTATAACATATTATGATGTTTGTTTATTTTGAACAACAGTTTATTTATTAATAATTTATTTAAACACTTATTTATTTTATAACACTACTATTCTGATTTCTAGGTATATATTTCGAATGTCTCATTTTCCGTTGACCCTCCACCAATATTTATATACAAATTTAAAATTATGGCGAAGTTTCCAGAATGCTCCTCTGCCAAACTAGAAATATCTCGTTATATTTGGAATACACTAGAAATATTATCCCGTTCTTTCTCGAATAATAATCGAAAGCTCCTCCTCCATAGTCGTCACATATGTTTGGTCTTAAGGGTTTTAATTATGTATGATAATCGGACAAGTTGAGCCTCAAAGGCCAAATAAGACAGAGAGGGACTTGGAGGATAAGAGCATGACTGAATACTGAAATGGCTCACATTACAATATTATTAATTATGGACTATTCTATACAGGGTTATTAAAAGTTAGACCCTGTATAGCTTTCTTAATATAATTTTACTTATTTATTATCGCGTATAAATAATAGACATTAAACCATTTTAAAATATGTATAGTTTGATTCAAAAAGGAACAGTGTGATTCAAAAGATATGTAACGAGATTTATCAAAAAATTGAATATGTAAGTAATTGAATTAAAAAAAAAAAAACAGTATTTCTCTGTTTTAAATTCAATTACTTACATTATTCAGTTTTGCATTGTAGTTTCCCTGTAGATGGATACAATTAATACCATTTTCGAAAGCTTGGAATAACTCTAAAAAATCTTCTTTTTACTTGCTTATTCTAGTCTTGCTATTTTTAGTCCACCTAACTAGTCAGCAAAGATTCGCTCGCTCTTCAGATAACCAAACTCGCACAAACCTTCCCCACTCAAATTACTAGATATCTACTTCTTTCTAATGCTTGCAATTAGTCTAGTAGTTTTTCGTCTGGTTATAACGCTAACTCTCTGAAATATTTTTTAATGAGGTTCATTTTAAATTTAGGATCTCATATGTTTCATTGAATTACTTATAATATGAGCTGACACTTCAAATTATATAATTGTTGTATCATCCCACAAGAGGGCGTTAAGGTCAATGTCTAAGGTTATTCATTTTTGTAGTGATGAATTTCTATTTAATAAAATTATCAATTACGTCATCCGTCAAACGAAGGTGACGTAATCTCTTTCACAAGTACGTCAATGAATGGACATTTAAAAATAAAAAACGACGAGTTTCAGGATTTTTCTCAAAAATAGATTATTTTAGAAATTATTAATTTATTCCATACTTTTGCATCATACTGTATAATTTAAAGTATTTTTGATGGATACTAAATATTTTTGCTACTTGCAAATGTGTACAAAAAAAATACCTCTGAGAGTAGGTGGTGACGAAACGAATTTAATAAGAGGTAATATTTTAATAATCACCAGATGGCGTTCCTGTAACGTGAGGTTTATGGAATCGAAAGATTTTTTTATTTTAAAAACATCTATTAAACATTATTTTATTCGAAAAATAGACGGTTCTTTAGCATGTTCAGTGGTGCCCCGCATCCCGATTTTTTTAATGCAAGAAGCTTCTTCCTTCTCGGTGAACAGGGTACAAAAACAATGTTTTTACTTTCCTGTTTATATACAGATAATAAAAGTATAGGAATTATGATTTTTTTCGACATCGAGTTTTCGACGGATTTTTACGTTTTGGGATCCCCTAAATCCGTTTTGACTATTTTCACGATGATATCTCTCTCTCTCTCTCTCTCTCTCTGTAAGTTTTATTCGGACTTGCGGTGAACTGATTAGATTTTGGACAGAGTCGGAACATCTGGGGGGCACTTTATAAGGAGGCATTTTTATATGTTATGGAATATACCTGTTATTTACGTTTGGACAAGAAAATTCTGTAAATAAAAGTTGCTTGTAAAGTTATTCTCTATAATTTTTGTAATATACATAATTTTCTTAAAATGGTACGTATTCGAGAAATTTGTGAAAGAGTGCAAAATTATATTTTTTTAAAAAATTGTTAAACTAAAAGTTGTTTGCGATATCGATCTCTATAATTTTTGTTTCATACATGATTTAGTGTAAGATGTACGTGGAAAATTTATATATTTAGATCATCCTCTAAACTCTAAACATTTACAGGGGTTATAGAATAGGTTGTACAGAATAAGCGGAAAAAGCCTGTAATAACTAGACATGAAAGTCATGTGTTGGACGTATCAGATTTTTTTGTGGAAAAGGGAGTATAAAGTATTATACCCTTTATATATAAGTATAATTATCAGAACTATGGCAGAACTATCAAGTTCATACCTTATTAATTGTTTGTTAGGTGTGTTGTGTGTATATTTCATTAAAACAAAGAGGTAATTACTATTTTACATCTTTTTATAGTATATCAGAAAACAATAATTTAAATAAATCTGTATCTGTACGTGTGGAGGGTGGGTTACCCCCACAGCACTTGGGCCTCATTAGGCCCATTGTGCATCCTACTGAGATGATAGGCACCTCCTAGCTCATGAGTCAGCCTACAGATTTAATGTAGTTGACAACGTCACCAAGAGGTGCTTCCCTTATATCGGCCGGTGTTAGCCGATACTCGCCGAACACAAATCTTTTAATAAATGAAAGCGCCGAGCAATGGTAAAGAATATACTAGATGGTCTCATCTTTTTGTTCGCACCCTCTGCAGAGTGCGGATTCTGACAGCCCCACAATGTGGAGATGCTTTCGTACTTGGCAATGACCAGTCAGAATGCCTGTGACTAGGCACAGATTCTGTCTAGTCATAGTCAAGTATTTATTTGCTACAGTGTTGTCAGGATAACTTAAGAGCTTCCTGGCAACTCTGCAGTTTCTTGTTTGATCCCATCTTTCCTTGAATTTCACAAGGGAATGTTCTTTGATTAGGTCTGTGAATCAGCAAGACGGTTACCTGTCGATAATAATAATATTCTCCCTAATTCACCCCCTTACGAGTGAATTTCAACCCCTGAAGTCAACTGAACGACTTGTGTAGGGGAAGGGACGGCTATTATTATTATTTGCCGTAGCGCTCCGGGGCGACTTAAAGATGATTGATGGTGCCATTTGACTTACAGGTGAGGAAAACCCGGAAAACCTCACCCACCATCATTAATGTGGCGTGACCTTTGATCCGTCTTAAGGTAATTTAAATAAAGAAAATAGTCTGTATTATATCGTGCAAAATTTGAATTACCTATTATGGAAATTGGCATTAAACAAATAAATATTGTTTGAAGGTTATGTTTACTGAAGATTATCTGTTAATTAAAAATTATAACTTCACGACATTTTACCTAATTAATAAACATATTCCAAAGATAATTGTTTTTTTTTTGTTACTATTCCTAAACAATCTCCCACACGGAGGATCTCCTAATTCTAATAAAATTATCTAATTACATTATGTTGTTGAAAAGATATCTACCTACCAACCTGCCAACCAAAATTTCAATTTGTAATTCCTTCAAATAAAATACAATTTAAATGTTTGTGCGGAAATATATTTAAGAAAAATTTGTTTTACTTAAAGGAGCTCAAATTACGATTTACAAATTAATTAAAATCATACATTTTTGATCAACTTGTAAATTCATGAACGTAAAAAATATTTATCACAAGTTTAATAGTGATTTTAGTCTTTAAAAATGTTTACATTCCAATAATTTAGTTCTTTCAAAAGTGCAAACCATAATGCGTGCTTATATATACAGGGTGTCCCGAAATTAAACGGTAAGATTTTAACAGCGTAATCTACATCCTAAAATAGGAATAAAAGTTCATATAAACATAGGTCCGAAAACGTTTCGTTTTCGAGATACAGGGTGTTACAAGTGAAGTCCTGACGGCATATTTTTGTAAATATTTTTTAAAATTTTTTTAGTCGCCGGTTTTTCAAAGTAAAAAAAAATAAAATTTCTTATTTCACAGGCCTACTAATTATTGTAACAGAAGTAATTTTATGGCAAAGTAAACATTGGTTTTCCAAATTTTATAGTCAAAAATGGTAAAAACTGTCAACAAAAAAAACTTAGGGCAATTTTACCCTAGGCCCCCCCTAATTAACCCACTTATGTAGATGATCAAAAACTGGGGTTTAGTCCTTTAGATAGAGAGTAAAAAGGTTAGCATTTGTACCAAATTTCACTTAGCTATCTTTAAACGTTTAGAAAATATTTACAAAAGAGTGTCATCAGGACTTCACTTTTAACACCCTACCCTGTATCTCGGAAAAGAAGAAACATTTTCGGACCTATGTTTATATGAACTTTTACTCCTATTTTAGGATGTAGATTATGCTGTTAAAATATGAGAGTCTAATTTCGGGACACCCTGTATTTCGTTGGAGTTCCGTTACGATATCAATGTAGTATGTATCTTATCCATCGAGTATTACAAATCTGTGTCTGAAATTATTAAAATATTACAAAAAATAGCACAAGTAAATCACTTATAAACTTACTTCTTAGCTTTCAATAAGTTTTTCTACAATTCCAGTCACTTTACCACCCCTTCTTTTTAGTTCTTCCTTTAGGTCCCTTGTGTTAATTCATCCGTATTTACCCATTTATCTATTTTAATCATTATTTTCTCAAACATATATTTAAAACACAATACAATTAAAAAATAAATACACCATTCACATGAAAGTTTAATACTAATACTGACCCCACGTTTCAGTAGTGCCACCTAGTGGTAACAGTTTGCCTATTACCCCTCATTGTTCATATCTGTCATTACAAAATTGTATACCTCTTATCTGAAAAACTAATCATAGTAAAGTCATATGAAGTTTACACTATTAGCAAACTCAAAATAAAGTAAATGTAAAAAATTACGCAATATAACCGACGAAAGTATTTAAATATAGGGCGAGACATTGAAAATGCATTTTTCTCTGGTTTTTCTCGTGACAAAGCTTTTAAATTATATTGTATATGGTTTATAAACTATACATATTTTAATATGGTTAAGATATATTAGTAACACGCGATATAAAATACATAGATAAAATTTTATTTAATACAGGGTCTTCCAACGTTTTGACTCACCCTGTATAGAATGTAATAGTCCCTAATTTTGAATATTTAGGCCAAGGCCATTTCATCGTCATATTAATTTGGAGAATATTCTCATGGTAAAGTAAAAATTAAAATTCAATTTTCAGTAATGTTTTGAGATATGAAATCCCTGTGTGTACATTTTAGATGCAGCTTTAATCTTTTTTATATTAAAGGAACATTATTCAAGGTGATAATTAGTAGAATTTGGACAATCTATATAGGAAGTATATTCAAAATGTATCCCATGAGAAGAAAATATTAAGGCTAGTAAAGTACACGACCCAGAGTTGGTTGATATATGACTTATTTTAAATTAAAAATATGAATTATATTTTGTAATATTGAAAATGAAGTGCTTCCTAAATCAAGGTAATCTATATTTAAATCGCCAGTAAAAAAATTGTAATATGTTGGCATAATTTTATTAAGAATATCCTCAAAAACAGCTAAGAAAAGAGAAGACGAATAATTAGGTGACTTGCAAAGGATTCCCACACATAAGACACTTTATTAATAAAAAAACAAATCCAAAGCTGTTCCGGTTCATTAGTTGGTAAATTTCTAATTGGTTTGGCAATAAAATTATATTTTATATATAAAGCCACCGTTACGATCATCATTTCTACCTTCTACTTTTACGAAATAATTTATATCTGGGTCTATTTCAAAAAACTTATTAGTCTAATATTAGCCATATTTTAATATTAATTAATTTATAATAATATTAGTTATAGTTATTAGCACACGATTCTTAATATTAGTAAAATTTTATATTTGTTTCATAATTAAAGTAAATAAATAATTTTAAATATCAATAAAATGCTAATATTACTTAATTTTGTGTGATAATATTTATGATATTGGAAAAGCATGGATTCTGATTTAAGTACGATGTACTTAGACTTGTTTATGGATAAAATAGTAGTTTATGCAACAAGAGTGGATATAATGGCCATATCGTACGAAGTCGAAGTTGGAGCACGATACCGTAGGCGTAGTGCGATACGGACAATCCACTTGAGTTGTACAGTAATTTTTTTCTACGACCCACTAACGAAAATTCGTTATTAAATTGATTTTATATGGTTTTATTAAAATTTATGATTTATTTGTAAATGTAGATGAAATAAAAATAATATTTATCGATTCTACATAAGAATAACTCATTTTAATATATATTTAATCAAAATAACTAAAATATATACTGGTAATTAGTTTAACAAAATTTAGAAAAATGGTGGGATTTTTTTTATTTAATTTAATTATTTAAAATTAATTCTGATGCCTTGGTAGGATTCCCCACTCGACCATTCACTGTTGGGTTCTAATTAACAGTGCTGTTCCTAAAGTGGCGCTGGGAAACAGTAACAAAGCCTACACAGAACACGAGGCTAATGGCCGTAGTAGTCGACGCCGATGACACCAAATTAAAAAAAAAAAAAAAAATAGTAACAGTTTTCCTACTAGGTAGAATGGATATGACATATATTCTTTCAGTTGAACGCAATGGCATACTTTTTTGTTTTGTAGTCTGTGCATAAAGATGGTATTTTTGAATAAGTTTCTCTATGAGCTTTGCACCGATATCAAATATTTTGGGTACTACAAAGATATGAAGATAACTTTATACTTTATCCTAGTATCCAGATATTCAATATAACATGCCTAACTTATATCATTATTGATCTTCAATACTCAATACGTTAAAAAAATTTCTTGGTTAGAATAATATGGGAGTGAACTGGTGGGGATATATTAGTCACATTCAAAAGTGACCGGTCCCATATGATAAGCAAAATTGAAATTTTGATCACTTTCTCGGTCACATTGGTCACGTTTGAAAGTAAAATAACACTACCTGAAATAATATTTCTAAATTTAAAGCATTTTTCAGCATGGTGGAAAATTGATTTTGGATATATTTTCTGTTTTATAAAATAAAAAATTGTTATTTTAGAAGTAGATACCTTAGATACCGTAGGTAACATATTGTTTTATTATAATTTTAGAAATATTAAAAATTAGGTACTATTATTTTTGTTTTTTGAACATAATAATCTTATAGTAATTACTAGTAAAGACAAGCAGTGCTTACACTCACAACCTCCCCTAGTTGTGTTTCACCACTATTGGTCTATTTTAAGGTTTTTATATGCATTGTATCAACATAATGTTTAACTATAAGTGAACATATTTCTCACTTCAAGCCCCAACTTCCAAACCTCACTTTTATATATAAAAAAAAATGTTAATAAATTAGAGATTCTGATAAAATATGTGTAAATTAAAAGAATTTGTGAAACAGAAAACAACCAACTAATATTATTATACTCTTCACACAGAAATATATGAAGAGTATTATCAGTTTACGTTCGAGAAACCAAAATTTATATTGATCCAAATTTTAAAATTTTATACCAAAATCCTGTTTTCTTCAAATTTTAAATAACTTTTAAAAATGTCCGTCCTCCAATGTGTTTTGTCCGCACGATAAGTCAAAAACGAAAACAATATCTACTTGAAATTTTTAGAAAAATCAGGCTCTATAAGAAGACGAAGCTTATGAATAAAATTGGGGCTTAAGGGGGTTTCAAATTAAAAAAAAAAAAAAAATAAATGAAAAACGAAAAGTGATATCAACACGAAATTTTTCGAAAAAGTCAAGCTCTATAAGGTGATGAAGCCTATTGATTTTGAAAATATCTGAATAAAAATGGGGGCTTAAGGGGGGTTGAAATATTAAAAAAATCCTAACTTAAAAACAAAAAATGATATCAACTTGAAATTTTTAGCAAAAAAATAGCTCTATAAGGGGACAAGAGGACGAAGCCTATTGATTTAAAAAAAAGCTGATTATCAAGGGAGCGGGGGATATAGGGAGTTGTAATAAAAAAAATCAAATGAGAAACGAAAATTAAAATCAACTTGATATTTCAGAAAAATCATGGTCTATGAGGGGACGAAGCTTATTGATTTTGAAAAAATATGATTAAAAATGGGGGAGTTAAGAGAGGTTGAAATAAAAAAAAAAAATAAAAACTAAAAATGAAATTTTTCGAAAAAATCAAGCTCTATAAGGGGACGAAGCCTATTGATCCAGAAAAAATCTAAATAAATATGGAGGGATTAATATATAAAAAATCCTAACTTTAAAACGAAAAATATATCAACTTGAATTTTTTTAGCAAAAATGAAGCTCTATAAAGATACGAATCATATTCATTTAAAAAAAAAATAAAACTGAGCTTGGGGGGTTAAGGGAAGTTTAAATTAAAAAAAAATCAAATCAAAAACGAAAAGAGAAAACATCTTCAGGAAAAATCAAGAAATCAAGCTCTATAAGGGGACAAAGACTATTGATTAAAAAAAATCTGAATAAAAATGGGAACTAAGGGAAGTTTAAATTAAAAAAAAGTCAAAAACGAAAGAATATTAACTCTATAAGGGGATAAGCCTATTGATTCTGAAAAAAGATCGGAATAAAATTATTTTAGTTATATTAGTTATTTTTCCTAATTTTGATATATAAAGTGACATTTTTTTGTAATCGCTGAAAAGGTCAAAATGATCTAATATGTTGATTATTATGAAACTGGTTTCGAAAAATTCATTATATCACCAGTTGCGAAAAGAAAATAAATAAAAATAAATCTTTTTTGGTTTTAAAATCAATAATATAAGTACATTATTAGGTATTAAAAGGCAGATTAACTTATAAAAATAGAATTTGGTTAAACTTATAACCGAGTAATAATGATGTTTTGGTCCTTATTGTTCATTCTTAATCAGCACAAAATACTTAATACACAATATACGACAAAATAACCTACTTTCTTGAAATCTAAATAACTTCAACAAACCATATAAACACACTACAACAAGTCGTTGGGAATAAATTAATAATATTTTCTATTTGTCAATAAAAGTTCATTCTTTTATTTATTGACATATGCAACTAACAGTACAAGAAAGCAGTAATATTGGTTGCCTAGATGTCAATAATTTTTTATCAAAACACAATTTTATATATAATCTAAGCAAAACTTAAAAAAAATATTGTTTGTAACATGTTACTAAATGCCGTTTTATGTAACTTGTTTATGTTGCAATACCTCGCTCTGCTCGACCCGCAAATATTCACTCGTTACATTAAATAACGCATTTAGCAACTGGTTTCATTTACTAATAATATTAGTCGTTTTAATAAGACAGGCCCCTGGAAAGTCACTAATAATATTACCAGTGAGCCAAGTTTCAGAACCTGTTATAATATCATATCTATCACATACAGTATTTTTTATTTCAGCACAATTACTTATAAATGGATCGTGTATTTACATGATATAATTTAAATTAATCTATTTCAATAAAATAATAAAAAGTAATTGCATTTTGACGTGCGTTGTCCATTCCACCTATATTGTTTTGCAGTGTTTTTCATCGAGGTCAGATGATGGCCATTAGCCGAAATTAGTTGTCCTACGCCCTACATATTTTTTTTTACTTTGAGCTTTCTTCCCTCTTTTACTAAATATACCAAATTAAGCCACATTTGTACAATTGATAACTTACTTATTCATTAGAATTTATTTTTTATTTACTTAACATATTTTAGAACGAAACTCTTATTTAGTATTGCAAAATACCAAGGTTTACCGTCAAACAGCGAGACTTAGCAACGCCGATCGCAATACCTAACATGGCCTACATGTTTCTTATCCAACCACTTGCCCACAATCAGTATCGAGCGAAAGCGCGGATCGCGAGCACAAATTCAAACGAAAAAGTACGCAGTAGACGAGATGACAACGCCGGCATACGGAAAATGTCGCGGAAAATCGCAATGACAACATGAGTACGTCGAAGAAAGACCCCGGGGAAGGGCCCCCGCGGCCCCCCGACGATCGGCCCGATAGTCCCCACAGCCCCGCGAGTAAAAGACTCAGGGAAAGGGTTAGTTTTTTTGAGAAAGTGTGGAGTGGATCCTCCGATGATGAGCTTCACCGAGACCCAGAGGTCGGTGGTTTATCTAGATCGAAATTTACTGCTATGGATATGGAAGAGTTGGAGAGGAGTTTGAGAGAGGAGAGAAGAAAGAATGTTGGAGAGACTCATTTGGAGCATGTGACGTTAAGGAAGACCGGGTCTCCTAGACATGTGGTGCAGATGAGGGAGGTTGGCCCCGATGGAACCATTAAGGCAGGTCTTTTTTGTTATGTTGTTGCCAAAAAAAGGGGTTGAAGAATTTGACGTTTTCCTTTCAATTAAAATTTAATCTAGAATTTTCCCAATAAAAAAAACTTATAAAAAGGATTTTTTAAATGTTTGCATTAGATTATGCTCTTACAGAAAATGTACATATTTATCTACCTAATCTAAATATCGTTAATTATGCTATTATTACATATTTCGTATTTTTGTTGTTTGGATTACCTAAATATATTAAATTCAATAAAATTATAATACAGAGTACCTAAAAACACATAATTACTAATTTGGAGATTTCAAATTACATATTTAAAGTCCAAAGAGGAAAAAACAAGGTCATGTAATCCAAATTATTTTAAAATTAAATTACATTATTAATAATTCATATTTTTTAGCTTTTGTTTGTTTATTTATAAAAAAATGGATATAGACTTTTAAAATACTCTAAATATCTACATGCAACTGACACTAGAGTTTTCGATGTTTCCTGTATAATGCCATAGAAAGCAGTAGAGCATCCAGGAAATTTCGAGTTGAAACCTATGCCATATTTTTAGGCTATTTTAAGACTATTTTTATATCCTATTCCACACCACATTAGGCTATTTTTAGGCTCTCGAAATATTATAAAACTTTACTAAAAAAGTGCTATTTTTAAATAATACAGGGTGTTTTATTGGAACAAAGTCAGCAGAGCACCTTGGTTTATTAATTAAAATAGCCTAAAAATTCTGTGTGGTTATAAAAAAATCTTCTAATGAATCCTGTAAATCAATCTGAATTTAAAAAAAAGTAAATTTTTTGGAATTTTTTATATACATGTTTCAAGAGTCTAAAATGCTATTTTTTAAAAATATATTTTTTTTGCGAAAAGTTTTGTTTCCCTAAAAATAGCCTAAAAATGTGGTGTGGTTGTTTTTATAAAAAGCCTTAAAAACCGAGGAGCTCTGCTGGTTTCTTTCGAAGTCTCTATTTTTAAAAAATACCATTTTTTAATTTTTATATTCCCAGAGCCTAAAAATTGCCTGAAATTACGGTGTCTTAAAAAAAAAATTAAATAAAATTTAATCCGATGTGCTGACTTAGTTCGAAGCTAGCAGAGCACCTTGATTTTTGCAAAAAAACGATGAGCATAAAATTTTTAAATAGAATATAAAAATAGCCTTAAAATACCCAAAAAATATGGCAAAGGTTACAACTTAAAATTCCCTAAGTGCTCTCCTGCCTTCTTCGGCATTCGTGTATAAGGTGTTTCTAAAATAGTATTCTTAACTTATACTTAACAGGTTAAATTTTTTATATAAATAAGAACATGGTTTATTAACTACTCATATTTATTTCCAAAACGTTTTAAAATCCATTGATAAAAAATATTAATAATTAAAATTTTACTTCAATGCCATAGCAATAATATCCATCCTTTTTGTCACAGTAAACTAATTGATAAAAATTAAAAAAAATTAACAAAGTAAACAAAAAATACTAATGAAAACAAAACATAAGAGAGGGACGTCTTGGTGACGTTACCAACTACGTTATATCTGTGGCTAACTGACTAGCTAAAAGAGTCGTATCATTTCAGGAGGATGCACAATTGGCCTAGTGAGGCCTAAGTGCTGTGGAGGAAACTCAATCTCCCCACCTTACAGATACAGTTACTAATAAAAATATACAAAAAATTATAATTTTTCGAAATCATTATACATTATACAAGAAACAACAATTTTAATCTAAAATTGTCAAAAATAAAAATAATAAATTAATTATATTATAGACTTAATAATATTGAACCGAAAAAAAAAAAAAGAAAAAACAAAATACTTCACTCTTTAGTAACTACCCTTATTTTAATAATTAAAATCTAATTCATTTAATTAGACATAAAAAGTTATACAACTGACCAAATTTTCAGTAATTTGTTTTAAAACTTTTGATGTCTGCATTTAAAAAATTAATGCCAAAGAAGGCAGCAAAGTAGGTATCTAGGAAATTTTGAGTTAATACCTATTTCATATTTTTAGTCTATTTTAAGATTATTTTTATACCTTATTCAAAATTTATATTCTCCTCGTTTTTTTAGAAAAATCAAGGTGCTCTGCTAGCTTCAAACTAAGGCAGCATGCACCTCGTTTTTTTATTTTTATTTTCTGAAAACTACCACACCATATTTTTAGCCTTTTGAAATATCTATTTTTTGAAAAAAATCTAATCATCTAATACAGACCCTTTGCTTAAAAAAAAAATCAGAAGAGCCCCTCGAATTTTAAAGTTTTCCACACTATATTTTGTGGCTATTTTTAGGCTTTTGAAATATTATAAAACTTTTTGGAAAAAGTTGCCATTTTAAAAAAGCCAGCAGAACAATTCGCTAAAGTTTGTTTTTTTCTAAAAATAACCACACCTCATCTAGGGCTATTTTTAGAACATTTTTAGGCTTTTAAAGTATAAAAATTTTAGAAAAAAAAATTGCTATTTTAAAAATATACAAAAACACAGGGTGTTTTGCTAGTTTCGAACGAGACCTCGGTTTTTTTAAGCTTTTTTCTAAAAACAACCACACACATTTTTAGGCTATTTTTAGGTTCTTGAAATATTATAAAACTTTTCTAAAAAACATTGCTGTGTTTAAATAATACCTGATGTTTGCTGCAACAAAGAGCTCTGCTGGCTTCGTTTTAGCAATTTTTTTAGAAAAGTTTTGTAATATTTTAAGAGCCTAAAATGCTGATTTTTTGAAAAAAACTTTAAAAAACCGAGATGTTCAGCTAGCTTCATTTGAAGTACCTTGTTTTTTGTAAAAAACTAGAAGAATAAAAATTTTGAAGAGGGTATAATAATAGCCTTAAAATAGTCTTAATTTTTTTACCTATTTTGATGAGTTGGAGTTAATAATACTATTTTAGACACCCTGTACGTAGAAATACCCTGTATTATTTTACCCTAGGTATATCAAAAAGTAAACGGAAATGATATACTTACATTGTTAAATAAAAATTTTAATCTACGATTATATTGCTAAATAGAAAAATAACATTTAAATTTTAAACAAACACTATTTTTTGCTTGTTGACACTTACTTAGAGAAAAAAATTATTTAAAACATTTTTGAGAGTTATCTAATCAGCAATAATTACATCATAGTCGATTTTGTCTGAATCAGGCACTGTGATGTTATGGTTATATAATTTGAATAACAGTTTTTTCTAAGAAATTACGACCATTAATTTAGAGACCAATCTATAAAAATAACCATTCTGCTACATTAAAATAAAATGTAGACTATTAATCTCTATTAAATAAAGTCAAGGATAGGTAATAATTTTAGATTTGCTAATTATTATAAATTGACAGATCATATATATCACATAAAATTAAATTGAAAGTAAACGAAAAATACAAGGAGACAAGGAGTGATCTTGAGGACACTCATGTATAATTTTCAAACATCTGAATTTAAATTAAATATTTAATTATCCCGAATTTTTTTTGCCTTTTTTTATTGATTTTTTTTATTAACTACTGAGTAGACTATTAAATATTGAATACACTTGTTATGAGTTATGACAATTATAATAATTAGATGTAGCCTCTACAGGGTGGAACAAAAAGGTAGGTCATAAATTATATCAGATATTTAGAAGATAAAAATAGGTCGATTAGAGCTAAACCTAACTTACAATGGACATCGCACTAATTAAGAATTATATAAGAAAAATTAAGCCTTACAAATAAAAATATTTTATTCAGATACTCAAATTTTTAATTATTATGTACTGTTGAACCACCGTGTATGTGATGTAGCTTATAGTATTCCAATGATGTATGACTAGTAGAAAATTGCTATTTTTTTGTTACTGATGTAGGTGACGCATAGGGGATTGTATTTTGACATTTAAGTTCGCATTCGTATCCTAGAAACGATTTTAAGCATTTTACTGAGATGTAGCCATTGTAAATTTTTAATTTATCACCCCGTATACTAAAGTGCATATAAAAAATTATAATCTTTTGAAGTTCCACATTGAAAATATTAAGCAATTTGTCTTGATCAACTTTGAATCAAAATTACAAAAACAGTGTAACTTATTAAAATTTTAGGGAGGTTTTGATCTCCCCAAAATTCTTTAATTCATTTTGAAACTTTTTGCCTTTTTCGAATTACGGTTACAACCAATGATTTTTTTAACAAAATAGGTACTACTAAGGGGTTTAAATGTTTCAAAATGAATGTGTTAAACCTATAAACCTATTTATAAAGTATAGTGACCACAAAGCATGTATCTTCTAGAGACCCCACGCCAATGTTAAACTTTTAAACCAAATTAGCGCCACCTTGTGTTTGGAGCTGGAACTAAAATGACAATTGACAGATGGCGGTAAATTCAAATTGTAATTTTTAGGAGTAGGTAGTAGTTTTAAATTAAATTTTAAATGATTTCCACATAAATTATTTTATAAAATAAAGTATGGAACTAGTAAGTTCGAAACTTTTATTTTACAAAATAATTTAGGTCGATTATACCAAATTTGAAGAATTAATTTGTTATAAGGGGTCTAATGTGGAGAGTTGGTTCTGCATATTTTTATTAAATAAATATAAGATATATCAATAAATAATAAAATAGAACATTCTTAAAATATGTTTATTAATAACTTAAATAAATATTATTAGATAAAAATAAATACAAATAATAATACATATTTAACGAATACTTACTTGGAGCAAATAATCTCAAATCTTTAAAATACCTATCAATAATTTAAATGTGAAGTAGAGACTAGGATATTACATTTTATTAACACTAAAGTTATATATTTTATAAATGTCTTTTTAACTGAGGACAAATGTAATATAGGTATTGTATTAAAAGGTGAATCCTTTTAACTATTCATTCAATGATAAATAGGCATTTTCCTTCCAAATACAGATGGTGGTATTACTCTCTTATGTGAAAAATGATTTCGGAATCTAGTCCAGTGATAAATTGATTATCAATTAGTTGTTGTCCCCGTTTGTCTTTTATGATGCAGATGCATGGTGAATATATGGTGAATCAATGAAGTTTTTCTCGAAGTTTTCAACGTAGCACCAAAATTATTGCAAAACACAGTAGGAAATAAAAAAGCGAAACACCACAATTTTGCAAATAACTAAGACGAAACTATAAACAGAAACCAAAAGCCAAAGCAACAAAAAATCACTAAAATCAGACGGAAAAATGAAACTAACCAAGAACATAAATAAATACACGTCACATCTTTGGAGTCTTTGGTTAAGTTTTTCTCCCATAAGGCTTAAAAATTGAGTAAGAAATCATAATTTCACCAGTAGCCCCATCTAGAGTTTGGAGCAAATAGCATAAAAAATGTCAGTTGTCGGTTTTGACCTTGGTCATTCACGTGGAACCTCTATGTGCTTTGTGATAGTGACGGTTGAGGGTGTGGCGGATTATAAGCCTATTAACAATTTTATGGGGTGCACTGTGTTAATAATTTTTCTTGCAAAGTTGATTTTACTATAAAAAGACCACATGTTTACTTTCATGACAAAGTCCCAATTTCTGATTTTCAATTTGTAACTTCAAAAGAATATAACATTTTTTGTAATCACTTTTATATAGGGTATTTCAAAATAATGTATCTTAGACCGGGGCACACGTGTATCTCAACCAATTATTAAGAAAAATTAAACATAATTTTCCTGTAAATATGAAACCTAACTTTTTACTTTTTAGGGTTTCATAGATTAAATAAAATTGTTGTAATATATGCAAATATAAATATATTATAAACATGACAATCATTATAATCAGAAAATCCTGATCGTAATTTTTCTGTATGTAAATATATCTCCTCTCCTGTCAACCACAGTGCCAGAGAGCTAAGGTTAAGTGAGAAGTGAACATAGAACACTGTGGAAATGAATTCAATATTTATTTTTCGCCAAGACTACCACAAAAATGATGACTAGATTTTTCTTGCTATTTGTAGTTGGGTACAGGGAAGGGGAAGGAGTGGACAGCATGTACTATATCCCGGTGGTGGGAGCTATCGTAACCGGTTGAATTCAAAATATTATTTCTTATCGATGGATTTTTCGTTTTTTTTGCTGACAATGAAATAATTTGTTTCTAGATGTCTATAACAATAAAAAAATCGCTTTTCAAACATTTTTTGTCGTCTGGTTCTGCTTTAATATATGTTTAAAAATTTTCCTATATCGATAGTGAAAAACCGGACGACAAAATGCTTGCAAAGGGATTTCTTTATTGTTATACACGTCTAGAAGCAAACTATTTCCATTGCAACAACGAAAGATCCATCGATAAGAAACATTATTTTGAATTTGACAGGTTATACGACAGCTACCACCACTAGGATATAGTACATATTGTTTACTCCCCCCCCTCCCCTCCCTGGTACCTATTACTATACTGCACCAAATAGCAAGCAAAAAATACATGCCACTTTTTGCAGTCAGATGACGGACTATATGGTGAAAGGTAGTTTGTAATGAGATAGTAGGCACTACACTGACTACAGTAAGCATCCCAGTTTCCATTTTGCAGGGCCATAAAGTGAATGTCATAAATACATAATTTTCTAAATATCTTCCTTCGGCTAAAGATATTAACTATATATTTGTTTAAAGAAAAATATTCCTATTCTCAAATGTAACCAATTAAAAAATAAATAATGAAGGAAAAAGAGAAAATCTCAAAGACCGAGTTAAATAAACAACGAGCGACCATTTCCCCCTTGAAAACAACTGCTCCCTTGGCTAATACCGCAACAGGCAATACATTATATTAAAAGGTGAATAGCAGAGATAGAAAATAATTTTCAACACTGTAACTTTCATGTTTTTATCTCTGCTATTCACCTTTTGTTATAATGCAATGCCTGTTGCGGTATTAGCCAAGGGAGTAGTTGTTTTCAAGAGAGAAATGGTTGTTCGTTGTTTGTGTAACATGGTCTTTGACATTTTCTTTCTTTCCTTCATTATTTATTTTTAAATTGATCACATTTAAGAATAGGAATGTTTTTCCTTTATTATTTCGCCTCGTTCTAGAGAATTAGGTATCGCGGCGAGCTTTGATTTTGCTTTCTAAGTGCAGATGGCGTTACCATTTCTGACTAGTTTATTACCTATTCGTTTTTAACCATCTTTCATGTATACTAGGCAAGCAGACTTCATTAGAGACCGAAGTCCGAGATCGTCTAATGCTTGCTGATGAGTCCCAATAAGGACGAAACCGGTCCAAGTATGACTTTCTCCTTAAGAGGCAAAATCAAAGTTAGAGTGTTGAAACTTATTTTCTATCTCTGCTCTTCACCTTTTGATAAAATGCAATGCCTGTTGCGGTATTAGCCAAAGGAGTAGTTATTTTCAAAAGGGAAATGGTCGTTCGTTGTTTGTGTGACATGGTCTAAGATTTTCTCTTTTTCCTTTATTATTTACATATATTTGTTAGTTAATCACTATTATTAGTTAATACACCTTATTTCGATATATTAAAGATAACCCAGTTTTGAACATTCTGTATTTAATGAAAGTTAAGTTTTATAATTATTATTCGCGCAGTCTGCCACATAGAAAGGTAATCTTCGTTGATATCTGTAGAAAATTACCTACGTTTCTGAGATTTTTCTGTTTTAGCCCAATTCATAATATGTAGATATGGAATTCCAAAAATGCATATTTATGGTAATTTATCGAAATAAAATATAAAACGAATGATAACTAACTAATATATCGACAGTTTGGAACAAGAGAGTCATATCTCAAAATTTTTATTTTTTTAAGATTTATTGCTGTAGGTATCGACTAAAAATATAATATTTATAAATGTACAAAATCGTTACAAGTTAAGTTTGTTTCGTTTCCGTCAGAGCGCGCTTTAATAAAAGTCGCATCTTAAATAATCGTTTTCCCCTATAAACAATATTGTCACAAGTCGGTAGAGTTGTGGTGCTCATATTTTCGTAAAAAGCGTCACAAGTCAAAATATATAAATAACAGAGTTTTTGTTTGTATTTATGTTTAACACTGTCACACCTCTAATTAGACTAGTTTTTTTTATCAATACCTTTGATACCTTATTGTAAAATAAATTTAACGATAAATTCTATTAGAAATACTCACTTAATAATTTTATGTAAACCCAAACGTTATAGAGTTATTTCCCCCTAATATTCATACTATTATTAGTGACGATGTATTTAGGAAATTCATTTTATCACCTTGTAAAATGGAAACTGGGATACTTACAAGAAACCTACATTTCGCTTTTTTATTAATAAGGTCTATATGTATAGTTATGAATTAAAATTATTTTTGTCTATATTTTAGAAAATTAATTTTTAATCTAAATGTAAAGTAAAATTGGAATATACAATGTGGTTCAGCTATTTGCAGTAATAGAATATTGATCACCCTGTATATGTTTAAATTCCACATTTGAGTTCAACTACCGATAATACTTATGAGTACCTACAGAAGTACAAAATATTTGACATCAAGTTTTAGAGAAAGTTAGACAAGCTTTTAACTGCAGACTAGGCTTTTGCGAACATTTAATGAACAAACAACAAGACTTTGTAAAAAATATTCTTTGTTTTAAAACTGTTCATCTTACCTATTTTTATTTTTACATTAAATCTTTTTAAAATCATTATCTTTATCAATTAAGCCGTAAGTATTATAAGTAGTTGAACTCAAATAATCAAGTGGAATTTAAATATATAAAAATGGTGATCAAATTTTACTTTAAAAAACTTTAAAAATTGACGTGTTCGAGCATTTTTATAATTTTATAAAATATAAACAAAAATAATATTCCACTCTCTATATATGTAAGTTAGATCTAAGTATATTTGGTATTATCTATGACCTACTTTTTTGTTACAAATTTTATAATTCGTAAAAATTTAATTTCTGAAAAGAAAAACACATTAACACTCTACTCACAATACCCTGACTAATGTCAGCATCACCAGTATAAGATAATAATTAAATTCATGAGAAAATTAATAGTAAAAACACATTTCTCCTAAAAAGACACAATCAATAAATTACACCAACGCTGGAATATTATAATTAAATGATAATTATTGTAATTAACTAATCAATTATTAGTATCTTCAATAGATTCATGATTAATTATGTTTAATTATCATTGACAGTTGCAAAAACTTGTTAATGATTGGTAGTTACAAAGTAGTGTTTTTAAAACTAATTAAAAGTCTGTACTTCATAGTTGTATCACGGCAAACCCTATACGTCAATTTCTTCAACCTTTCTTTCTTAGGTAGGTGTATAACAATCGTTAAAATTCTTGAGTATATTTTATTTCTTTATCATTATTTAAAGTTTATATTATTTTATTTACCAGCTTTAGGTTTAACTCTTTATCAAGAATTTTTATGATTGTGTGGACATTTTGTTAAAGTATTTTTAAATAGAAAATAAAAGCTACGTATACATAACAAACCTCACTATGTTGTAAAGAATATAAAGTAAAATTCCTAATTAAACAAAATAAGCTCTTCTGTTTTATAAACAAATTTAGTCATTTTGGCAGTATCTACGTCAAGAACAATGATATTGTTTTATTGTATTTATTGAGAAGCTGTCATTTCCAAGATAATAAGTACCTATTTGGTTTGGTGCAGGACAAGGACATAGAGAAGTGATGTTCAGTAAGATTACTTCTAAGGACCATTTGCATCGTTAATAAATAAGTGTAGCTTAAAGTTACATTGTTAACGGAAAAATGTCAATTTAAGCTTGGCTTATTTTTTAACGACTGGCAGTGCAACAATACCTAAGTAAATAATATGTACATATTATTTTTGACTACATAGAGTTAGGCAACTTATCTGACACTAACTTCACTGTTTGTATGTCATAATATTCACAACAGTTTACTGTGGTAGGTCAAGTAGGTATAGCTTCTTTGGTTGCTGCATCAGCTGGTTTGTAGATTTGTAGCTAGCTGGTTTGGATTGGTAGATATGAGTTTTGTATATCACTACTAGGTTTGTGCTTTCTTGTGTCACGGCAGGAATATGGAGATCTCTTGAAACGAACCACAAAGCATTAGTGGCAGCCCTTAGAAAATTAGACTGAAAGCGTATTTCATGACATTGGAGTTACTGACACAGCCCTCATTGCTGTGTAACATATGTCCAATAAGGTTTTATTATTATTGTGTTGTATACTAGTATTTTATTTATAAGGAAGGGCTTAGATAAGCGACCAAATAGCCAATTTGTTTTTCTGTATAACAGGCCATTTCTAGGGGAAACGTTGAAAAGTCACAAGAGTGATACTTACTTGTCCACCTGTCAATATGTACAATTGTTTACTGTCCCATAAACGATTAATATATGACAATAACTACTTCGATAAAAATTTGGAAAATTAACATTATCATCGACTCATTTGTCTTACAAAATCTAAAATTCAATATCAGAATGTAGTCATTTCTAAATTTATAATATTAAACACCGTTTCAATTGCGAAATTGACTTACTGATAATCTTTTAACATTACTAACATAATCAATTAATATTTTTTCATTGTCGGAGATATTATAGACATAATTTTTAATTGATTCATTCATGACTTGATATTTTATTTTTAGAAACAACTATTAATAATTTATGTAATTTATGTTTTTTAGAAGAAATAATTTATAAAGTACTCCTAATAGACATACAATTACAGATCTAAAGAGTTTTCACCTGTCTGGAAGGAGCTTCATCCCCATTTCATTGAAAAACAATCCATAAACATGGCAAACATGACAAAATATTTTCCATAAAATTCTACGTCATATATGTCCTGTGGTCCTTTTGCCTATCTTCATCCCAAATTTACCATACCATTTACATAAAGTTGATAACTGAGTAGAAAAACGAGCCAAGTGCTACATTCAACGAAAAATATTTGTAATATAGAGAAATAAAAATGTAAAGCAGATTTTTTTACAAATTTAACCAAAAAGACATAACACGTAATTTTTAATAACTTTGGAAGTTCTGATTTAATGTTATCTCATTCATAAGTTAAGCTCACTTCCACACCACCCTTCAGGTGGAGCAGCTCCCTACTAGCTTTTTTTGTGGTCTCCCCTGTAGGCTTAGTCTACTAAAAACGGATTATTTTTTAAACTTAATTGGAATATCTTTAGCAAATTTTTTCACTGAATTAAGATATACATTGAACATATTGAATACATTTTTGAGCACATTTTTTTACAACCGCAATATATTAATTGAAGAATGCCTGATACACTTCTACGTTTTAAGCGAACATGGACTCCATATCACCAAGATATATCTTGCATAAGCTAAAGTTAAAACAGAGCAAATAGAAGAGCTGGAAGTGGCAGGTACTATTCATATCTGCACCGACGGTTTTAAAACATACTCCAGGTCCTTAAACCTAAACATAAAATGGGCTGCGAGCAATAGCGCCAGTGCAGTTCAAATCGAGCTCACGGGGATTCTCATAGCAGCAAAAGAAATCACCAGAAACAATATCACTGGAAGAAATATGCTCATCTATACAAATAGCAAACAAGCACTACTCACTCTGAACAGACCATGACTTTACTTAGGGTTAGTACTAGAATGTTACGAACCTTTGGAAGAAGTATCCATCAACAATGGGTTACCTTTAGATGGATCAAAGGTTACGACACATCGAAAGGTAAACGTGTTGCAGATTTACTAGCCAAGAAAGCAGCCAACCAAATACTTTTTGGACCTGGCTCCTTTATTGGACTAAACATTGGCAGTGACAGACATAAAGAACATTTTCTTATGAAATTCAAGGAAAGATGGGATGAAACAAGAAACTGCTTTTAAGTTATCCTAACAATACTACATCTAACAAATACTTGACTATGACCAGACAGAATCTACGCCTGATCACAGGCGTTCTGACTGGTCATTGCCAAGTACGGAAGCATCTCCATATCATGGAGCTGTCAGAATCTGCAGTCTGCAGGGGGAACATGAAGATGGGACCATCGAGCATATATCGTCTACAATTATCCGATGCTCTTATTTATTAGAATATCGGCTATTACCGGCCGATATAAGAAAAGCACTTCTTGGCGAAGGTCAACTACAATAAAACTGTAGGCTGGCTTACGAGCTAGAAGGGACCTAACATCTTGGGAGGATGCACAATGGGTCTAGAGAGGTTTATGTTTCAGATACAGATAGTTAGAGAATGGCAGCCGGAGCTGGTGACTCAGTTGTAGAAATTAACGACAGAATGGTGCCTGATTGTTTTCCGACCCCATTAAGTAATTTTTAAATCTTCAACACGTCACAAGTTAATTTGCTAAAACACGGGGTAATAATGCTGTTCTAAAGTAGCAGATTTATGTAATAATCAAGGTAATATAACGACTTGTTTAGATTGCTCAATTAGCTTGTAAAACGAGATAATTCTAAATTGATTTAAAGATGAGATTACTCGAGTTGCCTTCTATAAAGCAAGTGTACTTTTTTCTCGAGCTCGTGCTATCTCAGGTTTTGCCGATGACTTATTATAATTAGATACATCATCCAAGTCGTTTCTTTTGTTCAGTAAGTTTGCATTTGCCGAAAAATACTGATGTGGTATCGCATGCAGTGAAGGCGTGAGCAAAAAACACATTACTTTTGCAGTTATTTAAGACTTCTAAATACTGTAAGCCAAAAGAACTTTGTAGTCTTTACTTGATATTTTCCTAAACATCTCTAAAAAATCGAATGTAGATTTTTGTAGGTCTTTTTTATAATTTATAAATCTCGCATCTCGTTGAACTGATTGGTAACTGCTATGTGTTTCAATTTCTAGTTTAAACATCAGATAGATTTTGACTGGAGAAAAGCAAGAAAATTATAGGACATAAAAGATGTAGAATTTTATTAAAAACATTTTAGAGCACTATAGTTTTTCTCGTAAGAGCCACGGTGTTTGAAAATAATTAAGAAAAGTGGCGCCAGGTCATATTTAAAGCAAAAAGAGATAAAGCTTCCTCTGGACAGGGTGGGAACGCTTTAGGTCTATATTTGTACCTCTATTGGGAGTTCGCACCTCCATTTTAAAGGTTTTATAAATATTTCTCCTATTTGCCTACTTTATCTCTAATTTATAGCGACTAATAAAAACTAGCCTCACTATTTATAAGTATGTAGGGCACTGACTTTGCAGAATATCATAAAAACTAATCAATGAATTTCGCCACCATAGATCAAGTGCTGACCTTTTAATACTCTAGTACTAGGGGAACAACTCACAAGGGACTCTGTTCTCTGGTAATTATAGTTAGTGCCTATCAATGGCGAATGGGCATATCTGAACCAATAAAGAATCTGTTGTTTATTCATATTCCATAAAAAAAAAAATCAGGACTGTAAAATTTAGTGTATCTGTAACATATGGAGGATGGGTCACCCCCACAGCACTTAGGCATCACTAATCCCATTGTTCAACCTTCTAAGTTGATAGGACACCTCCTAGTTCGTAAGCCAGCCACAGTTTTGATATAGTTAACAACGCCGTCAAGAAGTGCTTATCTTAAATCGGTCGGTGTTAGCCAATTCTCGCCGAATACAAATCTTCTAATAAGTGAGAGCGTCGGTAAATCGTAGATGATATGCTCAATGGTCTCTTCTTTTTGTTTGCACCTTTTGACAGCTCCATGCCATGGAGATGCTTTTGTACTTGGTACAGAATACTCGTGATCAGACGCAGATATCTTTCTAGTCATAATCAAGAATTTGTCTGCTGTAATGTTGTCAGGATTACTTAAAAGCTCCCTGGCAACTCTGCAGATTCTTGTTTCGTCTCTTTTTCCTTGAATTTCACGAGGGAATGTTCTTTAATTAGGTTTGTCACTACGGATGTTGCTAATCCCATAAAACAGGTCCGAAAGTATTTGGTTGGCTGCCTTTGATCCATCTTAAAGTTACCACATTGCTGATGGCTTCATCAAATTCTAGTACTAACCCTCAATAAATTGATCCTGCTAACTTCTTTTGCTGCTATGAGAATCTCCGTGAGCTTGGCTTGAACTACACGGGCGCTATTTCTCACAGTCCATTCTATGTTTAGGTTTAAGGATCTCGCCAAATCCTACATCAGGTTCTATTCCAACCGTGCGAAGTCATGTTATTATCATCAGAGCAACCTTTCTGATGTAAATATCAAGAGGAGTGAGACTAAGAATGATTCCATGGCTCTGGTTGGTGTGGTTTTCATGGCTCCCGTTATGTTGAGACATGCTGTTTTTTAAATTTGTTTTAGTTTGTGTATAACTGTTAATTGTTGAGTTTTCGGTACTCCATGTAAGGACTCTGGGAGAGAGACTCCTGTTGCGCCCCACAGTTCGGCGGCATTGTTCATAAGTAACGTATGCTTTTTTTATTCTATTTTCTAGATGTACGTTCCATATTAACTTGGTGTCAAAGGTGAGACCTAGGTACTTGATGTTAAAAACCCTGGAGGTTTTAGTTATATTTTCGTCCTTTTTCTTGTGAAAAGGACTATTTCTGTCTTCTTGGGATCAATAGACAGTAAATGGTCCTTACACCACTGTTCTATATTTTTAAAAGCCAATTGCATTATTTCGCAGAGTATATTCTTGAAATTCCCAGTATTCAGAATGACCGGGTCAGTGTACATTAACGAAAAGTAAAAATGTTAATAATTGACAATCTAGATATAAATAAATATCAGGTAGTTAAAGGTAAGGTGAGCTTAATCTTTGCCTTTCACCAAGACTGTCACCTCTATGGTGTGTGTAAGGCATTACACACATTCTGTAGGCATAATTATTACTCAAATCAATGGAGAGCATTTTTACAGGCTCTCCAATGATGTATAACAAATAGGAAGTTGAAATTAAAAAAAAAAAAAATAGTTGAGGGATAATAGGGTGTTGATGCGGATAGGTTCTCCCATATGGCGTTTTAGTTACCCCTTCCTATTCTAGAAAGAGTGGTAAGGTTTTTTTATTGTTCATGAGATATTGTTCATTGAACATTTTCAAATTGACAGAAATTAATTATGTAATGATTATGTAAAGAAAATATATCAGAAATCCTTTTGTATTTCCAAAGGACTAGGTACATAATTCGCAGTCTTAATATCATTAAGAAAACCATTTACCATTTGTTTAATGATTCGGAAGATTATCAACTTCGGTCGTCCATAACTGAATTCTTCGTTCGTTTATGAGCTGGGTCAATGTTTGCATAATACTTTCTTTCCAGCCACTCTAATCGGCATACTTGATACTTGTAGGTGTAAAAGTGCACTAACAGGTTTTCTGCAAACCCTGTGGTACGAGAAATTGCAGTTTGCAGACTTGATGATAATTTTTATTAACAGGCACAAGTTGTTGTGCAAACTTATACCTACAAACAACAATGACTTGCTTTTGTCTACGATTTCTATGAAATAGCTATGTTAAAAAATGAGCTTTTATAATAAAATATATTAGAAACTAATTGTCTATAGCCGATAATTGTGCACAATTTCGTTTGATAAAAAAATAGAAAACGTTCATGAATTTCATTGAATAAACCATACAATATAAATCTCCAATTATTTATTGCTATTTGTTGAAAACGTTAACAATGATTTAAAAATAAACATTACGTGGTATTGAAATGGGTTTGGTCAAGCAATATATCGAGTTTGTTTAATGAAAACTATTGTATATTGTAAAACTACTGTAAAAAAATTGTAATGTTTTAGTAGTAGCGGTTTGATAAGAATCCAATTTCGGTATGATCTTCATCATTTTTCAAGTCCTACATTCTACCTGTTTATATTTATCGCTTAAATAAATCCTTATCTTTTTTAGTTACCTCTTACACATCTGATGTTTGTTTAAAATTATATAGGATGACCAAGTATATTTGAAACCATTTTAAAGGTTCATTAGGTACTCAAAAAGTATTTGAAATATCAATGTTTGACTTTCATCGAATATTTTAATTTTCATTTTTATACTGCAAATTCCGGTTACACCGGAAATGAATATGACCTTTATTTCATATGGAATACCCTGTATATTTTTTTAATTCAGGAACTCTTTAGATATTAGGGAAAACAAAAACAATGGGGGACAGACTTAAATGGTCAGAACCGTGAACTAAATATTGTTGTATATTTTTCTTAGTTTTCACATTTAAATTATCATTTTAAAAAAAGGAGGATGATGCACGGATTATCTGGAGTTAAGACCCGCCGTAAATATTTACCTTATTTTAAAGATACTATCATTTGAGTGAAACTTATCTAATATGACAATCGTATGTCTGTGATAGATGATACTAAAGTTCATTGCATAGCCTTTCAGTTGCACGTCACCAAATATGACGTAATATCATGTTTTCGGCCTGTCTATAGGGACCGTGCGTGAAATATAGAGGCAGCACTATTGCCGAAGTTAGCCCTCTCTAGTGTTTAATTTTAGAATTAAATGGGGTAAACATTGCAAGTAAATAATAAAGGATATTTTTTAAAATATTAAATATAGTTAAAAATAGATACCGGCCCGTACCAAACAATCGTGTACATGGTCAAAATGACGTAAAATGTGAAACATTATTAAAATCTAGGCATGTTATTACATTTTAAGCAAAAAGATTTAAATGGTTAAGTGACAATAAATTGTAAAGTTGTACCTTAAACAAGTGTATCCAATGTCAAAATATCGGTATTTAGTAACACTGAATTTAAAAGTATTACAATAACATTTAAAAAATGTAAATTAATAAAAAAGATTGATAATAATAAAAATAAATCTTTATGTTAGTCGAAATGTCATTCATCCACTGACGTTTATGAGATGTCCAATGATACACATTATAGATTGCTCACCCATCTATAAAAAAATTATGAAAAGCGGGTTGCAATGTGCCTTTCCTAGTGCTCACTAAAATAGAGCCGTTCTAGCCCAAATGTGTTTTAAAATAAAATTTCAGCATTTTAATCTTTAGAAAAAGAAAATAAATAAAGTTTTACTTCAAGACATGTTATTATGTATTTGGAAAGTTGAATTTCCATGTAGTTAAATAATATTAAGAGATCTAAACAATTTTTATAACAGATGGATATAAATAATTTTTTCTACGTTCATGCAAAAAACAAAACTTTGTTGAACTATATTTAGTGAAAAAAGTGGGTCTTTATTGCACTAGTGCAATAAAAATTTTATTGCACTCATCTGTCATTTTACTACAGCGTTTTATGATCATGACAAACATAAATATTCAAATCAACGCCAAATATTTAGTCCATTTTCATTTTCTGTGTTACGTTTTAAAAACAATTGCATATTTTATATTATTTTCAATCATTTAATAAATAAATTAATAAAAAAATGTATTTTATTAAATATGTCATTACAAATTATGAACACAAACGTAAATAAATGCCTCAAACAAAGGTACACGATCACTGATACTATGATTTGGATAATACAACTGCAGTCCTATAAAATTTTTTTTGGTTTTTGCATGAACGTAGAAAAAATATTGTATGCAACTCGTGCAAAAAGTGTTTATTGCATTCGACAATTTCACGTCGCGTGCAATAAACCTTTTTACACTTGTTGCATAAATAACTATTAGACTACTCTCATTTCAGAAATAATACTATATAAAATACATAATTGCAATATGTAATACAATTTTGAAAAGGTAATGTAAACAACTTTGAGATGAGGTATAAACAACTTTGGTAAGAGTTGTAATTGGACACTTATCTATTATTCTGAATATTGTTTAATGGTAATGTCACTAAAAATTTTTTACAAAAAATCATGGATTTTTAATATTTTAAAGTTTGTTGCAATCTCTTTTGACAGTAATTGCAATGTGTTATTTATGATTTGTTTATTTTAATAATAAATGAGTAATAGTTAATAAATTGTAAAGAGGGCCATGATATGTTTGTCAAATTAGACATTCTCATTTCATAATAAACATTCTACATTAGTTTTAATCAACAGAATAAACCATTAATTATCTGTAAAATTATATTTATATAAAATGTTCATTTAAATATGTAAAAATCTTAGTGACAAGAAAACACTAAAGATTCTAATTTCTAAACCGGTTCTGTAAATGATTTCTTCACAACTAAGTGCTCAAAATTGATACAAGCTAGATAAAAAGAAAACTGTCTAGTGAAATACGCTTTTCGTCGTCTGATTTACATATGGATAAGCAATCTTTGTAATTATGTATATCATTGGGTGTAAGACATTTCTGTGGAAATTTGTAAAATTTCTTTACTATCGAATGAAATCTAGGTTTCCAAAGTGATGTGTTTGTACATCCACGGATGCAACAAGTTTTTTCGATAATGATATTACGAAAATAATTCGACTTTATTTAATTAATAATTATTAAACAATAAATGCCGTATAAAGCATTAATAAATACCCCCCATAAAGTTCACATTTTTGTCACCAGTTATCGTTAAAGTCAAGACGCACGGTCCCTATGATTAGTACATGAAATTTGATGGCGACTCTACAAAATTTTGACAGTTCTCAGGATCGTATTCAGCCAAATAGAAAAAGGCTTTGAAATTATTAAGAATTGTGATATCAAAACATTACAAAATAAAACAAAATGTATTTTTAATTGATATTTATTATCATAAATAATATAACATTAGTAAATAAATTCCTAAAATTAGTTATTATAAGACAGCAAGGATCACTTGCCGGATGAAACCTACAATAAGAAATTAGATCAGTTTAAAAAATCACATACGTTTTATTCGATAAACTAATTACCTTGGAAATCATTGAAATTTAACAAAACTGGTAACGTTAAACTTGTAGAGAACAACAGCCATTTTTGAATACAATACAATAAACGTTTATTATGCGGAGTTGTTTTCCCACAAGTCCTAATCTGATTCGTTATCCGATTTGTTTAAATCAATGATTACAGGAGAGATATTACTCGCATCAACGATTTTTGCAGTCTCCCAATATTCATCAATAATTTTTCTTGTATGGTCTACATACCTCTTTCATTTTTCTGGTGTAATCTGCAATTACATAACAATTATAAACCATAGCATAAGAAAAAACTATGCATTAAATCTGTTGAAGAGATTCCTTCCAAACACTAATTACAGTATCTGCAGTAATATGTTCTGCCGAAGTTATTTTTGCATCGTAATACCGTTTACACTCATACCAAACAAGTTCAATTGGATGAACTGGCAATGATATGGAGGCAGTCTCAACACACGATGGCCATGCAAAAGAGCTAATCTATCTAATCTGTAAAATATGCATTTTTAATATCTTATTAAATTATATCATATCATAACATACCTGTATACTTTATCTGGTACATGTTTCTTGGCAATTTCTAACAATTCGAACTTCATACTAGGCATTGGAAACTGTATATTCCTTTCTTTTAACCAATTAATCAGAGAAACTTTGTTCCAACTTGCATTTGGTATTCTTTCGAGCAACGTTGAATGGTACAACACATTGTCCATTATTATTAATGACGGTTCTTCTAAGCTTGGTAGAAGCTAATATTCAAACCATCTTTCAAAATTATCAGCATTAATTGAATCATGATAATCGCCAGATTTACTACCACTTTTAAATATCAAGATACAGTCATTAATAAACTCATTTTGAGAACCTGCATGAAGAACAATGTATCGTACACCTTCACCACTCATCTTTCCACAATAATTACAAATGGAACTAATGGAAGTACTGGTCTGATAAAAACTGTCAGACGTACACTTTGACGTTTATCAAAAATAGCTAAAGAGCGTGTTCAAGATTTCAATTTGACTATGAGGCCATAACGTATAGCAAACGGCAGCCAATGAAATGTCTGTATTGTGTCAATTGTAGTTATTTAATATCTACGTGTAGATCTCTCATGATTTTCGGGGCGAATAACTAGAGAGGAGGGAGCAATGTTACGCAGCACCCTGCAGTAGCCTGCGGCTATTATAGGAAACGTACAGATAGAAAAAGAAGTGTAATGTTACTCATCGCCCTACAGTGTGCTGCGGTCCAGAAATGTCATAACTCGTCAAGAATATTCTAGACGTCAGTTTGCGAAGGTTCGAGAAGCTATATAAGGATGATCCTGACGTCAGTTTTAGTTTTTATGATAGACCTTACAGTTCATCAGAGGCTTTCGACGGCTGGACAGAGAAAGCACTACTGACAGGCATCCCGACGGATTTACGCAATGAAAGTACACTCTGCGCATCAAGTATTTCACTATTTCATTTAGACGTAAATGTCAGATGTAAATTTCGCTAAAACATTTCTTTTATTTTCGTTTGTGTTTTTTGCTCATTACAGTTTAATAGAACCTAAGTATGGAGTTTAATAGCAAATTAAGAGGCCGCGTGATTAACAGTCAATCTCGCGAAATAATAGCCAATGTTATAGAGTTTATGAGAAGAGAAGGAAACTTTAATTCACCTTCAATACCATTTAAAAATGTAAATGATCGTGTTGCTGCAGCCACAGGAGTATCTAAAAACACTGTCGTCCGCATTTCTGGAGAGAAAAAAAGAATCGATAACAGTGAGATATCGGAATTTTCATCACCAAGAAAAACCATTAAAAAACCAAAAACAGTTAATGATATAGATGAAGCTGCACAAGAATCAAATTTTATTTTTTTATTATTAGATAGCTATTTTTGTTTCTGAGTTGTGTTCATTTACAGGCTCAATTTTTTTCCGTTTCTCCTTTTTGATTTTATATGGGGTTTCAAGTTGTTTTTGACTTATTTCGACGTAAATCACAACAACACACTTTTTTAATAAAGCAAACAAGTGTTAAGAGGTATATGTACGTGTAAACTACAATTACAAAAAATTGATATGAAACCCATGAAACCACCAACAAAAATGTAAAGCTAGCTTCCGTACTAGAACATGGTGTCATTCGTCGAGATAATTTATCGTTTTGTTTAATAGATCAAGAAATGTAAATATTCCCCTGTTATTTTTTATAAAATTATAAGAGAAATAAATTTTTTTCTAAATAGTATAGTTTATTATTTTGTAGAAAAACAAAATTTCGAAAATTTTAGTAATGTTTCAGAAACAACCGTTATTAATAAGGTAGAAATAAAATATAAACTATTCCACGATTTACAAAGGCCTACAAAAAAATTATAGGTATTTTCCGTTATCCTATAAAATTTATATTTTCTGACTCAATTTCAAAAGGTTGAAGGAATTCCAAAACACCTTTTATGGCATAATAATTATTTTCAATTCTACTTACTATCTTTAGCTGCTTTTAAAAACGTTCTAAGAAAGTCCAATCAGACCAATTTAATCCCTAAACTATTCCACACTTTTAAAATTTAATTACCTAAAAATATTAAAAACTATTTAAAATAACTTGTTTAGCAGACTGTACAATAGCTATCTTAGTCACACGTAGCGCGTTCTCTGTCTGGGCGTCGAACACCTCTAGAAATTTGATGAACTGTACATGTTAATGTTATCAGTTGTATAATTGTTGTTAAAGTTGAGTTAAAATAAATTGTTATACCAAAAACCAGCGTGACAATACGATCCTCCTAATATTTTACAATTTTCACTAAAGTGACAGTAACTTTAAAATATAAAAAAATGGCGAAGATTTACGGCAGGTCATAACTCCTTGTAATCCGTGCCTCGTCCTTTAGCGATTATTTTAAATCGCTTGAATTTGTATAGAAAAATTAAAAAACTGTTATACAGTGTACAGTTTTAGAAAGGGAAAAAAGTACTGAATATATATATTCAGGGCGTTCCATATGGGTGGTCCGTCATATCTGAAAAAGGTGATACTCATTTCCGGTGTACCAGGAAGTTGCAGTAAAAAAAGTGAAATATCTCAAACAATACCTGATTAAAATTTTCCACACACATTTTATTATATCTTTCATATATTTCATATCTTCATTGCAAATCAAAAGTTGCAGAAAAGTTGAATATTGTACTTTCCTCTAATTTCTCCTTTGCGGTCCAATTTAGAGAATCATGTATATGACAAAAAATAATTTTTTTCTTCAATCATAAATAATATAAATGTACCTCAAAGTAAAAAAAGTACCCCTTAGATTGTCCGACTGTACCAAAAAAACTAACATCTTATTGCAGGATGTTTAAAATTTGGTTGTTTTTTCTTTTTATCCGCTTTGAAATATCGTGAATACAGATACCTATACACATTTACAGACAGATGTACATTATCGCAAAAATGGTCTAAACAGATTCAGGGGATACCAAAACGTAAAGATCCGTCGAAAATTTGAGGTCAAAATAAATTATAATTCTTTATAATTTCATTACAGGTTACTGGAAAGAAAAATTAAAAACTTTAAAAACTTGTAATTCCGACATTGATATCTCAGATAATTTTTATGTTACTCGTATAAGCTTTTAAAATATCAAAACCAGATGAATGTGGTTCCACTGTCACCTAACCAAAACCCATTTTTAAGGTACTTTTGTGAGAATTGTTATTCATGCGTTCATTTTTCACTGGCCTTGATTAAACTAATTAGTATCTATTGTACAATGTTGGGTCAAATTTCATTGATCTTTTATTTTCATTAATATAATCATATACTGGCTGGTTTCTAGTACAGAACTACATAGATAAATGGTTTTTTCAAGTAGGTCAAGTTTAATCAACTAGTTTAACAATTTAGATGTTGTGTCGTATCTGATGTTATGAAAGTTGGTTTGTGACTGTGAATTCTAGATAATTGGAATAATTATATAATTAGGCTGGGAGTTGATAATTATATAAACAAACTTGAAAATATTTTTAGATTCATAAAATTCAAACGTAACCTCAATAAAGGCTGATAAATGAATATCTATTGACAAATAATGATAGTTTAAGAATTGTTGAGAAGCGTTTTAATTTTAAGAAACTCTAGAAACCTCAAAACATTTAATTCAGTTTTTAATTGCAAGAAACTGGGAACCACACCATCAGTTCGTCACCTTGATCTGCCACGTGTATTTTTCTTCACCATTTTGTATTGTTCTCTGCCATTTCAAGTCTGCCACGTTTATTTTTCCCGTTCACTTCAATTTCTATTCCACTTACTTCTAAATCAAAACTAACCTGGTTCCATCAGCATGATTCTCATATTTCCACCATGCAAGCAACCCTGCTAATTGTTTGGTCGAGTGAACTTCTTTTCTCTTATGAGAAAGTCCAAACTACCTAATTCATCTCATGTTCATCTAAAGGGGCAAATCTTAAACTGTTCCTAATGCAAATAACGCTAATCGATGCCAGTCTAACAAATGTATTCTAACTGGTACCCAAGTAGTACCTACACCACTGGCTTCTCTCCAGTTTAGCCACTTTGTTTCAATAATACCTGTTTCCCAATTTGATGTTATTAGTTTTTCTAAAAGTATCTTCTGTAGTAACCCTAAAATAATGACACTGATGTATTTCACAGAACTGACACTTAAGTTGTAAAAGTCACTAGAAAAGGCTTTTTGTATTAAAGTTCTTATTTTAGCAGATCACGTGGCATACGGATATTGTTGAAGAGTCGTTACAATAATTCAATTTTCCGTCGTTTTGTAAAAGGAATCATAAATACGTTTTGCGGAACTTTTCTGGTAAACTGGTGGCTAAGTGTTCTATTTTTTCTTTCTGATAATTAGCAGATACTTTTTCTTAATTTTCTCATTATTAATCTGACCTGTTGTAGATGTATTCTAACGAATTGTCAATAATATCTGCAAACTTTCCAGAATCATTATTAATTATTTAAAATTTAAGTATTGAAAACATTATTTTATACTGTAAAAATGGCGTAGTTATAAGAAGGTACTTTAAGTCTTTCATATTCTCCAAGCACGTCCGAATAAAAATCATGGCTTTAATTTGATTCATATTTTAACTTTAAACTTTAACCTTTAAATGTATTTAAATCGAACAATGTTTTTATCAAACAATTTTCTGGCGTACGTAATACAAATTCTTGATAGCATTTTATCAGATTTGCATTAATTGAAAAAGGAGGTTACTTGGCATTAACCTTTTTTGAGTGGGTAGATTGTATTATAAGTAGGTATACAGAACATGAGTACAACCAACAGCTTTAGGAACATAGATTTGTTTACTATTATGAATTACATATAAATAGATACTTTTTTATAAATAAACGTGGGTATTTATTATTATAACAATATCTTCGATCATGATCGAAGATATAAAATAATCATTAAATACGTAACACATACCCTATACTAAAGCAAATGTTTGTTTCATCTCGAGGATATTTCGTCTAATGTTGTTGTTTATCCCGTCTTAAACATAGGCGGGTAAAATAGAAACTAAAGGAGGTTCAGCAACAAATGTTATCAATGAAAATTTTTCATTAAAATGAAGGAGTTCACTAAATTTTAATAAATAATACCGTTGCAAATATAATAATAAAGATAACAAATTCACTACTAGTATTTAAAAAGGAATATAAAACTTAACTCAATGTGTTTTCTGTTTAAAAGTAAATAAAATTGTTTTACTAAAAAAAAACTTAACTAATTTACCTAACCTGTGCGGCCTGGAGACATCGCGGGTTGCTTTGTAAAAAACTGAATACATAAAATGAGAAAAAAAACTTAACTTATTTACCCAACCTGTGCGGTCTAGAACCATCGCGGGTTGCTTCAATTTCAAACTTTTTTTGGTTCGAAGTTTTGTCATTCGAACGTTTGTATTTTTAAAGTTTTGTCAATCGAATTTTTATAGTTCAAACTATTGTTTTTGAAATTTTGTCACACGATATTTTCTTAATCGAACTTTTATTATTCAAACTTATAATACCAACTCCTGTATTATACAGTTTTTGGGATCACAAATAAACCGATTTAAGATATCTTGCTTTTATAAAAAATGAAAGGTAAAAAACGGCTTAACATATTTTTATAAAAATGTACATGAGATGTTAGCGTACAGTGACAAATAAAATGGAGTCAGTAGTGTTTAAAATTGTTTAAATTCTATAGATTTTTAGCCCTACTTTCTTGGATAATGAAATTCAGTTAAAAAGCGGACGCCTCTGAAATTCTATATCTTTGCCTCTATATTTTAATAATGAGTCCCTCCGAGGCATGCTTTGAATAAAGTGGTCAATGTCTTCTTGGGACATTGAGTCCTACGCAACTTCATGTCTTAGGCGAAGCAAATACATTTTTAAGCCATTAAATTGGGCCAATATTTTGCCTATTATGTCACATACATGTTTAATTGGTGAAAGATCAGGAGATCAGGAGACGAGGAGAGAACGGTATCTTGAAAATCACGAAGAAACCTGGTAGGGACTGCTGATGTATGAGGTTTGGCACTATCCTGTTGGTAAATTGGATTTTTCAGTTGCTGAAGATATGGTATCGCAACTGGTTCTAAAACATTGTGGATGTAGTCTTAAGCATTTATGATTCTTTCAAGGAATACACATGGAGACCTGCTTCCACATGGAATTGCACCACATACTATAACTCCACGGGTAAGCGCTGTCTCACGTTCTAGGCGTAATTTAATTTCCCGCCTATCACCTCGTCTTCGGTGAACTCTTCTTCATCCATCATGGGCCCATAAACAAAATCAAAATCAAATCATATACATATGTAATGCTGTCTCTTTCTTTTCTAAAGACTAATCCAGTTTTATGTAGTGGATAAAAAAATAGAGAAAATAGAGTGAATCCTAAGTTGATACTATTATTTTAACTGAGTATAGAAGTCAATAAAATAAACAACTTTAAAAAAAAATCAAAAATAAGAAAGATACAGAATTAAAAATCTAAATCCGAGCCTGGTAAATATCCGAGCGTTAAAATATGAGATGATGTTTTTATCCTTTTTTTATTTTTAATGTATGAATTATGATTTACTGTGTACTGGATATTGTAGCTCAGTCGTGTGTCGTCTGATTTCAATAGTTTGTTTATCTGAATGTAAACATTTCATTTTATTGACGAAAGCTCTACACATGTAAATTGGACAAAACCGAATGGGATACATTTTGGAATAAATAATTTTTGATTTTTTTGAAAAAGTTATTTAACAAAAATGTTTATTTTAATAACTTCTATACAGAGATAAAAAAGTATCAACTTATATACCTATAGGTATATAACCAAGTATATCCTACGCACCGTACTATGGTAACCTTTTAGTTAACTAACTTTGTCCTCTTAAGTCTACTTGATAGGTATGTATGGTCGAGAAGCCGAATGGTTTCGAAACTGTTAGCATTATTTTTGGTTGTACTATATGCTCCAGAAATATTTGTATATAATTTAAATATACAGTTTTCTATTATTTAGACAAGCGTCTCGATAGATCAAATTTGATGGCTTATGTATAAGCAATACATTAAGTTCTGTTGATACGATATTCGGATTCCAATCTTATTAGGTGGGGTTTTCTGGGATTTCCTTACCTGTAAGTCAAATGGCACCATGAATTATCGGACCGCCTCGCCGCCATATTATAATAAAAATAGTCGTCCCTCTCCTACACATTTTCTTCTTTCAGAGCTTCAGGGGTTTACTTGTATGGGAAGGAATTATACGAAAAGCATTATTATTATTATTATTATTATTATCAGCATCATGTTTATATTGTTATAAATGAAGAGGGTATAATTATTAATTAAAATTAAAAATCCAAAATATTAGTAAACACCACTATAATCGTATCAATATTTAATACAAATACACAAGCAATGACAACGAGTAGCCAGTAATCTGAGCAGAGGGATTGACCACGTTGATTGTCCTTTTCAGAATGATCCTGTGAAAACCCAACATGATGCCGACGAAAAAAGGCCGGGGTATTTTCGCATCGTCAACAATACGGGCTTATCTCCCTGACCAGAGGCGACTCTAGGTAAAATTGCTAACAATATTATTATTAAGCCTATACATGCCCTAATTAACATTATATAAGTACCTATGTAGTTTGGGAAAATAACCTATAGATGCCCTTAGTCATAGCTAACATTCATCCAGATTCTGCACGAAGTAGTTCATTACACCATTGGGAATTTTATCACCGTGATTATCATATTTACATTTCAAATTGTATGAAGCATTATATTTATTATTAAATTAAACATCCACCCAATCGAATTACATCTAATTGGTAAGCAAAACGGTAACCTCATTCAACTTATTTATTTTTGCAATTAAATTGCTGTTTTTCAACCTACAATATAAAGACATATGACCGCATCGAAGAGCGTATTGAATTTCTAGTAGCCGGTCATTATGTAAATTCTCTTTCAATTCTTAAAAAGTTTTGTAATTATTATAATCGACCTCTAAAATCAGCCTTGGATGTATAATTTATGAGAGGTCGTCTGTAAAACAAGTAAATATGTTATTTTCTGAATAAAAATGTGTCAAACGTTTCATACCTATAATAAAAATACTTAAACATTATTATTGTACAAAATATTTTTCATTAATAAAGATGTACAAATAATATTTTATTTTTATCAATTTGTAAGAATGTAACATAATAAAAAAAGATAAAAAGAATGAAAATGGTGTAAACATAAAACATGGAAAATAGTGAAATGAATTTACAATAATTTTGTTTGTTGTTAATGGCTATGATGTCAATATAATAACAACGCTAATATATGTGAAAAGGTTTCGAAGTCACAAGAAAATAACCAGAAACAGTTTTTCAAAATTATGATTGTGCAAGTTATAAATTAATAGTTTAATGGATAGGAATCAAAAGTTATGACTTATGACTAGGGTTGCCACCTATTTGAAAAGTGAATAAAGGACTATGACGCTAATAGAGGACCCGGTATACAAAAGGTCCTCATCCTTCTACTAAACTTCTAAAACAAAAAAAGGGCGACGAGTGTGTAACAAAAAAGTCCTGGTCCTTCTACCGAGCTTCTGAAAAAAAAGGTATATTTTTGACAAGCCAGGTCCCTATCAAAGAGAAAAACAGGACATATGCCGTGAAAAAGGACATTTTAAGATTTAAAAAGTCGCAAGGACCTTTTGCTTGAAAAAAGGACTGTCTTTTTCAGAATGAAAGGCTTCTAAAACATAGTTGGATTGGAAACTATTGCGACCAATGAAATAAATATTGAGAGGAGATGGTTCTGGTTCTAGATCAGGACTTCTCTTCTCAACCTTATCCCCTCTACGTAATAGCCTCTCCCACAATTTTTTGGGTTGGTATGGCAGTTAATTTGAAATGGCTTAAGTCTCATACAATTTTGAATTCAGCTTTTCAATCATTGTTTCAAATAACGAAACTTGTAAGGGGTAAGACCGAATCGCTGCAGTGTATATCCATTTAGATTGAAATAACATTGTATTTGTTAGATTTATTGTAATATCGAAATTTTTCGCACAAACCAGTTATTAAAACCTGACTTTGTTTATTTCATACTATCAAATCTATGTCAGACTGTGTTGATGATAGCACAGCCCTTAAATAATTTTTTACTTGACGACGATTCCGTTGTTTACTTTTGATGGTAACCAGTGTTGAACTGGAAACCCAGCCTCACATAAATATCATAAAGAAAATTGAACCATTTTTCTTAAAGGCAATTTAGCTACTCCTGGGTTGTTTTTTTACCGTTTCGAGCAAACGTTAGAATATGAGCCAATTTCAAAATCCACAACTTTTAATGGATGTTCTTGGGTAACTTCAGGACATGGGTCGAGAACGGCTTCCGAGTTACTTTCCAGCATAGTGATTCTAGGCCCTTCATTTAGCTACAAATTTTTTTTCTAGATGTCCATAACTGCAATTTATTAGCTATGCAACCTTGAATTTGCCGAAATTTGTCAATATGATAGTATTTCTGTTCCGAAGAATAATATTAAAATTGTTTAGGAATTTATATTTTAATTCATATACTCGTAAGGGTTGCTAGCATATTACTCTTGGATAGTCAACTGACGTCGGTGTAGAAGAGCAAAACCTTGTGTGCGTACTTTGTGCTATTTCTTCTGTTTAACTATCAAAATAGCTAAATTAAAACAAAGCATATACAAGGTGTCCCAATAGTGTGTGGAAGTTCAATATATCCTATAATATAGAAAATATCAAACAATGTTATTTACAAAAGTTGTAGATAACATTAATATGCACATTTCAAAATTATTTTCGATTATACAGAGTGGTCCATAACTTCAGAATTGATCAAACTTGTTTTTTTAAATGGACCACCCTGTATTTAATTGTAAATTTGAATTCCCCTGACTTTGCCCTTCAAGAAAATACCAACATGTATGAGGTTATACTGGGTATTTTGGAAGTTTAAACTAATTTTATATGAAAATCGTACTAGGTTGAACCCTCTGTATATTTCAAAAGAAACAATGGAACATCAAAATTTTTTAAAGAATCATTTTTAATGATAGTCTACTTTTATAAGAATATACTAATTTTTTCCTAGCGCAACAGACGTGTACAGGATGAGTCAAAACTCAGATACATGATTTTCTCAATTTTTTTTAAACGTAACACCCTGTATTTCATATCACTACTAAAATGTATTCTAATTATACGTTCGTTTGAGTTAAATATTGCCTATCCCTAAACACAACAGTTTAGCGAGATTCTTAGATGAAATGTTAAAAAGGGTTAATTGTAACTAAATTCACAATGTAATTTAATTTAAACTCCTGTTAGATATTACGTACTAGTTACTAGTTAATCAGTTTATAATTCTAAGGTACCTGGTACAATTTTTTATCAACTGAATTTATTTTTTGGGACCTTTACAACTTTTTATATAAAATGCAATGAAAACGCTAACAGAACTTCAAATTTTTTTTGTGCATTAGGTCAAGTGGGCTTTGAAATTCATGTCAAAAGAATAATTTGACAGTTCCGAATTGTTTAAATAAAAAAATAAAATTATGTTTAGTGTTCACAAGTATTTAAATTTATTGATTTGACTAATTCAAAAATGAATTTTGAAACGAATGAATTGACTGATATGATTTTAGTGCTAGGGGCTAGTGATAAAAATTGCTTGTTGGCAACTAGAATTTATAAGCAAAAATATCTTGATCACCGACAACCTCGTAAATAAATTTTTTTAAATCTGTTGAGAATATTCAAACGTACAGGTAATGTAGCATATCAAAAAAATAATAGAGAAAAACGAACTTTAAATGAACAAAATAAACTCTGTATTCTACTTAGTGTTACCAAAACGGGAATAAGTAAATCATCTGTCAATAGGATACTATTAAAAAATAAAGTACATCCATACCATATCCAACGTCATCAGGAGCTTCTTGAAAACGATTTTCAAAAAAGAATAGCTTTTTGTGAATGGGCAATAGAGAGCATTAATAATGAATTAATAATGAATATGATTTTTTTGATTGTGTACTTTTTGGGGACGAATCAACATTTCACAAAAACGGTTTCGTCAAAAGACACAATTTTCATTACTATTCCACCACCAATCCTTATGAGTTAATGACACATAGCCAAACACGATGGTCTATTAACGTTTGGGGTGGCATAATAGGGGACTATGTCATAGGACCATATTTCTTTCATGGTCTTGTAACTGCCGAGGTCTACTTAGACTTTCTGCAAAATCATCTACCACTACTATTGGAAAATGTTCCACTAAATATAAGACGCCGAATGTGGATATTACATGATGGAGCTTCCTGTACATTATGTTCAACCAGTTCGCAACTTTCTGAACCATAATTTTGAAAAGAGGTGGATTGGAAGAGATGGTCCAGTTATGTGGCCTCCCAGGTCCCCTGACCTCACTAAAGTAGATTTTTTTTGTGGGGTTTCGTAAAAAACAAGGTTTATAAAACTAGTCCATTAACTAGCCAGAAAATGAAGGAAAGAATAAGACAAGTGTTCGCGAGCATAGATGTACAATGTTTGAAAAATGTTCAAAGATCATTTGAAGCTAGATTACAACATTGTATTGCAGTTGGAGGGAGTCACTTTGAGCAGCTTTTATAATAGCTTTTTTTTATTTTTAATATACTTATGTTGCATTCTAAAAAAATTAAAGTAACTTATTATTGGCTCATATTTTTTTATTCAAATATAAAATGTCTTCTAAACTATTGTGTTTAGGGATAGGGACAAACGAACGTATAATTAAAGTACTTTTAGTAGAGATATGAAATACAGGGTGAACCTAACCTTAAAAGTAAAGAAAGTAAATTCAGCTGATAATAAATTGTAGCTAGGTATCTTAAAAATTTAAACTGATTAAACAGTGTATTTTAACAGGAGTTTAAATCAAATTACATTGTGAATTTAGTTATAATTAACACTTTTTAACATTTCATCTAAGAATCTCGCTTAACTGTTGTGTTTAGGGATAGGCAATATTTAACTCAAACGAATGTATAATTGGAGTACTTTTTAGTAGTGATATGAAATACAGGATGTTACATTTAAAAAAATTGAGAAAATCATGTATCTGAGTTTTGACTCACCCTGTACACATCTGTTGCGCTAGGAAAAAATTAGTATATTCTTATAAAAGTAGACTATCATTAAAAATGATTCATCAAAAAATTTTGATGTTCGATTGTTTCTTTTGAAATATACAGAGGGTTGAACCTAGTACGATTTTCATATAACATTTTTTTAAACGTCCAAAATACCCAGTATAACCTTATACATGTTGGTATTTTCTTGAAGGGCAAAGTCAGGGAATTCAAATTTACAATTAAATACAGGGCGATATATTTAAAAAAACATAGGTTTGATCAATTCTGAAGTTATGGATCATTCTGTATAATCGAAAATAATTTTGAAATGTGCAGTTAATATTATCTACAACTTTTGTAAATAACATTGTTTGATATTTTAGATAATATAGGATATATCGAACTTCCACACACTATTGGGACACCCTGTATATTATGTACAATAAAATATACTTGTATACGATAAAATAGTTTTCAACAAATTTTTCGTTTACACTACAAATTAATTGTGAGATTGATGCGATTTTGTTTAAAAAAACAAATATTTTATATTATGTACCACTGCATATTAAAGCACTTTCCAAAAATCAGTTTCTTTCTTTAAATATACCATAAATAAAGCCATCAAAAGCTTTCGCGCGGCGGAGTGTATATTTTTGAATATTAGAAATAATAATAATAAAAACAATTATGTTTATTTATAAAAAATACGATCAATAATATAATGTTTAAAACTCCTTTATTATTTCACCTTTGAATATAAATAAAATCAATTTAAATGTAATTAATCATTTATTTAAAAAATAATTCCACTAGATGACCCTCAAATAATGTTAATCAATTAATAAGAAAGAAAACTTTAGAATCCGTCGTCTAAGTAATAAATAAAAATATTCTCTGCAAAGAAATTACTATCAACACAATAGTTGTTACAATATACAGACAAATTTGGCCAGCCCGCGTTTCAGGTGGAGTTGAATACCGAGAAAGATAGGCGTCCTATTAGACTGCACGGAGAAATAAGATGACTTATTACACGTACAATTATTGTCTACACAAACAAAGAGAGGGTTGCGTACAGAGATATTCTATGAAATGGATGAGGTACCTTCGAAGAAGCTTTGCCAATAGTAATCGATGCATTTTTTTTAATTCTTCGCGCTACTCTCTTAAATCTTGCCGTGCCGGTTCCCATCGTTTGAGAACCGCTGCTGTAGATCCAATCTAGGTCAGAGATAAGAAGAGTGATACACATGGCTAGACAGTGACTTATACATGGTATAGTCGAAAAAAAAAAAACAAAAAAAAAAAGGAAAAAGAATAGAACATTATAAGACAATTTGTAAATTAAAAGGATGTATCTATATCTGTAAGGTAAAGAGGATGAATTGCTTCACTAGGCAAATTTTGCATTTTCTTGAATAGATAAAGCCTCTTTAAGCTATTAGTTTCAAATGTAAAGAAAGAGGCATATCTGGGACCCAAGCATTTATAATAAGCTATCAGACTTACAGGTAATTGCTCCCAATTGTTTTAAGTATGACTCTAGGAATATCTAGAACTACAAATAAGTCCTCAAACAACTGACACAAAATCACTAAATTACTTTTATGTGGGTGCTAATTCATGTTATATCTAACTCTGAAACGATCATCTTGTCAAAGAAATATACATTCTTGTATACATAACTTTTGATAATAAAAACATATTTGGACACCAAAAAAACATGTCTACTCTCATGTGTAGCCAGTCGGATGTTTCGCCATATCACTGGGCTGTTATGACTGTCAGTGAGACTCATGTTTCATACGTCCATGTTATGTAATGTTATTGTTATTTGTTAATAATTTAGTTAAATACTTATTTATTTTAAACAATACTATTCTAATTTATGTATATTTCGAATGTCTTTAAACTGTTCACTATTTATCTTCACAACTGTTTGTATACGACTGACTGCCCCGTGTTCTTCCACCAATATTTATATACACATTTAAAATTTTGATGAAGGATCTAGAATGTTCTCTCGCCAAAAACTAGAAACATTATCGCGTTCTGGAATGTACTCGAAGGCGCCTTCGCCATAGTCGTTACATATTTTTGGTCTTAAGGGGTTTAATTATGTATGATAATCGGACAAGTTAAGACTCAAAGGCCAAATAAGATAGGGACTTGGAGGATTAGAGCATGACTCTATAATGAAATGGCTCGCATTACAGTAAGGTGCCGAGGATACCAAGAAAAGGGTCGGATATGAATTTTTCGTGATAAGTAATAAAGCATTCTTGCATAGGTATTCGTTTGATACTAATCCTTTATGTGATGCTATTCTGAAGTATCGTGTAAGCCTGTTCTGTATTAAGGCCTGATTGGTTTTATTTTATAGTATATTATATTACGAGTGTGGAAAGTGACATTTTTCACACGAGTGAGAAATATTATCGCACGAGGCACAAGCCGAGTGCGACTATCACACGAGTGTGGAAAATCACTTTTCACACAAGTGATGTACAATATTTTTCCTACGACCACAAAATAATTTCATCAAAAAATATAAAACCAGGATAAAACAAAAAAAAGTTGTTGTATCATCTACCAGGATTCGAACGTAGGCCCGACAGCCGCCTCTTGAAAGGCAAGTTATTACGTTACTACACAAACCACTGAGTTAACACGTTTTGTGTCAAATGAGTTATTTAATCGAATAATTTATTCATCATATCGATTTTACTATTAATATGGACATTACATAAATCAAAATAGAAATGATGCGTTTGACATTTTGTGACAGCTGATGCGGAAAGTAGCATATTCGCACACGGGTGGAAAGTAAATTCTTATTCATACGCGTGTGAAATAGGACACTTTCCATAGGACTATATAGTGTAATATGTGTCACTTTCCTAAGTGGTCGTAGAAAAAATTAATTAACATAGCTTACACATGGTTCGATAAAAAAATATTACATAGATATGTTTTTTAAACGTTTTTGGCGTTTGCAAATCACTTTTATATTACCATCTCTCTGGATGGACTTCAACTTTTGTAGCAAATGTTATTTATTCTATATAAAAGTTTTTGCTTGTTTCAATAATAATAATAATAATAATAATAATTCAAACTAAAGTTGAATATCTCTTTGCTTTAGTGAAATAATGAAAAACATTATTTTTTATTTAACATTTTTGTTATAATTTTATTAATGTCAATATAAATTCAACTTTTATTTACATTATTGTAAGTTTTGAAGTAAGCAAAAAACTTTTATGAAGAATAACATTATTTCGAAAAGGTGAAAATGAAAAAGGTATTCCTTTTCTTTTTCAGTCCATACGGGCACATCCCGTATATTTAACTTTTTGCCTTGAACTTATCTTGACATCACATGGATATTTTTTGAATATCTAATGGAAATATAAATCAGCCTGCATAGTGTAATTATTTAATTTTTCGCATGACTGAGTATAGATTGCTTATAGCAGTAGAAAAATCTTATTATCCCATAAATAATAATGATCTTAAATTATAATCGGATTATTTTTATCTTATATCCAATATTTCACCTGCATATAAATTGATAAAACGGATATAAACAAAATCCAGACTGACATTTCCATTTTCACTTTTTTATCTCCTAACTAAATATTTACATGTTGACACAAAGAACGTTCTGTAAAGGTTTTGACGTACATTTTTACGATGGCATTACTTATTAACTAAAAAAATTCGAGCGACATATACAGAAACGTTGTTTAAACCATCGCGTGATTGCGAAGTAAAATGGTTGGAATTCCCTTTGACCATTTGCTCCAAATATATTTTGGTTTTTATCGATTTGTGGAAGCCCAAGTAAAGATAAAGTTTTAGTGGTAAAGTCTCAGTGACGTTATCCGAGCGGAGTGCCCTGTTTAGAAAAAAAAAAAAACCCTCGATCTAGTTTCATCTTATAGTTAAGGAATTCGTAATAGCTATGACTTAGCATGAAAGGATTTAGATTCCGTTTTAAATCTTGTTCTTTCTAGTAACTTTACAGGTGAAGGATTTATTTATCAAGTATTTCTTGTTATAACTGACATTAAGCTGTTCTATTCAAGCAAGTTTGTTGTTTAAAATGCTAAAGAAATTGAAAACTTTTAACTATGAGATTTACTCACCGATGCCATTAACTATAAATTTTACCTAACTCTCTGATGTACCAACCAAAGGGGTCTTTAACGAGTCCAACAGTTATGGTTTGGAAACCTACGGTTTTATGTATCTTCAAAAATATCTTCTATCCAGAATATATTAAGAATATTTAACAAATCGATTCAATAGTTTTGTAAAATTATTTGAATTATAATAGTTATGAATGTATACGTAGCTATATTTTTTACATACTTTCAGAAATTGTCCAAAACCTCATGTACCTCTTAGTCTCCTGAACCAACCTAATTTTAACCTTTTAGGAAACCTATACGTCCACATCTCAAGAAGGAGACCTCGCCACCGGCTCAAAATCAGTTAAATTTGAAAAAGTAACTGTCAAAAAAACCATCAAGCACATTACTTCGAGCTCATCCTCAACGTCAGTCCGCCATATTTCCTCCAGCACAGGCCATGTTACAACCAGTAGGACGCCATCCGAAGAATACCTCGATTCAGCTTATTTGACGCAGTCTACCGGAAACTTGGCATCTCCTTCTAGTGCTGGTTCTTCGGGACGATTTCCATCCGAGGAAAGCCTGAAGAGCCCTACTAAGAGCCAAAAGGGGCGGGACGAGTGGGATGAGGGTAGCAATAGTTCGAAAGTGACTAGTAGTAGTTCTGAGTGGTACAGTGATTATAGGACTCAGACGTTTCAGCAAAACGAAGCCAGCAAATTTGCGTTTGTCAGGAGTAATTCGCAGTTTGATGAGCATATTCATAGGATTAGAGGTTAGAAATCAACATTTTTTTCATAACTGTTTTCGTCTTTCATCGGCTTTAGCTCAAAAACTATTAATCTTATCTAAGACAAGTGTTAAATGAAACTTTTGTAAAATTTGCTCAAAATTATGGTTCCTTCATTATTATTATACTGTCTATTTTTTTTGCATTACCACAGCGAATTACGCCCTCGAACGACGAAAATAGAAAATTAAAAATAAATTCCATTATTCTTTCTTGATCGGCTTTAACAGTTTTTTTTTTTTTGAAAAATAAATAGTTTCTGAGGTACAGCTACTAAGAGTCTTTAATCAGACACCAATATTGCGTCGATACTTAGGGAGCATGAATACCTTTTCCACACTTAAATTTTGCAAATTCACATATCGGTTTTCGAAATTTTGATTACTTAGAAGATTTCTGTATTTGATCAGTATTAAATCGCATTTAGGAAAGTTTTTGCCAACACATTTGTCACATTTCATTGTTTTTGGAAAATGACAAGAAACATTTAAAAAATGAAGTTTGGTGTATTTATTAAAATACACAGGGTGTCCGGGAAAATGTGAGAGATCTCTCGGATTCAGATAGAACATTAAAAATAAGATGACAAGTACCCACAAATTTTTTTCCTACTGGCCCTCCCTACGGAGTTACAGCCTCCAAGAGGACGCCACTGGAAATCAATTTTTCTTGAATAACTTTCAAACTACGTATTATAATTTAATGAAAATTTAGTATGATAAACAGTAGTAAGAACCTCTTAAAATACTGCTCTTAAAACATAATTAGCTTATTTAGTTTACCAGGGGCGGACTAGGTTGTACATTTTAATGCTTACATTTTTAACACCCTCTATGATAAGGAGTTAAAAAAAATAAATTTCGATACCTTGAACATTAAGCTAAAGAAAATGTACTTTTCTTCATTGTCGATAAAATGAACCGTTTTCGAGAAAATATAATAATAAAAGAATTAATATTTTATTTTTATTAAAAAAACTCCCAGAATTAGCTAATTTCAAATTGGTAAATTCTAAAATACAACTTGGAGTATTATGTTTTCATCCTGAACTCACTAAAGCTTGTAACGATTGAACCTAAATACGCAAATTAGAAATAATCAATTAAAAACTTAATAAGTGGGTTCAACATGTGCTCCGTGAACTCTAATACACTCGCGGGACGACGAATAGAGAGGACTGCTGTACTCGGCACAACAACCCAGCATTGTTCCTTATCATTTCACAATGAAATGTGATTCTCTGTAAACGTTCCTTCCTAATATTAACCGGAGAGGAGTACAGCAAGGCTTTGAGATGACCCCACAGGCAAAAATCCATTGACGTTAGGTCGGGAGACCGTGGAGGCCAGGCAATTGGACATCCTCTGCCTATCCAACGGTTTCGATAGACGTTATTCAGGTGGTCCTGTACAGCGACGCTAAAATACATGCTTTGGCGGGAAAATGCTATATTGGATCCAGGAAAGCGTTCTGAAGGAACTGTAAATAAAGTTAACCATTTAATCATGGCGGCAATACGCATGGTCCATTCAAAAAATTGCCGAATATTCCTGCCTAAACATTAATTGATTGGAACTGATGTTGATAATGATGAACAACACTGGCACGAGGGTTTTCATTAACCCATATATGCAAGTTATGTAAATTTACAATGCCATTTTTGGTAAACACTGCTTCTTCGGTAAAAAGAATAGTGCTAATGAAGTTTCCCTTTGTTCGTTGCTGATCTAACAGCCAGTTTGCGGACTGGATTCTTCGAGGAAAATCTTCAGGAAGTAGTTTATGCACTTTTTGCAGATGCTAAAGGTATAACAACTGTTCTTTAAGTACTTCAGCAATTGTCGTTTTTGACACGTGAAGCTGCGCGGCTAATCTTCGAGTGCTTATTAAAGGAGTATCAGCTACAGTAACCAAAATATTTTCCTCCAATTGTACGTAATGTTCTTGTCACAACAGCATCAATACTTGTTTTCCTAAAAATTATTAAAGAAAGTCAATAATGTTACCTTATTAACTGGGAATCACCCACCAGTCTCTCTTAGACGTTGGTCAAGTCGCTAAAATGTTTACTCATTTGGAATAATGCGATTAGGATATCTTTCTTCATACAACCTTTTTGCTTCATAAGCATTGCAAGATACAAGAACATACATAAGATGAATATCTGCATACTCACTAAATGTGTATCCCATTATAGAATTAAATTTACCGTGTCAACAAGATTTAAAATGCACACGTCAATGCAATTATTCATTTATTTATTTCGTAGGTACCATAGTAACGTTTGTAAAAACAGTTTGTTTTTTAATACTGATAAAAGTTCTATTTTAATGACTTTCGTATCACTCTTTGCTACAGACAAAAAAAAATTGGTAATCTTGGTTTCTTTTTATTAAAAATTCTATTATTTTTTTTCTCGAAAACGGTTCATTTTATTGACAATGAAGAAGAGTTCCTTTTCTTTATCTTAGTGTTCAAGGTATCGAAATTTATTGTTTTTAACTCCTTATCATATAGGGGGTTCAAAATGTAAGCATTAAAATGTACAAACTAGTCCGCCCCTAGTAAACTAAATCAGCTAATTATGTTTTGGGCAGTATTTATTTCCAGTGGCGTCCTTTTGAAGGCCGTATCTCCGTAGGGAGAGCCGCTAGGAAAAAAAATTATAGGAACTTGTCATCTTATTTTTTAATGTTATATCTGAATCTGAGAGACCTCCCTGTTAAACTTAGGTTTAGATGTTAAAAATGAATGTGGAGACCAGTTTTATATAAAATGGAGATTTATTTAGGACTATGACCCTTTTATATTTCAAAACTTTTTATACAACTTTTTAGGTTAACGCGGTTAACACTGATTGACATGACGAGTGACATCTGTCTTTTCAAAAACAATAGTGCCAACCATACAGTGTTGCCAACAGATTAAATACTTTTATTGTCAGTTTCTGACACTCCCACATTTTCCCGGACACGCTGTATATTTTTCAATATACATAAATTAAATATCAATTAAATTAATCGCTTAGATAATAATTATATCTATGCAACAATTTTTCCAAAATATATTAAAACGCTTATCTAAATTGAAAATTCTAATTCTACATTTGTAATTTTTAATCTATACCACTCAAATGTTACTCTCCAAAGTCTCCAATGCAATTCTTCCAATTAAAAAGTGGCGCCAAAACGAAAACAAAAACAGGTTTGCTTTGCAATTCTATAGTACCTACACTAACTGAATATGTCGTAAGTTCTATAAATAGAATTGAATATAAGATTACTTTATTTCAATGAAATTATTTACATAATTATGTACTTAATTTATTACTTTATATGCCATGGAACACGTAGGTATCTAATCTGTACAGTGCTCTCTGTATAATACGAAGCTGTTTAGACAAACATTTCAAATGAAACAGCTCATAATATTTACAATTTATTCAAAAATATACCTACATTCATCTTCTATTTTTTTCCACCCACATTTGAAACCCTGGACGGGTAGAACTAAACGTTCTACTCGTATTTTAGTTTTTTTTTTTATATCAGTGAACTTACAGACCAGATCTATCATGTGTTTTTGTTGTTGAATTTTGTCTATTTATAAAAGTCTTTGGAAACTTAATTTGTTGATCATTGCCAAAGGTTGTGGAGGAAATATCCCTGCGTGAAGAGATGGTGGGCGGGGCATTAAAGACAAGTCACAGATTATATTAGGAAACTAATGCTCAACAGGGTACAGTATATTTAAAGGCTACGATCACGTGAGACATGAGACATAGCAACAATGCTGTTGATCACTGCTACTTTGCTATCTACAACAAATTCATTCATTGTAAGCTTAGTTACTAGTCCTGAATACCGTTCCTATTAAATATTGAGGATCTATACCTTCAGATACTTTTAATTATACCCACAACTTTGGAGATGATAGACGTTAAATTCATCGAACCTGACATCTGAAAACTTTTTCCCATGATGAAGACCTTACTAACCTGCGGTTTTGAACAATCATGTTGTTTCTGATTGTAATACTTTCAGACTAGTTGGTGTCACTATGTCCAAAGCCTTGACCTGAGTTAATCATCAATTTATTATTGATGTCTAATCATAGAATAGGCTTATTCGTTTAATTTAATACTCTAATCTTATTTAAAAAACCCTGCTCTTTTCAGTCATCGATGTGTATTTGATCTATCCGTATTTTGTAATTCCTACATTATCATACTAACCATTCCAGAACCATTACCATCAACTTCCAACGTCTAGAACCAACAACTGGGTATGGCTATTCCTTGATGCCAAAAGTAGTTAAACTTGGAAACTTTTTCTCTTCCCCAAGTTTTTGTTTTCACAAAAAAGTTGTTTTTATTAAAAACCTTGTAAATCGCGAATTCAAAATACAAAAATATACAACTGTTTGGTACTCTACATACAAAATGTAAAAAAAAACACATTTTTATTGTTGATACAGTATTTTGAAAAAAGTTGATAATGATGAGCCACTAGTACCCTTAACTGCTGTAAGAGAAGTAAGTTAAAGATTATAGAAATGTCTAGAAATATGACATTCATTTCTTGTTTATTTGAGGGTGTGGCAGCAGCTCTAAACTTAAATATTTCTACTGTAAGTAGTATTTCGCAAATAGACATGGGTTAGTGTGTTTTCCAACTTAAATATAGTATTCTGTTAAATGCCAATCATCTTTCAATTGTTTTCATAAACCACAGCTAACTTGAACATACAATTTAGTCACACCGAAGAGCAATTTTAACGAGAAAATCTTTCAAAATTTTGTGTTATATGTTGCAAACCTTAGAATGCAACTCCAAGAAAGACAGAAGAAATATTCACAGAATGACAATAAAGAACTGAGCCGTGAAAAAAAGTGGATCAGAGTGAGAAACATCAAGAAAAGAAAAGCCGGCAGTTTGCCAGAGGTGCTAATGATAACAAGCCACAAATTAAAAACAGAAAAATATGACGTGTTGGCATATTACTTAATACAAAACAAAATATGTATGTACATTTTTATCGAAAATGGGATAGGTAGGATTCTATATCCTTCATGATGAAATCTTTATGGTTTCCAAATATAGTACGTCCACTTAAATAGGTTTACCATTCAGTAAAGTAATGCTATTAAAAATTATACAGCTCGTTAGTCACCTCCATCTTTCAAATAGATTTTACTCAAAACGATTTTTGGACATACAACATTTGTGCTCTTATCCCTAGAGGTAATTTAAAAATGAATATAGATGATGAAACTGCATATACCGGGTGTTCAAATTAAAGTGTTACAGTTGAATACCTACCGCCGAAAATATGCATTTTTAGAAAAAAAAAAGTTTCGGACAAAAGTTTTATAGTTTTTTGGGGGAATATTTTGGCTAAATTCATTTTTTTATAGCTGACCATAATATGGCCATATCGAGGTGGAATTTTTTTTTTAAATTGGAACCCCAGTTTTTTTGCATATTCTTAAAGTTCATAAAAAAATAAGAAACTTTTGAGGGAAATATTTTTTTTTATTGGACTTTTACTTTTTGAGTAACAGATATCATGGTTAGCTATAAAAAACGATTTTAGCCAAAAAAATTTTCCCAAAAAACTATAAAACTTTCGTCTGAAACTTTTTTTTTTTATAAAAGGCGGTATATAGCTGTAACGCTTTAATTGGAACACCCGGTATATCCCTTATGTCCAACACTGAACAACACTGAAATGGAATGGTTTTCATATTAAAATAAACCTTCAAGAACAATAAAGGTATTTGTGAGAAAATTCCATCAGTCTTGTCAACCAGAGCAAATCAAAAAGATAATCTAAAAAAATAAGGGGTTTAAAATAATTGAAGTAAGTCAGACACTGTGGAAAAAAGATAAAAGACTGATCCCACTCTTTACTCTAGCCTTTAACAAAGATGAAGATGTCAAAGAAATGTATGGGATCAATTATTACCACAATGTAAATGATGCCAAGATATGGGCATACTCAAAACTTCTGCAAAAGAGAATGCGCTGGAAAACACTTAAAGCAAAATGGTAAAAAAAACAATAATTACAGCATCTAAGTGCATACACTGTGGAGGCGAGCACCCAGCTAAATATAGAGGTTGCACCACTGTAAAAGCTTTGCATAAGAAACAATACTAAAAATCAGAAAGACACATTCAACCAAATAAACCGAAAAAATTTAGAGAAAACTGTAAGAAGGTAACAAACATTAATGAAATACAACCGACAGTAAAGAGCAGTACTGACCCTATAACTTCAATTTTGCAAAACATAATGAATCAAATGGATAAACAGGAAGAATTTAACAAGAAAGTTCTTGAAAGACTGGCTAGACTAGAAAATAATAATAAAAGACGATAAAAGACAAAATGACTCTGGATCTTAGTATTCTAGAATGGAACACAAATGGACTTTTACAACACCAACACCATGTGAATATATGCCTTATAACAGAAACACTTTTCACGAAATATACGCACTACAAATTAAAAGTATATCAGATCTATAATGCCATTCATCCAAACGAGGTGGAGCTTCTATTATTATTAAAAATAACAATACACTATGAACAAGAAAAGTGAAACTGAAGAAATACAAGCTGTTGGTGTATATGTTGAATTAAAAAAAAATGTGTACTCACTTGCATTTGCCTACTTCCCTCTCAGATATAATTTCAAAAGAGAAGACATGACTACATCTTCTTGTCAAGTCTTGGTGAAAAATTTATATTAGGTACTTGATTTTAACGCAAAAAATATCTCCTGTGGCTCAAGATTTAGTACATCTAAAGTAAAAGAACTGAACGAGGCTATCAAAGATCAGAAATGTAGGTGGCACTTCACTTCATATTGCAGCAAATTGTATAAAGATAGAAGATGTTAAAGATGATGTTAAAGATGATGAACAATCATATTTCAACTTGAACTTGGTGAAAATATTGAAATAAATGTTAGGACTTTGAAAGATGCAGAAACAGAATTATTTATGGTTGGAATAATACACCACTAATATAAAGAAAAACCGCACGTATTAATTACCCCAAAGAAATAAGGGATTTAATACAAAACAAAAGAAAGGCTCGAAATGAGTGCCTAAAAATGAGGGCTTAAGAAAACAGAAACAAATTAAATAGACTTACACACACACTAGCTACGAAGAGAGAGAAAAATATTGTCAACCTTAGAACTCACAGAAGACCAAATACTGATTACTCATTATGGAAAGCTGTCAAAAAAATAAACATACTAATCCAACACATATCCCTAATATGAACAGAAAATGGGATGTTGGCAAAAAGTTGCAAACAAAAAGTTGATAATATAATAATAATAATAATAATAATACTCTCCCTAATTCACCCCCTTACGAGTGAATTTCAACCCCTGAAGTCGACTGAACGACTTGTGTAGGGGAAGGGACGGCTATTATTATTTGCCGTGGCGCTCCGGGGCGACTTAAAGATGATTGATGGTGCCATTTGACTTACAGGTGAGGAAAACCCGGAAAACCTCACCCTCCATCATCGAGACGGTAATGTATGGTGAATTTTTTTAATCTGCATGTCACATCAACAGAAATTAAATTTCTATTAATACGCCACACATCAAATCCTAAACCGAACCATGCAATTTAATTAAAAATCCACATGGTCTGGTCTGGGATTCGAAACCCAGCAGTCTCAGACTCATAAACTTGCCTATAAATGAATATAAGCGCGATAGACCGCTACACCACCGTCCCGATGATGAGTGGTATGTTCGGAAGACCTGCACCGAGAACTCCAAGTTGAATCAATTACAGAAGAAATTAAGAACATTTTCAAACACATCAATATTGAAGTACTCCAACTTTTAGGTAATCAGGACCTAGTGAGTAGATTTAAAAGAGTAAAACTTTCTATCTTGTCTAAGTGAAGTGATGATCGTGATAAAGCAGAGGTATGAGCCATAATATCGAAGTGTGCAGAATTATGTTAAAAACTAGTATTGAACACAGGTGAAATGTAGATTTAAAAATCTGGTAGCAAATTAGGTTATTATGCTGATTATTCTTGTAAGATTAGGTACATATTAAAAAAAATGTGGCAAAAATTATTTGATTTTTAACCGTTAACTGGTAACCATGAGTCCCACAGACTCCGCACGATGGTGTACGCGTCAGCATTCATCATCCGAAATATGTGGCAAGCGGCCATTCTTTGTGCCTTCATAGCCTTTAGTACTCTTTTAGTTGTTATAAGGAGAGTTACGTCCTTCGTCTCATTTTCGAGTTTTTTTATATGGCGGAGTCTAGTAGACGCAAGGTCAGCATTAGTGTTAATATAAAATGGCTGATTCCCGACATAGTGTAAAAGCATTAGACGACGATTTCGAGGAATTGTGCTTAAAATGGTATAATGAGGCGAATAGTGACATAAGTGATGAAGAGGTGAAAGAAGAAAACTGTATAGACAGTGATCATTTAGTGGATAGCGAAGAAGAACTTTCTCAAAATGAAGAAGAACATGACCCGGAAACGATATCTAGCGAAGATGAGGAAGAGTGCGACAAGTCCACTAATGATTACTCTGTAAAGAACAGGTATAAGTGGAGTAAGAAAGAGCCAACCAGTGTTCTCGAAATATTTGAGGGTTAAAAACATATCGTAATAGAAGTAAGAAATTTGGTGATGGCAACCTTTAAACGATTGACCCAAATTCAATGAGACTTGTACTTAATATCGGCACAATGCATATTTATAATAAGAATCTACCAGTGGACTTACAGTGTTCCAGAAATTATGAATATAAATAAATGATATATTTAAAACAATAACATTTCAATCAATATACTATTGGTATACCATTAATATATAATGTTATTTTGAATACATGTTTTTACGTTTTATTTCATTATTTCATGTTTGGCACTTAGCCTATATTTCACTTCCACTCTTCAATAATAACAATTATGTGTTTCTACAATTTAATTATGTCTAGAGTGTCTAGACTAAAACTTAAAGGGAACAGTATATTCAAAACATTTCCTTGCCTCACTTGCTGAAATACTTACGGAACTCAAGTATGTGATACACAAATAGTCTTATCTTAATTGGACGATGAATTTGTCTGAGGTTAAGTTTTAATTAAACGTTAATTGCTATTGGTTTTTGTATTTTATTTGTAAATTAATGATATTGTGTTATGTAAGAACTTAATTGTTTATTTGTTGGTTAACACTTTGAGGTATTATTGTGTATTAGGTTCGTAAAATCCATGAACTACTTTTGATTTATTTGGAGAAAGTCTTTTGTTTCAGACTTCAGATTTTTTTACTGATTTTGAAAAGGCTTTCGTCAAAAGGCTCACAGTAAAGCTGCCTGCTTACTGATATGGCAAAAAGTTAATGTTTTTGAATAATTTAGAAGCAGTATTTTCTCATTAGTTTATATGAATAAATACACATATTGTTATAGCAAAACTAAAAACAAATTAAGGCTGTGTAAAACTGTTTGAAATTGTTTTTATGCGATAAGCGTGTCTGTTGTACAATATGACAAAATGTTTAGGTTACAACAACACAATTTAAATAAAAGCGATTGGATTTTTCAAGTGTATAGCCACAAACTATTTTGATGTGAAACGTTGTTAGATACGCAAACATTGACAAGTATTTCATTGAAACATACTTATTTATAAACAGATTGCGCTTCACAAAGACACAAAGTACACACAAACATTGCTAAGGTTTAATTCCGTGAAATTAGTAAATTTTATATGATCTGCATGCAATTCAGTACCTAATACATTTTTTAAACGTATTTTTTACTTCGTTTTTTGCGTATAAGATACACCCAATAACCCTTTTTAAATTGTGCACTACACATGACCCCCACAAGGGAAATGCTGGGTGAACCCCTGGATACAGGGCACGGGCCCAGCCCTACGCAATTAATTATTATAATTTATAACAAACCAGAAAAATATTTTAAATATAGAACAAGAGTGAACAAAGAATGCTTGCAGTATAGGAAAGAATGGGCTTGCAAAAAATTTACAAAGGAAAAAAATGATCAATATATGGGATGAGAAGCAATAAGGAATTACAGAAATTATTCAATGAACCAGATTTTGTATGTACAACTAAGGGATATAGACTGAAATTGTTTGGTTATATGGAACACGTAAAAAACGAGAGAATACCTAAAGAGCTAATGGAAGGTTGTAACTCACGGTACGTCCTTTTTAAATTCAGTCACAGGCGTATTCAGCAAAATGGGGAGAATCCATCACTATAAAAAACGTATCTCGATTTGCAATTTTGGTTGATACTCATTTAAAAAAAGTTGTATTTCAAGTTACGTGCACTATTTCAGCGTTACAAAGGCAGTAACACGTGCCAGATACACCTTTAGTTACGTCAAATTTTGTAGTTTCGAATAGTATGCAGCATATTGAAAGATTGTAAAATGAGAGCCTTCTTGTTTGCATAATTTTTAATGTAGCAATAAAAAATATAACTACGTATTTCTTATTGTATCATGGTTGTATCTTACTTACTACCTTATTCAAATCTTCTATTATCCATTCTGTTTTGGATTTTGTCATGATAGATTTGAAAACAAGATTTGCGAGCTGTGAACAAATTTGTGATCTACTTTCACCAGTTTTGGCTTTCATGGACCTAGAAAATGATAAACTAAAAGTTAAAACCTCAAATCTTGTTTCAAAGTATCTTAGCAGATTCAGACAAACAACAAATTCAAACAAATAAAAAAATGTTCCACAAAATAATAAAACACCTTGTTTTCAGCCGAACAAATTTCTTCAAATTTAATGCTTGAAATAAATGATAATATTGTATATGAATTTGAAATAAATTGGAATTTATATTCAAACAACTCGTTTTTTCCCGCAAGAATTATTGTCTTGGATCAAACAAAAAGAGCAAACCGGACCCCTTGTAAAATGTTTTAAGGATTTTGTAATTTAAAATTGTATTTATATACGCGTCACTGGGAATACTTTACGATATTATGTGCCTCGAGAATATTGAGAGCTTTAAATTTGTGTAACGATAAAGCAGCACTCTACAGAGACGTTTAAGAAAAAAAGGTCCCATTTGAAAAGTACTAGACATTTATTAAAACTAAAAGCAGCAAATTTTCATTTAATACAGAAGAGCCCATAAATGTTTTTAATTCTTTTTAAAATTTTAAAAATAAATACTTTTCGAAGGTTTATTAAAATTTCAAGGTTTTTCCACCTCAAGTTTTGTTATTATTGGTATTTTCTGAAAATTTCATAAAAATGGAACTATAAATAAAGGTTTAGAAGGAATTATAAATTTTCAAGGTGTTCGGTTTGCTATTCACATAACCAGATTTCAAACAAATAAATGTTTGATTTTAGAGTGTACATATAAAACAAATACAAATGGATACAGTGTACTCCACTTGTTAAGTCTTCACTTATTTAGTATATGCAAGTTTAAATTAAATATTATCATCCAGTATGAAACGTAATATTTTACTTATATTTATTATTCTCAATACTTATACTTCGCCAAGACGGTATTGCCCTAATTGGCAAAGACCACATCCGCGTGGCGAAGAACGATTCTTGAATTCAAACGGTCGAACATGAATATCGCCGCCAAACTCGTAGAGTACAGTCGAGTATTCGAGCATTGTGATAATTCGGTACAAACCCGCAAATTACTTTTCCCAACATTCTAATACCAGCCCCTGATACAGTCCACGACCCGTGCAGCTTAGGGTGAGCGCGCCTAGGAAGAGAAGTCTGCATCAGGAAACAAAGGAAATTAAAGGTAGGACCTGATTGGCGAAGCTTTAAATTTTCTTACGCGTGTGACATACCGTTAGGTTAACCATTTACCACTATAATTGACACAAGTCTCGAAGATTAAAAAGTTAATATTAGTCTTTTAAAATACGCTGTAGGTACACGCTAAAGTGTACACCAATCAAAAAATTATATACACACGAAACGTCATATTGCTGTGGTGGGAGGTGTTTGTGTGAATGCGTCTTGTTTATTTTCATTTACACCGTGACTTGTAGTAGTATTTTATAAACCTTAAAAGCAAATTTCACATACAGGAACAAATAATAATAATGCCGTGACAACAAGAAAACGAAGCAACGACTTCTCGTCACAAAAAAATTTCAATCCATACCTAGCTCATACCTAGCTACGCTGACCGGCATGAACAACAACGGTCTGCACACAGCTCACCTACTCTGTCAAGACGTTTCGAGTGTATATAACTTTTTGAATTGCGTACGCTAACGTGTACCTAGACACTGTGTTTAAAATAATGTAAAACCAATTAATAAATTAAAAAAACAAACCTGTGGCAAATGGACACACATTTAAAATAAAGAAAAATAAAAGACAAACTAAAATGACTATTCAATAAAATTACGGGAATCTGAGAGAATATATCGATTTTTCTTCGTCCATAAATACTTATAGCCCTTACTAAAAGAAAACTCATTAGTACAATTTGTTTGGATTATTAATATTTTATGACATTTGAGTAAGGAACAGAGAATTTCTAAAAATATAGTTGGTGAAGAAATATCGCGTGAGGTTTAACGTTTTAACATGTTTTAATAAGTTTCTACGGGGTATAATTATTATTTTATTAAAATAAAAATTATTGTTTTTGTTGTATTAATGTTTGACTTAGCATTTATATGACAGCACAGCTAAAGTTCATTCGTAAACGTTTCTAGTTTTATATCGCTATAAACAGCAAAACACAAATCTAATTCTTCATATTCTTGGTATTCTGGTGGCCACAAAAGAAAGTGGAACAATAAAAATATAACAATAAACTGAATATTCATAATTTGAATAATATGTAAAATTAGAAGGAAAAGAGAAAAAAAGAAAAAGAAGAGAAAAAAAAAGGAGAAAAAATCTCAAATACCGTGTCACAGCAAAGTTGACTGTCCATTGAGTGACCTGAAAACTACTACTGTCTTGGTTAATACAGCAACAGGTATTGTTTTATATCAGTAGCTAGAAAAAGAGCAGAAAATCCTTTTCTACACTCTAGCTTTGATTTTGCTCCTAAGGAGAAAGTCATACTTGGACCGGTTTCGTTCTTATAAGCAAGCTTTAGACGATCTCGATCTCTAATGAAGTCTGTCAAGTCTGACTCATGTGTAACCTTTACTCGTATGCATGATGCTTAAGAACGTGTACCTATAGTTCCCTAGAACAAGGTGGAATAATAGCCACTAGGGCATTCATGCATTGTTCTGGTGGAACAGAATGTTCTTTTTTGTCAAACGTGGATGTTTCCTGTGAATATTTTGGTTTAACTGATTAATTAAGTTTGTATAATTTCAGAATTTATTGCTTTTTTCTTTTTCGAGGTAGTCTATAAAAATAATTCCTCTGGCATCTCAAAAAATGTAGTCATAACTTTTTATGGTGGTTAAATTGTCTTTGCCTTCTTCTAAATCGGTTGTTTTGTTTCCGGTGTATAATACTAGATCCACTTCTCATCGACTATAATAAATTGGTGAACGAATTCAGTGGGGGAACTCCCAAATAGTGTCAAACACTTTTCTGAGATGGCCATGCAAATGATTTTTTTGATCTGAAGTAGATTAGATTAAATTCGAAAGGAGTTGGACATTAGTTGTCCTTGTCTACCCGACCTTTTCAGATCTATTGTGGAAAGCCATTTTAGAGTAAGTCGTCTAGCTTGGTCTTTTCTAATAGACTTAGTAGCTTTAACAGTGGCTTCCGCTTGTTGTTACATATTTCTGGCTCTGGCTTTTATTCACACTAGCACTAAACTAACAAGAAATATAAAAAAATTGCTGTGTGTTCTTTAAGACTGCTAGTTTTTAAGGAAATGTGCGATGTAATTTCAAAATCAAATATTGAGAGAACAGAAAGAAAAATAAAGAGGATCGAGACTAAAGAAAGTTCAAATCAGTGTTAAATGTGATAGTGAGAAAAAACAAGTCTTAGTTAAGAGTGATTTGTTTCAAGATAGCCTACCTACTCACACCGAACAAGACATAGAGGTTGCAAATACTCTTTTGCTATTAGTAAAAAGTAGAGTAAATAGTAATGTACAAGTAAATACAGATAAAAGTAGGCAACTTTTAAAGTGTATTGACATTAGTGTACAAGTGCATACCCCAAAAATTCATACAATTTCAGACCTTTTAATATCTGACAGATTTGTGTTCCATTTACAGGCATTTACAACTTTAACATACTGAATTACTAGAAAATACTAGAAAATGCAGTGAAATCAGATGAAGGACTTTGGTCGATGGCCTATATTGGGTATTGCAATTTCAAAGAAGGCAGCGGAGCACCTAGGCAATTTTAAGTTGAAACCTATGCCGTATTTTTTTGGCTATTTTAAGGCTATTTTTATATCCTATTCAGAAACTTAATGCTTCTCATTTTTTGCAAAAACAACGACACCATATTTTTAGGCTCTTAAAATATTATAAAACATTTCGAAAAAAATTGTTATTTTTAAAAAATACAGGGTGCTTTGAACGAATTCAGCAAAGCATCTCGGTTTTTAAAGCTTTTTTTTTTAAACAACTACATAACATTTTTAGGCTCCAGAAATAGTATAAAACTTGCTATTTTTAAATAATACAGGGTGCTTTGATGGAAAAAAGTTAGCAGAGCACCTCGGTTTATTATTATTTTTTTCTGAAAATAACTACTTATGCAACATTTTTAAGCTTTTTTTGGGGCTCTTAAAATATAAAACTTTTCTAACAAAAAATTGTATTTTTTAAAAAATACAGGGTGCTTTGGTCGCTTCGAACGAATCCAGCAGAGCAGACATATCTTACTAAAAATGGAATTAATATATTAATTTTGTATTAAAAGATAACAAAGATATCCTAACTTCGTATAAATGAATGAAAGTAACTTAAGAACATAATTTATAGGGGGGTTACTTACGAAATAAAAATATCTTTTAACCTAAAAACTATTGAAATAAAAGTGTCCAATCACTAAAAATTAACGACAAAATTTTTTTTCCTCGAAAATGCACAATATAAACAAAATACTTTTTATGGGCTATTTACAAACACAAAAATGTAAACAATAACAGCCACTACAATTAGTTTAAATGTCAAGTACAGACGGCGCTGCAATCTTATTTTCAGATCCCAATAGCATTTTTTGTGAGTCAGGAGTTTGAATGAATGAATTTGATATATATTCAACTCAGATTTTCAACGACCCAGGCATTAGGAACATTTTTATTTAGTTCTCGGGGTGGTCTTACAATCTACCAATAAAGTGCGAGCTTTTCCTGCTGGTAAATTTAGGGTAATGGGGAATCCGGATTCATCTCCAGTAAATACTCACTCTTGAGGTGCCTTCTAAAACAGTCTTGAAATTGTTCTCTTTTGTAATCACTGCTCCGGCTTTGTTTTAGTGAAATTTCAGAACAACACTTTAGGAAATTCTTAATCACCTAATATCAGGAGATTCTTTTTTTTGTCTCCCTCTACTCTCAGTATTAAAGGTGGACCAGTTATGTTTTTTACTGCTGTGAGAATTGCTGTCCTGGATATTCCAAACCTCCTGCTGGCTTTTTTTTTTGCTAATTCCTGACTGTTTCATATTCTGTAAAGCTGAAATGAAAATGAATCGCCGAAATACGTATGAAATTTTTTGATTTTAAATGCTGTTTTCAAACTATATTTTTTCAGGCATCTAAAAACGAATGTCAAATATTAATAAACAAGCAATTTAATTAAAAAAATACTGTATTTTTTAAAAGAGGTACAGAATGTATAGACTCCATAAAAAATGTATTTTATTCTTTCTCATATAATCGGAAAAAGGTGTCCGAAAACTAGTCAATACATTCTTTATTTAAATATGATCATTGGAACCAAATATAAGAGATATAATAATATCTTATCCTTATTTACTAGAAAAAGATCAACAAACTTTTATTCTATTAGAACAATTCTCGGACACAGGGTCCGAGAAGGAGTTTTAAGAATTTTATGGAACACTTAATTTTAATGGTTAAAAATTTGATTAATTACTATATTTATGCCTAAAAATGTAAGTTTATAGGCCTAGTACCCATAGAAAACTCTAAAATACTTATAAGAAATTAATATTAGAACTTTCTATTATTCAGAAGCTGTAGTTACACTGAGAATGCAGTATGGCTAGGCAAAATGGTTCGAAAAGCTATGCTGTCCGTCTAACCGGTTTAATCACCCTATATATTTAGTTGATTCATAATATATTCAAGTTGTAATTTATACTTCTTCTTTTGTTTTCTAGTGCCCTAATTTCAGAAATATAACTATAGGTATAAATAAATCAAGTTTTTTGACCCTATCACGAACATCTCTTTTAATACGTCAGTCAGTCTTTCAAATATTAAAGTTGCGTGTCTGTTTTTCAAATTTTGCGCGTTTACCAATATTAATGGCTGTCTTTGTATACATTCTCATACAATTCTCTAACATATCTTAGTAATAATATAGTCACGCATTTTGAATTTTCCTTATTTTTATTTTCTAGATGAAACGCATGGAAGTTATGTCAATAGATTGTAATCTTAAATTTATACTATTAACCTACTTAGTTTAATTTTTAAGTTACAGATCGGTATACTATAATAAATATCTAATAGAATTGGCCAATAATTCACGAACTGTTATTTAATAACTGATATTTAAAAAAATATCTTTACATGTTCTTTTGTCGATTTCTTATTTCTTTTTCCAAAAACATATTAACGAATATTTATGTTTTGAGTTGCTTAGAATATTATTATTTACAGATAGGCTACGTACCTCTGTATAAAGATATAAAATGTTTATGCAGCTAACATAATAACATTGTTTCTCTTTTAAATGCAGATTTTGTAAGTTGTATTAGAATTGAAAAATTTTGTAGAAAAACTCTTCATATTTTTTTCCACTATGGAAAACCAAATAGTACACTATCGAATATATAACAAAAATATGAGGAAGATGTATTATAGTAAGAAACTAAAATTAATTACTTTCATAAGTTAAATATAATTTAAATTTTTTTTAAAGGAGTTTCAAGAGAGTTTTTTATTTAAATAAAATTGAAAGTACGAAAATTATTACTATTAATGAGACGATTTTAAATTATATATAGTAAAAGGGAATAAAGTACCGTAAGGTCAATATAAATAACATTGAATGCGTATCCAGTAATGAATCGGTAAAATTATTTAAAAACATGAAATTCAAACAAAAGTTAAGGAAATTCTATGCAAATATGCAATATTATAAATGTCGAAGTTATCACATTCAATTTGTAATACCTAGATAATCCTGTTCCAGGATATCTTGTAGCGGTCTCCGAAAAAATATATCATAAGAATTATCATTATCACATATAGGACTTCAGGCCAACGAAAAAGTTGATCAATTAGCAAAAGAAAGCATTTCCATAGGCCAACCAATGGAAAACGAAAGTGCTATCAATGAATGTATAAATCAGTCCAAAAATAAAATAATGGAAAAATTGAACGAAACATGGACACAATATTGTAAAAGCTCTACAACTCGTTACACTCTATTACAACCTACACTTCCTAATGAAATATGGCACAAAAATAGCAACCTAAATCGTAGAGGCGTCATACTACTCTCCCTAATTCACCCCCTTACGAGTGAATTTCAACCCCTGAAATTGACTGAATCACTTGTGTAGGGAAAGGGACGGCTATTATTATTATTTGCCGTGACGCTCCGGGATGACTTAAAGATGATTGATGGTGCCATTTGACTTACAGGTGAGGAAAACCTCACCCACCATCATAAAACACAGTAACGATATCATCCAGCTCTACTTTTCTCTGAGTTGACTTTGGAGTTTCTGTATTTAAGAATTTACAGGTCCCTAAATATTTTAGGTTATTTCGTGGAATACACCTGAACACTCTTTCCCAGAGTCGCCACATAGACTTACACGGCCATCATAAGAGCTTTGCTAACATACGGTACAGTTGTCTGGGTACCGAAAACCCAATAATTGACAGCTATCCACAAATTAAAACATAACGAGTGTCATAAAGACCACACCAACTAGAGCCATGAAAATAATTCTTAGTCTCACTTCCCTAGATATTTACATCAAAGAGGTTGCACTGATGACAATAATACGACTCCGCACGTTTGGAATAGAACCTGGTGTGTGATCTGGTTTTCATCTCACCGAGATGTATCTTCCATAAGCCATACAAACGTATAAAAGCACAACTAGAAGAGCTAGAAGTGGCAGGTACGATTCATATCTACACCGACGGTTCTTAAACACGGGGATTATCATAGCATCAAAAGAAATTACCAGAAACTGTCACTGGAAGAAACATACTCATCTATACAGATAGCAGACAAGTACTACTTACCTTAGACAGACTATGAATATACTCAAGATTAGTACTAGAATGTCACGAAGCTTTGGCCGAAGTATCCTTCATCAATGTGGTCCTCTTAAAATTGATTAAGGGTCACGACACATCGAAAGGTTTCTAAATTCAGTAGCTAAGAAGGCAGCCAACCAAATACTTTTTGGAACTTCTATTGAATTGACAAGATCGGTAGTGACAAACCTAATTAAAGAATATTCCTTTTTGAAATTGAAGTAAATATTGAATGAAACACAAAACTATAGTTGCCAGGAAGTTTTTAAGATATCCAGTAAACACTACAAATACTTGACTATGACTAGTGAGAATCTGCGCCTGATCACAGGCATTCTGACTGGTCATTGCGAATTACGAAAGCATACCCATAGCATAGGGTTGACAGAATACGCACTCTGCAGGGGGTGCGAACAAGAAGAAGAGACAATCCAGCTTATCCTCCACGATTGCCCGACGCCCTCATTTATTAGATTTGTGTTCGTCGAAAACACCAAGTGATATAAAAGAAGCACCTCTTGGCAAAATTGTCAACCACATCAAATATGTAGGCTGGCTCACGTGCCTAATAACTTAGGAGGATGCACAATAGAGTTAGTGAGGGATTAAGTATTGTGGGGCAACCCACTTTCACATATTACAGAAACAGTAGATATTTAAGGATGCTTAAAGGCTATTTTCAAATAAGTTTTCAAAGAAGGGGCACCTGGATACAGATGATATGTAACATTTTTTTAAAAATCACGATGTTCTTTTTGTTTCTAAAAGAATTAAGTGCCCTGGTTGACTTGGTATGGTATGTGTGTCTAATTATTTTATAATACCTCTTACCAATTTAACAAACTGAATTTTAAACACATTTTTCACCAAAAATGATAATGAATCAAATTAAATCGTTAATTCCTTAAAAACTATTTTTTTGGTAACATTGCATCTTAGTAAAAAGGATTCGTCAATAAAATAGGATAGACGGCCTGGCGAATGTTACAACGCGATCGGGTCGTATAATGGCAACGTTGGTTTCGTTTCTTTTATGCTTGCTTTAATGCTGGGCTCTATGTAGTTGTCACACACACTTGTGCCAAGAGATATTAGAATGTATTTATTGGCCGATACCGTATATCTTGTAAAAAATAGGTTTAAAATAGCTTCATATAGAAAATCTATTGGCGATCGAACCGGTGAATTTGTTGGCCATCTTACTAACTCCATGAAACTGTACATTCTCGTCAAGAGTTGGACAACCAAAGTGCTTTTAAACATGTCCTGTAATTTTTCTAACAATTCTCGTATATTACAAATGAGATTAGGTATTAGTTATTTAATAGTCGATCAAGACTTTAGAAAGTTATACCTATGAGAAAACCTCGTATTATTCTTTTTAAGGAGTGCTATTCTATTAGTAATTGGCTTTCTTAAATAGCGTGACCGAACATTTAGGTGAAAATAATCTATAAAAGGTAAATATAGCAAAGGTAAAAATATTCTACCGTGTCATTAGGTATACGTGTATGACATCATTTTTATTAATATCTCCCAGTTTGATATGACTTTCGTTTACTGCTCGTTCATGTTTATTACAGTTTATTGTTTAGTTCGTTTACTGTTGCATACATTACCATCTGCAATAGCTTCGTTAATTGCTTTTGTCATTAAGTTTTATGACAGGAGATTGTAAGCGAAGTTAATAATAAAGAAAAATTAATATAATTTCATATTACATGTCAAGTATAGTTTAATAATAGAGAGTTTTAAAAAGCTTTGACAGGAAGACACTTATAATTGAAAACGGAACGAAATAAAATATAAATTTTTTGTTATTTTATTGCTTTATTTTTAGAACGTTGATTTTTTTTTAGATAATAATACATTAAATTTTGCATAAAAAAAAAGCGATGAAAATAAATGAAAATTTAAAACAGCTGAGTCAAACTGTTTTTGATGAGCCTGACGATATTAACAGTTCAAATAATTTTGATAATGATTCCTAGATTTGTTTGAAATGTGATCAAATTTACGAAGGCCAAATATTAGCCTTGTACAGGTGTTCTGTAGTCGGTTATTTTCCTTTATACTCAAGCAAGGAGCATATACAATGTTAGCATAATTAAGATGTGAAAGTTCCAAAGTTTGACATAGCATCTTTCGTGTTTAAAGTGGCAGAATTTCTTCATTTGCATAAATTAACCTGATGTTGCTAAACGCTTTTTTATGATGTTATTTACATGAGGGCTAAACTTTAATGAGTTATCAATAAATATACCTAGGTTCTTTGCTACGTCCACTATTGGTACTTCTTCATCTTTGATCTCAATTTTTATGTTGAGGAGAACTCTTAATCGTGTTTCAGTGCGTTCAAAGACCATCACTTTACTTTTAGTTGGATTTACGCTAAGGCAATACTGCTCTGAGATATGTATCAGATTAGATAATTCATTATTTATCGTATAGAGTGATAGCACCAATTCTGAAGGCTAAAATGAATGATAAATTTGGGTGTCATCTGCATACAAGTGTGAATTACAAACATTTATCATGTCTTTAAACTGCGAAGTATATATAGTGAAAAGAAATGGCCCTAGTATGGAGCCTTGTGGTATTCCAGATGTAGTATTTACTCCATTTGATAACTTGTTCTTATACTTGTTTAGGTAACTAGAAAATAATTGGATTGATTTATCATTAAGCCCAAGATAATGGAGCATAGCTAAGAGTAGTTGATTATTAATTCTGTCGAACGCTTTTGAGTAATCTAATAATAACTTTATTTTTATCAGTCGCTGCAAGAATATCATCAATTACTTTCAGCAGAGCTGTCGTGCAACTAAAGCCTGACCTAAATCCAGATTGTTGTTGTGGTAGCAAGTTGTTACTTTCTATGTGATGTTTAAGCTGTGCAAGAGTACATTTTTAAAACGCCTTGTATAATACACACAAAATACTTATGTGTGGTGGGTTTTTTACTTTTGGTACTGGGATGATGTATTGCAATACCCACATTTTTATTTGTGGATGACGTCAACAATAAAAAGGCAAAGTTCGTAGAGTGTATATGTTTTAGAGTTTTTAAAATATCATCATATCCAATTTTAACAGCTTCATAATGAGTACATTATCTTGTTACACTTACAGATTTTAAGGTGTATTTAAATTTGACGATAGTTCCTATTATTGCAGAGAAAAAAAAAACATTTATTAATAAAAATGTAAATGTATGAGCTCCTACGGGGCCCCGGCTGCTCGGTGACCCACGCATTAGCGTCTAGAGAAGAACGGTGTGCAGTAATTTAATTTGCAGAACGTAGTACAGGTTCAAGAGTTAGACATTTTATTAATACCTCATCCTTTAATGCTTATTTGTAGTTAAAATAAAAATTTTAATACAGCTGCTCGGCCTAATAAAAGTTTTTCTTTAGATTTAGTTATGTTTCCATGGTTTTTTCTGCAATAATCTTTTTCTTCCGATAGATAAGTTAGACTTTATTAATTCATATTTTAATTAATACAGAATTTTGTATTAGTTATACAGGGGGACACACGGGAACCTGATGTTTTTGGAACGCATAGTACGGAGCTTACCGCGGTTAGAGGAGAGTAATTTTGTCATTTCAGTAACAATGGAGCAATGGACAGTAGAGCATCGAATGTTTGCATACGACACGTTTATCCGAAATGGTGAGTCAGTGATAACTACACAGCGGCTTTTTCGCATTTATTTTAATATTACTCGACGAGGAGCTGTTCCGTCTCGCAACACCATCATAAGATGGCTCAATAATTTAAGAACAACTGGCAGTATAATGAAGAAAAAGTCACAAAGTCCACAACGTACCGTGAGAACCCCTGAAAACGTACAGCGAGTTAGAGAGTCGTTCTTCAGAAGTCCTTCCGGTCCGCCCGAAACATGCAATGGAGTTGAACATTAATCGGGAATCGGTTAGGAGAATCTTGCACAAGGATTTAAAATTCCAACAAACTACAGATTGTTCAGCAATTGAAAGAAAGAGATTTTGAAACACGTGAGGATTTTGCTCCGAGAATGCAAGTGATTTTGGAAGATAATTTAGGTCTGCAGCTTCTAATGAGCGACGAAGCTCATTTTCAATCAGATGGATCAGTTAATAAACAGAATTTCAGGTACTGGGCTCCTGGAAATCCACGAAATATCCACGAACGACCTCTTTATTCCTAAAAAGTCACAGTGTGGTGTGCCATCGGTTCTAATTACATTATTGGTCCCTATTTTTTCGAAGAGGTCGGGCGTACCGTCACCGTTAAATCTAACCGCTACGTTCAAATGCTCCAAAAATTTTGTATGCCAGAACTACGCAGATAAATCCAAGGAATGGTTTCAACAAGATTGCGCCACGGCACATACTGCCAACGCATCAGTGAATGTTGTCCGCAACATGTTCCCAGAAAAACTCGTTTCACGTTTTGGAGATGTGCCGTGGCCCCCAAGGTCTCCAGATCTGTCAATTTGTGATTTTTTCTGTGGGGGTATTTGAAGAATCGAGTGTATGCTCACAGGCTCTGTAATTTGGATGACTTGAAGAATGCCATTCATCAGGAAATCATGATTATTGATCGAGTGATGTTGGAGCGTGTTATGGACGATTTCAGGAAGAGGGTCGAAAACTGCATCCAACGCGACGGACACCATCTAGATGATAATATTTTCCATAATTGATACACATCGTAAATGGCATTGTATAAGCTTCATTCTGGTGTAAATAAAATCTTATTATCTTGCAAATTCTTTGTGTTACACTCATTTCAAAATCGTCCGGTTCTCGTGTGTCACCCTGTATTATAATTTTACAGTTATATAAAAATGACCAGTGTATTAGAAAATATTGAAAGCACAAGTACGCGTAAACGACCTATTAGACATAAAGCGTTATCTTTAGAAGCACAAAATATTGTACTTAATGTATTTAATAATCTTCTAAAAGACTTTGTTTTACTTTCTGTGGATAAAGGTGAGACATATGGTTAGATTGAAAATGAGTGGGATGATTCTCATCGCCTTCCACTGTGACCCAGATGGATCTATTGTGGCTCCTGTGAGAGACCTATAATGGAGTATCTAAGCGGACAGTGTATAACATTAATAAAGAAGATATAGTTATTGGAGAAGTCTCACATACGGAAAAGCCCCCAGGAAGAAACTAGACCTTTATTGAAATTGGGTAAATAATATAATAAACAAGGACCGGAAAATGCATATACATATACATAGTATATTAAAAAATATACTATTTATTGAAATTGTTAAAAGCATTGACGACACAAGTTTTTGATGCAATTTCTTGTACAATTTAAATTATATATTATCAAACCTGCAGTAAATTGTCTGAAAAATTAGATTGGATAATCATTTTTCAAACAATTTACTATGTGATCCTATACAATTTACAAGAAACTGTAGAGTGAAAACAGTCTTAAGACGGGTGCCCTACTCCACTGGTTAAAATGAAAACAACATATCTTGCAACCCTAATATTTTGTATAGATTAATATTGATTTTTAATAAAAAAATTAGCTTATATTAAAACTTTAAAGAATAATTTGATTACAAATATAATTTTATTTATATAATATAAAACTATAGTTATAGGATACATCAAATTTTATTTTTCCAAAGTAATTTCTCCAAATAATTTTTACAGACTGATAAAATCGACAAAGACGCAATAAACGAGAATCTGGTGGGAACAATGATTTGCCATATAAAAATGTAAACAATTTGGTCTCTTATGGTGCGTTTGATTTGATCATCGGAGATCTCCGAGCGCTTCAAAAGTATTTGAATTGACACTCCGAGAGATCCCTAAAGTGTTTGTTTCGCTTTAGAGCGAGAACATAGAGCGAGCTCGATGTTCTCAGAGCAGAAAGATCGAGAAGAGGGAGAAATTTGTCTTTGTCTCTACCTATCTCTTTTTAATTAACTTACAAACAAATTTGAATCTCAAAATTAAAGACCAGACAAGAAGTCAACATATTACTTAGCCGCTTTTGTCTTATAGCTAAAATTATTCATCATAAAAAAACACAAAATGTGTGTTTGGAAAATACATTTTTTCTGTCCAGATCTAATCACCAGTAATCACAGTCGCATGGAGTATGAGAGCGAAGCGGGCATTTGTGGTAAATGCTGCATTTCAGGGCCATTACCTCTTATTATTAAAAGTTTTTCCATTTTCTTTACTTTTTGCTCACTAATTTAACATACAAACCAGAAACAAGAATCACAAAAAAGCGAGGTTATGTTTTTAACTCTATTTTATTTGATTTGATTCAATGCTCTATTGTGACGTCATCACTTCTCGGTCTCCTCGACGCTCGCTCGATCGAGTTTCAAATCAAACGCCCCTTTAGTTGTAATGTCTTTAACACAGAAGAAAGAACAATACAGAAAAGAAAGTAATGGTCGGAACTTTGAAGTTGAAGGGATATAAATATTTGACCTTGAGTTCCACCACAGAGATACTCTGAGAAAACGTAACTATTCACAGTACACGCGAACGTAGCTATTCACTGAACCTACACTGCGAAAACTACATTTCTCTTTTACAGAATTATGTGTCATATTTTATGAAAATTTGCATGAATGAATTTTAAACTAGTCTTGATTTAAGTAAAATATTTTTTAATTTGTAGCACTTCCGACAGAGGTTTCAAACATGAAAATTATAAAGTTTTAAACAATAGTTTATTTTACCCTGTCATAATAAACTATTAATATTGTACCACAAATCTCACTAGTCATTTATGATCCATAAGTATAAATCAATTGGGATAATTGTTAAAAACTCATTAGATAAAGCGTATTTTAGGGATTTTATAAATAAAAACAAAAGAAAAATAAAAAAAGTGTATTTATGCAATTGATAAGTTTACAATCTATGCATGTATTTTATTAAAATAGAATTTTTGAATGGAATTATTTTAAGATTCTTTTTTATTACATATGCAATAAGGATAAACGTTTCCTTAACATTGCTATCTTCAGTCGCAGTCTCTGCTTTCTTGGAGTGTTTGATGATAATACACTACTCGTTTGAATTTGTGCTGTTGCATAAGGTAGAGGAACAGATGGTTGACTGTGAACTTGTTCAATAGATTCTACTTCTACTGAAGTTGAGGGTAGGCACAAGTTGTCTTTACCTTTTTCGCCACGAACAAATTTTTATCGGATCAACTAGCTTTAAGAAGGTGCATCATTTTTTAGAATTAAAGGTTTAAGTCAACTTTCTAGCCAGATGAAATTTAAAATAATTTCATAAAATGTGAATATATTTCTGTGTCTAGGAGGCAAACTGCACTATGTCATTCTAGTCAACTGTTTAGTACAGTAGATTGAATGTTGTTAAATTATTAAATTTCAACTAGATATGCATTTAGATATCCCATTTATTATCACAATATTTGTATTTTTTACTAACCTAACTGATAAAACTACTTTATTTTAAATTGCATAAGCTGTTGTATGTTGACATAGTGCAGTTTACTTCCGAGGTAGTTCTATAAAATAGAATGTATGGGTTAATATTCTAAGATTTTTAGTACTTATCATTTTATTTTTTAAACTACTAAATGTAATGTAAAAAAATAACAAGCGAGACAAGTAGCAAACTTTTTGTAACATTTAACTATAAATTTTATTTATTTACCTTGCGAAACTGTGACTCTTTTCATAGGTTCTGAGTGAGGAAGTACTGATGGGAATGCATTTGCAAATAATCGTTTTCTTGCTCCTGACTGATAAGCGAATTTATCCTGGAAGTGCAGTTCACAAATTTTGTAATGTTTACTTAAGTATTCAACACTCTTTTCCAATAATAATCCTATTTGCTGCCTTAAGCCACAATTCAAGTCTGAAAAATACATACAATCATTGTACTACAATGTTATGGCAAGGTCAATTCCTATTTCACACTCAATGTTTCATACATACCTCACTGGATCTTTCACAAGAATGAACAATCCTTCTTTGTCACCTGTTCTTGTACATCCACGATAAATACAAGTATACCCTCCTCCTCTTTGACGCGGCATTGTTTATAAACCTAATCTTAATACGTACAATAAAGTCTTAAATGAACACTCCAAAATTAAAAACAGCAATAAAAACTAAAAATAAACCACTAACAAACTAACCAAAAATCAAAAACGACAAATAAAGACGACAGGCAAAAACATATTGACAGCGACAGCAGTGACAGCTTTGTTCATCTGCTACAAAAGTGTGCTCTGTTGCACTTCGAACAAATAACAAATCTACGATTCACTTTTGACCATGCTCCACCATAAAGAAGGTGTGGCCTCGGTTGCTAGGTTCCTGTTTTAGTCCTATGTTTCTTTTCTGTATCGTTCTTTATCCTGTGTCTTTGACAAAAACGATCTTTTTAAAAATGAAAAGAAAACATCAAATGTATTGTCATTTATCACAAATACGCGCCAATCATAATGCGTCGTGTACCTAACACCGAAGGGGTTGCCCTCATCATTACATAACAAACCCATTTGAGTAACACCTCTATTCTTATATACTCTAATAATGTGACGTTATATCGCCACTTTTACTGCAGTCCTCTTTTATTCAGACAAGCTTACTGGTAAATTCGCCGCTGTCTGCATGTACGAAAAACAATGACCAAAATTATTAAACAGAGAAGAAAAAGAAGAGGAAAATTTAAGTCAACATGACAAAGTATTGAAAATAAAATTCTTCCAATATGATAAATTTTACAATATCGTTCCTTATATCTTTTCCTATTACTCCAAAAGCGTTGAGTATAATAGACGAAAAACGAACTACATCAAAAATATCGTCGGTAGATAGAAAAACAAAACCAAAATCAGAAAGAGAAGACGGATCACCTACATTTATAGAACTAAATACTTCAAATATTGCGAATGCAGTTCATATTACCTACGAACTTCTACAAAACAGATGCAAATATGAAATAGATGTGCTCTGTTGGGGACCTATCGTCAAAATCCTATCCAAAGACGGACAAGCCAATATGTACACAATCATAAAAAATAAGGTAATTTGGGTACCAGTTGTTGTAGAACATAGGATAGAAAGCTTAACGATACCAGAGATAAAGGCTTTTCGGGAAAGAATTATAGAGTTTACTGTTTCTAACAACGTTACTAAAGTTAATTCGGTTTTGAAAAACGAAAAGGTTGTAGTACACCAAGACAGTATAATACAAGATGATGAGTTTATAGAAAATACAAAATTTTCCTTATTCTGTGATAAATATGGTGTATCTGATACCAAAAGTATGATTTTAAAGACAGGCAAGATGTCCACGAAAAGCATGATAACAAGACGTGCATCTATTCAGAAGACCGAATATAGCTGGTTACACCTTGATAACGACTTTGATACTTTTTATGAAATAATAGAAAAAATTTCTAATGACAAAATGGTAATAACAAATGAATGTATACCGCCTTGCGAATCTAGACGAAAAGACGATATTATACCCAGAACATCAAGATCCAAAGTTAGTTTACCTAAAAATATGTATCGATTATCCAAAGATCAGATAGATAAGAAGGAACGAAATGGCGATAAGATGAATTCTTTCAGTGTATTGATACCAGCGGAAATTTTTTTTACAAAACCGACTCATTCGGTGTTTCATAAAGAGTGCAATAGCGTGGAATTCATAAAAAACTTTTTCGTTTTTCCATCGGTCAGTCAACTCATGTTAAGAGGCCAAAAACTTTCATTGAACCCTTTAGTTATTAATATTACGAAAATTAATAATTTTCCAGCCGAAGAGCTCATCGAAAAAGGTTTCAAATCAGTTTTCGCTTATTACAATATTCCAGAAGTACTCGATTGCAAGACTCAAACAAAACTTATAGAGAAAACGATACTCTTTAACAATTCGCACATGTATTTTACAGACGAAGTACAAAAAATTAAAGTTATAGAAGCGCTTCAAACTCAAAAATTCTTTGTTGAGCTATATGGTAACAAAGAATTGAAAGAGGCTACGCCAATATGTAATTTTTTCGGTAGAAATCCTGAAGATTTCAATATCAGTAAAATTAAACCTACTTTTGAAAATACTTGTCCAGAAGAGGATGATAAACCTGTGCTGCTAGCTGTGAGCTTATTCGATTTAAGCTCCTTAGTTGAAAATATTTGGACATTTCGAGAAAAGGGACAGTGTCACCAACCGTTTCTGACTTTGACCAGTAAACCCGAATATGATAAAGCTAAAACGCAATATACAGTTAACGAAATTAATCTCGAATATAAAAAACCTAAAGTGATAATTCCTGAATGCACGTATATAGAACTTGGTACGACATTAACCTTGGAAGCATTTTTAATGGCGCCTCAAGCCCCTTCATTGGATTATCACTATGCTCCTAATACTTTTAAAAGGATATTTCTCATAGCGGATGAAGAGAATTTCGCTAAAATACTTTACAATAGCGTAGAGACTAATAATAACGCTATTCTGGAAACACCCGAAAATAGTATAAAGAATAGTCAAGATTTAGAATACCACGATATTCTTACTGGTTTTATTCTTGATAATGGTTCAAGCCACTTTTTTTACATGGAAGGACCATCTTCTGGATTCATTTTGAATATATGGCATATTATACAAGGCGCTTGTCCCGTACCAGAAGAAAGTCTATTTTCTATAAACGACGACGAGAAACTCGTAATCAAGAACGGAAAAATTTTCTTCAATACCGATAACACGTTCGAGAAACGACTCTATAAAAACTTTACCAAGTTCGGAATGTACAAAATAGTATTGAAAATTCCCCTTCAAGATATTTTAGCCAAACCTCTGTTATATGTGAGAAAAAACGTCCCTAAGCCTTGCATGGAGGCGCTAAATAAGCTCTGTCTGTTGTTTCATTCTACCAATTACAAAGATATTTTACAACAAAACTTGCTGCCCACGGCCCAAGAATTGAGTAGCTTGAACATAGAATGGGGGGTGCCTGATAGGTGGAAGGGAAAATAGTTTTTTTATGGCAAATAATTTTATTATTATTAATAAAAAAAAGGTAATCCTTATTATCAGAATGTAATCAACTTTTTTGTTAAGTAAAAGGAAAAATAACAAGAATTCAAATGAAGAAAAAGGTAAAAAGGTTGAAGGTATTGAACCAGTTCGTAAATTTTTAGTGACTATTTTACTGTATTACAGTTTTTATAGTGTCGTTAATTTAAAGACGATTTTCCAATAAACGGACAGTTGAGTTTGTGTTTTGTTTGTGTTTCGTGGAACAAAAACAAAACCGAGACAAACCCAAAATTCTTCTTTCTTTGTTTCCAGTCGTTTTCCACTGGATGTCGCCAGAAGGTCAGAACACATTTTTTTAATATTTTTTTACATTTATATAAACAAAAAGGGTGTGTCATCCCTAATAAAAAGGTCTAAACTGCTTTTTTCAATGGTTTAATTCACGATCAAGTATTCTCAATTACAATGTTGCTGTGATATTGAAACTGTCTATTAGCGTACTACCCGTACTACCACATTTAAAAAAGTAAATTTTAATCAAATTGTATGAAACTAATTTATTTACGAGTATTAAAATTAAAAACCTAAAAGTGGCGGTGGAGCTGAGGACAGAGCATTTGCCTTCCATGCGAATAGCCTGGGTTCGAATCTGGACTATATAGGGGCAAATTTTTTTTTATGTTTTTTATTTTATAAATTAATAAAATTTATAAATTATTTTAAAAGGGCTTATTTTGTCTAAACCTAAAATAATTTTTTAAATTTGTAGATTTTCGTTAGTAGTTCGTAGAAAAAATATACTGCACAACTCGAGTGGATTGTCCATATCTACTCTTGTTGCGAAAATTAGGGAAATTTTTGTGATGAAAATTATTGTGATGAAAATTATTCAGTTTTTTCACTTATATATGATATTTTATTCATTTTCATAGATTCGCCAGAATGTTTTTACTTAACTTCAGTATACTTCTAGAACTATTATATTTTATATGACTAGGGTTAGGGCTTTAGCCCCCCCAGATCCGATGACATAACTTCGCCCATGATGTTGCTGTGATATTGAAACTGTCTATTAGCGTACTACCCGTACTACCAGTGTTGCCAGATTCTTGATTCTTTATACCAATTTTCTTCAATTTAACCTCAAAAATTCTTCATATTTCTGCAGAGATGTAAAACGTCATTTCGTCATTAGTAAGGTACATACATGTAAAAAAAAATACGGGGGGGGGGGTTAAAAGGTACCCAACGACCCAACTTTTTTTAAGGGGGTCGCTTTAAATTTTTTTTCTCCTTAGAATATTGTGCCTTCAAATCTACAGCACTGGCAAAAATTTCGAAGCAAAAATCGCAACAGCAAACTTTTTACAAAAAAAAAAAAAACGTTTTTCTGAATGTTAGTTTAACACCCTGTAACTTTGTTGGGAGCCACTTTTTGATATAGGTAAATATAGCCAAATCCACTTATTTTTTGGTAATCTATCTGAGGATGAATTTATGACATACCTTTTTGAAACACCCTGTATATCGGTGATGTAATTCGAGTCGTAGTTATACCATTTTACCGAGAGATGTCAGAATGCATAGTAAATGAATAAAATAATTACATTTAAATCAATAATACAATGTTAAAATCGAGTTAAAGGATTAAATTGTTAAGTAATCTTAAAAATTTAATGATTTTAGAGAAAATCATGTAAATTTAAAAAATTTCTTCATATTTTAGTGGTTTTCGTAAAATATTCTTCTTTTCTTCAATAGCTCAAATTGTAGGCTAAAATTCTACATATTGAAGAAAATTCTGCACTTCTGGCATTACTGCGTACTACCAACTGCGCTGGTCTGACTTCTCCCGCTCGTCCATCTTGACACGCATGTGTATGGACTTCAAGAATGTATGGTGGGGAGCAGAGGAATACCGCTAACATTTATATATTTAATTTTTATGTTAGGTCCAAAATCAAAATACATATAAAAGTAGTTTAAAAGATGTATGTGATATCACAAATACCTAAAAATAGTTTGACCTATTCTGGCTCTGACACACAGATATATACTCTACTAATAAATATACTTATATAAATTTATCCAGCGTTTCAAAATAAATTACTTACCTATAAAAAAATACGTTTTTTACTTAGCTGTACCAATTTGGTACAACATCAAGACTACACAACACGACGGTTTCCAGTAAACAGACTCGAGTTTCAAAACACGTCGAAACCCTTTGATGTTACCGCTTCCGAGCGGGACACGAGAAACAAAACTTCAACTGTGGCAAAACACGCCAGTCTTGAAAAAGTTTTGCGAAGAGTTTGTGTTTTGTTTTTGTTTTGTCCGTTTAGTGGAAAACCACCATAATAGATGAGCTAAAAAACACCAAGGAAACATTTTTGAATTCATTCCAGAATATTTTAAGTAAATCAGAATGATCAGTGACCAGCTCCCCTGATACGTTAGTTAAAAATCATGAATTTTTGTTTGAAAAGTGATTGGTTGTCAATATCTTTGAACTCAAAAGTGTACACTCTTTAATGCATTGCAAAGGAAATGAACAGTCTAATTAAGTCCTCCTTAAAAAAGACAACAAAAAGCTACCCATTAGTTTTACAGTTTCGCATCACCCAGTATAAAAGAATTTTTCTACACTCCCTGATACGGGTTCAATACGCTAGTTCAGTGTAATGTCATTTTGGTTCCACTGACATTTAATTCTAACCAAACTTAAAAAAAAAAACATTAATAAATTTGACGTATTTGTTTTTACTGTTTTTAGTTTATTTCTAAATATTGTTTACAGGCCATAAAAAATAGTTTAAAGATATGTAATTGGTAACTAAACGATTGTATATTTGATGCATGTTATCTACTTACTTTAGGAATATATTTATAAAAGTAAAGAAACGATATAATTTAGGTAAACAAAACGAACAAAACGCACTCAAAAAATCTACTGTCACTTTCATTGTTAGTGGAACCATAATTACATCATAACTGAACTAGCTTATTGAATATAATACAGGGTGTACCAATGAAAAGTAGCCCGTTTCCAGAGCTTATAAAGGAGGAGATTTTTAAAAACACCCTGTATACTACCGTCCTAAGCAAGAAGGCAGTATCTCCAATTTTTGTCATTTTTGGTTTTCCTCTTTTATTACGCCTCTTATACTATTATAACGGTATCTCACAAAGCTAGAAAGCCGTAAGTGCTCATCTATTGATCTGGTAAACTAAAAAATAGCAGTAACTCAACTTGTTATTAAATATTCCTAAGTTAAAAGGCCGTAAGTATCTCCCACAGAAAATGGAGATACTGCTTTTTAATCTAGCAACGGCATGGCTTTATCACGACATTCCTCACTACATATCTTTTAGATTGAAAGTGAAGCGTGTTGGAGTTTGTCAGTTTACTGTGATCAGTCACTCTATGTTAATGTGTGTTATGTGTATCATCAAATTACAATACATTTTATTCCTCTAAAAAGTTTTAATAGGTATGTATTAAATTGAATCAATTATTAACAGTTTTATTGTCATATATTATTTGTTAACAGTTTGACAAAAGATATGTAAAACATGGGATCTCGTGGTAAAAAAAATTACAAATTGTGCAGTGAATGGAAATAATAAATCCAAGCTCTGATGATGGAGAGCGTGAGAATGAAGAAAAAGAAGTTAAAAAATACATAAACTTAGAACCAGTCAGACTGCAACCCACCGAATGTGACGTTTCAACAAATTTGAGTTTTTAAGCAGATTCTGATGATTCACTTAAGGACCCTAACTCTTTGGCGTCCGATTCAGAAGAAAGCGGTGAATTAGAATCGGAGGACATTTCCAGAGCCACTGATTTGACTTTGATCAATAAGAGCATTGCAACAGCTGCTTTAATCAGTGCCATATCTTCAAAAAGTACTGATGTGTCTCGTAGTGAAAATCCTGATAAAAATTATACTAAAAAGGGAGAACTGAGAAAGAGAAAGAGACATGATAAAACAGAACAAGAAAGAAAAGAAGATCAGGCTCAGAAGCAACAAGATAAACATTATGTTCGATCCGGGTGCGTTGTATGTCATAGGAAATGTAACACATTGTTCAATGAGAATCAACGCGCAACAATAAACACGCAGTATTGGTCATGAATTGGCAAGAGAGAAGGATTTTTGTTTCGTCAAATGTCACCGTGCATGATGTGAAGAGAAGGCGTGACTCTGTAAAAAGTACTTGAAAGGGACATTTAAGTATTTTTTTAAAGAGTGAGGGTAAAACGCACGAAGTGTGCAAAGTTTTTTTCTGTGCACTCTTGGATACGATACCTTCCGAGTGATATTACCATTCGAAGCTTACATAAAGATTTTATTACAACTCATCCAAACCTAAAGAGTTTATATGAAGTATATAGAAGAAGCATATCTAAAGAGTTAAATATTTCCTTTACATCATTGGGTCATGAGGAGTGTGAACTGTGTGAGAGTTTTAAGCTTCACAATCCCAAATATATCGAACAGTCATCGTCGGAGGACTGCAGTGACTGTAACTTCTGGAAGCAGCACATTAAAAAATCGAAGGAAGCACGAGAAAAATACAGGGCTGATGCAGAGTATGATTTTCCAACAAGCACTGTATGTGTTTCTGCTGACTTGAAAAAGGCGATTATGTTGCCTAGAATTGATATGTTCAAAAAAGTTGTGTTTTGCCAAAGAATTATAGTTTTTAATGAAACCTTTGTAGTCGTTGGAAAGAAACAGAAAATCAAACCCTTTGCATGCATCTGGCATGAATGTATATCAGGAAGGAAAAAGGAAGAATTGATAAGTACATTTCACGCATTTATTATGCACATGCACATGCACATGCGTGATGTATATCATTTGGCTTGACAACTGTGCGGGCCAAAACAAGAACTGGTTACTGTTCTCATTCTTAATGTATATTATCAATTCTAATGAAGTTGCACCACAGACAATTATCTTTAGATATTTTGAACCAGCGGACAGTTTCCACCATTAGGTGGAACAATCTTTGCAGCGAATGAAAAAGGTGTATTACCTCGCTGATTTTGTGTCTTGCGTTCAATCAGCTAATTCTGGAAAGGTTGAGACCAAAGAAATGAAGTTGGAGGATTTTTTTCTTTGGCCTGATAACTCGTCAATTTACAAAATTAACCACACAGCAAATTTTTAATTTTTAGACTTTCACATAATATTGCATTAAGAACCGTAACCTTTACTGCTAAAAAAATCTAGGCCATATTCTGAGCGTTATTTGTTAGCCAATGAAGCAATCCATGCGGATTTGGTTACTTTCTGCACGATAGAGAAGATAGTTGGTGACAGTTCGTTATTTATTTTCGTTCTCTATGGTTGTAAGTGTGAAGTATTAAAAATAGGAAAACGAATATTTTTGTGATAAAGTGAGAAAGTATCGCATTTTAGTTTTCACATTGAGCTGAAGATCAGATGAAACGCCTAGCATTTGAATTTACTACGCAAAGATCTGCGGCGCATTTTCGGTAGCTTAACTGCTGCCTATTGTGACTCTAGCTAAGAATTTATATTGTGTACCATTGAGTTAGTAGGGAGAGGAGATGACATACCATACAACAATCCAAAATAATGTAGCATCCCTAGACTGACATTAGAATGGTAACGCCTTAAGTAGGTCCGGACTATATCAAATACAAATTAAATCACAAAAGTAAATTTGTATCAATATTTATGTGCATTTTTCTATTTTGAAAATATTTATATACGCAGTTATTAAATCCACAATTAGAGATAATATTTAAAACGTATTTTTCGAATACGAACTGAATAAAAAACATTGATTATTGTATTAGGTACTTCCTTATATATTAATAAAAAAAAAGATAACTGAAATTTAAAAAGTGTTAATTTTCCAAAACATTTACAAAAATGTATTGAAGTCATGTCAAAGAATAAATGTAAATATTATAAAAAAAATAATAAAACTATTCGAAAATAACTATACAGGGTGTTTCAAAAATTATGTGACATCGCTTGTGGAGTAGTGATTCATTACCCAAAAATAAAATAAATAGTTCCAATCAACATGGATCCGCAGATGCATGGTTTCAAAGATGCAGGGTGTTTCAATTTTACATTCAGTGAAAATAATTTAGAGTGAAATTTGGAAAACAACACTATCAAAAACTATAACAAGTCACTAAAGATAAAACTAGCATACTAGATTTTTGATGCTTTTATTTTTAGCTTGATATTTAACAGTGTTCGATAAAATTGTAGCTCCTAAACAAAGCCGAAATTAAACGGTGCTTTTTATTATAGCAATTTAAATATCTAATGGCTTTATTGACGGTAGGCGATAAAATAATTTTAATAAAACTATCTAAAAAACCAATTAAATTATTTTTAAGTCGTAAAAAAGATAAGGCGATAGCGTAACAGTTTGAGTATTCAGGTTCCATCAGGTTCAAAAACCGGACGAGGCCAAATTTATTTTATAAATTAGAAAAAATTCATAAAATTAAATATTTGTGTTAATTATTCTTAAAATATCTATTTTATTTTATTTTAATAATCCGTAGATAGATTAAATTTTGAAATTTTTGAATTTTATTTAGTATGTCGTAGAAAAAAAATACTATACAACTCTAGTAGATTATCCGTATCTCACTCTATTAAGTACTCTGCCTACGGTCTCGTGCACAAACTTCTTTTTCGTGCATATCCACTCTTGATGCACAAACTACTATTTAAATGTAGTTTTTGGAATTTTTTTCTTGCTTTGTTTTTATAATTTAAATTTTTTGTTCATAAATTTAAAAAGATTACATATATTATATACCTTTGCGTGTTAGTAGGAAAATTTAAAAATTTTAGTGTTACCTTCTGAATATTTTCGTTTATGTCTGCTTAATGCTTGGCTATCAATTTTGTATGTACATTTGACATATTCAACCCTAAAAAACAACGTACGATCCGATATCCACCAAAATATGATCAGTATATAATTAGAACGCACTCACTTTTTTTGGTAAAAATACATTACTTTTTTTCTAAACAGTTGACCTAAATTTTCACCACATACAGACACACAAACACAGATATTTTCCGGACTTTAAGACATTATAATCAAAATCAAAATTTTGAGCCCTACCAAGGCTTTCTCACGTTATTTACATACCCCTTATGCTTACAATATAATTGAATAGGTATAATTCTTAAAAAATTTAAAAAATGGCGAATAAAAATCAACCTAATAACTGAAATTATAAACTTATCCTAAATACGGTCCTGATTATTTAAATTTACTTTCTGAACTCATCTAAGCCATCTATTAGCTAAGCTCCGAATTAATCTGTCGATACTGTTACCATTGTATAAAGAACTAATGGTAGTCTCACCTTATGGAAGTTTCATTGGAGCGAAATGGATACTACCAATAGATGGCGCTGGTGAATATGGATAAGTCGATATTCGTTTGCAGTGGGCGGAGTTAAGGGTCTACCTGAAATTTTAGTGAATGACGGAGACCGATCGATGGATTTCTATTTTTAGCTCTTGGATGAAATTTCATTCGCTCGTGGACTATTTTCTATCTAATGTTTATTATTGTACGTTGTTAGTGCGTTTACGGGTAGTAGGTATTGTGAATGAGTTGTGTTTATGTTTTATTACTGAATTATTTTACTGTTAATAAAGGACGAGTTCCCAACAAGAGTACCTACATGATTTATATAAAAAAAAATTAAATTATAGTTTAAATTAGTTTTTGGAAAGAGTCAAAAATGTTTACCGAATTCAGTAAAATGATACTGAAAAATAAAAATATTATAGCCATTAATAATTTTTGAATTTTCAACTTTAACACCCTGCATTTCGAAAACGGGTATTTTTTTTTCCAAGCATATTTCGTTTAATAGTTTTATTTTTAATCAGATAATCTTCAGTTGTACTATGTCCCATTCTTAATGATTTATATTATGATATAAATTAGTTAACTATTAGTTATTGTTTTAAAATTAGAATTAAAAATTTGTGTATTTATAACTGTTTTGAAATTAATAAAATAGAAAATATGCTTTTGGTTTTCTTTTCCTTTACAGGTTTTATCCGAAAAAACGAAAAACCGAAAAAACGAAAAAAAAAAAAATAAATAAATAAAAGACAGTGAAATTCAACTAAATGAGAAGAATTGATTTAATTATTTGGAATGAAAAACATTTTATTGCTCTACCGCTCAAACGGCTCACTTGCTGACATATGTTTATCAAACAAAAAAGTTTGTTTTGTCGGTACTACTTTTTTCCCTCTTTCAGGGACTCCTCTGCTCTTCCCGAGGGGTTCCGGCAGACTCCCCCCAATCAGACTTCGGGCCAGCCACTGGCTCCCCTTAATCAAGCGTGGGGTGCAGTCTGCTGTCCCTCCTCTTGGGGTTCTCATGACGGCACTGAGACGCAGATGGCCTTTTGTGCCACCATTTGGATGCCCTACTCCTTTCCTTCATCATACATTCATCATCATTCATTACACGTCATCGACACTTAACCGCTAGTCGGCTAAGAATAAGTCTAAATTAAGTATATCTATTAGTAAATTTACAAAAATGTTAAGGTGATTACAACACCCCTTATAATTTTCGGGCAAGTATATCTCAAAAAGTATTTTTTTAAATTAAAATTTTGGCAAAATAAATTAGGCAATAATATCTAGAATATGCATATATTTTAAGGTTTTAATTCCTTCCAGATTCCGAGAAAAAAATCAAAAGGCTTTAAATTTTGAAATATCATAATGAAAATAAATGCATTCCTTAACAGCACTATCTTAATATAATCCATAAATTTAAGCTCTTAATGTCTTGTTAATAATTTGCCAAAATTAGTGGCTAAAACGCCTTGTTAAGTGCCATCTTCTGGTGTAAACTGGTGTAAATCATTGCAGGAAATGAATGATGACTGAGAGTATACGATAGTTACAGTTGCGCAATGGGTTACTTATAACTCTTGTTACGTAATGTACTAATAATAATTACTTTGAAATAACCGAAAATTATAAGGGGTGCTTTATTCACCTTAAGTGATGTCTAACAGTATTATTTTATTTATTTGATTATCCCTTTTATTTATTCCGCTGTGTACTTAATAAAAAAGGAGTACTATAAAAGTAAACAAACCAAACTAGTTTTATTAATAGTGGAAACTCTATATACCTATATTATGAAATATCATGTGTCTCATAAAATAAATAGTAAAAGTAATAGTCGTATTTTTAATGAGAATAATATTTATATTACAACTTCGTTGCACACTTAGTAGTACATAATTACATATAAAACATAAATAATTCTAAAAACATAGAAGACTGTTATATTAATTAAAATACCTACTTACAAGCACTGAGGTCTTTTGCGTATGACATAGTTGATATTTGTTTTTATCTACTTTTATTAATTTAATTTAGCCTTAGGTGAATTCTAATCCTGCAAATATAACCTTTTAGATTGTAGAAATCTACAAGATATACTGTTCACTTGGCCAATCTAGCTGAGGAGTAACAAAAAACATTAGAGGTCTAGGTTGCAATCTTACTCATTTCAGTATCTAAAGGTCCAAGAGTTTGTCTGTGAACTAGAAAAAACTCACAAGTAGGATATTGAGTTTCTTGTTTGTTTTCCTCCTCAATGTAGCATTTATTCAAAGTACAAAAAGGAAAGTGCATCTTTTGTAGAAAGACAAACACCGTTCCACATCTCTCTCGAAAATTGGCACCTAACTAATATTTGTTAGTTTGTTACCAAATAAAAAAAAAACAAGAAAGCAGTGCTTATTGTACTCTTCACACAGTAGTCCGTGAAGAGTAAGTATTATAGGTTTACTTTCAAGAAACCAAAATTTTTAATATTAGTCCATATTTAAAAATTTTTGTACCAAAATCATTCTCATCAAATTTTAAACAACTTTTAAAAATGTTCGTCCATCCGGTGTCACGTTTTTTATCCGCACGATAAGTCAAAAAAACGAAAAGTGATATCAACTTAAAAATTTCAAGAAAAATCAACCACAACAATAATCTTTTTTAATTGAAATTTATTCTATATTTAATTTGTTTCTTTTTAATTTAAAAGAATTTTCTGTATGCCACTGCAATAGACATTGGCTTTACACAAGATTAAATTTCAGCTTCATCTGACTGGTTATTATTTATTTATTAACGTTATTAATTTATTACAGATGAACAAGAAAGAGTGCAGAAGAAGACGTTTGTTAATTGGATCAACTCTTATTTGTCTAAGGTGAGTTTTCTTTTGATTTAAGTAAATATAAATCCAATTTAAAATTAATAAATTTTAATAATAAGACATGATCGTTTAAAATCTTTAAAATCTAATCAGTTTGAGCTATTCTATTTTTAATTCAATAAATCTATAATTAATTATTTTTACTTCAGTAAACAATTTTAAATTTAACTCTGAAAAATAAATCTGACTAGTATTATTAATTATCTTGTCTTTCGTGCGAAAACTTAATTAAACCATAATCTCATTATAATTTTCTGGAGGGTGCTTGGGCATGAACAATGAACAATATATTTTGTTTTATTATTAACATTGAAATATTCTCCTTAAAAAAATGCCCTTAAAGAATGCAGTAAACTCAGTTTAGCTAAAAGGAGTTTCATTTTTAACTAATTCTATTCAACGTACAAACTATATTTAACAATATCCGATGATTGTACATCAAGATTGGCAGTTTAAACTAAGATTACATTTTAACTGCTTATTGTTCAACCCTTCCTAAAGGAAAATATTTTTAGATGTTGCTTAAGCCTTTCAGGAGATATGACGTGAAGATTTGATTCATAAATTGAACAACATGCTCTCCAAGGTGTATGTAGAGACTGTAACTCCAAACCCTGTCATTAGCTAGCCTAATTAAGCTAAATGAACTGAAATCTATGTGAACTTTACCAATAAAAAATATCAGAAACCCACTTTGTTTCTAAATAACAGTGAAATTGTATGGCAGTATATCACGTGGTAAATGTAAAGAACCTTGGTACATCCTTGATGATAAGTTAGGATGAAAGACGATGAAAATTGAAACAATATTACTCCAAATTATTAGTACCTAATAGAGTTTTATTCTACAACCAGGTACTATAAGGCATCCAATTATAAGGATGCGAGAAGGAAGAAGGGAAAATATGTGGAAGTTGCTTCATATCAACAAGCATCGTTAAAAAAGAACGTTGAGTTAGAGTCAGGAACAGCTCTAGTACTCACGAGTAACCCAGATGGCATAAGAGAACGCCTCAAAATATAGGATATGCTTGAAGTGAAGCAATTTGTTGCATGTAGGGTGCTTGGAATCAGTACATTTTTCTTTATTTCATTTTAATTTCTACTCGTTAATCAAAAAGCACGGTAAACAAAGCCACAGTAAAGAAAAAGCACATAATATATTATAGAAGTATTTACAAGTATAGTTTTCTATACAAGTGGTCGTATGTAAAGTATAATAAGTAATGTGTGTAGCTAAGATACTTCTGGATGAATATAACCAGAAAAGATCGGAAGCCTGCATCTACCTGAGCAAGAACAGGCTACGTATTGTACAGGGATCCTTACCGGGCATTGCCGACTAAAAGGACACCTTAGTAAACTGAGAGTAGTAGAGGATAGTGAGTGCAGATTCTATGAGGAGGAGAACGAAACCTCCATTCATATTCTAACTGAATGTGTAGCACTCCAGAATCTACGAGGATATCAAATAGAAGAGGGAGATCTACCTAACTTGAAGCCACTTCAAATCCTACACTTCCTTGAGAAAATAGGATTGGAAGGGTCGTTATAGGCATTGCGACATTTCCTTGGTGCTGGTGCATTAGCAACAGAAGGGGACACAATAGATCTTTTAGGCAGCAGTGTATTAACACCTCATTCCCAACATAACCTAATGTGTGTTTTAAAGCTATTAATACCTAAGTAGGAGAATTTACCAGACCTTTCGCTATTAGGTTCTAATTAATAATGGTAACCAAGGTATAGTTAATGCCTATGAAACTGTGGTATAAAAACAGAACACACAAGCTTCCGTTTTTTTTTCTGAAACGAACTAAAAATAAAAAATCGGGAAGAGACTTAAAAGTGTCCGAAATGAACAATGACGACAAAAAATTCTAATTCAATTCGTAATTTATTTTTCAATGAAATACCCTACACGATCAACGAAGTTTGTCCAAGGTTGCACCAACTTCCCATTGTCTATGGAAAGAAACTTTGTTTGCCATCCTTAAAATAGCCGCTTACGACCTCAACCGGGTTTTTATTGGATCCAAATCTTTCCAGGCAGAAAAGTTTTGGTTTCTGAATCTGATGGAAGTAGTTAATCAGGAGAGAATATGAAAAATAGGCAGCTACAATTAACTAAGGCGCTCTAAAGTCGAGGACTAGCAAAATTGGAAGACAATTGCTCTTTCAGTGAAGGGGTTGTTGCATTTGCAAGAACAAAGATTGCGAAGACCTCTCAAAGAAGGTTTCTAATCAAAAGAAAGAGAAGGCTATCATAGTTGTAGAATATATACGACAAAATCCTTTTTGAACCGCTGTGACAACACGAGAAGAAACATTATTCCCAGGATCTCTCTAAAAAGTTCAAATGCGTTTAATACAAGCTGGCTTTAAAAAATGCTCTGTGCCGCAAATAGTCCAGTTTGGAAATGGGAAGGAATTTTGGAACAACGTGATATTCTGATACATGAAAAGACGTTATATTCTTCTAACAGCGGAAGGTTACAAGTTAATCGTCCTAGAAACTGAAGATTCTAAGAGAATTATACATTAAGTACTAATAATAGTGGGCGCTTTAATGTTAGGGCGTGAATAAGCGTTAACTGTCCTGGAATATGATAGTAAATTGATGGGTAATTAATAGCTGAGCATTACATTAACATCTTAGATAATGTGATGTTACCATGTGTAAGAGAACATTTTTCTGACAATTTTACCTCTCAAGATGTAAGAAATCAGTTTGATATTAAATGTCTTGCCACGGCTAGTAAAAATTCGGACTTGAACACCATCCAACATGTATGGGGCTTCATGGTCAAAGAAAATTTGGGCTGGCAAACCGTTATCAACTATGGAAAGTTATTGAAAATGTTTGGGAAGAACTCGTAGATTTCTACGACATGCCAAGAAGAAAGAAAGTGTTGGGGCAGTCAATGGGTCTGTAATAAAATACTAATAATACTATTCTTGCTACAACTGTTAAATTTAGATGAGAGTATTGTCTTCAATTTTTATCTATGTTGATCTACTTGGTCTAGTCTATGGATGAAAAATTTTCCATTAACCTGATAAGCGAAATCTGATTCATTTCTACATTGTTGCTAATGAAGTCAATGCTTGTTTTACATCCTGTATATTGTCCTAGATATCGCCTGATTAGCGATTTGATGTTACAAAAGGTCATTATTCAATCGGCAAAGCAGCCGGCACTTACATTCGGCAATTAGTAAATGAATTGGTATGTGATTTGTATTAGACATGGAGCATGGTACGAGATAGTTTCGATTTGTCGGTTCTTCTCTCTCGTTTATGCTTGTTAGCAGAGTTGGTTGAATGTTTATTTTACACCGAAAACACTTTTGTCCAGCAGTCAGTTACTTTACTTGAGGCGTAAAATAGAGGGCGTTACTATCTTTAAATTTTCTAATGGAAAGTAAAGTCATGTAATACCTCATTTGAAAGATATTATATTTACGTACAAGCATTCTTGATAATCCTCGTGTGCCGCAATAATCCTAGAAATGTTAAATAATGTTAGAAGAGAATTTTTTAATAAGCTTTTTTTGCCAAGAAGTTATGAAAAATTTAATAATAATAATAATACTCTCCCTAATTCATCCCCTTACGAGTGAATTTCAACCCCTGAAGTCGACTGAACGACTTGTGTAGGGGAAGGGACGGCTATTATTATTATTATTTGCCGTGGCGCTGCGGGGCGACTTAAAGATGATTGATGGTGCCATTTGACTTAAAGATGATTGATGGTGACTTACAGGTGAGGAAAACCCGGAAAACCTCACCCACCATCATCATAATACGTCAAGTGGTTTAAAATCACCTTTGATATTCTAAATTTATTTATTTTAGTAAATACAAGAAGTGTTTCCTTAGTAATAAACAATAATTGTTAATACGAGAGTTATCAAGAATGTAACTTATTAGTAAAGGCCCAGAACATGTCTGTATAAGAACAAAGTACCAGCTACAAAAAATTGCCATTTGTGCAGTGTTAAATTCCTCTAACAGTAAAAAATTACTTAAATTTATAAAAGATACTGACGTACTAGCCAAAATGTTAATTATCCATTGTAAACTATTGTAAAAAACAGCATTTATAAGGTATTATACCTCCAATAATGATCCTTTGAGGTTGAAGCGGTAAATAAAAAAAATAATTTAACCTACTTTATGAAATTATTTAATGTAAAAACATAAAAAACAAAATCTGTTTACATGAACGTAAAAATATAGAAAATATCTTTCAACTGAGGTATCTATCTTACGTGTCTCAAGTAAAGTGCATCTCGTTATAACAAAAATATAATATCGTTTGAGTTTTACTTCGTTTTTGTTTTGTCATTATCTTTTGTCATTTAGAAGTTAAAATAGAGGAGGGTACAATTTTCGTCCTCACTGTATATAATACATTCGTTTGTACTACCGTTTCTTTGACAGTTTTTCGAATGTTATACCCTCCTGTTTCCCTTAGAAAATGTCTTATTCAGGACCGCACGATATTTGTTAGAAGTTATACATCTCCTGTTATCTCTGGTCCGTCCCACTTTACTTGTGTTGGGTTAAATAGCAAATTATGTTCACATGTGCAGGAGAGGAAACGATGAGGTATCGACGTTGTCAATTACCGGTGGGAAGTTGGCTACCGACACGTGACTCCAACTACGATTGGGAGTTTCGTTACTGTGTCGTTTTTTATCCTGCTTGTGCGAGCGCCAATACAAGCAAAGCAGGACTGAAGATTTGATCTTGCCAGAACTTGTTTTTTGTACAGCGATAAATGCTTTTACACACACCCTGCTTAATCTTTTCACACTTTATTCTCAAGACTGTACCACCATTGCTAGTTTTCATCGTGCGAATAGGTTTTTAACTGGATTTTTCATTTTATTATCTTGTCATCTTTCTTCTTTTTTCCCACAACCATGATCCAGTTGTTCTAGCTCATGCTTAGCCTGGCACACCAGAAGTATGTGTGCTAGCGGGTGTCCTGCTATCTGCAGTACCTATTGCTGTCATCCGATTTTTTTGTGGATGTTCCAAAGGATCCGTGTCCTGTTAACTGGGTAAAATCGTAGTCCGTTTTCCTGTAATTACAATTTATCCATTTCTCCAGTTGTGAGTCTTTTGGTCCATATTGCCTTTTAATTAGGTTTGTCCCATCCTTCCTTATTTTTCCTTGCTTTTTTTTCGCATCTTGCCTCCAGTTACTGTGAAATATTTTCCTTGACTCCATATATACATGCCTGGTATTGTGTGACTTTAACTATGAATGGGAGCATTGATACTGTGTGATTTAGTATTCACTTTAACATAAGCAGAGCTAGATTGAAGATTTGATCTTGCTAACACTCTATATAGGTACGTGCCTAGTATTGTTTTTCGTATTCAATTCTATTGTATTAAAAGTATTCGTTGTAAGTATCCGTATCCGATTCAGCAGTTTTCAAAGACTTTGGACACTTTTTTCGTTTATCTGACCCAACTCTGATATCTCGCAAGGGCGGCTCCAGAGGGGGAGGGGGCCATGGGGGCCGAGATGAAAATTCTTTCGAATTATGAGCCTTTTATAAAAATATGCTAAAAAGGGAATGGCTAAAGGCAATGCCCCTCCCTCCCCCCCCCCCCCGGAAATTCGTCTTGGAGCCGCCCTTGATATCTCGTTCAAAAAATATTATGTTTATTATACCCTGTATCCAATCATAATATCTACATGCCATCGAATATAAAAAACACACTCGGAATTTCGAAATATTGAATTTTTGGTTTACTGTTTCACAAGTGAATTCTTATTGTACCTACATTTGACCAACTGTAGTTACGAATTGAGATAAGTGTTTGGAATCATCTTTATACCGGGTGTTCAAATTAAAGTGTTACAGGTAAATACTGCCGAAAATATGCATTTTATAAAAAGAAGTTTCAGACAAAAGTTTTATAGTTTTTTGGGCGAAACATTTTGGCAAAATTCATTTTTTTATAGCTGACCATAATATGGCCGTATCGAGGTGGACTTTTTTATTTCAAATTGGAACCCCTTTTTTTTACATATTCTTAAAGTTCATAAAAAAATAAGAAACTTTTAGGGGAAGCCTTTTTTTTTATTGGACTTTTACTTATTGAGTAACACCTATTTCGCCATATTGAGTCAGAAAGTTACGTCGAGGCTAGTCTGGGAATGCATCGAAGAACTAAGAATACTGGCAGACCGAAATAGAGTAAAACTATTTTGGGTGCTAGGTCACCAAGGGATCGAAGGCAACGAAAAGGCTACGAAATTGCAAAAAGGGGGTCAGAAGAAACACCGGAATCAGACACAAACCCAGGAGGACCAAAAAGTACAGTCCGGGGTTTCATATACGACTGGATTCGGGAACAACATATTAACTATTGTGGAAGCACCCCAAAACAGGCACATGGAAAATCCTTCATAGGTGTCCCAAAAGAACTGGAGAACTACTCTTTATGAATAGTAACCAGTTGAAAGTGATAACAGGGGTCGTGACTGGGTACGCCCCAGTAAAAGGACACTCAAACAAAATTAGCATCTACAATGGGGAACTCATGTGCCAACTATGTCACAAGAAACCAGAAACGGTCAAACACATACTGTGCGAATGCGAAGCACTAGATCGCAAAAGACAGGCACTTTTTGGACAACCCGAGGTTGATCCAACAATCTATAGAACCCACTCACCCAAGGATCTGTACAAACTTGTACAAGGTACAGAGGTGACAAAGTGGGTGCTATGAACTAACATGGGGTAAAACACAATGAGCCAATAGGCTTCAGTGTTATTCGGAGACATAGTCAGACAAGCCCAGGAGAAAAAAAAACACCTACTTGAAAATATTGCTGCGCGAAAAAAGAGTTGGCCATATTATGGTTAGCTATAAACAAAGATTGTAGCCAAAATGTTTACCCCAAAAAAATATAAAACTTTCGTCTGAAACGTTTTTTTATGAAAGACGTTATTTAACTGTAACACTTTAATTTGAACACCCGGTATATTTTAATCGAAAGTGGTTGTGTACGCCCTCCAAATATTAAAAAACGTCCATATCTGCCGTGATACCAATTTTGTATCCAGAAATATTCCTCATTCTTTGGTATCACGATCGAATAAATATAATCTGTGACTTTTCTGTGCGCATTCTTTTTTTATATTCCGATACAATGATACACTTTCATCCTGATATTAGAGCTTTGGGCATCCGTACCTTGCACCATTTTATCCCCGTAAACCGGCACTGGTAAAGCTTTCTTTCCATGCATCTTTCGTTTCGCAGTGATTTGCCGCTATCACGAAGGTATGTCTGCCGGTTCAAATGTCACGAGTCAAGTTTAGAAGGGTTAAAGACTCAGTTTGTGGCTGTGCGTTAATTTCACCTTGGTGTTTAATGATGTTCTCTATGTTCAACTCTGCAGAAATTTAATTAAGTTTTACAACAGTTCTTAAAGAATATGTTTATTAGTGAGTATTAATGATAATTATGTTGGTAGCTTTAATGTTTTGTTGAATGTTAAGAAGATTTTGCTGTTTGCTTCATCCTCTTCCTTAAGTAAAAGGGTAAAATGAAATTTTATCAGATTTTGACGTAGAAGAGTAAATTGTAAATACTTATACTTATTTAGGTACCTCTAGATTGCCAGTACGTGTTTATTTTCAAAAGTCCTCCATATCTCCCTACTCTCTCCTTCTATCACATCGACGTTGTAGCTATGCTTTCCTTAGTCTATCCATTTAATAGTTTCAAAAGCGTGTCAACATAAGTTAGCTCTGAGAGACATTTTTGTTACTATTATATTTTCTATGTACGTCTAATTCACGTATATCTGGAAACTATAAACCGTCAACTCAAAATAATCCTTAGAGTTTAAGGAAAGTTACAATAATCTATGTCCATCATTGTCCCAAAAGAAACACTCGACATTTGCATGTATCCTTATATCTAAAAAGAAAGAAGTACCTAAATAAAGAGTGTGATTTGCATGAAACATATATAGTCAGCATCAGTGTCTCAAATATTAAAATAATTATAATACAGTAATATTTTAAAATTTAGTAAATTTTGTAAGTATTTTGTAACTGTTACATTATTTTTTAATAAATTAGCTCAATAATTAGGTATTGCAGTATTTTCTCTTTAAAATAAACATGTAAAATTGACTTATTATTGGCAACAATAGTAGTTTGTGCAAGAAGAGTTGATAATCTATCACCACTATACGTTAGCTTGGTATCTTATGATTCTGTAAATTAAATAATTTTGAAATCAATGTAAATCTATACCTAAATTATGATAATTTAATATGGTGTCTACATCATTCTCTAATTTCAAAAAAAAAATTAATTGCTTACCTGTATAACTTTTTTACTATTTTCAAAATGTTGAATTAATCAGTCCACAAAAACAATTTACATTTTTAGGATATTTGTGAGAAAAAACACTATTATATAAAATATTCAATTTTAATCGATGGTACATGTAAATATTTCGGTCAACGTCCATGAGTAACCAGAGCCAATTACCCTCAAATAAAAAATGCCCATAGTCTATCAAATACGGGGTCCCCACTTTTTCGTAGAGACAGTATTGCTAATTTCCAAACGGTAAAAGATAGCAAGTTAGTTAAATTAGACAAAAGTTGCGTGTTTTTGTGTTCTTTTAAGTGCTGCCAAGAAACCCGAGATATCTACAGAGAAAGTCGAAATATTGGACAAAAACCGAAAGTTGTCATTTTCTTAAATTCATTATAAGTCAAAAACTAACAGCCGTATGCATAGTCGATCGCCAGCGACTCGCCAGAGATTCATTTCGGCGTATCGCCAGCGATTCGCTGGCGATCCGCCGGCGAAAGCCCAAAAAGGTGGCGACTCGCCGGAGATTGTCACCGGAATGTCATAATAAGAGTTTTAGGAAAACTGACTAATATATTTTTTTAAATGTACAAAAATTTATCACTATAGTAAATAAACAGTGCGCCTACAAAAAGACCAGGAGTATTATAATAGATTACCTGGCGAAATAAAAAAAAACGTGACCTCCAGGGGCATGCGGTCCATGGAAGCGGGGGAATCACTGCTTCCCTACACTTAGAAATTTCAAAATAAATATTTTACAGTTTACAATGCATAGAAATTAATATTAAATTGGTATTATATTTTCTCTGAAAGACTACGTAAACTTCGTAAATGTACTAACAATTCATTGGTGTAATGTGTAAACGCACGCGATTTTTACGTCGCCTAAAGCCTTGGTTTCTTTGAACACTCCGTCGCGGTGAACGGACAGTCCGTCGACCGCTGAGGACAGCAATTTTCGCCCGAGGTGGTTTGTTAAAAAATATAGAAAATGATACTTTCTCTATGTCTGTACGTGCTGTTTATGTATTATGAATGTAAACGAAAGGTACTAAAATGGTTGCAAATAAATTGTTTGCGTTGTTATTATTGTTGGAAGAGGAAGAACAAGAGGAACTGGCAATTGCGACCGTCAAAGTTTCCAATAAACCAGTGAATGAGTTGTTTTTGTGTCGCGATACAGAAGGTGCCATTAATATCACTGTGCAACGGAGGCTTTTTGGAAATGAAACCAAATTTAGGGAGTATTTTAGACTTTCTACAGATCTTTTTGAATTCGTGTTGAGTTTTATAAAGGACATAATTTCCAAGAAACCTAAAAATAAAGTCATGATGTCATCTGTATGTGTGAATTTGTCACTCATTGTTTTAAAATTAATAACAATATAAGGTTTGTTCCAACAGCGAATCTGATCATCAGAAGGACGTCAGACGCATGCGCATTGAAAATAGTCCGTTCCTACAGAGCCACGGATGATCCGATGAACTGTCAGTAAAACGTTCCAACGTATTTTCTGATTCGTACATGAATGAGTCGGCGGATTGTCAAAACGATCAGAGCTTCATCGCTTGTACAATTTATCAGCACATGCGCATTTGAACGTCTCTTCTCGTTCGTGATATTTTTTTGTAATTGTTGGGATTTTAAGTTAGCTTGGAGTGGCTTGGGTTTCTATTGCTTTTAATTGAAATGAATAATTTTTGTTCTTATCTTGTATGCGGATTTTTTTTGTAAAATGCGTACTTATTTTTAATAAAAATAAACAATCTTAATGTTTCAAAATTATACATTCATATAGAGGGTTAGAGACAGCTAAATAAATGTATGTTGTTGTATTTTAAATAATTTTAAAATACCAATTGACCAAAGATATGTTTGGTTTGTCAAATTCCATTGCATTTTGCGTTCCAACAAGGACAAGTCGCTGATTAAACAACGGACGAATAAACGGACTGACATGCGCAGTGATTAGTTTACGAATGCATCCATGCACGAGTCAGAGACACATCAGAAAGGCGCTGTTGGAACAAACCTATAGTCTCCGCACACGCCGACGATTCCGCTGATATCAAACTCAACAGATATCAACCGACTCTTAGCGACAAATCAGCGGCATGACGCCGTCCTGTTCAGCTAAGCGGATTCAAAAGGTGATTACAGCACACCCTTTATAATTTTCAGACAAGGATATCTGAAAAAGTAATTTTTTTAAAAAATTAAAATTTTGGCAAAATATATTAGGCAATAATATCTAAAATATGCATATATTTTAAAATTTTAATTCCTTCCAGTTTCCGAGAAAAAAAATCAAAGGGCTTTAAATTTTGAAATATCATAATGAAAATAAATGCATTCCTCAACAGCACTATTCTTAATATAATCTCCAAATTTAAGCTCTTAATCTCTTGTTAATGATTTTTTAAAATTCGCCGAAATTAGTGGCTAAAACGCCTCGTTAAGTGCTTCTTTCTAGTGTAACGCGTCTGTAACTATCGTTTTGGACACTCTGAGTCATCATTCGTTTCTTGCAACGATTTACACCAGTTTACACCAGTTTAAACCAGAAAATAGCACTTAACGAGGCGTTTTAGCCACTAATTTCGGCGAATTTTAAAAAATCATTAACAAGAGATTAAGAGCTTAAATTTGGGGATTGTATTAAGAATAGTGCTGTTGAAGAATGCATTTATTTTCATTATGATATTTCAAAATTTAAAGCCCTTTGATTTTTTTTCTCGGAAACTGGAAGGAATTAAAACTTTAAAAAATATGCGTATTCTAGATATTATTGCCTTATTTATTTCGCCCAAATTTAAGTTTTCTAAAAAAATTACTTTTTGAGATATCTTTGTCCGAAAATTATAAGGGGGTGCTGTAATCACCTTAAATACTCTGGTTGGATAAAATCGTCAAAACGCGACGGTTGACGGACTGTCCGCTCACCGCGACGAAGTGTTCAAAGAAACCAAGGCTTTACGCATATTGCAATTCGCACTGCGAATCGACGTATGAGGAAAATCGTAGACTTCGATAGATTTCGGTTTGTTTTTCGTAGTTTTTTTCTTTTTATAAAATGGAGGAACTATGTACTGTGCCTGTGAACAATAATAATGTGGTAAATTGTGTCTGTATTGTGTGCTCTTTATTGAAAAAAGGATTTTCAAGTTTTGAAGAGAAAACGGACATTATTAATTCTAGTAGACTAAAGGATCCTATCAATTGAAAGTAGAAAAGTCAGCAAAGAAATTTACCAGGCATTTTCACATAGGGTTCTATGAAAAGTATGAATGGTTAACCGGCTGCAAAACTTTGAAGAAATTGTTTTGCTGGCCTTGTCTACTTTTTAATATAGCCGAAAAAACACATTGGAACTCAGTCGGTATTACAGACTTGAATAATTTTCACAAAAGTGTAAAACGACATGTAAATAGCGAATCTCATATACGAGTAAGTACTACAATTAAAGAAAAAACATTCGGGACCTATCGCATTGAACATAGTTTGGACAATCATTTAAAAATAAGCAACAAAATTCACAATGAAAGGGTAAAAAAATAGGTACGTCTTACAACGATTAATAGATGTAACTTGTTTCCTGGAAGAGCATAAACTAAGTTTTAGGGGTCACAATAAAGCAAGTGGATCCGCCAATCGAGGAAATTACATGGACCTCCTATGTTTTTTAGCAAAAAAGGAGGAGGTTCTCAATTCGTTGTAATATTTTTTTATGGTTCAGCGATAATTCTTTAACACGGTGTCCTATTTCAATGTTTTTTTATTTATTAGTAAGGGGGTACTTCAAGGGTGGTCCCATATAAATTTGGTCAAAATCTAATAATTGGGTCCATGAGAAAAATCCTCAAACTCTTTAATTTTTTTAGATATATTTAGCCATAATTCTTTACCACCTTGTCCGATTTCTATGATTTTTTTTTGTTAGTAAGGGGGTACCTCAGGGGTAATCCCATATAAATTTGGTTAAGATGTCACGATTTTGAAGTCGGTTTTTTAAAATTACTATTAATACTTGTAATTTTAAAATAAGTCCATATAAGCTTTAAGAGGACTTTATAGACATAACTTTGACTTTACTCGTATTTTCTACTTACTACCCATGTCCTATTTTAAGGTTTCATATTTGCCTAAAGCTTTCCAAGGTAATTTCTTTTAGGTTCAGCCTAAGATGTGCTAAATCTCTTTGAGTAATCCTTATTATTTATTATGAGCTATGGATAATAACTTCATTTTGTAGTGAAAGAACTGTAAGTTGATTTCTTTCTCCGGTTTTTTATCTTCCAATAAATCTAAATACATTGGTAGCTTTTAAGTAGCACTTTCTTGGTGGCCTACAATTTGCATTTGCCGTATGTTGCGAATATTGCAGTTGAAATATAGTCTATTTTTGACAGGTAACTATCCAGTGAAAGTAAGGTTTGGAGGTATGGCCTCAGAACAATACATTGTGGCACTCCAAAGTTGATAGGGCATAAAAGCTTTAGAACTAAGATAGTTTATAACAGTAATGCTAGAGGATGGGTGGCTCATTCTTTAGAGTCAGGACTTTAGGATCCAAGGGTCCCGGGTTGGAATCCTACCGATGACAGGGATTTTTATTTAATTTAGTAAACTAAAAATTAATTCTAATGCATAGGTAGGATTGCCCACTCGACCAACTGTTGGGTTCTAATTAACAGCGCTGTTCCTACAGTGGTGCTGGGAAACAGTAAAAAAATCTACCCAGAACACTAGGCTAATAACCACAGAAGTTGATGCCGATGACACAGAATTACTATTAGCACAGTTTAATTTTTTTAATATTCCCGAATTGTTGGTGAAAACTATGATTTTAACACTTTTTTATTTTTGTTTCAGCGAGTTCCACCGCTTAAGATAGATGACTTGATCGAAGATCTTAAAGACGGAACGAAACTTCTTGCACTTTTAGAAGTGTTGTCTGGAGAAAGATTGGTAAGTCAAGTACTTCAGTATATGAGTGCATTTAAATATCATGATTTCGAAGCTATATTTAAGACAAAAATTAGATATATCTTATTTTTGACTACCTTTTAGTTTGAAAAAGCTAATCAATGTAACATGTAACGTGTAAGAAAAATATGATGAGACAAAATATGTAAAGAAGACCTTTAAAAAAAATTTTTTATTTCCGAATAAAAATTATAATCTAAATCAGTTCAAACCCTATTTGTTTTACAAAATTAGGGCCATCCATAAATTACGTCACAGGCTAAGGGGGAAGGGGGTCGACGAAGTGTGACCGGTCCTAAATTTCGTGACTTCACATTTCAAAACAAGTATTAAAACACGAAATTTGAACTATCAACGAAAAACTTAAGAATATTTTTAATTTAACAATTTCTATATGTAAAATTGCAAAACATGTGACGTCACACTAGGGAGGAGGAGTCTTACAAATGCGACCAGCTGTGACAAGGACGGGGGAGGGGGGCAAAACATCATGAAATTCGTGCGACGTAATTTATGGATGGCCACTTAGGAATTTGTAAAAAAATACTTCTTTTGATACTTTTTCACGATATTTGTCCGAATCTTGATTAATAACGTAAATTAATATATTCCTATGATAGTTTTATTCATTTTTAGTCAGTTATAAATATTATTACTTTGGTTTTAAACAATAAGAATAGTAACTGTTATACGAGTAATAATTATCAAAATGAAATGATATATGAATGGAAGCTATAATGACATGTGAGCTATTTGAAGTGCGTATTTTTGTGCGAGCCATTTTCGACCAGTATGGTCCTTCGGGTACTCTCTGACTTATTTGGCCCTCTTACGACCTTCACTTTTCACATTACCAAGAATAATTTATGATGTAAGTAAACCTACACAATTCCCTCTTGGGACGACTATGGTTAATAATGTAAATCGTCATAAACAATTGACTTTTAAAATTTGGTGAATACAATGTTCGGGAATATTCTAGAATTTACCGGAAGCTCCTAGAGACACCAATTTTGGTGAATACGGTATGCTAAAAAATGGTGCGATCAGTGAGGTATATTCTGACAGCTGCGAGATTGTTGACTAGAATGTTGTAGAACAATCGGTATGGCCACATTTATATATAAATAAGACTGTTTTACCATTTTGAGATCAAATATTGTTATGTTAAGATATATATATGTTGTCAAAGTAAATTAGTATAGAATATAAGTATTTTATACATATATAAATTAGTATTATAAATTAAGTTATAAATTAAATCAGTGTCTTAGTGAATATAAATTAAATTGTTATTAAACGTTATAGTATTATCGAGTATCATGAACTTCCTGTTATACTGGGATTAATAATAAGATATCCTGCATACTTCAACATTTCTGAATTGATAAAATCTACACATTAAGATAAAAGATACATTTATTATTTAACCCTAGTCGTACCAAAATTATATTAAAACTTTGATTCCTAAAATTGACTGAAATTCTTTTTTTTATGGTAATTTTCAATGGAAAGTTATAGGAACCATAATAAAACATATTTTTATATCGTGTTACTTCTATTACGAAAAAATAAAATAAATATATCAAATATAAATAGAAATATACATAAAAATATTAATAAAAAATATAAATAAAAATATAAAATAAATAATATACATCACTACAAAAAAAAACATGGAACTAAATATCTTTTTCTCATCATGGAACAAAATTTATTCATTGGGAAAAACAACTTTTATAGTTTTTAATGTCTATCTACATGTTTTGAACAATAAGAACAAATTACACCTTTTTCAATTATTCCAAAACCGGGTCATCGGTGACCTAGAGACAGTATTCCCGAAAAAAGAATATTAAAAAATGTATACCAGAGGCATCATATTACAAATTAAGGGATACTTCGGAATATTTATGAAAAAAAGTGCGAATTCGAGAAATATTCTTGAAAATTTAGATTTCGGGTCATCGCTGACCCACTTTTGGTAAGGGATTAAATTTTATTTGCGGACAAGAAACCAAATAAGTGAGTGTAACTTCCAAAGTATAGGACATTTTTTAAAAAGTATGTAGAATTGATCATAGAATTCGTTCGCAATTTAAATAACCCATAATATGTAATATGTAATATGTAATATGTAATATGTAATATGTAATATGTAATATGTAATATGTAATATGTAATATGTAATATGTAATATGTAATATGTAATATGTAATATGTAATATGTAATATGTAATATGTAATATGTAATATGTAATATGTAATATGTAATATGTAATATGTAATATGTAATATGTAATATGTAATATGTAATATGTAATATGTAATATGTAATATGTAATATGTAATATGTAATATGTAATATGTAATATGTAATATGTAATATGTAATATGTAATATGTAATATGTAATATGTAATATGTAATATGTAATATGTAATATGTAATATGTAATATGTAATATGTAATATGTAATATGTAATATGTAATATGTAATATGTAATATGTAATATGTAATATGTAATATGTAATATGTAATATGTAATATGTAATATGTAATATGTAATATGTAATATGTAATATGTAATATGTAATATGTAATATGTAATATGTAATATGTAATATGTAATATGTAATATGTAATATGTAATATGTAATATGTAATATGTAATATGTAATATGTAATATGTAATATGTAATATGTAATATGTAATATGTATTATAGCTTCCATCTAAATTTCATTCAATTCTGATAATTATTGTAACAGCTAATCAAAGCGGGACGGCTATGAACTTCGTTAATTTTGATTGTTAAAGTTTGTTTTATTATTCTTTCAAAAGTTTTGATTCTTTTGCAAGAAATTTAAGAATTTGCATTCAAAATCAAATATATAGTTTCAGCACCCCTGCGAGTTTTAAAATTTTTGTCAGCTACATTTTATATCACCTTTACATGAAAACTTGAACCGTAAGCTTTTCCTAAAGATTTTCTTGAAAAGTATGTAAAATAAGAAACTCGCACGTAGCATACCGCAGGATCTATTCCGCTGACATCCTTAAAACTATTTGTTTTATTTGCAGCCTGTGGAGAGAGGGCGAATTCTCAGAAGACCGCATTTCCTGAGTAACGCAAATACTGCACTTCAGTTTTTGACATCTAAAAGAATAAAACTAGTCAATATCAACGCCAGCGATTTAGTAGACGGGCGACCACCCGTAGTTTTGGGCCTTATTTGGACCATTATTTTATACTTCCAGGTATGTATTTTTTTAAATTAAATTTTATTTTTTAGAGCTAGTTTTTTTTAGAATACATATTTAATTTTATAATTATTTGTAAATGAAAATTAATTTTTCTTTTACTGACTTTTTGAAAATGATGAATAAAAATGAAATTACAATAATGATGAAGGTTTATCGTAATAAAAAATGGTCCGATCAAAATTAAAATTGTGGTTTAAAATGTTAATGTTACTTATAACCTCAGTTTTATCTCTATAGGGATCTAAAATAACGTCATAATAAAAAATTATTAAATGAATGAATTGAATACAATAGTTGTAAGATTTAAGATTACAAATAATATTTTATTTAACAAAAGGAAAACGTTTATTGTTCGAAGTAGTTTGTGATTAAATTAAGTTTATGTACAATTTTTCAATTAACAATTCAATGCAACAACCATTAAAAAAAGGAATGATAGTGCCACTGGTTATCTTAATATACAATTTAAAAACTTACCGTTGTTATACTATCTCAAGAACGAAAAGAATATATCAATAGATGCTCTAAACCAGTGTTTCTCAAACTTTTTTAGCGAAATATTTGACGGAGCCCTAAACACATTTCTAAAAAACAAAAAAAAAGTCCTCAATCCAGGTCCCTCCCTTTTGTGGCGATAGTACTGCTTCTTTTTTTTTATTATGACTGTTATTTTCTTCGCGGAGCCCCCACAAAGGCTTTGCGGAGCCCCAGGGCTACACGGAGCTCACTTTGTGTAACACTGCTCTAAACCATTTCAACAATATGGACGACAAATCATCCCCACCTGAAGTTTAAGCTTTAATCACATATACACCAAAAATAAGAACATCCACTTGCTATGCTTCATTGGAATGCTTCTTAAAACTACTTTCCATCGGTGTTTTAATTGATTTTTGAAATCATATTTGCTTATGATTTTTGTTTTCTTATTCCACGACTATTTTATTTTATTTTTTTAATAAAATAATTGATTTACATGCAGTGAATTTTTGGAAATTTATAAATAAATTTATCTCAAATTTATCCCGAAACCTCAGGGTGGAAACAAACTACTAAAAAATTAAAAAAAAAACCTTAACTGGTCGATCATCAGAGCAAAACTTCTAATCCAGACATTAATTTGAAATCAACTCCAATCGATACGCGCATATTCTTTTTCAATTTTTCTATTGGCCACGGATACACGGGGGAGGCATTTAAAAGATCCACTCTCTCTTATCTTCGTTAATAATTGCGATATCGCAATTCTTTTAAAAACTTTGAAACCCTCATTTTTTACAGGGTGTCCCAAAATTCCGTGTACATAGATCTACTGTATGTTGGTGAGATCAAAGTAAGTCGATTGAGCCAAAATTACCTATATCACAAAGTCCATCGTTTGCCTGTGAGGAAGCTTCAAAGTTGGAAGAAAATTTTCAACTTTTTTTAATAACACAAAAACGCTTCGTTCGATTTTTATAAAATTTGGTGTGTAGCTATTTTAATTGAAGAGCCATTGTTCAAAGCAAAAATTACACCAACTGAAATTATGGAAGGGTAAAAACCACCCTAATCCTACAATAAATGACATCGTATTTTTTTTAAGGGCCGCCCCTGTTCCCTAAATTTTTTTTGTGGAGAGCTGTTTTCATTTGTAGCATTTTTTCTCTCTTGCAAAAAACATGTATCTCTCATGGTATTTGAGTAAAAAAAAATTTATGGACTAAGGGGTTAGTCACTTAAAATTTTCAAGAAAATTAAGTTGGCGATTGTCAACGTTACAATAAACAATTTGATAATTTTGACAGATATGTATGTTGTAGAACTGTAAAAATTGTCGATACTACTCATTTTATGTATGTATTGTATTTTTTCTGTTTCGATTTAAAGTTTTTGTGAAGGAGTTATTTCAAACATTTTGTGGCTGGTATGGAGTACACATTCAATGAACAAACTGATATGTTGCTAGTGCTTAGTTTCTGTAATGGCAACTGCCGTGAGAGTGTTCGGGTATACCATGAAAGATTTCCAAATCGACAGATTCCGAATCACCAGACTTTACTTCTATCGAGAGGGGACTTCGAGAATTGGTCAACTGAAACCGAACAGAAATAATGCTGAAAGACCTCGTCATGTTAGAACTCCTGCTGCAGAGGAGGGAATACTTGAAATAGTTAAAAATAATCCCGGAATTAGTACCCGACGACTGGCACGCCAAACTAGGATTTCAAAAAGCACATCCAACAGAATAATTAGAGAACAACTTATGTATCCCTTTCACATTCAAAGTGTCCAGGAACTCCTACCTCCTGATTATGAGTCTGGTTTACATTTTGTACAAGTTATTCAAGAGCAAAGAGCGGCCGATCCAGTTTTTCACAGAAAAATTTTGTTTACAGACGAGTCATGCTTTACACGACGTGGTATAACAAATTCACATAACGAACATGTTTACGCAGATGAAAATCCACATGCCATTAAAGAGAAACACTTTCAACGAGAGTTTAAAATTAATGTATGGGTGGGTATTATTGACACCTACTTGATTGGTCCATTTAGATTACCAGATCGTGTTAACGGTGACAGTTACTTGCATTTTCTACGTCAAGATTTGCCTCAACTGTTAGAAGATTTACCGCTCAATTTACGCCGTGACATGTTTTTTATGCACGATGGTGCACCACCTCATTTTTCCCGCATTGTGAGAGATTATTTAAACGAACAATACCATGGAAGATGGATTGTCAGAGGTCGGGATGCTCCTATTCAGTGGCCACCTCGATCACCGGACTGTAACCCTTGTGATTATTTTATCTGGGGTCACTTGAAAACCAAAGTTTATGAAGTTCCTATCGACAACATTGAACAATTATGGGATAGGATTCAAACTGCTGTGAACTCTATGCGAAATGATCTAGGCATTTTGAGAAAAGTACATTTCAATTTCTTGCGCCGAATTGAAATCTGCATGAACGAAGGAGGTGGCCATATTGAACATTTATTGAAAAAAAAATTAGCCTTCTTTTCGAATTGTTATTTTTCAATAGATACCTATGTCTATTAATGATTGTTTTATTGTAATAACGTTAAAATCGTGTTCGGGTTGCAGTAGTAACCGCCAACTTAGTTTTCATGAAAATTTTAACTAACCATCAGTCCATAAAATTTTTTTTACTCAAATTCAATGAGAGATACATATTTTTTTGCAAGAGAGAAAAAATGCTACAAATGAAAACAGCTCTCCACAAAAAAAAATGTAGGGAACAGGGGCGGCCCTGAAAAAAAAATACGATGTCATTTATGGTAGGATTAGGGTGGTTTTTACCCTTCCATAATTTCAGTTGGTGTAATTTTTGCTTTGAACAATGGCTCTTCAATTAAAATAGCTACACACCAAATTTTATAAAAATCGAACGAAGCGTTTTTGTGTTATTAAAAAAAAATTTAAAATTTTCTTCCAACTTTGAAGCTTCCTCACAGGCAAACGATGGACTTTGTGATATAGGTAATTTTGGCTCAATCGACTTATTTTGATCTCACCAATATACAGTAGATCTATGTACACGGAATTTTGGGACACCCTGTATATCGAGACTTACCCAAGTTACACCAGTGGCGCATCTAAACATTTTTGTTATTGGTAACCCTCTTAAAAATTCCACCGACTCTTATCTTAGTCATTATTTGATGTATCAAATTGATTTTTTGTTTGTTTGAAAGCTTTGAACAAGAACTTTCTTATAACGAATACAATTATTCTGTAACGTCATAGCTTACTTCTGATTTTTTTAAGAAATAACAGTAATACCCAATATATTTTTAATTTCTAAATAAAAACTCAAATTTTTATTGAAAATAGTACATGACTGAACATTTTTGTATAATAATCTTTTATTAAAAATGTTCTGTCAACTGCCAAAATGGCTGCCATATTGGATATTTTTCTAAATATGTATTTAAGGAAGAAAATGTGCATTACCTTTAAAAACTTTTTATACGCCCTAGTATTCCCATTCAGATAAGCCTATATTACACCAGTGACGTGTCTGGGCGTTTTGTTATTTGAAATATGGAATTGATTTTTTTTTGTTTGAGAGCTTGGAACGAAAACTTTCTTACAACGGATTCAATAATTTTGTGACGTCATGACTTATCTCCGTTTTTTTCCGGAACTAGCAGTAAATAGTTATTTATTAATTTTTTATTTTTATTTGGAAACCCCCATTTTTTTATTGAAAATTCTAATTTATTGAAAATTGTTGTAGTAGTTTCGTATATTGAAAATTATCTGATTTTTTTGTGATGGCAGTAGCATATCAAAGCAGTTGTATTGTATTGTAAATATCGGAATGTGATGTATCCCCTTTTCCGTTTTTCTGTACTAATATTGTACTATAAATTTAATACATAGGTTTTCCTTTTATAAATTAAAAATGAATTGACATTTAATGTTATGTATTTCCGAAACCACACTAATTGAATTGATCATGAAAAAGTTTTTGTTCCAAGCTCTCAAACAAATTTAAAACAATGTAAGATTGTGTGGAATTTTTAAAATATTTATAAATATCAAAAATGCTTAGATACGCCACTGATGTAATTTGGGTTAGTCTCAATGGGAACAATGAGACTGCCAAAGAGTTTTTAAAGGTAATGCATTTGCATATTTTCTTGCTTCATCGAGTTATATATTATAAAATGATATAATCCAATATGGTGGCTGATGAATAATATGGATTATGGAAAGGATTAAATAAATGACTTTAATCAAAAACTGTTTAATAAGTTTTTATATAAAGTGAATTACTTGTTGCATAAATTTTTTACGAGACATCGAGATCGACAATTGACATATGACAGAATACAAGTGATATCAACTATTTACCTTAGAACATACTCAAAGCTATTTACTAAGGATATTAACGGCAAGTAACCAGGATTTTTTGACAGCGGTTCCTGAAAAAAAAATTATGTCTTGGTTACTTTTGTGACATATTGACATTCGACTTAATAGTAATCGTAAAAATATAGCGGTTAGTGAATTGACGTTTGAGTCACTATTTTCCACTGAACTACATATTAAACTGGAAGAACAAAGCCGAACAACAAAATCAAGCCACATAGCGAGGTGATATTTGACACTTTGGCGTCAACATGTGCGTATCGAAATGCACTAAAAAGGATCATCAACATTAAATTTAACACTTATTACATTCAACTATGACACCTTTAAATTTAATAAAATCATTTAAAAATGATTTTTGATTAATACGCAGCTGAAACAAATGTTCCAATAATAATAATAATAATAATAATAATAATTAAAATAGCGCGTTATTAATAAAAAATATTATAATTTGTCGTAGTACGCCCGTGGAAAGCGTGACGTAGAATGCTCGAAATTGACAGTCTGGCGTCCAAATTGTCATGCGCACCGACCGTTTTTTTCACCCATGTCGGCTTAGAAATTAGGAGTAGGGTTTTCAAGTAACCGCGTCCCTAATTTATCCGATTTTTCAGGAATGCCAAGTAGAGAGGTTAATAACGGACCATACCCTAACTATATATTAACAAATATAAGAGTAGATACCAAAATGTAATATGAATTATTATTAACAGTGGCCACTTTGACAGCTGACTGACAAAACATTTTCAATAAAAGATTATTCAAAAATGTTTATTAAATTAAAATATTCAATATAAATGCGGATTATCATTTTAAAAATTAAAATAAACTGCAATTTCCTGTTATTTCAATAAAATTAGGAATTAAGCCATGGTGTTGCAGAATAATTGAATCCGTTTTGACAAATTTCTTATTCGAAAAAAAAAAAACAATATATATTTCAAATAACGACTAATATAAGTGCGGGTGGAATTTTTAAGAGATTTACCAATGACAAAAATATTAAGATACGCTACTGTTTATAATAATAAGAGTTTTTAAATATTATAATTTATTCTCATATATTTTTTCTTAAACGAGTTATTAGTAACAGATTTAGAATTATTATAATCCAATAAGGGGGCCATTTTGATAGCTGACAGAACATTCTCAATAAGCGGTTCTTATCCAAAAATGTACAATATATTATAATTTTTAATAAAAAATTGGTGTTTTCATTTAATAATTAAAAATAAATTACGATTTATTGTTATTTCTGGAAAAACAGGAAGTACGGCATGACGTCACAGAATAATTAAATACATTATAATTAAAAAATTATTCAAACTTTTTAAAATTAATTCTGATATCTGAATTAATAACGATGATAAGAAGAAGTTGGAACTTTTAAATGATCATCAACGCAGTGTATTTTAAATAATCATTTAGTACCCTTACTTGGATGAGGTGTTAGGGGCAACAATGGAGAATTTTTTTAGGCTTCTCGATTTTAGATCAATCTTTAATAACTTATTCGTCGTTCTTAAGATATAGCGACTTAAGTTTTGAAAATGCCACCCTATATGTTTATAAATTATAAATAAAATTATTTTTGGTGCTTTTATTATATTCCAAAAGTAGATTGAAAGTATTATTATAATTATTTTTTAAATTAGTGTAAGCTATGCTCTTAAACTTTTGTAAATTTTAAAAGCTTCGCAACAATAAGGATATGGAGTTTTGGCATATGGTAAGTGCTAGAGCTTTTTAAATAGAAGCGATTTAGAATAGAAAAGAAGAAATAATTTAAAATATAATAAATTATTGTTAAATAGAAGGATTACTTTTTATATTACAATATAGCAAAAATTCAGTTTATAGTGAATCCAAATTTGAAACAAAAAAAAGTTTTTCGTATGTAAACAAGACTTCCAAACATAAAAAATGAAAAGAAAAATCCCGGTTGAAATTTACCCCCTCCCCAAACCATATTTTCCATATTTACCCAATAAAACATCACCAATTAAAAATTATATTAAAATAACCAAAAAAGGTTGACAGCTGTGTGCATACAAGTCTTTCCTTTTGAATAAAAATTATATGTTTATTCTACAAAAAATATTAAAATTACCTACATAAAAATTCATCACCTCCATATTTATTACCGCCTTCTTCATCATCTCCAATACTACGAATGGACATGAATTGATACGGTAAAGTACCTGATAGTTATATCATACTGGGGTGATGGCTCAAAAATATACTAAGAAAAACAAAGAAACTAATTTTCCTAACCTGCGTACCTAGAGCTATTACAATTTTTCTAAACCAACTTTGACACAAATGAAATTTGCATCCCATAAGTTCTACCTCGGGTCGAACCAGAATACGTGCGTTATGACCATCTGAGTTCATGCATACGTTTAAGGTCTATTACAAATGACGATCTGAGTTCGTATTAGATTAAAAAATTACCTGTGACCCCGTCTCAGATGAGGTTTACCGAATACTACAGGATCATATAAATATCGAACTAGAATGAAAAAAACATTATTTAAACTTATCATCTTAATTAATAAAAGACAAAAATCCAAAATACTAAAGATAGAAATATTTCAAATCTTTACTGTCACTTTACAGTATATCGTGTCCATGTCCCTAATCTCTGATCATGTCCATATGAGCATGTCACTTTACAGTAGTGATAAACAATACAAAAATGTCACATCAACAGCGTTGACAATTAGGAAATCCACATTATATGTTAACCCATGATAGTTGTTCGTTGTTGTGAAGGTTTTAAGTAATGAATTTTATCAAAATAAGTAACCACCAATTTTTTTATTTTGAAGCTTTCAAAAACATAATATACTTGCACATAAACTAAAAATTTTAGCAATACTCGGATTCACTTCGGATTCACTATGAACTGTATTTACACCAATGAACTGGAGAGGGGTAGAATGCTTGTCAATAGGCTTGAGATGCGACTCTATGGGCGAAGACAGGTTATTTTTCATATCACTCGGGAGTATTTATAACAATCATTTTCTATTTCACATTGTTATTGTCTGATGCACCAGCTTGTGGATTGGAGTAAGATGAGCAATAAAAATGGCTGCGCCCATAGAGTCGCATCTTGTTCTATTGATACAATATGCACATTGGCTTTCTACCCCACTCCATTTCATTGATTTACACCAATTTATCTTCTTACTATTTTCAAATATGGGCGCATATTGAATGCATCTATAGCCATTTTATCCTTTGGTCTCGTTTGCTGCACATGATTTACCAACCATATTTGTAGCGGATCAGATATTATTTTCTATTTGATTAATGTACCTAAATGGGTTCTACATTTCAATAACAATTATTTTTAAAATAACTTTCCTTAAACAGTTTTCCAGACACAAGCCACATTCGTTAATTATTTATCATATTATCCGGGGCTTCATGTTCAATATATGGCAAAAAATTAGTTAAAATTATACTTTTCACCACACAATACTTGCCAGTATTGCTTGCTTGGATCAGAGCCATGCTATTCAAGTGACGTTATGTATATTGCCATCATTCCATTACTATGTATCTCAAGTTTTCATTGTTGGATACTAAATAGCCTCAGGTTTTTATAAATGGTTCTAGAGAATGGTAAGTAGGTACCATATTCGACGGTGTTCCTATATTGCTTATCTGTTTTTTTATATCTCTGAATCACTGTTCTAATTTCTATGCCAAGTAAATACTCCTAATATTCTGATACAATCCAGTTAACTCCAGAAAAATCATAGATTATCATAGTCCTAATGTACTCAAGAATATAAATGATGGACTATTTTGCAATTTCTTCGGATTCGGAATATTGTAGCCCGTTCCCATCTGAGATTCCGACAGCGGTATAGTATATGAAGTGTCGTCCTTCTCTTCAAATTTTTTTCAGGAGTGTCTATGTAGGTCATGTTTTTATCTTGATAACTGTGGTAGGTCTGGTTACTCCTAAACACTTACTTTGGTTAGTCAGTTCTGTTTTCTCTTAATAGTTTTTGCTTTGTTTTAAGTCAATCTGATATCCTATCTTAAGTAGTATTAGTAAACTTTCTATTATCATTTTGTTCTGCTTGATGAACTGTATAAGTTGTAACCAACATTTTTATTTTCCAATTTTAAAGATGACATTAAGTATATGCCATTATAGTATTTAAGTACTTATATTTTGTACAAAATAGTTTTTAATTAAGCACCATCTTTACCTTTACCAGATTGAAGAAAACAGAAGACAGTTAGAGTACTTAACACAATGGGGCAGTACCAGCAGCTTGGAGAGTGCCGGTACCACCTCATCCAAGGACAAATGGAAACAGGGTGCCAGAAAGACCCTTCTCAATTGGGTATCCAACGCCTTACCCTCTGACTCGGGCATAGAAATTCGAGATTTCGGCGCCTCCTGGAGAGACGGTATAGCCTTTTTGGCGATAATTGATGCCATTAAGAAGAACTTGGTCAATATCGCTGAAATGAAGAAAGCTTCTAACAGAGCTAGGCTGGAAACAGCATTTGATGTAGCCGAAAACGAATTAGGTAAGTAAATAACGATTTTTAAACTGTAATGACCTACTCATTAATTAAAGATATGATTACGTATACTTACAACTTCTACTTATATAAACATACAGATTATATGCCTATGCGGTAAAAGGACTGATCATTGGAGGCTACAATTTAATATAGTCTTGTTTGATTTTATAAAAGGTCTCCACTTAATTAAATTAATATGAATTCTACAAACTGTATCTGATATTAATCTTTTTTAACCAGGTATCTCAAGGCTGCTGGACCCCGAAGACGTAGACGTACCCAAACCAGACGAAAAATCAATCATGACTTATGTTGCACAATTTTTGCACAAATATCCAGAACCCAAGAGTACAGGACCAGATGCTATAGCTGCCATCCAAGAAGAGTATAGTAATCTGCTGTCCTGGCTTGTTAAGAAAACTCAAACTCTGGAACACTTAGAACATACCAATTCTCTACCTCTGGACTATAACGAATATTCAAATTTCAAGTCCGAGGTGGATGCGAAAGAAAAGCTGTACAAGAAGTTGAAGTTGTTAATTGAGAGCCAAAGTTTGGTTTCTATTGCTAAAGAAAGTTGGCAGGAAGTTGTCAAATTATGGGAGAAACTGCAATTGCAGTTGCTTAGATGGTTGTGGCTATTAGATTCCAAACTTCCAGGTAAATTAATTAAATTTATTATTAGGACTTATTATTTTAGAATGTAAGGATCAATTTGGATCATGTTACAAATGCTTCATACTAAATTGCACACTAAATCGATAATATTTTTAGGCGATTTTAAATTTATTGGAGAATGGCTAGCCAAAGCGGAAAAGCTCATCTACTGCGATACAATCCCAACGATAATGAACGAAGAAACAGCCATGATAATCAGTAGAAAGTTAGAAGAACACAAATCCTTTTTTGCCGATTTGCCTACGATTCAGAAGACTTTCGTTGCGGCATGTCAAAGTCCATTAGCCAGAGAAGTGCCTTCCGAACAGTTGGAGAATATGACTGTTAGACTGAACGAGATCGGACCCAAGGCTGCTCAACGAAGAGTTAGACTTAAGTTCCTTGAACACAAAGTAATCATTTTACTTTTCACTTCTTATACAGCACCATATAATTACATTTTTTATATTTCAGTGTTGCCTTATTGCATTTTTGCAACTTACCGAAACCAAATTGAAAGTATGGACTTCCAAATATGGCCGCGTGGACGAAGTTACCCAATTGCTTGACCAATATCGAAATTTCGTGTCAAAGAATCATATCTTCCAAGAATTCAATAAGGCTTTCATAGACATGCAAGCTGTCATCGAAGAGTATAAAAGAGATGGACACATAGGTGAGTTGTTTTTAATATCAACGTTTGACGGGTTCTTAATATTTTTTTAATTTGCAGATAAGAAAGAAATTGCTGATATCGACATATTCATGCGCGACATATCCGACAGATGGAAGCACGTTTCCATGGAACTTCGTTGTGTTCAAAGCATGTTGGAAGAAGTCGTTGCCTACTGGCGCCGATGGGACACTCTGTCCGAAGAGTTTGACAGATGGCTGAACACAGCGGAAAGAGCCTTAAACCTACCAGAAGAAGAACAAATGGAATTCTTCCAAAACATCAGCCTTTGGCGAGATAACTACCAACTCCTAGGCGATACCGTAAATTTCCTGATAGCGACGTGCCAAGACCAGATATCAATAGAACTGAAAGATAGATTCCAAGTTATGACTGATAGATGGGACAAAATTTATCCCCAGGTGAACAAATTCAGCCACGCAGGTGATATTTTGCGCAACAGAAAAGACTTCAGAGCCGGATTGGAGTCTCTCTCCAACTGGTTAAGAAAAGCCGAGGATGTCTTAAACACGCCAAGTTTGGGATCGATGGAAAGAATCAGACAGCACACCAATAACTTACAGCAATTACAGGGAGAAGTAGAAGATATCGAAAGTCTTTTTAAGAACATCAGCAAAACTTTCCAAAGTTTGATTCAAGAACTGTCAAGAGACGAAGTTGAGAAAATGATGAATACTTTAAAACAAGAAAAGGAAGCTTTAGTTAAAGTTAGAGCGCTGATTCCATCACAAATCCACCTGTTCAACCAACTACTTATCCAGCAGGAAGCTCTAGAGTCAGGTCAAAGAGAAATTAATAAATGGCTAGACGATGCCGAGGGGTTGCTGAGCAGCCTTACTCTCGATGCTGATAAAGAACAGCTTAAAGAGCACGTCGATAGAATCAAGAACTTCTTTACGAGAACCTTGTATTATAAATCGATGTTAGACAGCAAGAACAAAGTTATGAATAATATTATCAAATCGGTAGACCAAGCTAGTAATCCCGACGTTGCTAAGATGACAGCTCAAATGGACCAACTCAACGACAGATTTGAATACGTGACCCAAAACGCGCAACTCTGGGAACAGAAACTCCACGAAGCCATCAGATGTTGGCACAACTTCAGCGAATGCGAAAGAATAATCTCCGGCTGGCTCAACCAAGCCGAAAAACTGACGTTAGAAAAGAGAATCGATAGCAAAGAAACCGTAGAACAGCACAAAAACTTCTTCCAATCGGTAAACGAAAGATGGATCCACGATTTAATCCAAAGCGCTCAAGACCTCTGCAGCTGTCTTCCTAAAGAGCAGCATGCCCCGATAATGTCGTCTGTCGATTATTTGCAGAACAAGTGGAAAGAAGTTCTTTCGTTCGCTCCCCTACACCTTATGAAGCTAGAGTTCCGATTGGACGAGACCACGTTTAACTATTACGTGAAAGAAATCGAAAAAGAAATCACCACCCAGAATATGCTTTTCAGCCGACAAGAAAACGTCGAAACTATCATGCGCAGGAATAAGGAATTCTTTTCTGCGAAAGGCCCTCTGGCGGAAACGCAACGCAGTTTGGAGAATTTGATTAAAATCTCGAATATCTACACCGCTAATCATCCCAAAGATCAAGCGCTTAAACAGGCCGTAGAAAAGGCCGAACAACAGTGGCACAATATGAACATCAAGATCGAGAATTTGAAACAGCAACTGGAACAGGTGCCCGAAAAATGGCAGGCCTATCACGATAAATTCGGTGAAATGTCGAAGTGGATGGACGGCGTTGATGATACGTTGAAGAATATATTGAACGATGTCCATTCTGTTGAGGAGTTTGAACGCGAAAAAGCTATTTTCCAGGTAAGTCTTTCAAACAAATTAAAAAACAACAAATAAAAACAACACAAAATGTATACCTATTAGAAAAAATAATAAAAACAAAAAAAAAAATATTAGAAACAAAAAATAATAAAAACAAAAAAGAAAATGTATTTTGCAAAGATGAAAAATATATAAATAAGTACAGGCACAGACAAAATCGTCGTGTAAATGTTTCGTAGTTATAAAAAGACGTAACAAAAAACAAAAAGCAACATAATATACAAAATAAATATAAAATAAATACAAAAGAAATACAAAAGAAATACAAAAGAAATAAAAAATTAATACAAAATAAATACAAAATAAATACCAAATAAATACAAAATAAATACAAAATAAATACAAAATAAATACAAAATAAATACAAAATAAATACAAAATAAATACAAAATAAATACAAAATAAATACAAAATAAATACAAAATAAATACAAAATAAATACAAAATAAATACAAAATAAATACAAAATAAATACAAAATAAATACAAAATAAATACAAAATAAATACAAAATAAATACAAAATAAATACAAAATAAATACAAAATAAATACAAAATAAATACAAAATAAATACAAAATAAATACAAAATAAATACAAAATAAATACAAAATAAATACAAAATAAATACAAAATAAATACAAAATAAATACAAAATAAATACAAAATAAATACAAAATAAATACAAAATAAATACAAAATAAATACAAAATAAATACAAAATAAATACAAAATAAATACAAAATAAATACAAAATAAATACAAAATAAATACAAAATAAATACAAAATAAATACAAAATAAATACAAAATAAATACAAAATAAATACAAAATAAATACAAAATAAATACAAAATAAATACAAAATAAATACAAAATAAATACAAAATAAATACAAAATAAATACAAAATAAATACAAAATAAATACAAAATAAATACAAAATAAATACAAAATAAATACAAAATAAATACAAAATAAATACAAAATAAATACAAAATAAATACAAAATAAATACAAAATAAATACAAAATAAATACAAAATAAATACAAAATAAATACAAAATAAATACAAAATAAATACAAAATAAATACAAAATAAATACAAAATAAATACAAAATAAATACAAAATAAATACAAAATAAATACAAAATAAATACAAAATAAATACAAAATAAATACAAAATAAATACAAAATAAATACAAAATAAATACAAAATAAATACAAAATAAATACAAAATAAATACAAAATAAATACAAAATAAATACAAAATAAATACAAAATAAATACAAAATAAATACAAAATAAATACAAAATAAATACAAAATAAATACAAAATAAATACAAAATAAATACAAAATAAATACAAAATAAATACAAAATAAATACAAAATAAATACAAAATAAATACAAAATAAATACAAAATAAATACAAAATAAATACAAAATAAATACAAAATAAATACAAAATAAATACAAAATAAATACAAAATAAATACAAAATAAATACAAAATAAATACAAAATAAATACAAAATAAATACAAAATAAATACAAAATAAATACAAAATAAATACAAAATAAATACAAAATAAATACAAAATAAATACAAAATAAATACAAAATAAATACAAAATAAATACAAAATAAATACAAAATAAATACAAAATAAATACAAAATAAATACAAAATAAATACAAAATAAATACAAAATAAATACAAAATAAATACAAAATAAAAAACTAAATTTATTACACAAAAAATTCAAAATAAATAGGTACAGGTACCGTACAGGCACAGGCAAAATCGGCGAATGAACTTAATGTTCCGTAGCCACCTACTCTCAAACAAAAATGCGACATTAATTCAAGGTGGGCCACAATAAATACCTTTTGGAGCGAAACGAATAATATTTTCTTCGACCGTTATTTGTGGCCTACCTTGCATATTAAACTTGTAAAAATCTATAATAATCATATGTTTTCAATTTTTCTTCAACAGAACGTTTGCAAGGAAGCAGACTCAAAACGCGAAGACATGAAGTGGCTAGTTCAAACTTTAGACTCCCTTACCTCTCACTGCCCCGAAACTCAAGCACTGCAAGAACAAAAACTCCTAGAAGCGCTCATTATTCGTTACAAAAACTTAATACCATCTTTAGAAATAACTATGGTCAAAACGGATACCTTATCCAAATGTTACACTTACAGAAGAGAAGTGAGAGAAGTGTGCCAACTGCTGAAACAAGTCCGAGAACAATCTAAGCTTCAAAGACAACCAGAGTCACTGGAAATAGTAACACAGAATATTCGTAAACAAGAAATGGCCATATCTCACCTAGACCAACAAAGACCCAATGTCATGTCTTTGTTGCAAAGAGGCAAAGAGCTAAGCAGGGACGAAAATGCTCCCAGCTTCATGCCCGAAGAGGTAAAATCTCTCGAAAGTGGTTGGACTACCACCTACGACGAAACCGTAGACACTCTTCACAAACTTATCGACACCCATCACGTATGGACCAATTTCTCCGAACAGAAGCAAGAAATCATCAGCGTCCTGCAAAAAGCAGAGCAAGACTTGCAGAAAACATCTCAAGCAGAGTACACTTCGACCGTTCTACCGACCGAACTCATCAAGAAACAAGAAATGATTATAAATTTGAGAGACGCTCAACAAGATATGCTTAACAAGTTGAACTATTTCAGCGAGAACTTGAGCAAACAAGTGCCTGAACAAAAGGCGAAATTAGACACCGAAGTGAAAGAAATCGAGCAACGTATTACGGACACGTTGTCTAACGTTCAAGAAAACGTTACCCTTTTGGAACAGTACAATACGAAGTGGAATACATTGAGCAGCACATTAGGACAGCTGCATAGCTGGACGGTACACGAAGCACCCCAGCTTCTTACTTCCATAGATGTCTATTCGATAACGCCGAAGGATAGAGTAGAAAAGACCGAGTTGTTAAAATCCGAAGTTTCCAATAAAATGAAAGTTTTACACGAACTAAACCAACAAGCCACTAATTTATTAGTAACCAACAGTCCCGATGCCCAAAAACTGAAAGGACAGATAGCCGAAATACAAGAAAAAGTAGCTCTGTTGAACCAAAATATCGAAAGCCAATCAGCTATTGTATCCGACGACTACAAAAATTGGGAAATGTATCAAGCTAATCTGCAAGAAATAACCCCGTGGATCGAAAATTCGGAAATTAAGTTACAATCTGGTTTGCAAAAACCTTCTACTTTAGAAGAAGCGATTCAGATTCAATCGCAAGCCAAGCAATTCCAAAAAGAAGTCGATCAACAACAAGACAAACTTCAAGGAGTTGCGAGCCTAACTCAAAAGATATCTATTCAAACGCACGCACCAGATGAAGTTGACTCGATACAAACGAGAGTGTCGGTCATTCAAGATACGGCCGCTCAATGGGGCCAAAAACTGGACAAATTAGTGGCCAATTGGCTAGATTTCGACAAAAATGTTCAGCATTTAGAAAATTGGATCGTCAAAAGCGAAGAATCTCTCTCTGCTAAACCGGTCAATTTGAAAACGCCAAACGTAGACAAACTAGAAAAGGAACTAGCTAAATTAAAAGCATTTAATAACGAAATTTCTGAACAACAAGCTAAATTAATATCTTTAACGCAAAGCTCCGATAGCATCAGCTATAACATTAGCCCTGAAGGGGCAGCTGAAGTTAAGAATCAAGTACAAGAATTAAAATCTAAAGTCTCTAAGCTAGCCGACAGTACAAGAGCTAGAATTAACGAAATATCTGATGCTATATTGGTCAAACACGATTTCGAAACTAAGATCGCCGATTATAACAATTGGTTAGAGGCTATGAAAGCGAATATTAGTCAGTTGGATGAGATACCTTCAGATAAAGTAGATTCTACTATTATTAATATCCACACATTACTTCAAGAACATTCTGATAAGCAGCCTTTGTTCAACACCATCTACAGCGAAATTAAAGAAATAGCCGTACAATCTCCGCAGAAAGCTATGGAGCCCTTGACAGAAGAGTACTCTACTCTAGTGAAGCAGAATCAAGAGATAGAACACAAACTACAAGAAAAGAGAACCCAATTACAGAAATGGAGCGAGCTGTTAAACTGGCATACAGAAACCATGAACCAATTGTCGCACATCAAATACCAAAGCGACGCCGAAAAACTCAACCCCGAAGAACTTAAGAAACTCATAACCGAAACTGACAACGTACTGGAAAAGGTCATCACTTGGAAAGAGAATACTCAAACTATTAGCAAGAGCGATATCGTTATTTTGGATAAACAAACTGGCTTACCTAGAACACCAGAAAACGTTGTTAGAGAAATAGAAGTCACCGCCATCAACCTAAAGGAACAACTAGCAAACAAAGTCGATAATCTTCAAAATTTGATGCAGCAACGCAATCATTTCGCACAGTTGCAACAAGAAGCTACAGCAGATATAAACAAAACGAAGGCGCAATTGGTGGAAATTAACAATCAAGTGAAACATTCGAGCGATTTACCCAAAGCCGTAGAACAGTTGAATAATCTGTTGGAAGCCCAAGTGGCTAAATCAGCTATCAAAGATAAACTCCACAGCGAAGCCATGCAGCTAATGAAGAAAGACATACAGAATGTTTCGACCATACAGAATTCGTTATCAGAAATCGAACGCGGTTTTAACAAAGTAAACGACGATATCAGAGACGAACACTTGAAGCTGTCCGATGTAATTTACGCTTGGAACGATTTCCAGGAAGCTAAAGACAGAATCGTCACCGATATTGGAAAAATAGATAAAAGTATTGAAAATTTGGAACTACCCAATGACCTATTCCAAGCGACTGTAAATTGCGAAAAAGCCAAGAAAGCTTTGGAGGCCATTAAGAAATCCAGATCGGCTTTAGACAAAGCTGACTCCAAGGCGCAAACGGTAATTAAGAAGGCTGAAAATATACCGGGCGTTGAATCGGAAGTAAAGCGCGATTTGAAAATATTGAACGATGCATGGTCGAAGATTTATGAGCGAATTTTGAAGACTGTGCAAAAAACGGAATCGCAAGCGGCCATTTGGAAGCACATTGATGACACAAAAACGACATTGCTACAATGGTTGAGCGAGCAAAACAACGAGATTATTAAAGCGGCTGAAAAACCGAACGAAAAAGAGGTAGCAAATGCTAAATTGAGCAAGTATAGAGAAGAATTGCCCGCGCAGCAAAGGTTGTGTCAAAGCATTCCTCAAAAGATCGTGCAACTACAAGAATCTAGTGACGGCAAGGAAATTCCTACTCTGCAATCGTTAGTCACATTATTGAGCGAAGGATTTTCGACATTGGAAGAAAATGCCAAGCAGCTAGAAGCTCTCACTTCGACGTTCAATGAGAACGAAAAAATTATTAGAAAGAATATTAAAGACACCGGTAACAAAGTATCTGCTTTAAGAGAAGAGATAGTAAAATGTGAGGATCTATCCGGTGATAATATGAAGATACTAGAAAGATTGATAAAAATTAAAAGTCTTAAGCAAGAGTTACAAAATTACGATATCAATATTAAAAAGATAGAAGAAGACATTCAAACGATGAAAGTTAACTACCCCAACTTCGAAAACACGCTAACTAAAGAACAACAACTGTTGAAGAAACGATTTGATACGACAATCACTCATGCCGATAAAATTGAAAATTCGTTATTATCCTTCTTGAAGAAGTTCCACAATGAAAAATACGGTGCATTGCAGAGAATCATTAATGCACACAAAGAGAAAATCCAATGGTGTTTACCGGAATCAACGAGCGATAAATATAATTTGCAAGTGAAGCTTAACGCTTTGGAACCAATTCAAGCTGTACTAATAGACTGTGACAAACGGAAGCAAGAATTAAAAGATTCTATCGCTGTTCTAGAACAAATAGAAAAACCCGAATCCGTAAAATTACAAAAAGCCGAGTTAGACCACTTGTTGTTCGATTTAGAAAATTTGAATCAACAATACACCGATACCAAAAACATTCTTGAAAATAATATATCTCTACACGATAAGTACGAACAACTCTCGGAAAGCGTAGCAAACTGGCTGAAAGATACTGAAAATAGAGTAAAAGCGGAAAGCAGTTTGCAAATGGACATGAACAAAATAGACAATAAACTCAAAGAAATAACAGCCCTACACCAAGAAGTTAAAGATTACCAACAAGAAATAGACAAGTTGATACCACTTAGTGAAGAACTAACTAAACAAATGCCCGAAAGTAGAATTGGGCCGTTCGTGCAACATTTAAACAGCAGATATCAAGGTCTGAACAAATTCTTAGCTCACTACATCGAAAAACTCAACGAGCTTAACAAATACAAATCAGCTTACAAGACTTGCATTCAAGACGTCGAAAACTGGCTGGTAAAAGCCCAAGAAAAAGTGAACACTTTCTCTAAGAGCGCCAAAAAACCGAATAGAACCATTTTAGAGGAACTAAAGAACTTTGCACAAGAAAAGGAAGTTGGACAAACTTTGTTAGCCAGAGCAGTTGAACACGGAGAGGCTCTATTCCCTGGCATTACTCCCGAGAATAGAGACACAATTAGAGCAGAACTAAGAAACCTAAGAGACAAATCAGAAGTATTAATCGATAAAGTTAACACTATCTACAAACAGGTAGAGGCTAACTTAATGCAAAGACATTCATTCGATGACAGTCTTCAACAGGTTAAACTTTGGATTGATGATGCTGAATTGAAACTGGGCGATGAAGTAAAACTAGATGCCACTTTGTTAGACAAAAAGCAAACTTTACATAACTACAAGATCCTATCTCAGGACGTTAATCTCCACAAAACTATATTAAAGCAATTACAAGAGAAAATAGGTAATCTATCAGATGCTGACGCTGAAAATAAGCTAGAAGAAAATCTTCAAAAATATAATAAACTTGCTAACGACGTTGAAAAAAGGATAGAAGTAGCAGAAGAATTCGTTTCTAATCATGAGGTTTATAACCAAGCAATAGAAAAATGCAGAGATTGGCTAAGTGCTCTGACCACTGAAGCTGCACTCATTGTAGACGAAACATCCACAGAAAGTCCAGAGACTAAACTAGCAATAGTCGAAAACCTTTTATCGCAGAAAGAAGAAGGCGATAAAATCATCAATTCTTGCAAACAACAACTAGAAACTGTTTTGAAACAAACAGCTGCAGCTGGACATCCTCCACTGATTAACAACTTTGAAGAACAAGAAAAATCGTGGCAGAGATTCTTGGAATTGTGTCAGGAAGCACAGGAAAAGCTAAACGAAATTCAGAATCAATATAGTGAAGTTTCTAACATAATGGACGATCTAGAAAGCTGGCTTAAGTCTAGAGAAAATTTTGTTAAAGATCAAAGTTTGAAGAACACTGAAAATACCAAAAAAGCTCATCTAGAGAAATTGGAGGTATTAGAGAAGGAAGTACAACAGAAAGAACCCGACTTTAATAGATTTTTGGAATTGAGTAAATCCTTAGCTGTAGATGGAAGAATTTCACAAATACCCACTAGGTACCAATCACTAAGGAACGCTGTTAAGGAAAACCGAGGAAAATACGAAAACTTCGTTAAGGAACATCACGATTTTAATATTCAATATAATGAATTTTTACAGTGGCTAACAACTAAGGAAGAAGATTTACAAAACTTTTCACAGATAGTTGGGGATCTTACTGTATTACAATCTCGACAAAAAGACATCAAGGATTTAATAGACGAAAGGAACCAGAGGATATCAGAGTTTGAAAACCTAGTAGATAAAGGCGAAAAATTATACGCTCATACGTCTCCAGATGGTAGAGAAATCATTAGACAACAACTGAAAAACCTGAGAACTATCTGGGATACTCTTACTGAAGACTTACAAGGCGCTAGCAATAAATTAGAGCAATGTTTAACCCAATTTTCAGATTTTACCGCAACTCAAGAACAATTAACAAAATGGTTGAAAGATGTCGAAAAAGCAATGCATCAACATACAGAATTAAAATCTACCCTTCAAGAAAAACGTGCTCAATTACAAAACCATAAAATAATGCATCAAGAAATCACGTCTCATCAGCAGCTCGTGGCTCAAGTTTGTGACAAAGCTCAACAGTTGGTGGATCAAACTCAAGACAAGTCGTTAAACATCTATTTGCAATCTATTAAGCAGCTGTTCTTAAATATCGTCAGTAAATCAGAGGAACTTTTGAAGAATTTGGAAGAATGCGTAGACAGACATACCAGTTATAATCAACTAATCACCGACTTTAAAAAATGGATTGGCGATCAAAATGAGAGGCTACTAGAATTCGTTGATACAACCGGCGAAAAAAGCGAAATAAACAAGAGAATAGAGAATATTCATGGCATAAAGAGAGATAGTGAAACTAAAGGACCTCAATTACTAGAAAATCTTAAACAAAATGTCATAGCAGTCGCCAAAAGTACTGCACCTAAAGGCGTTGAAACTTTAAAGAGAGAACTCGCAACGTTAGAAGAGCTTCTTCAAAATCATTTAGAATTGATCAATAACACTCTAGATAATCAAAACGAAGCGTTGAAGCAATGGGATGAATTCGAATCAGCCTTGGAAGCGCTAAACCAATGGTCTAAAGCTGTGGAAGCTGATTTTAGAGATCAACCACTTCAAGTATCTTTGGCGGACAAAGAAAATAAACTGAAGCAATTACAAAAACAAAGGGAGGAAATTTCTGCTAAGGAAAAAGAAATAGATGACTTTGTAGATAAGAGTCATGCTTTATTAAAAACCAGTGGCTCGCAGAAAATTAAACAGATTACTTCTCAAATTAGTAATAAATTCCAAAATTTGCATAGTTTGACCAAAGATATCGTGAACAGATGGCAAAACATTGTCGATGACCACAAGAAATACAAGCAGAGGTTGGAAGAAACTTCTGCCTGGTTGGTACCGCTCGAAGAACACTTAAAGGCGCTACAGGAAGGGCATTTAGGAGACAGTGCTGAGGCTAATAACAGATTGCAAGTTTTGTTAACTGAAGCCGAACAGGGCGAGCATAAGCTCAATTCATTGTCGCTTCTGGGTGAGAGATTGTTGCCTGATACCGCAACCGACGGTAGAGATATCATCAGGAGCGAAATCAAGGCCATTAGAGATAGATGGGAGAATCTAGCAGAGAGTAAGTAACTAATTTCTAGTTTTTTTTTTTTGTAAAATATTTAATGTATGATTTTTAAGGAGTAAAGCAGCAACAGAAACTTCAAGAAACCCAATCTCTTCAACTTGCAAACTATCAGGATTTGCTGCAACAAGCGTTGGCTTGGTTGGATACTATTGAAAAGCAAGTAAAGATTGAACCAAGTTCATGGACGTCGATACAAGAAGTTAGAGGAAAGTTGCTTAAACACAAAACTACCAGTCAGGAGATTTTGGCGCACAAGAGATTTATTGAAGGTACGTGTTTATAATTGTAACTAATATCTTCTTGTGTACGTGCTATTATGTATTAAACGAGTATTGACAATCATGCTATCATTATTTTGTTTTAAAAAGTACATTAGTCGTTTGTCCGAATTCGAAACATTATCACAGTTATGTCTTGAAGTTCTTCTGCTTGGACCTCGGTGTTTCCTTGGTGCTAGTTTGCTTTATATTTCTGGGCATCTCAAACTCAGAATATTGACGAATAATAAAAATGTTCCAATTTCGAGTATAATAGTTGAAACGACATCCACACTTTTTGTATCTGCAGATCAATGTACTATCGAGTAGATAGATCTTCATTCACTGCAACTTTTAGATGTATTGTGAAAGTGAGCTATTTAGTGCATATTTTCTAGATTTGCCTTTTTTATTGGACTTCTCAATGGCTGCCTCGGGTTTTCTTCACCTAGGATTAGAAATATCAGCCTAGTCAAGTCTTGACAGCGGCACATAATGTGGATTGATGTTTTCTCTCCTTCCTCTTCATGTTATCTTGTGTTGGGTATGTGGTATTAATGCACTGTGACCTAAAAGATCTATTGTGTTCTCTTCTGTCGCTAATGCAGTGAGGAAATAGTCGTTGTCTATAACGACTCTTTAAATCCTATCTTCTTAAGGAAATGTAGGATTTGGAGTGGCTTCAAGTTAGGTAAATCGACCTCTTTTATTTGGTATGCACCTAAATATAGTGCTACACATTCAGTCAGAATGTGAATGGAGGTTTCATCTTTCTCACAGAATCTGCACTTACTATCTTTTACTACTTTGTTTACTAAGGTGTCCTTTGAGTCTGCAATGCCCGCTAAGGATCCCTGTTACAATGCGTAGCCTGTTCCTACTCAGGCTGATACTAGCTTCCGGTCTTTTCTGGTTATATTCACCCAGCATCTTAGTCTGCCATGTTGCAAATGGTTCTTTAATGAACTCTTTATTTCTTCTTGAAGCTATTTTTTAAATCAATTGCTTCTGTTAATCTTTGCACACGACTTTAACTATCTCACGGAAATATTCTGGATCAATCATGGTATTTCCATGGATCTTCTGTTTATTCCAATGTACTCCATAGGCTTATTAAGGTCAGTTTATTTTTACTACTTAGTTCTTTTAGATCTCTTAGTCCTATCAGTCCTAATTTAATTTCTGGTGTTGCTTAGCTATTATTTTATCCTAAAATACTGTAGCCTAATTTCGAAGGCAAGCGTATTTGTAATTTTCAATTTAGATCCATAGCTTACCGCACTGATTTCCTAATTATTGTTTTTTGAACCAGACTGATTAAGCCTGTATGGAGCCTGTTGCCCGTTTGAAAAATTCTTTTAGATAATTAATTTCATTATTTGTAAGAATCCTAGATTTCACTTCTTTCAAAATGATAGAGAAGATGTAGTAGTGACCCATTCTCTTTTAGCAAACTTTCTTCAAGCATACAAACATACATTGAGGATCTGTAGTAGGTATTTTATTGGCCGTTTCAGTCTGTTTACCACAATATGTTATTCAGCCAGTATTATATTATTTACTTACATCTATAAGATTGCTTTTTAATGTTTTATTTGATGCCAAATCTCTTACACCGACCAACAACTTTAATAAGTAGTAGCTCCTGTGAAAAGAGACATATTATGTCAAAGAAAAAAATAAACATTGAAGCAATCTTGATTGCCTATTTAATTGTCTATATTTTTTATAGGAGTTATAGAAAAAGCTCAAGCCTTGGCCCAATTGACCACGAGCAAAGACAAAAAAGCAGAAATCGAAGACAGCGTATCATCTATCAACAATCGTTACCAGAACGTACAAAAACTTGCTCAAAGCAATATAAAACAATTGGAAAACTGCTTAGAGGTCTACCAACAATTCTACGATCTACACAAGGCCCAACAAGACGAACAAAAACAACTGTGGGAAAAGTTGAACAGCAATTTGGATTATGGAGGCAGCAAACAAACATTGGAAAAGAGACTAAACTATATAACAGATCTCCAAGAAAGTCTACCCGAGAACATGGTGAAATTAAACGAGCTACAAACGTATATTGAACACAAGACAGCTGATCTACCGGCTAGAGCGCAAGAAAACATGCAAAGGGACGTTGATAATTTGAAGTTCGATAGAGAAAAGTTCGTTACGACTTTAGCTGATATAAAATCGGCATTGGAGAACAAGCTCAAGCAATGGGATGATTATGAAGTTACTATGGACAAACTGTTATCGTGGCTAGCTGATGCTGAAGTTGCTCTTAAGAGTTATGCTTTGAAGTCGACTTTAGAAGAAAAACAAGACCAATTTGACAAATATCAGGTAAGTCTTAATAGTTCTTAAATATTCTGAATTTTTTTAAAAATTAATGGTGCCTATATGTTTTGGAAAGTATTGTTTTTTAAAAGCATTTATGTATTTAGTTTATCCCCTAAACATTCATAGGAAAATCATCAGATTTTTCCAGATGGTATTCTAGAGATGAATTTTCTATATATCACTTTTCGCGGTTTTCCATCTTTGTAAGTCAAATTTGTTTAGTAAAGAAAAATGTTCAAGTAATTTAGACTTTAGGACCATGCTTTTTCATAATCTTGGAAAAAGAAGAAAATGTAGAGAAATACTCTGTTACCCAATATTTTCAATTATAAATTTGCCCAAAATGTGAGTAATAAAATATAGATAATCTGTGAATCATTGTTGACGAAAGCTATATTGTATCTTACACGTATTAATAGATGAGATTAGAAACATTTAAAAAGCTCGATGGTCATCGTAGTTTTCCAAAGCTTTACTAATTGGATTTTTCCTCTGAAAATTTAATCAGAAATCTAAAACAATCCAGCTCCAATCGCTCCAAAGTATTAGGCCTTATTCGACCTATTGCGCCCCCTTCTCAAGTATCTTTTTCCTTAGCTCGTTAACCAGCCTGCTCTTATATAGCAGATGGTAACATTGTCAAGAGTTGTCTTTTATATTGGCCAATAATCACCTAACTCAAGCCACTTTTACTTAATGCAATATCGGGCAATCATAAAGGAATTTTCATCTTCTTGTTTACAAATCCTATAATAGGATGTACCTACCTCTATCTTCATTATATGAAGGTGTTTGCGAAGTTGACATTGACCGGTTAGAATACGTAGGTTCAATCTTGTCATTGTCAAATATTTCTTAGTTGTTCCATTCTTCAAGTCTTTTACTATAACTTGGTGACATTCTAGTACTATACCTGATTTGATTAATAGTACTTCTCTACTATTGATAATGTAATGTTTTTATATTAAGCAAATACCTTTTATTTAGATGACGCTTTATTATTATGTAGGCACAACTAACCAGGAATACTATGATACAGATATTGCTATTAATTTTTGCCAATATTTTTATTGTTAGCTGACATGCCTTCGTCTTTAACTTTCACCAATATTGCTGTTGATAATTTATCTAAATTGGTAAGGGATATTACTTTCCAAAATTATATGGGTGAAACACCTAAAAACTTATTGTAATGATTTCTCAAATTCGTCTATAGGAATTATCTAGAGTGATCGAATCAAGAAAAATGGATATGAAGGAGTTTGTAACGGATACAGATAATTTGGAGCAAGTAAGAATAAACTAAATGTACAAAGTATCTTCTCTTGTAGTATCACTGTTCTTTACTGTATCTTTTCCTGTCTATACACGTTTACATGTAAACACGTTTTGGTCAAATAGAATGATTTTTTAATATAAATGCAATACCAGTAGCCTTTTCGTTTATGAAGTTTTTCCAAGGTAGGTACTTAATTAAAAACTATTTTTGCATTGTATTTAAAAAAAATCATGGAGAAACAAATGCAATAAATCATTCTATTTCCACCAAAACATAGCACAATTTCTTTTAATAGGTGATGGCACTCTTCTACTGGGTAGTTCTTCGTTTTCTGTCTATTAGATGTTAAATGTTTCTACCAAACTGTTATCTTTCTATCAAACTAACACTCTTATTAATTATTCTAGGCTCTGGCTTTAACTTTGAGGCAAAATGAACCCGAATTCGATAGACTATCTGACAGTTCCGCGGAGTTGGTACAAAGCAGTAGCGACACTAGGATTGCCAATAATGTTCAACAGATGCTATCCAGATTCCAATCGGTTCAAGTGACAGCTCGAGAAATACTCAAGAAGTGTGAGCAAGCAATGGCGGAACATAAACAGTTTGCCGACAAGTATCGGCAATGCGCGGATTGGATTACAGTTACAAGGAATAGGTAAGAAATAAATTTGGACTGCAGATCTCTATACATTAATTTTATCCTTCGTTCCCCTTTTTTTAGATTTGACGAGTGTGAAAAGAATATTCAACGCGCCTCGCGCCAGTCCCTTGAAGATCAAGCAAAAATAATTGAAGAACTATTCTCTCAACAACCAAATGCAACTTCTCTTCTTAACAGCACCATCGAAACTGGTGAAAAGCTTTACCCGTCAACGTCGCTCGAAGGCAAAGAAATCATAAACAAGCAGCTGCAAGAATTAAGAGATGCCATGGATACGCTTTTCGACGAAATAGCTAAAAGTGACAGAAACTTAAAATCGAAACACGTAAAGTGGCTAGGATTTGAAGAAAGCTTAGCTAAAGTTTCCAATTGGCTTAGAGAAACAGAAAAACAACTGCCACAAAATATTGAGTTAAAATCAACGTTGGAAGAGAAAAAAGCCCAGTTGCAGGTCTACCGAAATTATCTACACGAAGTGTCCACTCACCAACAGGATATCGTCGACTTGCGCGATAAAACTGACAGCTTACCAGAAAGAAACGAACATATTGATAATCAATTTACCAGCGTTTCAGACCAATACGATAAATTACAAAAGAGAGCACAAAACTTTGTCGAACAATACGAAATCATTGTTAGCAATCACCAACAATATGCTAAAGCCGTCCAAGACGGTCAAGATTGGATCGACTCTACTAATTCTAATATTGCCCATCTCAGTGACCTCGACTTAGACAGAACTAGTTTGCAATCGAATCTAGAAAGACTAAAAGGACTTAAAGCCTCAATTCGTGACGAGGAATCCAGGATACTAGCCATAAAATCTCTAGGAGACAAAGTTATCCCTGGTACCATTGACTACGGTCAAGTCAATATAAGATCTCAGATAGAAACGTCACAACAAGAATGGGCTGCATTGGTTTCAGCTTTAGATTCTGCAATTCAACAACTCGAAACCAAACTACAACTCTGGACAGAATACGAATCACTAAAAGACAAGTGTTTGCTTTGGATAAGAGACACAGACAACAAGTTACACTCGGTAGATCTTAAACCTACCGCCCAAGATAAGAAAACTCAGCTAGATGATCTCAAGAAATTGCAAGGAGAAATAAGAGCCAAAGAATTAGAGATTGATCAGGTTACCGAAAGAGCTCAGCAACTAAATAAGGGTCTAATGGGCAGACCCTCACAAATATCAGAACTGGGCGTTAAATACCAACAAATCTGTCAGAAAATTAAAGATTTAACTACGAGATGGCAACAACACGTTGCAAACCATCAAGATTTTGATTCGCAAGTCGAACAATTCTCAGAATGGATGGACGATATCAAAGAAAAGTTATCTTATTGCTCAGATATTACAGGTATTCCTCAAAAAGAACTTGAAACCAAGCTGGAAACAGTCCAGGAACTAGTCTTGCGTAAAGAAGAAGGCTCGTCTAAGCTCCAAGCTTTGGTCGAATTAGCACAAAATGTATTAGCCAACACCGCACAACAAGGTCATACAGAAATAAACGAAACACTTGCCAGGCTTCAGGAAGACTGGTCTAACTTAGCATCTTCCCTAGTTGAAACTAAGAGCATTCTGGATGACGCTCTAACCAAATGGGCTGAATTATTGGAAGAAATAAAATCTTTAGTAAAAACAATTGAGTTACTAGAAAGCCAATATGAGGATCTATCTGAATTTCAAGCTACGTTAACAGAAAAGAAGACCGTCTTAGCGAGAATCAAAACACTCGAAGAGAAGACTAGAGCAGAAAAAATAGACGTTGATAATTTCAAAGCTCAAATTGTTGAAGTTTTGCAAAAGAAGAAAGGAGGAGAAGCTACAACCGAAGCTTTGAAAACGCTGAATAAATTTGATGCTATAACTGAAAAAATATTTGTAAGTTGTTATATAACGTATTAATTTAAAATAATTTTTAATATAAACTTAATTTTCAGAAATTATCATTGGAAAGAGATGCTCAATACAAGGACCACAAAGTCTACAAAGAAGCCCATGACGAAGTCCAACGATGGATGACAAGAGCTCAAGAAAAAGTACCACAGCTGCAAAGACCTTTAGGAGAAAAGCTTACTGTGGAATCTCTTGCTGCACCTCTAGACCATCTATTGAACAAGAAAGCCCAAGGAGAAGTTCTATTGGAGAACTTAGATCACACAGCCCAAGTTGTTCTTCCTAACACTAATGACAAGGGACAGGAATTAATAAACAACGACATCAGGGCTCTAAAGGAAGCATTCGAAAGACTATTTAAAGATCTTAAACAACAAAGAGAACAATTGGATAACGTTTTATCCAACTGGCGGGACTACAAAGATGAATACGAAAAAGTCTCAGACTGGTTGCAACAAATTGCCATCCTCATCAAGAATCAAAAAATCGCTCTAATGTCTACGTTACCTGAAAAAGAAAAACAAGTCAAAGAAGTACAAGAGATACTAAAGAATTTAGTAGAAGGAAAGGACCAAGTAGATAGATTAAACAAATCTGCCAGCGTTCTGTTAAAATCACCTCTAGAATCGCACGTTAACCACCAACTACAACAATTAAACTCGAGATATCAAGTCGAACTTAGTCTGGCCAATGACGTCCTAAAGAAAGTTGAAACCAATTATGAACAACACAAAGAATATGCTGACAATCTTGATAAGACCAGAGCTTGGATCGACAACGCCCGCGAGCTTATTAGAGAGTGCTCGGAAGCCGTTTCGCATAGCAGCAAAGAAACCTTGCAGTCTCACCTCAACCAAATCCAAGAGTTATTACAAAAACGCGAAGAAGGCCAGAACTTAGTTCATTCCACGGTCAACTGCGGCGAAAAAGTGTTAAGAAATACCAGATCGGACGGCAGAGAAGCTATCAATAACGAACTGAAAGAAATACAGTCGGATTGGGAAAGAATCGTAAAGAAACTATCGACTACCAAAGTTAACTTGGAAACCGCTTTACTGCAATGGGCTGACTACGACAGCTCTTACAACCAGCTCCAACAATGGATAACCGATCGCGAAGCTAAGCTTCAACAAGTTACCGAGCCGAAGATCACTAAAACTGAAAAGAGAGGTCTTAGCAGTCTACCGATTGGTGACAGAAAAGCAACTCTTCGCGAAACCGGTAGTATCTTACAAGATATCGTTTCGTTCGAACCTATGATCCAATCAGTCGCTTCTAAAGCTGAAGATCTTAAACAAGCAGCTCCAGCTTCTGAAATTTCTACAAAATACGAAACTTTATCTAGGACAGCTCAAGAATTGTACGACAAACAAAAGGAAGTGGTAGAAAAACACGAAGCCTTCGTAGAAGCTGCGAATGATTTACATCAATGGATCAGGAATGCTAGGGAACGTCTCGGTAAATGTTCTGAGCCTACAGGCGATAAGGAAAGCTTGGGAAGCAAGTTATCTCAGCTTAAAGCCCTCAAAAATGAAGTTCCTGAAGGTCAAAAGAAACTCGAAATAGCTATAGATCTAGCGGACAAAGCGATACCTTTTGCAGCTGAAATGGATAAGGAAATTATGGAGGAAGAAGTGGGATTACTTCAAGAAGATTTTGATAATTATGTAGAAGAACTAAATCACACCAAAAGCTTACTAGAAGTGGGTATAGTAAAATGGACCGAATACGAAGAACAGTATCAAGATGCTTTAGAATGGTTATCTCAAACCGAAAAATTAGTCCAATCCTATAACAAACTACAAGACAGTTTAGAAGAAAAACGAGCTGTCTTGGAACACTTCCAGCTCCAGTTACAGAATTTATTCGATTGGCAAAGTGAATTAGACAAACTTAACATGAAAGCACAAGTCTTGCTAGAAACTTGCGCCGATACTAGAGTCAGCAATGCCATTACTCAAATATCTACAAAATATAACGCTATTTTATCTTTAGCCAAAGAGGTTATGCGAAGATTGGAGTTGCACTATCAAGAACATCAACAACACAATGCATTGTATCAAGAGATGCAAGATTGGATGGACAGAACCAGAGACAAACTCAACGGATGTTTGGAGATACCCAATACATTGTCTGAAGTAAATAACAAGTTACAAGTAGTTAAAAATATAAGAGCTTCGTTAGAACAAGGACAAAATAAGTTGAGGTACCTCCAAGAATTAAAAGAGCGAGTAATCATGAATACCGAGCAATCTGGAACAGCTAAAATCAAAGAAGATACCGAAAACCTCAGAATCGATATGGAAAAATTGTTGAACGACACACAAGACGCTAGGTCGAAATTGCAAGCAAGAGCTAATCAATTAGAAGATGTAGATAAGATATATAAGCAGTTACTGGATTGGTTGGAAGAACAAGAGAACCAAATACAATTTGACGATGGATACTTGAACGAACTTGGTGAAAAAAGAGCTAAGCTCGAAAAACTGAAAGCCGTACAAAAAGAAATCGAAGCCCATAGTGATTTGGTTGACAAGCTCAAGAGTAAGCTAGAGGAGGATTCGACACTTACCTGTAAAGATTACGAAAATGTTATCCAACGCTACAAACAGTTTAAACAAAATTTGGAATCTCTCGTTTCCAATCTACAAACAGAAGTTGAAGATCACGAAAAATACAAAGTGTCATATAATGCTGCTTGCAATAAGATCAGAAGAGCACAAATTGAATTACAATCGTGCTCGGATTTGCACGAAGAATTAGATAAAATAATCGAAAAGGAAGCTAAGATTATCGAAATTTCCGATTCTCTAAAGGAATGCGATGATCTGATTCACAAGACCATCGAGCTTAGTATCCTAGTAATGAAAACTACCGGAAACGAAGGAAAAGACACTATAAGAAACGAAATAGAACAACTTAACGCCGATTGGGAAGGTCTACAATTCATTTGCGAAGATACTAAGAAGTCTTTGAAGAATTGCAAAGATGCTTGGGAAGATTATAAGACTTGTTACGATGACATGAACGAATCTATAGATAAATACCAAAAGTGCTTAGATGAGAATATTGGTACTGAATTTAATTCAGAAGCTCTAGATACATGTCGAGCTCTATTGGACGAAATAGTCGCTTTGAAACCGGGAATGGAGAATCTTACAGACGTCTGCGAGACTCTAATAGAATACTGCGCCATCAGTTGGGTCAGAGATAAAACAGTTCAATTACAAACAAAGTACATTAACCTCCTTACGAACATCCAAAGCCTAGTCTCGAAAATAGAAAAGAACTTAACCGATCACACCGAGTTTATCAACACCAAAGCTGAGTTAGAACAATGGTTGCAAAACGCGCACACCGCTGTACAAGATTGTGTTGGTGCTAGCGATGAAGGTGCCATCAAAGAGAAGCTCGGAGTTATCTCTAACGTCTCAGCTACCATGGGAGAAGGACAAGCTCTATTAAATAAATTACAAGAAGCATTTGGTAAAGCGATCAACGTAGCACCTAGCGATAAACAGAAGGAACTGAGGGACGATATGACTGCATTGAGAAACAGCTGGGATCAAATCAATATGGACATCAAATCGATCCAAGCGCAGCTCAAAGCTAGTCTGGCTAGGTGGGAAGAGTTCAACAAAAACAAGCAAAAGTTTGAAACGTGGCTCAGCGCTACCGAAAAGAAACTGCAAGAGAAGACTTTAACTAAAGGTGAAGTTAGCGAGATAAAAACGTTATTGGAACGTTTCAAGAACTTGCAAACGGAAATTCAAAATAAAGAAAGCGATTTGGACAGATTACGGAACGAATCTCAAGAATTAAGTTCTTGGGTGCAACAACCGTCCGTTTCCGAACCGGTTAAAGAACTCGAAATTAGATACTCCAAACTGGTAGATGCGTGCAATGCCATTAAAGAATCTTTCGAAAAAGAATTGGAAGATTTCAACGTCTATCATCAGAAGCTTCAAGATACCGAAAAGTGGCTGTTGCAAGTGTCGTTCCAACTTATGGCGCACAATTCGTTGTATATTAGTAACAGAGAGCAAACCGAGGAACAGTTGGCTCAACACGTGAGTCTTTTAGGTGAGATTCAAAAATTCCAAACAACCCTCGATGACGTTAGAGCCAAAGGACAAGCTCAAATTTCCAAATACGAAAAGGAAGCTCCCGCAGTTAGAGACACTATAGAGAAACAGCTCAACAATGTTCAAGAGAGTTATAACTCTCTACTACAAACGGCTCTCCAGATTAAGAATCGTTTAGCGGATTCTCTGGCTAAATTTAAGGAATACGAAGATACTCTGGATAGCATTATGCAGAATTTGGATGAGATTGAACCGATAGTGGCTGAGGAAATTGAGAAACCCACCGAAAATTTGGCGGAAGCCAAGGCGCTGTTGGAAACTGCTAAAGTAAGAAAATATTTTTTATATGCCTATGGCTTCTATTATTGTCATTCATGCCTTTACCATCAATCAAAGTTTGTGTTAGTCTACTTCTACTGTTTTCCATTTTGGGGTCTAATTTCTATTTTAGGTTTATCTAGTGATCTAGTGATGATAGTGATTCTAATCTAGCATGTTTTTCTTATAAATATATAGAAAAAATTTTACGAAAAAAGTTGACGAAAAAAAAATGTTGATAAAAAAATGAAATAGAATATTGCCATTAGTGCAATTTTTCACAACCTCTTTTTACAAACAAGATTTACAACCAACTTATAGAAAATATATGTCATAAAATATTTACGAAAAACTGTTGATAAAAAAACAAAAATTAATTAGAATATTGCCATTATTGCTACTTTTCTGTAGAAATAACACTATTGAAAATTTTATTTCGAAAATAAAATTTTTATAAAAACAATTTAGTTTTACAATCTAGCTTTACTCCAGTTATACAATCCAATTTTTCAACTTACTTTTACAACCAACATAAAGAAAATATATCAGAAAAATGTCAATGAAAAAATGTTGACGGAAAAAATGTTTATGGAAAAAATGTTGATGAAAAAAAAATTATTAGAATATGGCCATTTTTCTGTTAAAATTTTTCTCTTGAAAATTTATTTATAAAAATCTAAATCAATTTTTTTTTTTAAATTTTTATGATACAAATTTAGTTTTACAAACGAGATTTACACCTAGTTTTTCCCCCAGTTTTACAACCTAATTTTACAACTCGTCTTCTATAATCCAATTTTTCAACTTAGTTTTACAACCAACTTATAGAAAATATGTCATACGAATGACAATGAAAACATGTTTGCGAAAAAATGTTGATAAAAAATGTTGATGAAAAAAATGTTAATAAAAAGATGTCGATGAAAAAAAAAAATAATTAGAATATTACCATTTTTCCGTTAAAATATCCATCTTGAAAATTTTATCTCGAAAATAATTTTTTTTTTCAAAAATTTTTATGAGAACAATTTAGTTTTATAACCTAGTTTTACAACGTAGTTTTACCTCAGTTTTACAACCTAATTTTACGACCTAATTTTACAATCCATTTTTTCTACTTAGTTTTACAACCAACATATAGATAATATATGTCAATGTAAAAATGTTTGCGAAAAAATGTTGATAAAAAAAAACAAAAATGAATTAAAATATTTTCATTATTGCCATTTTTCCCTCTTAAAAATTTAATGTCGAAAATCAATTTTTTATAAAATTTTTATGAGTTCGATTTAGTTTTACGAACTAGTTTAATAACCTAGGTTTACAACCCTACAACCTAGTTTTACAGAGCCATTAAATTGTAAGATTTTTGTTCTTTCTTTAAAGCTTTTTATTAGTCTACCCATGGCTCTTAAAAACAACTCCAATCTCTTTTCGATCTTTGTCCATTTAATTGGACTCAATTTAGTTTTCACTTCTGTCAGCTGTCAGTTAGATTAGATTAGATTTCGTTACGACTGTGAGTCATGTATCCTCCCTCACGTCGACATTTGTTTTTGTGTAATCTGCATCAACTACTACTGTTCTATGTAGGCTTTGTTACTATTTCCCAGCGTTCTCAGATTTCTGTAGGTATCATTTAATCGTTGTTTAGAGTACCTTGTCTAGTTTGCTCTTTTGTAGTAGACTCCATTAGAATAGGACGTAGTTTTACAACGTAGCTAATTGCCCTTGGATTTTCTTCTCCAAGTGTAAGAAATGTCAGTCTCTATAGACCTTTCCATTAGCACAATACGTGTATTGCAGTTTCCTCCTCTTCCTGACCGAATCGACAAGGTCTCTTCTGCCAGACCGATGTCATACATATGTTTGTTAAACCTACAATACCCCGTTAGTAAGCATACTAGTACTCTAGTATTTTTCCTATTATGGCTTAGTAGATACTCGGTGAGTTTTGGCGATGGTCCTTTCAAGAACTCTTTGGACTGTCTTTGGCTTGGTAAATTTTTTCACCATTCCTGAGATTTTAACATCCACTGCTTTGTGCATGTTCTGATAGCTGTCGTTGTAATACCATAGAACGGTTCTGCCTTTGAGGCTCTTCCTCAGGCTAGCGAGTTTTTTCATTGGCCTCGTATACATGCTAAGATTATTCTGTTCTGACTACCTAGCTCTGCTAGGGCTTTCAAACATTCCCACACAAGCTTTAAATATTTTTGCATAAAACCAAATGCTTTTATCGTCGGTTGACTATATGACAATGGTTTTGTCATTTACTTTGTGTCTTAATACCTCTTTTGTGCAGTGATTGCTACTATTTCTGCCTGGAATACTGTCGCATGTTTACCTAGGCTAAGTGAGATTGTCTTTGGCTTGGTACTATATATACCTACTCCTGACCCTTCATGGGTTTTGGAACCGTCAGCATATTATTATGATTTCTGGGTAAATAAGCTTTTTTGTCCAGTATACTTACTTTATATTGCTTTTGAGAGCTATATTTTGGGAGCATTATTACGTCTGAAGGCATTCCCATTATTTGGTCGTTTTCCAACTCATTATATAGCTCGCTGTAGGCAAATCCATGCGGACTGCTTATGGGTGATGAACCTTTGCGCAGTCTTTATGTAACGGACCTAGCTTGGTCTTTAATGAATACGTGTAGTGGTGTTAGGTTTAGCCTGACTTCTAAGGTTGCTGTTGGAGTCGTTTTCATGGCTTCCATGTCACTCAAACATGCTTGCCTTTGAATACCGTTGTGCTGTCAAATGGGTATAGCTTGTCTTTGGCTACCATACCACCGATCCGTAAATTATCATAGGACTTATGACTCTGGTATACAGCGATAGCGTACATTTTGGTTGTAGTCCGCAATTTTTTCTGCACAACCTTCGACATACGTTAACGGATGTTGTGCTTTTTTAAATGACCTTTTGCAAGTGTTGATTCCATGATAACCTGTGGTCAAACATGCCCCTTCAAGTATTTGGCCTCTTGGGCAAACGGAATCTCAATTCCTTTCAGTACTGGTGACTTCAGTCATGCCATTACCTTTCGTTTTGTGAAATTGACTATTGCAGTTTTGTGAGAGTTTACTGTCAGTTGTTGCCAACTACTTTTGTAAATATGTGTCTTCTTGATCTTACCCTATAGGCAGATATGCATTATCTACTGTATTTTTCGTATTCTCTGTTGAGTTTTCTGAACATATATCGTTACAGTTCGCAATAATTACTTGATCGATGGCCCAATTGGTAGAGGTGCCGACGGCTCTAGTCGAAAGGCTCCAGGTTCGATCCTTAGTTGATGCATTAATTTTTTCAGCTTTTTAAATTTTTCTTTGATTTCTTTTCACTTTGGAGATATGAAGTGTATTTTTCATAATTTTGTAGGGGCATTGAAAATTATATATTTCCATATTTTTAAAATTGAATTACTTGATTGTCTGCAAGCAAGGTTTGGTCTTCGATCTTTCTCGAATACTTTGGCTTTTATTTAGGTACCTAAAATACATTAGATATCTTCCTACCATATTTTATATCACTGTATACATAACGCTTTTAACGTTAAATGTAATTTTAAAATCATTATTTTCCTTTTTGCAGACGCTCCACAACAAGTTGCAGAGCGAAAAATCTCGACTGGCGATGGCAGTACAAGCTTGCGAAGCGGCCACTGCCTCTATCAGTCGTCCCAGCAGTCCTAGGGATACTCTTCCTCCTCCAGTTCCCATTAAAGAGCTCGAATGCCGAGCTAGACTTGAAGATGTCATCGATCAGGTAAGAGATACCTTATAATAAAAATATTAATATTTAAAATAACGCAATGCGAATATTTTTATTTTATATTTTATTAATTCATTATATTTTCTTCAACACGGTGTTATAACGAAAACTTTTCATTCAAAAAATTATAGTTTATAATTTTTTTTAAAACTCATTTATTTTAATATTTGGTTTTTGTTAGAACACCATGTATTTTATACTGTATTTTCCCGGACTATTAGTATTTTTCAGCGATTCATTCATTAGCAATTTTAGATCATCAGCTACATTATAAATGGTATTTTTTTGCATTTTAATTTTCGTTTTTTAATGTATTAACTGTGTTGTTACATATTTGGAATTTAACAAAAAAATTTTTGTTGAATATAATTTTAGTTCTTTACTCAAATTGTGCTGTTCGATTTTTCATATTATCGTATTTTCTTTATTTTTCGAACTTACTAACAACGTGGTAAAAAATTGTTTCTTTAAATTACATCTAGACAAAAACGTGTTCGAACTTCGAATTATTTCAAAACATTTACATCCATATTTCCAAAACCTGCCTGCAAATCCTTGAAGACACTAACGTTAACATCAGAGACAATATCGAGATTTTTCAAACATACTATGTATTGTTATTGCGATTAGAAAAATTAAAAAAATTAGGTTCAATTTTCTCTAATATCTATACCTGATATCAATCTCTGATATCTATCTCTGATATATCTCTGATATGTCTTTGATATATCTCTGATATCCCTCTCTGATATCTATCTCATATCTATCTCTGATTTCAATCTCTTATACCTATCTCTGATATCTATCTCTGATATCTATCTCTGATATCTATCTCTGATATTTATCTCTGATATCTATCTCTGATATCTGATATCTATCTCTATTATGTATGTATCTCTATCTGTCTCTATCTATCTCTGATATCTATCTCTGATATCTATCTCTGATATCTATCTCTGATATCTATCTCTGATATCTATCTCTGATATCTATCTCTGATATCTATCTCTGATATCTATCTCTGATATCTATCTCTGATATCTATCTCTGATATCTATCTCTGATATCTATCTCTGATATCTATCTCATATGTATCTCTGATATATATCTCTATATCTTATATCCATCTCTGATATCTCTGATATCTCTAAAATCTCTCATATCTCTCATATCTCTCATATCTCTATCTCTGATATCTCATCTCTGATGGCATACTTAATATATTTGGCAGTTTAGATATAATTCGAAATTCAACAAGTATTTGTTAGCGGTAGCAGTAATGAAAATTTGTTTTTAATAATTATCCTCCTTCTATTAGATACAAGCTCAGCTCAGCGACCTAACCACTGCGGTCGCAGAGTTTGAAGATCAAGAAAAACAAAGAACAGAACTTAAAAACTGGATAATAGCCCAAAGATCGGTCGTAAACGATTGGAAAAATCGACCTGTTAAGTTGAGATCCGATGCCGCTAAACAAGAAATCAATAACATGAACGATCTTTTGAATGCTATTGATCAGCGCAGAAATCTTCTGATATCAGAATTAGCTTCATCAGGAAATGAAAACGATGAATTAGAAAAGATGTTGGATGATTTAGAAAAAGATCTGATTGGTGTTATTGCTCAGAAGCAAGCTAATATGGAAGTAATTGATGATTACAGACAAAATGTACAAGTAATGAACAACTGGTTTGACAATCTAGGCAAAAGAATAGAAGCCATAGACAAAGGCTCGGGTCTTAATTGCGAACAGAAACAATCATCAATTCTTGAAATTAAAGCCGAATTTGACGACCAGGGTCCAAAGAGATTGGATGAAAATAAACGTTTAGCGTCTCAAGTAACAGAATTCGTCAATAATCTAGACTCCCAACAAATCGAAGAACAATCTAAATCCATTGAAAGAAGATACAATGATTTATCGAAGAGACTCCAAAGAAAGTTACAAGTGTTAGAAATGACCAAAAAAGGAATAGAAGATACAAGAAACGAAATAAGCGCAACTAGAGACTGGATAAAGGAAAAAACCGTAGGACTGAGAAAACCAGAACCGCTAGGTTTCGAAAGCAGAAAAGCTGATGATAAAATAAACGCCTTAAAAGACTTACTAAAAGAGGCAGGTACCAAATTAGTCCTTAAAGAAACCCTTCTTAAAAGGATAAGCAACATGACTAACGAACTAGAACCCAACGAAGCATCTCAAATAGAAAAGAGCCTCAAGGAGCTCGAAAATGAACAAGAACAACTAGTAGAACTTGTTAAATCAGAAATAGATAGAGTAACAGCAGCTGCCAATACCAGAAGAAACTTGGAACAAAACCTAGAAAAAGCCAAGGCTTGGTTAAAAGCGAAGAACGCAGAAATCAGAAAACTATCTGGTTATCTACCTCTTCAAGCCAATCAAGTAGAAAGTGAGATTACGCAACACACAGCGCACGAAGCGGACATCAAGCAGTTCAAAGACGGTGATTTGAACGATTTACTTAAACTTGGTAACAGCGTTTTGAAAGATTGCGATGAAAAGGACTGTGAACGTTTGCAACGTCTATTGGACGAGGTTAAAGAAGAATATGAAAATCTAGAACAAGAATCTCTACAAAAAATAACAGCGCTTCAAGATCTACTGAAAGGAAGAAAACAATTTGAGAACCAGATCGAGGAATGCGTTAATTGGCTAAAAGAAGCCGAGGTAGCTACTTCTTCAGAGATTAGAGGTAGCAACGTTGATGTTCTAGAGGAGCAGCTAATAAAGTATGAGAAATTGAATGACGATGCTAAACAAGTTAGAGGATCAATCGACAAAATCACTGAACAAGGCAAAGCAATCTTACCAACTATAACCGAAACCGATAAAATCACTTTGAATGACACCATTAATGGCTTAAAAGATCGCCATAGGCGAGTAGCTGATATTATAGAGGATCGAATGACCGGTCTCAAGCAAAATATCCAACAACTCAGAGATGCACAACAGAGAATTGAAGAAGCCAAACAGTTTATTCAAGACATTAAGGCACAACTTCAAGAACTTAACAAACCTCTTGGACCTAAAGTCGAAGACGTCCAACACGTCTTGTCCACTTACGAAAGAATACTAAGAGACATTAAAGACAATAAGGCTAAGTTAAATAACGTACCAGGAGCCAATATGGCTGAGTTACAGTCTCTAGTTAATCAACAAGATGATTTAATTAAGTCTATCGAAGACCAAATTGCTAGACTCCGCCAGCTGCTGCTTCTGAGAGAGCAATATATGGCTCTTATTACTGAAATTATGACCTTCATCACCAAATATACTGAAATAGTACGAGATATAGAAAAAACCGGTGGTACAATTCCAGAAAAGATAAAAAAATACGACGACGTTATTGTAAAAATTCAGGAATACGAAGCTCTATTAGCCTCAGCTTCAGATAAAGGTCAGCAAATAGCAGCCGATGGTTCAGTCCAAGACAAAAATTATATTACGGAACAAATTCAGTCTCTTAAACAGTCATTGCAAAATCTACGAAGAACGGCTGAGAAACAGAGACAAGAGCATGAAAACACGGCAGCGGAACATCTTAAGATCGCAGCTGAATTGGAAGAAGTTTTGGACTGGCTTCACGATAATGAAAGTGCTGTAAGATCGAGACCTCTACTTGGTAGAGATGTGGGTACCGTAGAAAGAGAATTGAAAAACCACGACGAATTAGCCCAAAAAGTGAACAGCCATTTGGATCAAATTAGAAAGATTCAAGATGCAACAAAACATGACGACAGTCTGCCAAGTTCGATCCAAGAGCAGCTACAAGAAGCTAATTCGCTTCTGGTTTCTTTGCCTAGAGAATTGGACGAAAGAAGAAAGTATTTGGAAACAAACAAAATTCTTAGAGAGGAATATGCTGTTCATAAACAGAAGTTGTACGATTGGGTCAAAGAAGCTGAAATCCGATTGGCTACTTATAAAGATGGAGTCGATTTTGAGAATATTCTACAAGAATTGGAAGAGCATAAAATTTTCTTCAGTACCGGTAAGATTAATCGATATTTGTAATGATATATCTAATATTAATAAATTCCATTTTATTTACAGAAGCCAATATTAAAGAATTGGTCAACCAAACCATCCAACAATCTGCCGATAAAATCTTCCCAAGTTTGACCTCGTACGAGCAAGAAGAATTAAGTCGCGAACAACAACAACACACTCAAACGTTGAAGAATACTTTGAATTCGGCTAAATCTCAGCAGGCGCAGTTAGAGCAGGACGCTGAAATGTGGAAGGATTTCTGCAACGCTTTAGAAAAGGTCAAGGCTGTCATCGCTAGGACCAGGTTTACTGATGAGCCTGTATCTACGCTTGCCGGACTGCACTTTAATATTCAGAAGATATCGCACGCTCTTAATGATATCCAGGTGAGTCATTTTTTAAATATAATAGTTACAGTGCTTTAAATAATTATGTTGCATCTATATATTCTAGAAGGCTTGGCTAGATTGAGGGTTATAAAACTAGAAAGTATAACTGAATCAGTGAGTCAAAGAACAGTACTAGTCCAAAAAATGACGTTTTGAGTTAAGATAGCCAAATTGATATTAACATGTGTCTCCACTCATTGAGATTAAAAACAGTGCAATACACACAATAGGTTCGGCAGTATAAATTACGTTGAAACTGAATGAGTGGAAGAACAGTACAAGTCCAGGACATGTACTGTTTTTACACTCATTACTGTTACTTTAAAGTTGATGTTTTTAATATTATTTTATTAGTTTCGAAAATCGCTCTGTGAGAGTTGATTCTGTTAATTTTTTCTTCAAAATAGAAGCAACAACACGTTTTAAAAAAATCTTTCAATATTTTCTGAACAGAGACCACTCATTCTTGCCCTGTGATAGGGATTTTAGAGTACTAAAAAGATGCGTTAGAAGACGCGATCGTGTATATATTCCAGAGAAATATGAGGAAATGATATCGTCATTTCGACAAATCAAATCATTTACCAATAAAAAAATTACCAGCGGAGATATTTTAGATTTTAAAAATTAGTGACCTCAGTTTTTCAAAAAAAATTGCAACTGCTGTAGGAAGCAATGAAGAGTTTTATCTGTCAAATTATAGGCAGTTTGTATAAGCCACCAGTAGATATGTGAAAACCTATGAATATATAGGTGGTCTAGTATCTCATAGCTTTAAACTAATGAAGCAAAATAAAAATTGTCCACCCCCTTCCTACCAAATGCGCATACGAACAACAAATTCCAATAAATGTAAAAAAAAATTAATGCCGTAAAAAAGGTAATGCAATATATTACAGGAGAATTGCTGGAATTTTACTATCACGTCACCTCCTGGCCCACATATGCAACCCATGAAACCGAAGAAGTGGATGCTGAGTGGTGGTTACGGCACCCCGGACCCCTCCTCCCAGCTACGTGCATGTGTTTTGCAATAATATGTTATAATAGTTTATTTGTCAACCTTGCATTATTTATAAAATAGAGGCTACTAAAAATAAAATATAAACTATATAATTGACTTAAAAAACAGTACATGTCCACAATATATTTTTTTAAATATTTCAGATAAAAAACCCTTTTTAATAGTTGAAACATAATCTCGTACACTCATCTTAAATAGCTTTACATTTGATATGTACACATCAAATTTATATGTCAAATAACAAAATAGTTTTTTAGTTTTTTTAATTTAATCAGAATGCCATTTTTGGACTAGTACTGTTCTTTGACTCACCGATTCAACTACATGTATGAACCACTGTCAAAGCTACTAAGTTTTTAAAAAGACCAGTCGCTATGATAAGATCGGCCAAAAAAAAACAACAGGTCCGCTCTCAGTCAAATTTATGGTGTTATCACACCATGCATAGTTAACCGATTGACCCAAATCTCATCTAAATAGATAACGTTACAATTTTGTTGGTGATATTGTTTGATGGCTCTTAAATAGCTGTGTCGCCAATGAATGGTGTCGTTTCGTTCTAACATTATACTTTTACGACCACACTTCACATATTCAAAACCAATATATTTCATCAATCTACTGTAATGAACCTTATTTTCATTACTCATCTTAAATCATTTCAGGGTTTGCAAAACCGAGATTTCGGATTTAATCTAAAATATATTTTATTTCCATAATTCTGAGGAACCCGGTATGCAAGCGTTGAACGTGATGTTTCAAACCGTGTATCGCCCCTCTTCTAGTACAAGAGTCGCGACAAGAGCATTCATGGTTCTGAGACCGCAGGTGAAAAATATTTTTGGGAATGGGAATTCGATCAAGGCCGCCGAATACGCGATAATTTGCCGATCGATTTTAAATTTTGATTTTTGCTTCCAACTAAATTGTAAACCAAATAATATTAGTAATTTAAATTCCGAATTCAGATAGTATTTCCTTTGAAGGTAATTTAGTTTCCGAAATTTATTGTTTTGCTTGATTTCATGTTAAATTGTAAAAAAAGCCTATTTTGTTCGTTTTTTTTCTTCACACCGTTTGAAGTAAAAACGAATTTTGAAGCCAGTTTAAAATAAATCGTTTTAATTTTGTTGTAGTTCGAAATATTTTCGAACCTGATATAATATTTTGTTTACGAAAATTATTTCTTTTCGAAATAATTTTATTACTTTAAGACACAGTAATATTTTTCAAATACGACTCTGATTTTGCTTGGCCTTATAATGGGAAACCGATTCAATAACCGAAGATTATTTTTAACTTTGTTTTGATCGTGATTTAACACGTTAACTGCCCGAAAGTTTGATGTTTGCCTTTTTTTCGTTTCTTCAGGCATACTGAGTTGAGTCTGCGCTATATTTCAAGTTTGGCTCGGCCTGGCTCCCAAACTCGTTTCTCTAGGGCCTTTCCTTCTGATATTTTAGACAGTATCTGAATTGTATGTTGATTCGACTGCGCGGATCTAGGAAGATTTTTCGGGGTGGGGGGAGGGGGGGTAGATAATTTTATCAAAAAATCATTCGTTTATTTAAAAAATACTGTACGCCAGCCTGTGCTTCTCTGTTCTTCATTTTCACAGTCATTTGTCTTTTTTGCTTTCTCGTAAAATCTCGTTGTTTTTAGATTACAATTTAGTAAATTCCTGGATTTGTTCGAGCAGCTCGGGGGGGGGGGGGCGTAATTACCCTATTACCCCCCCCTCCTTGTATCCGCGCCTGCCTTAGGAGTTCACAAAGACGTTTCGGCATCGCTCCCAGATACTGTTTCAATAAGACCTTATATCGAATTAGGGTGAATCCGGATTCATTCTATTTCGGTACTAGGTTATATGTCCATCGTGTGTCATTACTAGGGCCGTAACTCATCCATTATAAATCTACCCCGTTCCGTCGATTCGACTGGAACCCTTAGGAGTTCACGAAGACGTTTTGGCATCAGTTCAAGATTTCAGCTCAAAGAACTAGACATTTAGCCGGCCCGGCCTCTCTCCTATCTAAATACTGGTTAAGTCTGTTGATTGTTTTAGGGCCATCTTTTCCTCTTTATAAATTTTCTGATATTTACCGACCGTATCTAATTAATATTCGATTAGTAAATGTTCCTTCTTATTACAAGCCAAGTAATTTTTGGACGTATACCGTGTGTCCCGTGCCGTATGTTATTATTTCACCTTGGGCTCTTATAATCTAACATTTTCAAACATTGTCGTATCACCGACGACTTTAACGTCTTAAATTACCCTTAACCGTCTGATTGAGAGTTCCAATTTCAACCGTTTCTTGTAGTATTATTTTGTTCAGGGATTCCGTGAACCCGGGTGGGACTTACAAATATTATAATCAATATTGTTTAGTTTTAGTAAGAAAATACATGTATTAAATGTTCCTCTGGCTTATTATTATTAATACTAGTAATATTACACCTATCAAGAGTTACAGGCTTCCTACCTATTTTTTTATATACCTTTCAGAACCTAGAGTAGTGAACATCGTATAAGTAACGATTAAAGCCCGTTGCTTACACTTACGTTACCTGGCTATAATAACGTTGCCCCCTGGAAATTTTATTTCTTCACTGTAGCTACCTGAGTATTCTTTTGATACGACTTCAAAAGATAGTGGAGTAAACCACATTAAAATAATCTGGCGCTCGAGCAAGCCCGTCCGAAGGCCACAAGTGAGAATAGTTCCTCAATTCCAGAGTAATACTCTCATACTACATATGGTTCTTAACGAGAACGATGGTGAATTCTCATTCTATCGAATAATATTATAAATTGCATTCAAAGTTGGCGGAATTTAAAAAAAAATCAATGTGCAATAAGCTCTTAAAACCCTCATCGTATGTACGAGTATATTCACGATAATTTGACTGCCTTCTCCGCTTTTTTCTTCTTGCAGGAGACTTCAATTCGCCATTGTTTTGTTATTTCTTTTTAAAAAGGGCTGCAAATTTTAAATAAAACAATATTTTGAACAAATACAATCCGCAGAAACTTTTAATAAAAAAATAAGTCGGAGGTTCGTGGGTCTACAGAGTAGAAGCCACAAAATTCCAAATTTATCGATGAAAAGAAAAAACAATAAACAATTTCTAAAATTATTTAAACACGTAACAAGTCTGTAATACTATGACTTCACAGTTCACCGGGAGATAGTTACTTTTTACCATTAAATTCTTGACATTGGTAAATCACTATTCAAGTTTGTAAAGATCAATGTTTGTATGAACCATTAAAGAATGTTTATATAGGTATATTGTAGTACTCACAGATGTAGCCCTCGATGACATAAAATAGCATTCACTCACTTAAATATTAACAATAAAACAGGATACCTTAGGGGTTACCTCACCCTTTCACTCAGGAAGCTGGTAGACGAACCATGGTCGTTGTCGCAGCAAACGACATGCTATTTTATCTGTCTCTTAGCAAATAGAGGTTGCCAAATATCGATAGCACTATCGATAGTATTAATAGTTTTATTTTCAAATTCTCTATCAATAGTATCGACAGTAACTTTAACTATCGGCACGCTATCGAAGTTCTAGATATAATGGAAAAAGAAGAAATATATAACCTATAAAACTTTTATATCGTTGGCTAATTTCGATGTCTTTATTTTTCTGTGCTTGGAGATTCATTAAAAATATAAAGTGGTAAAACGACAACAATCGTATATTTGGAATTATTTCAAAAGATATGAGATTGGTAATATTTTAATTTGGGAAAACTGGTTATATACAGGGTGTCCCGAAATTAGACGATCATATTTTAACAGCGTAATCTACATCCTAAAATAGGAATAAAAGTTCATATAAACATAGGTCCGAAAACGTTCCGTTTTCGAGATACAGGGTGTTGCAAATGAAGTTCTGATGGCATATTTTTGTAAATATTTTTGAGATCTCATTTAACTCAAAATCGGCTGATTTTAGAGAAAAAAGTCATTGATGCTTTTTTGTAGAGCGGACATTTTCCCATCGAAATTTACTTTTGGCAAGCCGAGAAAATGTGAAATGCGCAAGTTACAAGCAAAAAAGTAAAAAAAAAGGTCACTTTTTCATTAAAAATCGAGTTTTCTCAAAAACGGCTGCTGGAACCGATTTTAAAAAATATATTGCGCCAATCTATAGCCCTTCAGAAATACTTTGACCGAAAAAAAAGTCTAGTAAATAAACTTTTCATTTAAAGTTGGTTCCCAAGCACCGTGACTTCTCAGTGCTCCTGTAATAAAAAGGCATGCTAGCCTCTGTACTCCTGAGAGGATATTGAGGGCTGTTTTCTGGTTTACTTTTGGCCACCAAACAACTACTCCATAAGTTATCATGGGTCTTGTTATTGCCAAATATAGCCAGTGGACCATTTTTTGTTTTAATCCCCATGTTTTTTTCAAATGCCCGTCTCCCTACAATCTTATTTATTTGACACAAAGGTGAAAATTTTATTTTTAACTTTGTTTTCGTCCTCGAATTGCATTCATAAATAGAACAATAAAATAGTAATTGCGATCAAATTATATTCTGAATATAGGAGATGTCAACATATAAATTACAACAAATAAACGAATTTAATGGTCACAAATAATAAATAAAGCTATTCAACATTGACGAATTACTACTTACAAATATTTGTAAAAAGTAGTGGCTTAGCTTAAATCGCTAATTAATGATACAATAAAAAAACTCCAATAACATAATCTTTAATTATTTCCTATGAAAAAGAAGAAGGAAATTCAACTGCTTAAATGGATTCAGAGAAATAAAATAAAATTCGAAATTTAATAAAAACAATGCGACCAGTTTTGGCTAATTATCCATCATCAATAATTGATGAATTATTCTTCTATAATTCACGAACTTGTACCTAGTACTTATAACACGATGTTTGGATGGAATATTCGAACTAAATTAGATCTGTTAACCAATATTAAAGATCAGCATAATCCAAGAGACAAAAAGTGAAAAAAATTTAGGTAGTAGGCGAGAGTACAAGTTCGTCAATGCGGAAGAAAATCTAAATGGGTTTTTGGAACAGTGCTAAAGAAAATTGGATAACTATATTATAAAGTATCTTTAAATAGACAGTGCCGTCGACATTTAGATTAAATGCTAGCTACTAAATTGGAGAATTACAGTATTTTTATGATCAGAAGGCAGGGACGTCACATGATAAAAAACTTACAGCGTTGTCAGGTAGATTGTTTTTCTTCACTTAAAGATAACATTGTGACAGTCCTTATCTTTGAAAGGGTGTGGTTAAACCAATTACTTTCTTTGTAGCCCTCATCACATCCAAATATATCTCATCTTTATTTTGCTGGATGATTCGGTTAATGTAATGTATTTTTAATAATAAAAAATAGGATTTCTTCTGTTTATATTTTGTTTTCTAAGTAATATTTATTGATGATGATTTTTTCTTATGTGATAGTTTTAATTGTTATTTTAAATTTTTTGGTTTTATTTCGAATGTTTAAATATATGATAAAAAATAAATTAATTTATAAATGATTTACATTATTATAAATATCGGCGTAATTCGTTTTTTTATAGAAATTACAGAGAAACGTTAATTTTTATATTATTCTTATAATATGTACATTTTTTATGAATTCTTCTAGTCTAGTCAATATCAAATTTATACATTTAAAGTGAGTAATCTTATAGAAATGTCTCTTTGATTAGGTTTAAAAAAATTATGTTTGATTTTAATAATAAAATTCCATATATTATTTTCTATAGCATATTGCAATTAAATACATAATTATATAAACTTCCTAACAAAATTTCTTGAATTTAGTCATGGCTAAATTATGCGAAATCTTTTATTCATAAGAGAACAATGAACCTTACAATGTCATAACTATATCTCAATAAATATGTATATTAAGTATAAATCCTTGAAGATTGTAGTTATTGTGTCATTAAATTTAAATTAAATTATGTAGACTAGACATTTCTTATTTCCTCTAGGGATAAAAATACAATAAAATTCAGTGAGATACCTACACTTTATTTAAACTAAGGGTACAGCCACACTTACTTGGTTCTGTGTTGTCAGTCAACTACATGGTCAATGGATGCTCTAACTTTGGTACTATGAAAACCTATTAGGATATTATTTTAACAAGCAATTATTGCTTGTTCAAATGAGAAAATTATACACAGAGAGTTCCTATTGTTGATGTACAGGTGTACACCATATAACCTTTGGGGATTTTATGAATGAAGCATCTTCCAAAAGAAGACTAATTTGACTCGTTCTCAAGAGAAGCATGACAAATATACCTACTAATTTAAATTGCTTTTCAGTATAGATATGTACAGAAATCGCTTGTCGCTTACTCGTGAGTGTGGCCGTACCTTAAGCTGGATAAATACTTAAAATTACTGATCATATCATCATATCATATAGTGACCTGTGAAACGGGCGGATAGAATTACTTCACCCGAGCATTTACCATCGGGGTGGTAGAAGCCCACTAACTAACCACTTCTTAAAAAATTGGGCATCTAGAGACGACAGTAGTCGTTTTCTTTTTACAACTAATCTGAGCTAACTTACATCGACTAAGCTGAGATGTACGTTCTTTTTATGATTGTAAGTCAGAATCTTTCTTCCCCCCTTATCGATGCTAAGGTGCACGGTACTTGACGTCAACCATAAACCATCACAGAAAGTGAGTGTTCTGTGCATCATATGAACAAACATATCCCATGAATTCATTATTTTAGAGAGAATAAAAGACTATGATAACAGGGGGTGAGATTTGTAGTGTTGAATGTTGAAAAAATTATAAAATTTGATTAAAATATGGATTGTTTTTAAACGGATGGCATGGGGCACGTCACCTGTCAACCAAAATTCGCGTTCTTTTTACAGTTAAGCTTAGATCAGAATCTAACTTTTAGTTAGTCAAGTATGCTTGTAAAAAGAAAACGACTTTTATTAACCTGTAGACCGTAGAGGTTTGCTATCTCTAGACACCCCCTATGACAACCAGCAAGTTGTGTATTAATGACCTGCAGGACTTTGTGACGAGCTGAGAAGATGACTGTCTATAGTTGTAGACACCCCTCAGCATCAACCAACAGGTTTTTGACAAGGTGATAACTTGCAGGTCATTCATGAGCTGGAAAGATGGCTGCACCTCTCAGTGACAACCAGCAGGTTTTGACAAGTTATCAAGCTAGTTCTATGTCCCTCTGTAGAATTAACAATGGGCCTTATGAAGCTTAAGTGCTACGGAGCAACCCACCCTCCCCCAATTTACAGATACATATAGAGACAAGAGACCATATAATTTTTTGAAAATGCCTATTCACAGTCGACAGACGAAGCACAGTTTATAATTTAATAAATAATAATAAATAACTGAGATTTTGTTGGATTATATTTTTTTATTCTGCTACAAATATATCAATTATGAATTAGGAAAATTAATTAAAAAAAATATATACCTATATCTCTATATCTACTTACTATATATTGTTCTTCAATAATTTTATAGACCCAAAAGTATTATATTATTTATTTTCAATAAGGGTTATAATATTTTAGGAACGGTACATACAGTAAAAACATTGTATGCTTTCAAGGTTTTTTGAAATGAAAAGTATTCGACATGTAATAAATGTAGGTACCCACAATAATAATAATAATAATTATATTATGTAGGTACCATAAGATAGGCAACCAAAATAGTAAGGTAAACAACTTAACAGCGTGATGTCATTCTATTTTTAGAATAATGATATCAGATAATAATGATATGATGATGGACATAGGCGTGCTTTAAATAAATAAAGTAAAAGTGTTTAACATATTTTTTTTTCAAATACTACTGAAAAACTATTTCTAAATTTTATAAATGTATCTACCGAGGTACTTACCTATATTTACCCTACTAAATTTAAAATAAATGTATATTAACTATACTACGATTTCAAAATAATAGAAAGTGGGAAAATTTCAGGAATGTGTAATGGAATGCAAAATTCAGTGGCGGACAATTTTAATGTTTTACAGGCATGCGACAAATATGCATTTTAATAGCTTTGTATATCTAGATCTTGTTTTCCAATGATAAGTGGGATTTGCCCCCTATGGAGGAAAGGGTGGAGGGTTCGGCTCCTGGGAGGATCCGGCCATCAGCGATTTAATTTTACTATTTAAAATTTCCTGCAAAACGTCAATGATTTTTAACGCATAGAATCTTGTCTTTAGTATTGAGCCGCATAGACAGTGTCTCACAAGTGTTTGTTTGTGATGATACATTTTTGAATGTTGTTAGAGAAAATAAGAAGAGTTTTGCAATTTACAAATTTAAGAAACTTTTATGAATAGTCATTTTGTAAAAATGTCACTTATTAGTTCTCGTATTTAGTGACATATTTAGAGCTACATTTCATAAATAACCTAACCTTAAATATAAATACTGGCCCACGTGTCATATTTGTTAATTTGGACTAATGTTGATGCTCCGGCCCCGGCCGAAATCATTTCCATATTTAGTATGAGTATTATTTAAACGATCTTTTGTTTGATTTTGTAGATGTTTCGAAAGTATAAACGCAAAACTGACAGAGACGTTGATGAACTGATGGTTAAAAATTCAATATGCTTCTATTTTATAAGAGAATGTTTTATATGCAGAATTTATTTTTCTCCATCGGCGACTAGGGCTGAATAAATCACGTTGTGTCATCGTTGGATTTAGGAAATAAACAAAAACGGCACCGCGGAACCCAGATAGCACAAATACGTCTTATAGACGTTCTAAAAACGTCCTGCTTGGAAATTCAGGACATCCTTAAAACGTCCATTTCATGGACGTGGACGTCTTATGGACGTCTTTGGAACGTCCATTGTTAATAATTAGAATGTCTTAAGAAAGTCCTTTTAAGAACATTCCATGGACATTTTCAAATGCTGAAATAAGGAATAATTTCAAAAAAATTTATTTCGAAGCAAATAACCTATGAATAATAAAATTATTAAAATTTTTCGACAAATTCATCTCGTCTCTCCTCTGCTTTGCTCTTTTCAACCATGCCTGGATTGACAGCAGTCAGTTTTTTTCTTGATTTGGCCATATTTGCCTTCTCAGCTAAATCTGAAAATAATTTAATGGCTTATTCATAATAAAAGGCAGATCAATATTAAAATCCAATCTGTTTGTTTAAGTTTGTCCTGCCTCACTAACCTTTTAGCTTTGTAGTATTCACTAGAAAACTTCCACCTTACTCAGACATAAAAATGGTACAAACTGCAAAAAATTAATATAAATCGACCACAAACTCACAGAGTCAAATCATAGTATAATGGCGGAATGAACTTATACTCGTATAATATGTATATACCATCGAACACATACTTTGATTACCCATCGAATCATGAACATTGAACACCATGTGTTTTTCTTTTTTTTTTTTAATAAAACCTGAGCCCTGCGAATATTTCAGTGCTTGAATCTAAATAAATAAAAATAAAAAATAAAATGTCACTTGTCAACAATGTCCCTTTCTTGCAAATGACCTTCTTCGTTTTTTGTCTATTTGGCCTTCATTCAATTGGATATTGGGACAATGCCATCTCTAATAATTATTTATATTATCTCATTATACATTTTTTATATAATATAACCAAATAATAATACAATGTTAATGTGAATCCATGGAAATATATTGAAGCACGTAGAATTGACGTTCTGCTGATATCTATTTCTTGACGTCCCGAGGATTTACTAAACTGGACCTGAGAACTGGACATACTTAAAACGTCCAGAATTGATCCTGGACGTACAGACGATAAATGAACATGTAATGGACGTCCTTAGAACGTCCTGTGCTATCTGGGAAGCCTCGTTCGAAGTGTAGTTTCTCAGGCCTAGTTGCGAATGGAGAAGGAAGTTATACTTAAAGGATTATGAAATTTGAAATACAGATAATTGTTTTACATTTTTTTAATTTTTTTTGAGAAATTCAAAAAATTCAAATCAACGTCAAGACGAAACAACAATATCGCTTACGCGATTCTGCTGTGCCAACCCGGGCTTTACAGAACACTTTTCAGAATGCCAAATATGGCACAACAGAACCCGCAGTCCCTATAGGTCAATCTGATATTCAGTCTTAAAAGTTCAAAGTCGCTCAACAAGCGTACTCACGGTTAGAGACCAAAATTGAAAAAAAAAACAAAGTGCCATCGTTCCAGAGGCGAATGAGTGAACATAAATTTACGAGAAAAAGGAGGCAAAGTTTTAAAGGTGAAAGAAAAATTTAACGAGCTTCCACTTTCCGATTATTAATGATATATGGTGTAAGCTAATGATATTGAGGTTAGGTTTGTACAACCACAAAAAGCTGGAACTACACGACCTCAATCACTGTTTTGATTCAGTTATAATTTCCAAGGAATGGATGTTCGTTAAAGCTTACATTTTTCTATATACATTTATACAACTTTTGTACTAAATAGTATGCCAATATCCATATATTTTATACTAAATTTATACATAGGCCGAATCCTCCCTAAGTGCTGACCGAATCTGCCTCCGGTGGAGAAGGATTTGACCAAATTGTTGATATTTTTATATTTATTACGCAAAATCCTGTCACTATTTTGGCTTTTAATAATCTTAGAAATGTCTTAAGATTATGTAGCAATGCAAACTCTCAATATTTAACAAGAAATGAGAGTTTTATGAGTTCATTTCTACAAACTGGCCGAATCATCCACCCCACCCTATCCCTTAATCCAGTACATTTTGCTAAATTTAATGCCCAACTGTTTTCGGTTTGTGAAGATGTGTGTTTTCCTGGCGAGTCTTTTATCAAGGCGTATGCTAAGATATTTTACGTTTTTTGTTTGAAAAATTTGGCAATTGTTGACTTTGGTTGGAGGACATGTTTCTCTTCGAGTAGAGAAGGTTATCTGTGGAGATATTTGGTTTCATTTGTCTTAATCCTCCATTGTTTAAACCAGTTTTGTGTTTTGTCGAGGTTAGTCTGCAAATTGTTTGACACTGTTTTGGGGTGAGTGTGAGATGCCAGGGGAAAAAAGAGGTTAAACATTAAAAATGTAGCAAAAAGAGTGATTGAAATGGTAGTAAAATGAAGGCAATATTATTTTTAACAACTTTCTGCATATGTATTATGTATTCACATTTTCACATTCTTCAAAGGATTTTAAGATCCTCATATTGGTGACTCGGATACGAATCCTTTAGTCTTTCTTGGGTTAACACGGATAACGAACACGTTTTTTTCAAATTTTTAAAAATGACTAGAATCCTTCCCAATTCTGATAATTTCGATACCCTTTTTTAACCGTGCACGTCTATGTCTACAATATGCACTTCACGTTTGGCTCGAGATAGAATGGCGGTTGTCTCCGGTCCCGACCCGGCGGCGCGAAATTTATTTATTGTTAATTAATTATTGTTTAACCGCGACCGCCGCGAGTGATGAATGTGATATTCTGCTAGCCAGATTTTTAAGTGATATGTGCGAAAATTTTAGCGAATTTTTTAATGAAAAATCATTTTGTGATCAAAGTGATAGAGACAATTTCAAAAAGTGACAAACAATGTTGCGAAATTCGAAAGAGAAAAAGGTTTGTTTGAATTCCATGTGTAAAAATGCGGGTTATATGTCATATTTTAGTAAACATCGACCTACGACTCTGTCAGGAAGAGGAGGAGACTATACAGCATATGTTTTGTGATCTCGAAATGGTCTAGAAATATGGACTCTGTTGAATTTTGTTGTTGATTAGTTCGTGACCAAAATATTGGGGATTCACAATGAAAATACAGATTTAAAATTACTCAGTCTAAACGCTGCCAAAGTTTAACAGAACATTAATCTTTAACGAACGTTGTTATTAAACTACTTTTTGGCTTTCTCTATTAGGTATTTGTGGAAAATCTGTTGCTCTTTTCATGGTAAAATGAGTTAAACAAAAACAAAAAATTATACCTTAATACCAATACAAATACTTCCGGAGCTTCCAAAGGAATTAAGGGACTTCCGAAGTATTTCCAAAGCAATTCCGTACTACCTACCTAAATAATGAACTACTTACCGAAAATTTTCTAAAAAAAAAAAATGATAAATCGCGTTTTATTCTAAATTTGGAATTTTGAACCAACACTAAATAAAAAGAAGATGTAACAATGCTATATAACAAAACGTTGTTTCAAAATTAAAGAACTACGTAATGTTCTAATTTGAAGACTTGGAAAATGAGTAAATGAGTTCTTTTGGCTTTACAAACTTCTATTAAATTAGTTTTTTTCATTTGATGATATCAGATTTAAAAATCTGTCAAGAACAGAGCGGGGGCCTCATCTTAAATTCAAGGATTACAATTCAGGAAATATATTCATTTGTATTTCGAAATTTAGAAATACTTAGGTACACATTAAAAAAGAAACATCAAACCAAAGACAAAGTTGTATTTTTTTTTAATTTGGTGTCATCAGCATCCCTTACTAAGGCCATTAGCCTCGTGTTCTGCATAGGTATTTTACTGTTTCCCAGCGCCACTTTAGAAACAGCACTGTTAATTAGAATCCAACGGTGAATGGTCGAGTGGGGAATCCTACCAAGGCAACAGAATTAATTTTAAATAATTAAATTAAAAAAAAATCCCGGCCAACGGTGGGATTCGAACCTGGGACCCTTGGTTCCACAGGCAGAGACTCTACCACTGAGCCATCCACCCCTTAAAATTTCATTATTTGTGGTATACTTTTTTTGGTGCCCCTCAGAAGTCTTCCCTTTTAATCTTTTTTTGTCAAAGATTTTTTATAAATTGATAAACCAAAAATATCCTGTCACTTATCCCATTATTTGGTCCTAAAACAAAATATTTTCTCGAACACACACATGTCTAATAACTTTTTTAAATTTGAAACAAATCCGCCAATGTATTCAAAGTTTACAGCATTGGTATAATTCAAGGGGAAACCACTAAGGTCAAAACATACCCGTATTTTGGGAATCACCTAAAAATGTTTTGTGTGATTTCGGTGATTTCGCTGAAAATTCCCCTTAATTTTATAAGATGACCTTTTTTTGGACTATCGATGATGACTTTGAAAATTTTTAAAAAATTTGTAGTTATTTCAGTGTTTTTATATAATCCTTTCATCAAGTTACATCAATGTTTTTAAAATTCCCTTCTCTACTTTATTTCTTCATGTTTCTCTTGACCCATTTATCATTTTTTTCGTTAATCTCTTATCTTCCACGTGGCTCTGTTTGTACGAAATAAGTGGTTTCCTTCTAATATCCTTGATGACCAACTACATCATCGTGCCCATGAACCGTCTGACTTCCTCGTTACGTAATTTTTCTGGTGAATACATAAAACCGCGAAACAGGTGTAGTTATAATAATGTACAGGATGTAACAAAAAGGTAGACTATAAATTATACCAGATATTATGAAGTCAAAAATAGGTTTGGTTAAATTTAACTTAGTTATACACAAAAGTGCGTATAAAAATATTGTAGCCTTTAAAGTTACAAATTGAAAATCGATATTTTCCAATTCGGAAACTGTTAAACAATTTGTCATGAAAACAGACATGGAGTTCTTAAGGTACCATTTCGGTAGACGCAACAGACGACCGCCGACGCGACCGAGAAGTATCGCTTTACATCTAAAATACATACAATTATATGAAACACATTTCGCACGGCGCGACACGAGAAGTGTCGTCAAGACGATACTTCCTGACGACACTTCTGAATCTGACTCGGGGCAAAGGTTTGCTGCCTGTCGCACTCGAGGTCACTGTCCTCGAGCATCGCTTCATTTTGGAGGTGAATAGGTTGAAAATTTCTTTCGATCTAGACAGTGTTGCCAGATTTTGGAACAGTATGGGTGAAAAAAAAACCGTAGATCTGAACAGAAGATTTTAATACAGGGGGAAATATTTAAATTTTGCAGTGTAGTAAATAAAAAAACAAGTATATAAGAAACGAAAAATAAACTTTTTTTCGACCCAAATTAGAAGGTAAACAAAGAATAAAAACAAATAATAATATTTTTAATATATACTTAACGTACGAAAAAAAAAAAAACAATGAAAAATAATAGATACCTACTTCTTTTAGATCAGTCTGAATCAGATAATTCAAAATCGTAGTGTGCATGTTCTTTTTATGATGCCCTATTAATTCATTGTTTCATTTTAAATAAAAACAATGATTATCTTGATGTTTTTTTTTATGGAGCCAACCTAGAGTAGTGGATGCTTATTACGCTGCTTTTACTGCAGAAAATTTACTAGAGAAAATATTCTTCAACCATTTGCTGATGAATGAAATTTGCTAGAGACAAAAACAGTGGATCTACGTAAAAACAGTAGGTCTGGCAACGCTGATCGTTCCCTCGAATGGTTATCCTGTAAGTGTCTCGCGACCCGTCTCCAAGCTTCCGAAATGTACGGAGCGTAACATTTATGCATCTGTCGTCTTACTCGACCTTGGGATCGCCTCGGTGGTCTCTTGTCCCCTTACGCGGCTACCGAAATGTAAGAACATTCTTACTATCGTCTTTTTCTAACCACTTGTATTTATACTAGGTTTGTTCGTAGAGACAGTTTCAAACAATTGATGATTATTTTATGATGCGCATACGCGGTTTCCAATGGTTTGGGATTTATTGTCATTTTTGTGTTCTGCGAACGCATTTTGTACGATTGTGGATTCTTCTTTACCTAGTCTCCTGAGTTAGATATAGATTTAGTAAACGGACAAAAAAAAGAATTTTGTTTATGAATTGCACCCCATTTTATCAATATATTTTACTTTTATTATCTGATTTGAACATAAGACTGATATTTTATCAGGATAATGTATGGTAGGTCTTTATGGTCTTATGTTATTGCATAATTTAAATTTTATGTATGTTTAATAATTACTCATAAAAACAATTAATCAAATCAACATAAGCATGAACGAATGATAAACACATAAACAGACATAAATTTTAGAAAATAATTCATGTGCGCATGCCCTGGCTTTAAAATCCGGAGAATAGTCAGGGATTTTTCCAACCGTTTCCTCAGTTGGCAATCACTTCATTTGTTTCTACGAACGCCAAACTAGTAATTGGAAATTATAAGAGATTCTTCTACGAACGCATAATAATCAATGCACATGCGCTGTTTAGTTGGAAACGGTTGTGGATCGCTCTACGAACAAATGAGGTATGTCGGAGGTAAACAACAGATAAAGAACTTGCCCCAGAACACTTCCTTGAGGCACCCCTACTTTAGTTTCTTTAAGCTTGGAACATTCTTCTTCTTGCTTTACTCGAAAGATTCTATTAGTCAAGTAGGATTTTAAGATGTCACAATATTGCTTAAGTAAAAGTTTATGTATTTTATATTTAAGGCCATCTACCATATCGAAAGCCTAAGGTACATCTAGAAAGAGTAAGGTGCAGATCTTCTCTTCTTCCAGTGTTTTCTCTATCTCATTCGTTATTCTGTGGACTTGATCAATAGTGGAATGCTTGTTCCTAATTACAAATTGGTGGTCAGGTATTATATTTTTACTGTATATCATGGGTTTCAATCTTTTTAGTAACAGGGATATACGACTTTACTTTATTTGGTGGTTTTCCAGGTCATATTATTATATTAGTGAAAACAGCTTTTTTTGGCAATTGTTTTAGTATTTCAACTGTGATCCGATCATACCCGGGTGCTTTCTTATATGGAATTGATAATATTTTCTTTGATTTCCTTTAGCTACTTCTTTATTCGTTATCATAGGAATTTCTAGTATGTTTATGATCCCTTTTTTTAATAAATCGAGTCCTCGTTCTTCATTCGGTTGAACATTTTTTTCGAGATGATCTGCAAAGATGCAGCTTTTCGTTAATTTGATTCTATTATTGGTATTTTTATTTTATATTATTTAATGTCACTTTATTTTGAAAAATAACGTCAACAACGTTTACTGATATTAAAACTTATCGTCGCAATATATTTTTGGGTTTCTACTTTCTTTTAATGTTCAAATACTTTTCTGTCTTTGATTAGTTTGACTAGATTTTCTTTTCTAGATCAAGAAGGGTGTTTCGCCACCTAGCTATAGCTTTGCATTCGAAGATAAGTTAGTAAGAGTTTTCTTTGTTTTCCATGCAGAGTCTAAACGTGATGGAATCATTATGTAATTTCATCACATAAAGGTGTTTCGGTAAGCAGTGTCCCGTTAGGAATCCCACAATGCTAGGTATATGAGGCCTTGCGTACTGCACTACCTCAGTAGCCATGAGTGGGTTTGGTCTCCTTAGCAAGAGCTTACTGATTCTATGGTTTTGCTTATCCCAAATACAGGATACCTTTATGTCGTTTTACCTTACGAGTAGATATTTATTTCAATGTAGCTCCAGACTAGTTGAAACAGTTCAGTTAATGTTGCACAGTTGATTCTGTTCAGTTCATTATGTTTAGTTGATTCTGTTCAGCTGATTCTGTTCTGTTGATTCTGTTCTGTTGATTCTGTTCTGTTGATTCTGTTCTGTTGATTCTGTTCAGTTGATTCGGTTCAGTTGATTCTGTTTAGGTGATACTGTTTAGGTGATTCTGTTTAGGTGATTCTGTTTAGGTGATTCTGTTTAGGTGATTCTGTTTAGGTGATTCTGTTCAGTTGATTCTGTTCAGTTGATTCTGTTCAGTTGATTCTCTTTAAATCAAAGGATACCTAGATATAAGGCTGCTTGGCTGTCTGCAAAAATTAAGATGGTTTGTTTTTCTGTACTTGCTTTATAAATTCTCTCTTACACGAAATTCGATTGCATGTATTTCAGCCTGAAATACAGTGGTATGTTTTCTCAAATGAAATGGTGATACTGCATTTGGGTCTAAGTATTTATTTTTTGTAAAAAAACCGTCACCTTAACTTATATAGGCGTCAATTTATGACTTCATATCGGAAATGTTTTTTATAATTGGAAAAACATTGATTTATTTTCTAAAAATTACTAAGGGCTTAGACAATTTAAAAATGAATATGTTAAACCAGGGACAGAAGTTGGAAAGGCTTTTCGCAGTTCTCTCATTTCATACACAGGATTTGACAGTTTCGCTGCGGAGCCAACCAACGTGAACGCCAAACAAAAATTATTTTATAGTTGTCAATAACAATTTCTTGTAAATAATTTAATAAATTGTGAATAACTGTTCAAATTTTGTAGAATTATGATTTGGGACATTATTACTTGCTTAAATAATTATTTCTAGCCCACAAATAGATTCGATTGCTCGATTCCGCTGGTAATCACTTAAAATGTTTGGTATTATTTTTCGAATCTGGCGAATAATAAACATTACCGTGAAATTCTCGAAGTCGTTCGACAGGGTTTGACGTTTACCGCCTCTCTACCTACCAAAAGCCTTTCCAAATTCTGGCCCTGCTATACACCAACAATGGCATAAAAGTAACCTATTTCTTGAGTATATAAAGGTTTTATAGTGGTCTACGGAACCACAGCCCCATAAAATTTTAATGAGTTGCCATTTTTCATAACATTGTTTAACAGTATCCGTGTTTTTATATGTACTATATGTACTTTTTTTATATGTACTCTTTTATATGTATGTACTCTCATATATTGGTAAGTTACATCTGACCGACCTTGAATACCTGATATAATTTATGCCTCACCTTTTTGACATACCCTGTATAACTTCGCCGTAGTATATAATTCTTCTCGAAGTCCTTGAAACATTTTATTTGCTTAATGTAATGGTTAATTGCAGAAAAACTGAATGCGACATTTAAAATGTATTTAATAAGTAAGTAGACAATTTCCAGAAATAATCTTCGACTATTAATCAGGTCTATTTTTAGAAGTAATAAAAAACAGAAATAAGTATTTATCTTCCCGTGTCCATGTCCATATTTGATTTAATGAATGTGTTAAAATTGGATTTTAATCAAATTTACATCAACTTTTAAGTCTTTTATTAGTCCAAAATCTATGAACTCAGGATCTACTGTTTTCCATTTTCTCTTAAAACAGCTACAACTCCTGCTTGGTAGCAAATGAGTGAGATATGCTTCCAAAAAGGAGTTCTTGTTCTTTTAAGGTATTGTAGTGGTACCTATCCTTCTAACTTTCTAAAATCAAATATTATTTAACTTACACTTTCTGTAGGCAGTGGCGCATCCAGAGTTAAGTCTGGGGGGTAGTGGTAATTTTTAGGACTTTCTTTTTGGTAAAAATACAGTTTAGTACCTATAAAAAGTTAGGATTAAAAATTCTTGGGGGTAATTAACCCATTACTTCTTCGTATATGCGCCCCTGTTTGTAGGATCTGTAATAACAACATTATTGAAATATGTATAATGTTAATAAAATACCTAAAAATTCCCACTATCCAATCAAAATTATCGTCATAAATTGAATTTTAAAGTTTAAAATGGGCAAAAATAAATATAAACAATTTGTTTTTATAATTTAATTTTTATTTCGTAATTACATCATTTCAATAGAGTATTCTTAAAACTTTCGATATTATCATAAATGCTTTTATATGATTCTGAAGATTTCATCTAATCCTTTTAAAGATAAACTCTTTCCCAATTACATTTATCGTATATTTTTTTATTTATTTCAATGCAGTTGATAAGATAATAGAATGTTAGCAATACCTTACAAAATTGGATCACGTGCAAAATCATAGTATGTTTACATTTAGTAGATCAGTACAAAATTTAACAACTTAATGCATGCCTAAATATGACGGTGATATTGGAAAGTTTAGGAAAACATTAACAATCTGTAGGTTGAATAATTGTTTTATTATTAATATAATGTAAAATACCTAACCACAAATGAAGACAAAATTATTATAGTAATATAAATATATATCATAAACTTCTACGCATGTTGCCACTTTAGAAGAACTGGCGTTTATTGAAATACTTTTTCAACTCTTCTAATTGTAAATTACATATTCAAAGAATTTCTTTTCTTGGGCCTTTCTAAACTTCGGTCCATATTTTTTGCTTAGCATATTCTTTTCACTGAAATTCCATCAACATGTTATCTATGTTAATATTACCTATATAAATTTCTATTATGCTGTTAAGATCTTCAATATTTAATTAATAGGTACAAAATTTCTGAATCTTTCCAGTCGCTTGCAATCTTTTCCTATTCCAAGAAATGTAATTTTAATTATACTACAAAATATATTTTTAATAACCCAGTCATTATAAGTGCAATTGGTATTTGTAATAAAATACTTAAGATTGTTTATATTGTGTTTGTAAGGAATTTAGTTAAAATGCAACACGCCGTGACATTCTTTCTTTATTACAGAACCAGCAGTTGGAACAGGACCTGCTGCAGGATCGTGTCAACGAAATCATCAAACAAGCGGACCAGAGAAACAGGCAGAACATACAGTCGCAAAGTGACGAAGTCACAGACGAATGGAATTCTCTTGTGTCCGATTTGGAGAATAGGAGGGACACTCTCACAGGTAAAAAAACGCTTTATTATTATTATTATTATTATTATTATTATTATTACTAATAATAGTAGAAGTATTAGATTATAAATAAAATACATAAGAAAAGGAAATAAAAATAAACTAAAATGTTACCAAGACGTAAAATAAATTTAATGTCTGTTGTGACATTAGCCAAAGGAATATAATATTTCATTACCTAGATACAGGGTGTTCGTATGAAGTTTGATTTGGCCAAAATTCAACACCTACTCAGTATGAAAATTTAAAATTGTGATAGATTTTCCTCGATATTCAAAATTATTGTCATAAAACAATAATTAAAATCTAGATCCAACCCAACAAAATTTGGAAATTTTATTCCATCTTAAAATTTTGTATATCAATACCTTAGGACGTATCACAAATTTTACAGGGGATCAAAAAACTTGTTTATTTTATTATCAATACTAAATAGATATTCAAGATACGACATATCGTCGAATTACTGGTAAAAGCTGTTATCTGATAAGATTGTCGAATTTCAGTTATGTGTGTAACAATGATCATGAAATAGATATTTATGTTCAAGTAAATTACGTTTTTTAAATAGGATCCTTAGTTATGAGTATACAGTAATTGAAAATCAATGAATTTGCCAAATCTAAGTATTTTTTTGACAATGACAAATACTTACGTATTATCGTAATATACTTAAATACTTGGATATTAAAAACGTTAAATTCCTTCTGGTTTGTTACCAAGTAAAAAATTGAGTGGACTGCTTTTTATGTTAGGATAAATTGATTCATGCGGCGTTTAATTAATTGTTTTTTGTTATTGTATTTAAATCGTATTATTAAATTAATATTTTATTGACTTGCCAAGTTATAGTTCAGATTCTTTGGAAAATAGGAAAAACTCTCGTGCAACCAACACAATTGTTGATATTTTGTATTCGATGTGGTACCGATTATCGCAAAACTCGTACTGTTCTTCGGCTATTTCCATCAAATATTCGAAGGCACGATTTTGGATAAAATGATAAAAACGGAAAAAGCAAAACCAGAGGCGGGTCATAAGGTTTAGGAATAGGTTCATCAAATATATACTTATAAAGAGTAAAGTAAAAACAATTTTGACGCGAATAACCTATTTGGATACAATTAAAATAAATAATAAAAATAAATAAATATTATATAGGATCCTAACGATCCACATTCATTGTTTAAAAATAATAGTAGTTTATTACATTAGGGTCCGTATTTATAAATAAAACTAGCTGAGTTGGACTTGGGTAAGTCGTCCTTGAACTAAAATCGAAGTTCGGTTACAACGTCTTTAAAGTTCTAGGTGGTTCTGGTGTTAGACTGGAATTTAGAGATGAATATTAGCGAATTTGTAACTGTTATGTATATTTACGGATTTGTTACTACCAATTTCTAAATTCACGAGATATAACCGAACTTCGATTTTCGTTCAAGGACGACTTACCCAAGTCCGACTCAGCTGAGTTTTGTTTATAAATACGGACCTTGAACTTTAAAAAAATTCGGGTTATGTCCACTAAGTAGGCAGCCAAATACTGAAAAATTATTGACAAACTTGACAAATACTGCTCTTACGCCCATATGCACCGTTTTAAAATCTAATCCAGATTTGCAAATCTCGTTTAAATGGCTAGTGAATATTTTCTATGAACCGGCTACGGATTAGATAATCGAGTTTGGTAATCTGACAACACTGGAATTTTATAAATTTCACAAAAAAGAGAAGAAGAAAACATCAGATTTAAGTTGGAAAAATGTTTGTCAGAGGATAAAAGGCCAATGAAAATAGAAGCCCTATTTTTTAAATGTACCAAAACCGTAAACACACCGTAAAACGCATACCGAATTCAACGCAGGGTGAAAAAAAAAATGTCAAATGATTTTATAACAATAATTCTATAGTAGGTAAGATGGCGATTACCATTATGTTAATTATTGGTAATTTTAACATATACACATACAAGCTGCTGTATTTCAAGCTTTTTTATGCAAAACGATATACCTATGTGAATACTTTATTACCTATACTGTGCATGTTCAAAACTAGATATGACATTATCAGTATTTAAAAGTGAACAAAATCAGATAAATATATGTACCTATTGCTTACTTTTTTTATATTTTTCAACGTATCTGGATTTGCCATCTAACTACAGAATTATGCTGCAACGTTAGAATATAAAAAACCTCTTAAAAATGACAAAGTTGACCATCGTATAAAAATATTCACTTCTCTAGTAATTTTGTCGAGAATCTTTATCATCTTCCAAGAAAAGCTGGTATTCTATTTCCGATTTTTATTAAAATTTAAATAAAAGAAACACAAATAGAAAGTTTCAAATATACTGAAAAAACATTGACATCTTTTTGACGTAAGAAAATCTCGATTAGATAGTTTGATCCACCGATGTCGACGGATTAGAATAAAATCGGATTAAGAATGATTTTTATTACGGTGCATCGCTAAAAATGGTACTAAACGCGATTAAACCCTTAATCTGGATTAAACGTGTACGGTGCATACGGGCGTTATAGGGGAAAGTTTGTCTACTTTACGTCTTTCTGTCCTATTTTCAATGCGTTGGTTCAGTGTGATGTCATTTTGGTTCCACTGACATTTAATTCTAACCAAACTTTTAACAAAAACATCAATAAATTTGACATATACGTTTTTACTGTTTTTAGTTTATTTCTAAATATTGTTTACAGGTCATAAAAAATAGTTTAAAGGTATGTAATTAGTAACTAAACGATTGTATATTTGATGCATGTTATTACTTACTTTAGGAATATATTTATAAAAGTGAAAAAAACGATATAATTTAGGTAAACAAAACGAACAAAACGCACTCAAAAAATCTACTGTCACTCTAATTGTCAGTGGAACCATAATTACATCATCACTGAACTAGTGCATAATATCAAACCTTAGACAGGTCAGCAAAACATAAATATTTTGGCAGACATGGTTGCTGAAAATACAGGGTGTCCCAAAATTGCTGGGACATAAAGCTACCACGTGTAGTAGAGGTCAAAATAAGTCGATTGGACCCAATTTATTTATATACCAAAATGTACCGTTTGCCCGCGAGAAGAGTTTAAAGTTTACATAAAAAAATACATTTTTGTAGCTGTTCAAAAATGAGTGAAACAAATTAAATGAAATTTGACAAAAGTGCATTTTAGAGAATTACTCTCCTTTCGGTGATTAAAGAAACCCAAAAGAAATTCTAGAAACCACCCTCACATCATGATATTTTTTTTTAGAACTTTCTTAGGGGTGGCATTACGATTCTCAAGAAGACTTGCTAGTCTAAAAACTTTGTTTTTTTCAAATTGCACACTCAATATATTATTTATTTTTATAATATAGGCCCTATAAGTGTTGGTTTTTGGCAAATATTTATTTTAATTAATATTTTGAGAATAATATATAAAAGAAACATTGGACTATATATAATTTTTTTTTAGCCAATTAGCATAATCTATAATTTGTTACTAAGAACTTTCTATAAAAATATGTTTTTGTAATTACAGGATTAGCTCAAATGTGGGAAGTTTTCGAGGGAAGGTGGCAGAACTTCGAAAGCTTGTTGAGCAGTGTCAGCGAGAAAGCCAAACATCTGGACTATGTGGTTCGAAACAAAGAGCACGTAGTGCAAACCAAGAGAAGCGTGGAGGTAAGTTTGTGCATAGAGCGGCTTCACTTCTAAGTTTTTACTAATCATCCCAATATTCACTCCTTTAAGATCAATATCAACAAATTATCTCTACTTTCGCTGAAGATGTTAGTGGTAACACAGTAATTTTTTTTCTAGGAGTTGCAATCAGATGCACAGGCGATTAAAGTTCACCAAGATGAAGTCAAAAAATTATCGAATACAGTGTTGATGTTCTTGACTGAAAGCTCAAAACCATCTGCCAACGCCCTATCTGAGAAATTGCAACAACTAGACGAATCATATGAAAGGTAAGTCAAGTTTCAGTATAAATAATAGAAAATGCATAAAGAGTACTGTACCAATTAGTTTAGAAGTGAAATAACTATTTTAAAGATATTTAAATAAAATTTTAAAATTATGAACTCTACCAATAAAATAAACATGAAACAAAAATAATGACACTTGGAATTTGAACTCCGAAACGTGGAACGAAAAGGCTTACTCAAACTATAACGTTAATGACGTTAATGACTTTTTAAATTTTTATGGTTTAAAATTTTCAGTTAAATTGGTATTAAATAGTTTTATTAAAATTTACTGTTTCTTTGTACATATAAACGAATAACTAATGAATTGCTATTATTTATCGATTCTTCAGAAGAATCACTCATTTTAATCGACAATTATTTTGACAGCATTGTCACTAATTTACCTAAACTTTTAAAAAAGAACTGATCATGAAATATGAACTGTGATTGGTGGGTTTCAGTGTCCTTATTAGGATGAATATGAAATTATATCCGTTCAGTAAGTTGATATGGATTACTAGAGGGATTACTTATTCGTTCTGAAGTCTGCGCATTTTAATTATTTTGTTTTTAAACTTTACCAACTAAGTTAGAATGGCTTCTTTTTTGATTTCTACGATGTCAATTATACTTAAGAGGTGATTTAGCTCAAATTGCTGATACTGCGTGGATTCATAAATTGACCAGGACAAATGAAATCAGAGTAGCTTTACGATAAAATGAAAGATACTATAATACGATAATGACAAAAAAAAATGTTGAGCGCCACCAAGTTTTTGAGTAACTTGGAAAACTTATCTGATTTGATATGTCCTGTTTAATTGAGTCAGTCTCTGGTACTTAAAGTTATCTGTATGAGTTCTGGCAAATAAAAGAAAGTGAGAAAATTTAATACATTTAATAAAAAAAAGTAATAAGAATGAATTTGTACATAATTTAATAATTAATGATTAAACGTGAAAAAAAAATGACTGCTAGATAAAAAAAATAAATTGAATGAAGTTGAATAGATATTTAATTATTCCGACCATGTGGCATTCTAGTACCTGTCGTATGTCGTGGACAATCCGCCTTTGGAACTTATACTTGGAGCTTGGACTCGCACTTGGAACTCGGAACTTGGAGAAACTACGTAACTCGAACTTGGAGTTTAAAGCTTGGAGTTTCTTGGAGCTTAGAGCTTCTAGGAGCAACTACGTAATTCGGGCTTCTTGGAGCTTAGAGCATCTAGGAGCAACTACGTAACTCGGGACTTCTTGACTTCTTAGAGCTTAGAGCTTCCTGAAGCTTCTTGGAGCCACTGCAGGTTTAGAAATAGAAAGAACCTCAGTAACAGTAAAAGTACATATACATGCCAGTTTGGAAATCTAACGGACTTAAATGGGACAAATATTAAAGTTATATCGTCTGAACAGAATATAAAATATTTATAAGGCCAAAATAAGTTATAACAATAAGTTTTACATCATCTGAACAAAATATGAATTATTTATAAGGCCAAAATAAGTTAAGAGCCATAGATTTCAGTTTAAACTGTATTTCCAGACTGACTTGTAATTCAATTATTCAGTTGCCTTCCCGCGTATATATCAAAGTATCAAATACAGCTTAAAAATATTATTAGTTAGGGTAGCTATAATCTATATAAAATAAAATAAAACAGTAACAATAACCGGCATGATGGTAATAAAAAAAAACAAACAGCCGATCCTTTCGGTTTTCCAACGAAATCCAGCAAAATGTTAAAATATAAGGTGAAAGAAACATTACCTGACAATTATCCCAACGTTAACACACAATAAGCACAGATAAAAGACAAGATAACTACGGAAATACACTCTTCTAGTAGCTAATTTATCGGCACAAACTACTACATTGAACTCGATAAACCAAAAGAAAGTTTGAATCAACACGAGTCCGTTTTATCACGGCGTGGTTGCCCAAAGAAACAGTAGGTTCGTGCGCAAACCGTACTTACTCTCTAAAAGGAAGCGAGCGGTGATCTTTTACCTTGTGTTACGAGGGGTTATGGAGAAGTTGTCAAAAATAAATTTGAAATTAATTTCACGTAACAAGGTACGGGTTCACACACTTGAGCAATTTTCACAAATACTATTTATTATTTAAATATTCACCTAACAAAAAGATAAGCGAGCTTTATAAATACCGACGCTGGTGAGCACGCTACCCCCATTACTGGAAATTTAGCCGAATCCCCTGGTTTTCTAAACAATGGTTGAGATCTTTAACGAGTCCAACGTCCATGGACTCGGGACCGACGAGTTTACTTCTCCTAAAAGATGGCACAACTTATGCTATATACCTCGTACTCATTGATACAATGCCTGCCCGTTGTGGTATGCATCTAAACGAGCAGTTTTTTCGGTCGTATGCCAGGTTTAATTGAAATGGTCTCCCATCCAACTTCTAACTCTACTGGGCCTAGCTTGACTGCAGATATCGATACACAATAAGTGAAACTGCTAAGCCAAGCCTCTGCCCGATAAGCGAGCTTAAATTTGCTAAAGAGGGTGTTCAGTCTTAAGAATGTTAGATATGATAAGTGGCCTGGCAACGTTGTGTAGTTTGTTTTAGCATTTGCAAAATTTTAGCTGCCTATTTATTTAATTTAAGTAATAAAAGATGTGTACGGTATATAAATAGTATTTACTTACGAAACATATTCTACAAGCTTTATGCATGCTTGATTAAGCGCAAGCTATCATATAACGTGGCGTATTTCAAGGGTGGTAAGGGGCGGCGGTTGTCACCTCAGAATTATTGTTCAATTTACTATTTTACCACATAAGAATTTTGAAGGAAAATTATAAAAATATTTTACTGATGGAGCATCAACATTGAAGTTTTTAAGTGATACCAGATGTGCTTGTCATGTTGAAGTAGTGTGTTAGATAATTTTGAAATCACTTTGGCTACTCTACAAGAAATTGTACACATAGATCCTAGCAGTGGTAGACAAGCCAATGCTTTGTTAATTAAAAAACATCGAGCACTTTAACTTTGCATTTTACTTGCTCTTACTAAGGAGAGTTCTAACACAATGTAGTTTACTGTCAAAATGCTCTTCAGGGAAGCAGTATGATCTACGAAGTTGTTGATTTTTCTCACCTGTAAGTCAAAAGGCACCATCAGTCATATTTAAGTCGCCCCGGAGCAACACGGCAAATAATAATAGCTGTTCCTTTCCCCGGACAAGCTCAGCTTTTAGGGTTAAAATTCACTCGTAAGGGGGTGAATTTGGGAGAGTATTATTATTAATATATTATTATAATTCGCTGAAAAGTGCGGTTTTAGAGAAGTCGAACTGTCAAGAAAGGACAAAATTTCCTTCAAAATTGGGGGAGGGAGTAAAGTTCCGTGTGAGTCTGTAGAACAATATTACAAAGTTTCAATCCTTTGACCAGTTACTGACATTATAAACCAAGAGAAAACAACCTAGACGTACTCAACCATTTCAGCAAAGTTACACTTTGGACAGCAAATTTTTCTGTCTGAACTGAGATGTTTTTACAATATGGACTGCTTGAACGAGTCAAAAAACAAAAATATTCATGAAAGAGCTGAAATTTTTGTCAAAAAGCCTTTGAAAAGAGTGTGTTCCCTCTACTTTTTGAACTTCATCATTATTAGTCATTATTTTAGTAGTAGCTTTTCAAATGCCTTAGATATTGGTAACAACGATATAGGTCTATATGATAGATAACTTCATTTGGAGGTTTTTCTGGCTTAGGAATTAGGATAACTTCAGCCATTTTCCACGCATCTGGTATAAATTTAAGGTGAAATGTTGCATTTATAAGAGATGTCAATTTAACAATAGTTTTCTTTAGCAGTTTCTTGAATATTTCTTCAGTAATAAGGTAATATCCTGACGCTTTCTGTGGGTTGATGTTTGTCTGAATTTCTTTCGCAACTTAATTGGGAGTAACTAGCCTAATTTCAAGTTGTTTTGATTTGTAGGTGGTAAGCGAACATATCAGCTTTCTGTTATCTCTTGACCATTTATTATCTGTTATTCTGATAGGAGGACAGTGGTTACACACGTGTTTTTTTTGTAAGTTTCTAACTACAGTTCATCAAATTTCTAGAGGCTTTCGACGGCTAGACAGAGAAAGCACTACTGACAGGCATCCCGACGGATTTACGCAATGAAAGTACACTCTGCGCATCAAGTATTTCACTATTTCATTCAGACGTAAATGTCAGATGTAAATTTCGCTAAAACATTTCTTTTATTTTCGTTTGTGTTTTTTGCTCATTACAGTTTAATAGAACCTAAGTATGGAGTTTAATAGCAAATTAAGAGGCCGCGTGATTAACAGTCAATCTCGCGAAATAATAGCCAATGTTATAGAGTTTATGAGAAGAGAAGGAAACTTTAATTCACCTTCAATATCATTTAAAAATGTAAATGATCGTGTTGCTGCAGCCACAGGAGTATCTAAAAACACTGTCGTCCGCATTTCTGGAGAGAAAAAAAGAATCGATAACCGTGAGATATCGGAATTTTCATCACCAAGAAAAACCATTAAAAAACCAAAAACAGTTAATGATATAGATGAAGCTGCACAAGAATCAAATTTTATTTTTTTATTATTAGATAGCTATTTTTGTTTCTGAGTTGTGTTCATTTACAGGCTCAATTTTTTTCCGTTTCTCCTTTTTGATTTTATATGGGGTTTCAAGTTGTTTTTGACTTATTTCGACGTAAATCACAACAACACACTTTTTTAATAAAGCAAACAAGTGTTAAGAGGTATATGTACGTGTAAACTACAATTACAAAAAATTGATATGAAACCCATGAAATCACCAACAAAAATGTAAAGCTAGCTTCCGTACTAGAACATGGTGTCATTCGTCGAGATAATTTATCGTTTTGTTTAATAGATCAAGAAATGTAAATATTCCCCTGTTATTTTTTATAAAATTATAAGAGAAATAAATTTTTTTCTAAATAGTATAGTTTATTATTTTGTAGAAAAACAAAATTTCGAAAATTTTAGTAATGTTTCAGAAACAACCGTTATTAATAATAGGTACCATTTTCCTTAATAAGGTAGAAATAAAATATAAACTATTTCCACGATTTACAAAGGCATACAAAAAAATTATAGGTATTTTCCGCTATCCTATAAAATTTATATTTTCTGACTCAATTTCAAAAGGTTGAAGGAATTCCAAAACACCTTTTATGGCATAATAATTATTTTCAATTCTACATACTATTTTTAGCTGCTTTTAAAAACGTTCTAAGAAAGTCCAATCAGACCAATTTAATCCCTAAACTATTCCACACTTTTAAAATTTAATTACCTAAAAATATTAAAAACTATTTAAAATAACTTGTTTAGCAGACTGTACAATAGCTATCTTAGTCACACGTAGCGCGTTCTCTGTCTGGGCGTCGAACACCTCTAGAAATTTGATGAACTGTAAGCAATCTAGTAAATAAATTGTATTATTTATTTAATGCATTGTTCGCCAATTCATTTATCAATATTCAATTATTGAGTGATATTATCTGAGCAATCTAGTAATGTATTTCTTTTAGTTTGATCACTAAAGCTTCAGAGATAGAGTACCTAACACTTTGATACTTGACAGAAAGTACTTCGCGCGATATCCCCATCCCTTAGTAGTTACAATCTTTGCCCACTATCTTTTGTCTGAAGTTCTTATAATGGAACACGATGTTATTATTTTTTACTAGGAGATGAATTTTGTTTTCATAAGTATATAATCTAAAAAAATGGCAGTTTGAAATCAAAATACCGTCAAGATATATCTTTGATATAGTACCTTAATTGTCTGATTTAGTTCCCAGTGATTTTATTTTGGCAAACTCGTATATTAAATAAAATTAGTAGAATTACGATATTTAGTCATTTCCGTCGTAGCGACAATCAAATCTATTTTTAAACCGAGTCGAGAGTAAGGCATAATTTTTTTTAATAAGCAGTGACATAGTTTATAAAGAATTTGTCTCAGCCGTCCATAAAAATGAATTCAGTTTTTCACTCAAGAACATGATATAATTATATTGTTTTTTATTAATAGCATTCCGGTTATTAGTATTTTTATCTTATTTCTATCTGCCTACGTTTATAAATATTTGCATGGTTCTTATTAAATGGATTTTTTTGATACATTTTTGTTTTTCTTTTTGGCCATGCTACAAAGTAAATGCATTTTAAATTATTTTGTATTTTATTAATATTATAATAACAGTAAAATATTCTAGAAAATTTTAATGACACATATTTCTACAGTAAAAACATTAATAGCTCATTTAAAGTGATTTTAATTCATCATTGTATGGTTTATAAATTTAAATTTTCTCCATTAATTTTTGAAATTTAAAATTAACTATAAAAATATAATTTTTTCAGTCAAGAAGTCAATGAAGAACATTTTGATCATTTGATAACTTAAGTATCAGTTTAAAATGATGTAACCCTATTAATATACCAGTAGTGTCGTGTTGTATTGTCGATTTAGTTTATTTCACATTTTAAATTTAATCAAGCCACTACTATTTCTATGCAAGCCTCTAATATACTTTCATTGTCACTGGAACACAAATTACTCCTCAGTCATCACTAATAATATAGCGTATTTTACTCTTAGAGATTACCGTACCTACATAAGTTAGATTAGATTTAGATAAGATTAGATTGGGAGTTGGACATTGTTTGTCCTTGTCCACCGCGACCTTTTTAAATCTATTGTGAGACTCCGTTTGTTTTAGAGTATGTCTTCTAGCTTAGTCTTTTTTATTAGACTTAGTAGCTTTGACAGTGACATGTAGTTGCATGCGTTTGGCTTTTCTTCGCTCAATGTTAGAAACCTCATTCCAGCCAGGCCTTTACATTGGCACAGAACGTGGAATAATGTTTCCTCTTCTTCTTCACAGAACCTGCACAAAGTTTCTTCTTCTGCTGGATTCATGACACTCATGTGCCTGTTGAGGCGACAGTGTCCATTAAGAAGGCCTACTGTTATCCTAACGATTTGACGCTTTTGATCCAGTAGGTTTTTCGTGAACTTGGCCGATGGTTCCTTGATGAACTGTTTGGCCTGTCTGTCTTGGATAGTTGTTCCACCATTTCTGAGACTCTTTTTGCATCCATTGTTTAATGGATGCCTTGCACAATGCCTTAGAAACTTCACAGAAGGGTTCTGGGCCTGTCATGGCCTTATCTGAGCCTTCTCGGGCTAATTCGTCGGCCTTTTCATTACCCTTATATCCCTCAAGGCCTGGCACCCAGGCTAGGGTCACCTTGTTTTGACTACCTAGCTTTGCCAGGTCTTCTAGACAGTCTTTCACCAGTCGTGATTTGATGGTGAGAGAATTGCATTTAGAGCTGCTTGGCTTGCAAAGTATATGTCAATAGTTTTGCCTGATACTTGCTGATTTCATATTTCTCTTGCACAGTGTTGTATGGCTATTAGGTCAGTCTGGAACACTGTTGCATATTTTCCTAAACTCAGCGAAATCGTTGTTTTCGACTTGGGTCCATAGATTCCAGCACCGGCTCCTTCCTTGGTTGTTGAACCGTCTGTGTACCAGACGAGTTCAGCCTGTACGGGAGGTCTCTGTGTCTAGGATTCTCGGGCTGGTATTTGAATTTGAAAACTTCTTTCAAATTTGTATGTGGTTATGGCTCTATCAGTAGGCATATCTAGAATATTATCCCTTTTTACTTGCTGATATAGCCTTGTGTGGTCGGCGCTATGTAGTCGGCTTATTGGGTTTTGTCCCTGCATTAGTCTGTGAATAGCTGACCTGGTTTCTCCTTGTATGAAGATGTGCAGTGGCGTGAAATTTAATAATACTTCCATAGCTGCAGTCGGCGTAGTGCGCATGGCCCCAGTAGCACTTAGGCAGGCAAGCCGCTGAATGCCAGTGAGTTGGCCTATTGCACTTGCCTGCGCAGTTTTGGTTACTTACGCCACTGCCCCATAGGTTACCATGGGTCTTATTACCCTTGTGTATTACCATATGGTCATTTTGGGGTTTAGACTCCAGTTTTTCCCACATATTCTTCTACAGTTACGAGAGATTTGTATGTGAGTTTTTTGAGATGTTGATTCCACGTCAGCCTTTGGTTAAATATGACTTCGAGGTATTTGGCCTCTGTGACGAATGGGATAAGTATGTTCTTTAGTAGTAGTGGTCTTAGTCCTGTAAGTACCCGGTTTTTTTTGTGAATGGTACAACTGTTGTTTTGTGTGCGTTAATGGACAATTGTTCCTTTTTGCACCAGTTGTTCACTATGTTTAGAGCTTTTTGAGATCGCTCTGAGACTGTGCCTGCAAATCGCCCCCTGACGATAATTGCTAGGCCGTCTGCGTATCCTAGGCACTGGTAGCCTTCTTTGGACAATGTTTTGAGTAAGTCATCCACAAGAACTGACCACAGCATTGGAGATAATATTGCTCCTTGTAGGCAGCCCCGTGTAACTTTTGCCTATATGGTTGCCTTTCCTAGAGTGGATAAAATAATTTTATTCTCTAGACAGGCAATGATCCATTGGTATATTGTAACTGGGACGTTTCTCTCTTCTAGAGCCTTGGTTATTGACCTGGTTGAGGCATTGTTGAAAGCTCCTTCGATATCTAATAAAGTGGATAATGCGATGTCTTTGTCATCTATTGGCTTTGAAAGTAGCCTATTTAGATCGTCCAGCCCTAGGTCAGTTGACTTTCCTGGCTGGTAAAAACATAAGTTAGTAGAGGGGGTAACGTTTACGTTGGCGCTGTATAGTATATTACATTAGAAGTGCGGGAAGTGAAACAATGGAAAATATTGTTACAAGACTTAAGCCAAGTATAAAAAATAACATTCGCAGAAATGTACCTACAGTATTTTACTTAGACTATAAGTTAATTTCAAATATAAAACCTGGAAATTGGGTTACGGAGGATGAGTATAGATGTGGCTGGTCTAGGTTCGTTTTTATTTGCCTCATTATTCTTGAATAATTTTGAAATTCTTTTACGGATGGCGTTTTGTTAAAGTTAAAAACATTGCGCTATCATGTACAAACACTAAAGGGGAGGTAGAGGGTTTAAAACGTATTTCTAATATTTCGAAAACAATAAAAACCAGTGTATATGCTTAAACACATATTTTAATGGGTATAATTATTTAAAATTTTACATTTAATTTTAATTTTATTTTTAGCTATTTTAGGGACTGGTAGAGGGCTGAAAATATAATTTTAAAATTGTGAAACAAATTACAATTTTATAACGAAATGCAGCTTTTAAATGCTATAGAAAATTTTTACTTTCATTTTTTCGGGCCATCCTAATGTATACAATGAGAAGAACATGAGGCGAAAAGTGTTGAACTTTAGACATCCCGAATAACGAATAGTTTAGCGTTTGGGCGGTTAATTTTAGTTATACAAAAACTAATTCAGATATCTCACCCAATTTTAAACGTCACGTGTAATAGTTTGGATATTATAAAATACAATTCTATTTGGATTTTCGCCAAGTTTTCACAGACGCCGGCCTTTCGAGTAGGATAATTTGTTTGTGCATCTGTCTATCTTTTAAAAATATTTTCGGCCTCTAAGTTAAAAATATAATACCGGTAGCTTTTTGCATCTGCAGCCATTAATACACGGTTGTGTAATAGATTCAAACTCCTAAAGCAATATTATTGTGGATGATTTTTTACTATTTTGTCTTTTCTCATTTAAGCAGCGTTAGACTCTTTAATTCTGGTTATTTGGATTGGATATAATTGGGTATTTATTTTTACGTGAATCGCTCATTAGAAACCTGGATATTATCAGGATGTTATTTTTCTTTAGTCTTATAAAGAAGGACTGGTATAATCGAGTGTTGTTAGATCGGAAATGTATGCTATATCCATGCATTCAGAATTACTTGATTTCTTAAAAAGGCAGAGCCCTGAACCATTACTGTCAGAGAAAATCACGATTTGCTGGTTGGAGTATCATCTCATAAGATGTTCCTGTGAGGTATATTTTCAAATCATGGTATGTTTCTGCAAAACGTAATATAGTAATAGTTTTGTCCTTGGACGCTTCAGTACCTTTTTTTGTTCTGGACCCATTTTTTCGTCTGCACGAATGCAATACTGAGGCCCCTTAGGAAGGGCCTCAGTAATAGTAGTGACCTATTCGTCTGTCAGTGAAATAAAAATGTCACTTTCTCTGACACAAAGCATAGACGACAAATGACATTTGAGTTAATGACACTTGCTACATATGTCGTAAAAGTATATGCTCCAGTTTGGTTCAAAATTAAAAGCAATTATTCGTGCAGTGATCGTGCAAAAAAATCTGTTTTATTTAATAAAGGTTTTAAGATATTTGGATGAATCTATAAGGTAATAAATTGATGCTACTATCCAAATAAATGCTCATTTTGGCCAACCAGAAAACATCCTTCTCGGCTTGGTTAAAGATTGACGACCTCATATAAGAGAACTTGCCTTCCCTTGAATATTAAGAGGTAAAGGGGTCTATTCTGTAACAATTCCTTTATATTTAACGGCCTTTAAAAATATTGGCGGCCTATAAAAATATGTACGTATTCGTTAATTTAATTCTGTCATTATTTAAACAGATTTCTTTAAGATAGTCGTCTAATGTATTTTAAAGATCTGTTTAAATAATGACAGAAGTAAAAAAGAAAATATTTTTAAAGGCCATTAAATATAAAGGAATTGTTACAGAATAGACCCCAAAGAGTATGAAAAGAAATATGACAATAAAACCAGGATCTTCAAAAAACCTAGAATTAATTTTGAAGTTATTGACGGGCAAAATACTAAAGACATTAACCCTCCCGCATTATTCAAGTATTCAGATGATGAGCTCATGAATTTTATTGCCACACTCAAATAGTTGAATGACACATAAAGCTTGTAACCGACGCTTCATCTTCTATGTGTGGAGAGTCTAGAAGAGATGGATATATTCGTTCTAAGATAAAATTAAAAAAAAAACACCCAAATTTAAAACAAAAAACAATTTAATTTATAAACACTGCCCTACATTTGTTGGAAGGTTAGGTGGAGTTCGTCTCCTCTACGTGGTGAGCTCTGGGTTAATTTTTGTAATATTAGGTCAGAAAGTGTAACAAATTTATTTTAATAAAATAGGTTTGTATTCATTTTATAACCAAAAAAACATGATTTTCACTTGGTCGCGTGACCTCTAAACTTTTTTAGAAGCAGAAAACCAAAAATGGTTGTCATCTATACACTAATATAACACTTTTGCAAGCTAATCTACATTTAAATTAAAATAATTGATATTATTTGGACAATTTAATATTATGTAACAAAAACGCGAATATTTAAAAATCTTATTGCCCTATGGACCCTCTAAATATTATTTTATTTCAATATATTTGTTTTCTACATAATAAAACACACCTTTTCCACACTAATACTATTTTACATTAAAAGAAAAAATTGGATTTTTTCACTCCACCCTATTGTGCATACTTTCCTCTCATTTCAGTTTCGTCAAATCATTAGTCCGAGTCAACATGGTTCTATTGCTCTAACTAATCTAATCTATATAACTCAGGGCCGGTACTTTCTGCCTCTGATTAAAAACTTTCACAAACAAAGTTAAGGGTCAAAGGGGTTTTGATCCCCTTTGAAAACTCATAATACAGCTACTGCGTATTTATTGTATACTAGTATCCCATATAAATTTTTATACATTAATGTTAAACCGTTTTAAAGTAATGCTAACAAATTATTTAAATTTTTAACTTAAACACCCTGTAACGTTTTTGTTTGCACTTTTGTACATAGGTAAGTGAAGTTTAATCTCCTTATTTTTGACTCCAGAATATGTGGTATAATTTATGACCAAACTTTTCGCGGCACTCTGTATAGAATAAGCGTTTCTCTATTCTAGTTAACATTTGAAATATACCTTTCCTTATCCTGTACATAGGGATAACCCTGTCTGATATTTTATTAAATAAGTCAATAAATAAATAAAACTAGAATGAAGATATATGCTTGGCATTATATATTATACTCTTTATACCTTAAACCCCTCATTTTCAATCATATTTTGTTCAGAATCAATAGGCTTCATCCCCTTAACTTGTTTTTTCTGAAGATTTTAATTTGATATCGTTTTTTGCTTGATTTTTACTAAAAATTACTGAGACCCTTCCTATGGGGCCTCAGTATTGCATTCGTGCAGACGAAAAATTTTCTTACCCCCATTTTTTAAAACTTTTTTTCATGTTTCCGATCATTCTAAGTACGAAAATGCAAAAAAAAAATTTCGTCTGGTCGTCTGTGTGTATGTATGCCGGCACAATAACTCTAGAACTAAAGTTCTGATTGACTTACGGTTTTGATTTTCTTGAATAATTACTTCTAACTTAGAACCCTATTGATTTTCAGAATTACTTTAATATAAATTTTCTTAAAATCCGCCTATGCAATTCTTGTGTGACAATTTTAGGAATTCCAATTATTTCTAACGTCAACATTCCTAACATTCTCAACATTCCATAAATTGCAAACATTCTCTAACGACCTGTCAAACAACATCTGTTGATAGTAAAGGTAAAATTTCTAAGGCGGGTTGCGACCTTCATACTTGCAACCATAGCCATTTTGAAGGCTATTTTTATTCGAAATTAGTCGCCAATCCTGCCAATTTATGAAAAATATATAAGCAGTTTCTTAAAAATGTCTTTTTTATGGTGGTGCTAACTTAAGCGTACTATTTCGCTCCTAGCCACAAAAACATTTTCATCAAATTTACTGGCTCTCTGTCGGAACCCCATAGAATAATTAACCGGCTATTTTATTTGGCAAAAAGCAGAATAATGCTTGGCTGTGCCTGTCAAGTATCAAGATGTCAACTGTGATGTGTGAATGGCTCTTAAATGTCAAATTATTTAAAAATGTTTGTATGCTTCTTTTGATATTTATTGCAAATAATTTGTAGTGTATCTCAATTCAGGCTTTCCATAAATAAAGGTACAGCAAGACAAATAATATAATTTTCTTATACAAAGCACTTTTTTATTATATAAAAAGAGAGTTAGGATTTAACGCTGGTTTTTGTAGATAATTTTAATTATACAGTTTTGGATTACATATTCAACCAGCGAATTGTAAATAATAATTAGTAAACTTCTAGTCATAAATTTCCTCAGTTCATAAAATTTAAAAATGAATCTTCTTACCTTGGGATTTTAATAACGTAATGTGATCAATCCATTTCAAATTTTGATCAATTATGATACCGAGGTATTTTGTTGTGTTTTTCATTTTAATTATAAAGTTGTCATTTATTTGTATGTTGAAAGAAGGCCTTTGTAAATTACATTGCTCTCTATGGATCTACTTTTACACAAGATATAAGTAGCTATAACCTATCGTCGCAAAACTATTAATAATTTAAACATAGTAAGTAGTAAACCGAGGTAAAACGAGGGATAAAATAATAATAAATTAAGGGAAATACTTAAAAAGGGCAGGTTTAAAGAGTATTATCACAAGAAAGTATATCCGTTCTGTTTATTTATCAAGTATTGTTTGAGGTTACTTTTGAATACATTTATTGTTGTTTTTTTTTTAATTTCTGTAGGCAGTCTATTAAATTTTTTAAACCTTTAATAAAAATTGTATTTTGGGAACTTTTAGTGATGGCTTGCCTTACATGAAAGTCAGATTGGCTTCTTGTATTATAGTTGGGATATTGTGAATTATATTAAATGTTTTCTAATAGATCTGATGCGATGGATTTGTGTCATTTTTATTTTATAAATAAATATCAGTCATGTACTGAACATAATTCTGAACTGGAAGCCAATTTATTTCTTTTAACATAGTTGCAATACTCATCCTTCTGTCCTTTATTAATAGAATATAAATAGGCGAAGTAATTAGCTCAAATATTTTACATGAGCAGGCCTAAGAGGTAAAGGAGCCAATTATTGGATAAATTGCTCGAACAAGTTTTTAAACCCTAATCAAAAGGCGATACAGAATGATTTTAAAAGTCAAGGCTTGTGAAAATCATCACATGCCAATCCTTCACAAAACAAAAAATTCAACGTCCTAATACTACTATCAGCTTTCGGTCTTTCGTTCTAACTTAAATCATTTCTCGTTTTTGTTACGTTACGAGTTCACCCTTGTGGGCCTCAGTCTCGATGAGGTGGGAACCACCATTTTAGCGTCTCTCGAATTTCATGTTGATATCGCTTTTTATTTTTGATTTATGATTTATTTTTAATTTCAACCGACCTAAAACCCCCAATTTTTATCAGAGTTTTTTCCAAAATCAAAAGACTTCTTCCCTTCATAGAGCTTGATTTTTCTGAAATTTTCAAGGTGATGTCATTTTTCGTTTTTGATTTATAGCGTGAACAAAAAACATGACATCGGAAGGACGGACAAAGTAAACTTATAATAAATACTGTGTGAAGAATATTATAAAAATAATTCCCATGTACCAGTTTTCTATGCAATAAATAATTTAAAACATTTTGTAAATTCAAGAAATTTTTTAATAAAAACAAAAACATTCATAAAAACAAAAAGTAAATAATATAAACCGCGTTTTATTACAACATAAACCTGAAAAGTATCAAAACAGAAAAACAAAAAACTACACGTTACGTCAAATAAAAATTCCATCGCCAACTGTTTAATAAACATTCAATTTAACGTAACGCAACTGTTGCCAAAAATCTAACGCAAGATTCTGCGCGTCCCGAGCCGAGGCGCGACGCTTCTGGCCGTCTCGACGCGGCTAAAGTTTCTAAAAATTTTAAACGCGACTCGACCTCCCGAAACACTGGATGGCTGGATAGTGAAAATTGGGGTAAACACAGCCTGGCACCGATTTTACCACCCTCTCGAGGAAAAATATTTCAAACATACGATTTTATAGTTATTCTGCGATTTTCGTAAAGAAGCGTTCAGTAGTTTGATACTTTCTGAGTTCTCTTCAGGTCCACGTGGATGTATTATTAGTTTTATTAATCCATTGTGGAAGAAAAACCGTTTTTTGGAATATATTTTTGAGGAAAAAAGGAGCCGCTGTCTGGGACATAGGATTTTAATTTTACCAAGAAAAATTTTAAGGGCGATCTTTCTTTGGAAAATAATTTGGAGAGAAGAAAGTTTTAGTGGCGAAAAATAGTGGAAAGTGAGATTTTCTGCTGAAATATTAAAAAAAAAGTGCGATTAAAGAAGCCGATAGCCAAAAAAATTAAGGTGATGCGTCTTAAAAATAAAATAGTTTTGTGGTTTTTAAAATTATGTGTAAATAATTGTGATTAATAGTGCCTACGTTTTTTATTTTTTCCCAATAACTACTGTATTTTTGAAGAAAAAATTCGAATTTCTCAAATGTTATCAATTTTCCTTCTATTTACTGTATTTTTAACCGACTTCAAAAAAGGAGGAGGTTCTCAATTCGTCGCAATATTTTTTTTTGTGTGTTCAGCGATAATTCTTTAACACGGTGTCCGATTTCAATGATTCTTTTTTTGTTAGAAAGGGGGTACTTCAGGGGTGGTCTCATATAAATTTGGTTAAAATCTAATAATTAGGTTTATGAGAAAATCCTTAAACTCTTCATTTTTTATGTATGTTTAGCGATAATGCTTTAACACGGTGTCCGATTTCAATGATTATTTTTTTGTTAGTAAGGGGGTACCTCAGGGGTGGTCCCATATAAATTTGGTTAAGATGTGGTGATGGCATCTGCACGTTTTTGAAGTCGGTTTTTTTAAATTTTTAATTTCTAATACTTGTTAATATAATTCCCAAAACAAGGGATGGTCATATTATATGACTCACCACGATTAGTTACAGGGGTGTTTTAGATTTCAATTTAGATACGATATTTGGAAAATATATAGTACAGGGTTATTCATTATAAATTACCCATCCTTTATCGTTATTATCGCATATGCAAAAAATGTAAATGTAAAATATTTTTAGAATATCATAAAAACACAGTGACGATTACAACAAAAAAAAAACTAAATGGAATACACTGTATATTATAAACATTTTACTATCCTCGTACTCCTGACAACCGGTAAGACAGGAAATTTTTTAATACCATCAATGTTTGTATATCTCTATTCCTGTTTGTCATAAAATACTTCTTTTTACAACCTGTTTTTTATATAGGTATTAAACATTTTGACGATGTCCGGATTATAGCTTAACAGCCGAAAACGCTAGACGAATAATTAATAAAAAAATTACCCACTTTAAAATACCTCTTTTCGTTTCTTTTCTTTCAAAAGATAATTCCAAAACTTCAATAGGCAATGTACAGGGTCAATTCTAAGTGATTACTTTTTTTAATTGTGCATAGAAATCATTAAAATAGATAACTTTTTTAAATAATGTTTTCCAAAAAACTCAAAAATAAGAAACAATAAATTATTCCAAAATATATCCAATACGGTCCTGTTTTACTTAAATAATATGTATAACTTTCGTCATTCGTCATTCATGCCATTGTAAGAACCATTCACAAAACTGAACTCTGTTTGGAAATTCTTCAATTTGTAGAGCTTGAACACGAATACATTGAACGTGAAAGGGATACAATTGATTTTTCCGCAATGTTGTCCACACTTTTATTTGATTTACTTCCACCTGCACTCAATTTACCATACTGAATAATTTAAATTCACTAGGTTCTTCAGATAAACACCCTACTGAAATCACACTCGACTGAATTACAATAACCGGTATACAATGAATCGATATTAATAATTAATTAATTATTTAATTCTGTATATTTCTTATTTTTGAGTTTTTTGAAAAAGTATTTTAAAAAATATCAATTTAAAAATTCACCCTGTATAGGGTACCCCATTAAGTTTTTAAGTTGTCACTCTATGTATGCAAAATAATAACGATGATAAAGGGTGAGTAATTTATATTGAATAACTCCATACAAGCCAATTGGCTATGCAAAACAAAGAAATTCACCGTCTTAAAAATTATATTGAAGCATCGGGTCGATGGTGTAGCGGTCTATCGCGCTTATATTCATTTATAGGCGAGTTTATGAGTCCGACACTGCTGGGCTTCGAATCCCAGACCAGACCATGTGGATTTTTAATTAAATTGCATGGTTCGGTTTAGGATTTGATGTGTGCCGTATTAATGGAAATTCAATTTCTGTTGATATGACATGCAGATTATAAAATCGCCATACATTATCGTCTCGATGATGGTGGGTGAGGTTTTCCGGGTTTTCCTCACCTGTAAGTCAAATGGCACCATCAATCATCCTTAAGTCGCCCCGGAGCGCCACGGCAAATAATAATAATAGCCGTCCCTTCCCCTACACAAGTCGTTCAGTCGACTTCAGGGGTTGAAATTCACTCGTAAGGGGGTGAATTAGGGAGAGTATTATTATTATTATTATTATTATTAGTATTATTACAGAATGTTTTTTTTAATATTACTCTTTATAAGTATCCAAATGATGTTTTCCATATATTTCCTTGAATTTTCATAGCCACAAATTATTCATGTCTTCTATTCTTTTTTTTTAATATTCTACAATAATTTCTTGAGGTTGTTGATCCAATATCTGTTAAAATTTGTTCCCCGTTTAATATACAGGGTGTTTCTGATCTAGAGAAACTAATCTTATACAGAAGATTTCTACTGTCGTATTGGATAATAAAAATATCCGATAATAAAACGTTTTCAATATACAGTATGTTAAAAATTTCAAGTTAATTAGTATGTAAAACTTTGAGGAAAGTCAGTAAATTGTTAAACAATCATTTCGGACTCAAAGTAGAATCAACTGCGTTCAAAGTGATTTCATACCATTGTCTCGTTCAATAAATTCTTAACCACTGGAATATTTATATAAAAAAAACATTTAATAGCTTCTTCCATTAATTTTACTTAAAAACTGTATAACCTTTTAGTCTTAGATACGAAGTAAGGTCATCCTTTACCCATCTGCTTAATGGATGAAATAGTAGTTTATCTAACAAGTGCGGAAAGTGATACTTTTCCGCTCGCGATTGCAGATGGCCGAACGACGCGTTATTAGTTTATCAATTTGGTTGCAATTGTTTTTGTTTTGCCTTTGTAAGTTATTTGATTAATATGATGAATACGTGTGATAATTCACTCTGCATTGGGTATATTATAATATTCCACTTAAAAATTGAAATATTAGTCTAAGACCAATGCTATACGCTCAATATTTAACGCGATATATGGATCGTGATATCGACGGTGTTGAGTGATATATTGATGAATGGCGATGCGAATGTCAGAATTTTTAAAAATCTTGAAAACAGGCGTTTAATATTACGATCCATTAATGGCGATAAATATTTAGGGCAGACAACGCATTTATCGCCCGTCCCGGATAATATTCAGATCAACATTATGAACTAACTCAATTAGAACAACAAAGCTTATTAAACTAGAGAGCGTTTCTACTATCTTTAATTGAATTATATTGAGCTATTAGAGACAAATTATATTTAAACCTGTACTGGTTTTAATGTCCTCTAAAATGAAATCCTAAAAAAATCCAGGACAAATAATATTTTACTTTTAGATTTTTATAAAATATTTACATTTTGTTTCACACTGTTTACCCACGCATTTAAATCGTTTTAAATATAATCCAGCGCAAGTTTTTATTGCTAATAAATAAAATTATTCATGCAGTTAAATTTGCGATTTTGATTTGATCTATAAAATATACACTAAAAATGGAATTGAATATGATATAAAGAATTGTTTACGTAGATACTATAGAAAAATGTTAAATGGAAAAGTTGTGGTTATTGATTTTCAAACGTTATTTAAGCTGTTAATTGAAATTCCGATACAAGGGTTTATTGAAAAGTTGAAGGATATCAGAACTGTTTTTTCTTTTATTGGTTCGGTAGGTACTTCTTTATAAAATATGACAATTTTTGTTATGTGATAGATGAAATGTGCAACCATCATTATACTCATGATTCAAAAGTACATTCTATAAATTTTTAAAAATTGTTATGTCTCTTGTGATTATTGCATGAATTTTCATAAAAATATGGATTTGTGTTGTGTTAGCTAATTCTCCCTAGGTTTTCAGGGGTTAAAGATCCATTTCCCGCTAAGGAGTCTAGTCATTTGTCTAAGTTCGACCATGTTTATTCATTTGTTGTTTCGCTTGTCTTTGCCAAGACTTTACTCCAGAAGACAGTCTTTTAAGTCTTATATTGTTTCATCATACAACAAACACAGGTTAAAACTCTTTCCAGACATTCTCCTCATTTAGGTTTTCTATGAATTATCAGTCACAAATTCACAAAGGTAACAAGTCTGTAGAAGTGATAGATTTAGTTTATAAATATGGGTTTTAAAAGATTTGGTTACTGGATGGTCTGCAAAAACTTCCAAATTATTTTCCACAGTCTAAATACTTCATGTTTGAAAGGAGGGTCGTATTGAACTGTTTAAGATGTTCTAAGATGAGTATAGTTTACAAACCAATATCTGTAAAGCAGATATATTTATACATTTTGGCCGCAACAAAATGGAATTATCTAACGATTATTTGACGAATTTTTATAGTAAAATTTTGCCAAATATATTTTTCTTCCTATTATATTGCTCTACAAATAAAAATAAAATTATTATAATAAATAGCTATAATTTTACAATAAACATAATAATTATGTTTTCGGTTTGCTGATTTTTTTTTTAAATTAAAGAAAGGTCTTTTGTTAGGTTATACAGGGTGGGCCACCGGTAACGCCTCAGTCCGTAGAGCCAAAACTATTTAATTTTTTTAGTCTGTTTTCACAGTAAGATATTTTATATAATTCATGAAATACTTTAATTTTAACTGGTTACTGGTTAATAGGAAATAGACTGTTTGTTAAATGGTAATTGAAATTTTACCAGCTATAATTTATTATCGGCTGAAAAAGTTTTTGACAATACCTAATGGACTTTTACATACTGTTATGAGAATACCTAAGCCGTCCCTGTAGATCGCGACCTTGAGGCATGCCACTCGACTTATGGTCGAAACACCGCTGACGTATAGAGACAAACGTATCGCTTCTCGAATCTACCAGAAAACGCAATACGTGGCCGTTGAATCATAGAGATGGAATTTTCGGATGACATTCGAGAGCGTCTAGAAACTACGAGTACAAAGTGGGCTTTGTATAAATAGCGCGAGTTCATCGACGGACGGGCAGTTTTAAATAAAAGTATTGGACTAAAAAGATAAATTGTAATAAATAAATCAGAATTCCTTGTCCAACCTCTTCATCGTGGTTCCAAGGTTCCATGATGGCAGGTGTTCCTTCTTCCATAGTTTCTTGTAGCCGTGCTACCATAACGGTTTCACTTCTGCCAGGTACCACCGTATCCTTCTTTACAGTAACTGGCACGGTACTGTCCCCATATGGATGTAGGAATATCTATTGGGCACTAACTTTGATCACTCTGTTCTTAAAGTCCAACTGGAAACCATGTAATTTCATTAAATCCATTTCATGAATAACATCTTCAATATCAGCAACAATAACAATATGAGTGAAATTTTCTGTACCAATTCCCAATTGAACTTGGATTTCCCCATGGATGTTGACACTTTCACCTGTGGCAGTCCGCAGTCGCAATCTTGTTGGTAGAAGTTTCTTATGGTTATTTATGGTTGTTGGTCGTATAATGGTCCTAGTTGCTCCAGTGTCCACCAACAGTGTAAACTTTTTACCATTTATTTCGCCGTCTACATATACACTATCATCAGGACATTTCAAAGAGGCTATCAGTATGAGAGGATCTTTGGAACGGTTTCTAGTTTTCCTGCGGCGTGTTGTCTTCAGTTATTGAGACCCTAGGGTGTTTGCACGAACTGCGTACATGTCCCAGTTCACCGCAATTCTAAATCCGGTGATAAAAGCTGTCTTTTCTTTGTCTACTGGGTCCATTTCCACCTGCCAGTATCCAGACTTCAAGTCTAAGGTAGAGACTAATTTACTTCCGAAAAATGTGTCCAAGGTATCGTCGATATGAGGCAGAGGATAACTTTGTTTCTTGGTAACATTGTTCAACTGACGGTAATCCACACAGAATCTCGTAGTTCCATCCTTTTTCTGGTAGATTCGAGAAGAGGTACGTTTGTGTTTATACGTCAGTGGTGTTTCTACCATAAGTCGAGTGGCAGGCTTCAAGGTCGCGCTCTACAGGGACGGCTTAGGCATTCCCATGACAATACAATAAAAAACTTCACATAAGTGTTATTTTGTCATATTTTATTTAATTAGAAATGTTTCTCTAAGTAAGCTCCAATAATATTTATAAAGGTCTAAAGGTGATTTTCAAAGGTCTAACTTTTAACCTTTTACTGCACAAAATTGGTTTTCAATCGTTTCTTTTGCGTTCATTGAAATCAATACAGTTTTCATATAAAATTGGTTATAGCGTAGAAAATACCAGGTATAATCTCATACTATTTGATATTGTTGGAAGGGGACAAGCCAGGGCAATATAAAATTTAAAATTTTAAAAACCTTACTTTGCTATGTGTCACTTTCTTGGAGAACCCTGTAGGTTATTAAAAATATTTTTAAATTTTTGCCTTTTAAAAAATCAAATAGTTTTGGCTTTACAGAGCGAGGCGTTACCGGTGACCTACCCTGTGCATATATGAATAAGAAAATATAGAATCATCTCCCTCCATTGCGATCGAGATATCTTTGTTCCTCTCATTTACTCGATCTTATTTTTTTTTTATTGGAAACATAACTATTAATAAGTTTTTCTTTTTAAATTAAATTATCTCTTTTAAAACCCCAGACGTTTTTTAACGAGTTAAATTTTAGAATATATAGGGTGTTCTAATAAAGTAGGCCACTCCGTTAACCGTAGAATCCTCAGATCAGTGTTAGAAACCTCTATTATTATTTTTTTGATTGGGGCCATCATGTTCAATATAACACAAGGGTGACTTGCAACTAGCGCCCTCTAAAAAAAACCCCGGTGTACCAATTTTAGGCCATCTACTTAATAAAACGACGAAAATATAATGAAAAATGTATTTTTTAAAATTAACTTTGTCACCCTGTATATTGAACATGATGGCGCCAATCGAAAAAAATAACAATATAGGTTTCTTACACTGACCTAAGGAATTTATGGTTAACGGATTGCCATACTTTTTAGGACACCCTGTATATTTAAAATAATCTTTTTCAATAAAATAACCTCAAATATTTGGCATACAAAAGTAAATAAAGGTTAATAGATGAGATCATCCAAAAAAAAAACTATAAAGTAGGTGAAAACATATTCATAATTTATTGCCACGACCTCAAATTCTAGTCTCTAGTTATGATACGTTGCTGTCAATTTATTGTATAGACACCTCTTGGCCAGTGTCTCTGTTCCAATTTAACAATACACTGTATACACATTTAACTCCTGTTTCTAAAAATACAACCCGATGTCGGTGCAGCGTTCCACATTTGCTAGAATTTCAAAGTTTTAACTCCTACATTTTGCAGCGTGTCACTTTAAATGGACACCGGATTTCTTTTTTCCTTCCGATATGTCAGGACTGCAAACTTAATATCATGTATCGTTCTTTGTATCTGTAACGTGTGGAGGGTGGGTTGTCCCTTGTTGATCATTCAAAAACCTGAGTGCGTGAAAAACGCTCATATACATATCTTTCTTTTAATAAAGCATACGTTTCTGTGGTAGATTTTCCGAGTTTCAGATGGAACTTTAGATTGACGCATTGCTCTTCTTAGGTACATAAACATTCCGGCGGAGCAAAGTCCACTTTGGAATTGAGCGTGTGACAACGCACAACTTTTAACATGATAGTAATAGAAAGAGAGAGAGAGAGGATATTATTATCGGCTCCATGACAAAACAGAGCAGGACAAAATGGCGCAGGATAAAATAACACAGACAAAATAGCGCGAAAACAAAATAGCGCAGGACAAAATAGCGCGGGACAAAAGAGCGAAGGACAAAATAGCGCAGGACAAAATAGCGCAAGGCAAAATGGCGCAAGGACAAAATAGCGTATGGAAAAAATAGCGCATGACAAAAAAACTCAAGACAAACCAGCGCAGGACAAAATGGCTCATGGATAAAATAGCGTGTAACGAACAAGATATGTTTTTTAATTAATAAAATTCATTGAAATAATGCGTACCGAACTGAACTACTCCAACAACTCCTTTGTAGAGAGAATGTTTAAAGTGTAGCTCCGTTTCTCTCAATTTTGGGATCCAACCCATTTTAACGCGAAACAATTTCGCAACGGAATCAATTTGCTACGCCAAATTTGCGAAGAGACAAATACATGAGAGACAAGTTAGCGCCTGATATAAGTGAGATCAATAATTAACGCCCAGTCATAATATAGCTTTTTCAAAAAAGAGTGAAACAAATTAACGCGTGACAAAATATACCAGTAATCTAATTAAAATAAAAAAAAAATTAAACTAATTTACCTAACCTGTGCGACCTGGAGCCATGAAAGGTTGCTGTATATAGCTCCAGGCCGCACATATTAGGTAAATTAGTTACGAGTTTTTGCTAATTTTATGTAATTTTTGTTCAAAGCAATATGCGACTGCTTCAGGCCGCACATATAGGTTAATTAGTTTAAGTTTGCTTAAATTTTAATTAGAACACTGAAATATTTTGACACGTGCTTTTATGTCCTGTGGTATTTTGTCCTGTGCTAATTTGACCTGCGCTATTTTATCCTTGAGTTGTTTTGCGCTATTTTGTCCTTGCAATATTTTGTCTTGCGCTATTTTGTCGGCGCTATTTTGTCCTGCGCCATTTTGTCGTGCACTGTTTTTTCATGGAGCCATTATTATCATGTGACATGCTCGTTGTTCCGGTTGACCATGTTGCTCTCACCGTTTGTCTCCAGAACTATCAGTCGGTTTTTTTTAGCCACACCTCGTATATTAACGAAGACCTTAACTTCAATAGGGTCTGAGAGCAAAATTTGAAAAATCTATATTTTACATAAAAAGGTTCAATATACCAACGCTAACGATGTACAAATGCTTTAAAGTGCCATCGCAAGGAAATTAATTGATAGAAGTAGAATAAACATTGCGAATGTGTATGTGCGTATGTTCTTGTCTACAAATTTTATTCTACTCAAAACATTTTTCCTAGCTTCTGGTATTTAGACTCTTTTGAAGTTAAGGTCTTCATGGTCACCTTTGCTATTTTCTTTAGTTAAGACGCTGTCCATCCACTATTTTCTTTGTCCAAACTGAATTATATTTCTATACAATTTTTTTTTCTCTGTTTTAAAATATTTCGCTGGTTGTTATTAAGTCATCGTAAACTTTATATTATCACTTATTGTATGGGTTGTATAAATATTTGCTATGTATTGATTACTAGTTAACCCAGTTTTCATATGTTTTACAGGAATCCATGTAGACCAAATAAAACTTGAGTGTTTATAATTTACTTTTACGTAAAACGAGGTCACTTTTTTTCACAAAGAAATGCACGTTTATTTGCAATGAAATATACTTTGTTAGAGTTAGAAAGCCTGAACATTTTACTAATTTTCTACATAATCCCCTTTGCGATCGATGTATTTTTGTATCGTATATAGCCTAGCGTACCTCCTCTTTCAAAGACACGTGTATACAAAAAATGCATCGATAGCAATGGGATTTATGTAGAACAATAGTATAAAGTTCTGGCTTTCCAACAATGTATAATTTATAGCAAATAAACGTATTTTCTTTATAAAAAACAAAAATTGAGATCTTATTTTACGAATAGCCCTCGCATATCACAGTCCAGTGAGTAATTTTATCTAGAATTTAATGCCAATCTCATATGTATTTTAATAGCGTCGTAAAAGACAATTATTCCTTTTAAACAATTTGCTCTTCGAATGTATTAAATATTAAATATGTAGATTAAAAGCAGCAATAGTCGAATACAACATAAGCACTAAAGCTATACATACAAAAATTAAGGGATATTCATAGGGGTATCATAATCACGAACGATGCTAGGAATTGTGACTAGAAAATTACTAACCAAAGGAAAAAAGCCACAAAAAGATACTACTTTTTTAACTGAACCATATTTGGAAAGATGGGGGTAAATAAATTCATTCGTCGTCACCATCTTGTTTTTTTGCTTTTCCTAAAATTTCACGGTTTTAATTTTATAAATTTCAGTATTTCTTCGATCAGCTCGGGGAAAGGAGGGTAATTACCCTTTTACCCTCATTTTTATCCGCGCCTGGGTAGAGTTATCGATAACCATCGCAAACCTCTGCAAAAAAAAAAACTAGAATGAAGTCTATATTATACTCTTTACAGTTTAAAAGACCCCCCTCTATTAGCTAAGGGGTAATAGAAATTCATTTTACAAAAATAAACTTTATTAATCAATAATGGTTGAACAGCTAATAATCAATGTATCAATGCCGGTCTATATTTCCCTTTCTTTCTTGTTAAAACTGCGTCTGTCCACTCATCGAAATATTAGAATATCTTGTGTCAGCGAAAGACGCACCGCATCCAAAAATACTACAGGGAGTGTCTAGCAAATATTTATGTAATAAATACTGGAAGCTAACATCCGGCCATCCTGGATGTGAACCTTGTCCTCAAGGTATATCTGATGTATGAATATCTAGAATAATAATAATAATTTATCACCATACAAATATTAATTAATGTTGACTTTAGGTAGCGAGTACTGAAAACATTTTCACTTGATAGACTTTTTACAGTACTATTTTTGAAAATATTTTTACCTGATAGACTTTTTATAGTACTATGCCTGAAAACATTTTTACCTGACAGTGTTTCAGAAACGAGATTCTACACTATGCCTGAAAACATTTTTACCTGATAATGTTTTGGAGATGATATTCTACAATACTATGCCTGAAAACTTTTTACAGTGATATGTCTGAAAACTTTTTACAGTGCTATGCCTGAAAACATTTGTACCTGTTAATATTTTTGAGATGACATTCTACAATACTATGTCTGAAAATGATTTCACCTGATAGACTCTTTACAGTACTATGTCTGAAAACATTTTCACCTGATGATAGTATTTTAGTGTGAGATTCTACAATACTATGCCTGAAAACGATTTCACCTGATAGACTCTTTACAGTACTATGTCTGAAAACATTTTCACCTGATAGTGTTTTAGAAACGAAACCTTACAGTACTATCCCTGAAAACATTTTCACCTGATAGCCTTTTTGCATTGCTATGTCTGAAAATTTTCCACCTGATAGTGTTTTAGAAATGAGTCCTCTACAGTACTATGCCTGAAAACATTTTCACCTAATAGCCTCTTTACAGTGCTATGTCTGAAAACATTTCCACCTGATAGTGTTTTAGAGATATTTATTTCCATGGAACTGCTTTTCTTGAGTTTTTCATCTTCAGAAACCTTGTTCATCGTCAGTATTTTTTTTAACTCAGTTCTACAGTACTAATTTTGTAACCACTGTATTTAATTACTTTACATTATTTTTATTTACATCTACAACATCGTCAACACCGCACTCTTATGTAACGCCAGTCTGTAGCGAAAACTGATTTGCTCTTAGTGTTGGAAGCACCTGGAACATAATATTATTTGTTATTGTTATTGAGTTCCTAGTATATAGGTTCTGTTAAGTATCTGCTTATGTGAATCACAGTAGAACTAATTTGCTTGCCTAAGGAAAAATGCATGATATATCAAATCCTCTATTCATTTTACTGATTTGTATTTTGAACGATAGAAGTCGATAATAAAAACTCACATTAACATTAGTTTTCCAATTCAAGACCTTGCATTATATGCATCGTCAACATTAAAACATTTTGCTTGTTTAGAAGTTTCACAAAAATAATCGTAAAATTATAGTGTCGGCTTTTCATTCAAGTCTTTAGAAAAGAGGTGAATATATTTACAAACAAATACTTTGACACACTATAACAAGAAATAGATAATTTACAAATACTTTTATAATTTCTGAAATTCTCAAATACAATGTTTTAGAAATAGTAAATAATTTCTACAGTATTGTTTTAAAATAAAAGTTTGTAAGTCTTTACATTAAAAAATAAACCTTTAAATTTTTCTCGCAACTTTTTGTTTGTTTCATTATGGAACATAATTATATTGTTTTATTGGTAGTACTTTTGATACTCAATTGTATTTTTTTATATTGGAATCCCATTCTTCTAAATTAGTATAAGCTTCACTTGCGACTAAGGACCAAGGCGTCTAATATTGTTTCATTAAACCTTTCAAAATCTACATTTGCTTTGGGCATACCAACAGCTGTTTGATAAAGTCGATTTCTTTTTTTTTTTACACAAAACTTCTGCAGTTTATACCTTGTACCCTTTTTCGTTTCTATGAATTGCCATATTATTCAGTTTATGAAATTGACGAGAATGTTTTACAATGGAAAATTAGAAACCTGGTTTCTTACATGATTGAGCTTTATTATATGGGCAACTGTGGCAATATTTGACATAGTTATTAATTAATTTTCACATTTTAGGAAACCAAAACCGGTTCCTTATTGGTTTAATAGTTTTATCTACTGAAAAATCACCAATTAGGTTGTGATTTGTCTTTACTACCTACTTGCCATCGGTAATTTTAAGGTACCTAGGGCAATCGAAAACTGGTAAAAGGTACTTTTCCCAACTTTTTCGTAATTATTTTTAAAATGTATTCACATAACATATTTTGCCTTTTCCTTCTTTATTCTCAATACTCCATTGATTACGTATGTCCCTGTATAAGTAATATATATAGAAAAATAACTCATTTATATACGTTTTCCCGCCAAAAATTACGATAACCGATTCGATCACCCTACAATCAGTGTTGTTCCTAGGTATTTTTGAATTATACAACTTTCAGTGTGAAAATTGTACATTTTTAGGTTCGATTCTACAACCACTAATTAATCTTTTTCTTTTTTATTAACAGACTATGGCCTACTACTTTCCGATGTTGAAAATTCTTCTTTTTTTTATTATTAATTTTCATGCATGCTATTTAACGAATCGTAGACTTTTTGAGCGAAGAAAACCTTTTATATATACAATTTTACAAAAATATCTAGCAACTTCAAATTGTACAATATTTCTGTCTTTTTTCAAAAGTGCGTACAACAGTACAACCGCATAACTGATTGGCCAACTTTTTGTACAATTGTACAAACAGGAATAACACTGCCTACAGTCCACATAGGATCGTTTAATTTAAAAATTTGGATTGCTCTTAAATCGTAGTTATTAAAAATTTCCTTTTCTTCCACTCTTTGTCCTGATTCTAAAACTGTATTTATTTTTTGGCTTTGAACTTGAATTAACCAGTCACTCTCACAATTTTTTCGTTAACCAATAAAACAGCTAGCATACAGTGAATTACTTTCTTGGATAATATTATTATTATTTAATTTTAATTATACCTACCGCAACGGCCATCCTGTATAGATTATTGATTGCGATTGTTCAAGATAAAATGTAATTTCATAGTAACACAGGTGATTTTACTTAAATCCTTGTAAGATTTAAAATAAAAATACAATCATAGCTACACAGTAAGCTATTAACAGTTACATCATCTACAGAATCAAACTAGAGATGTGCGATTCGATACGATATTTGACAGTATCGATATTCAGGGGCTCGAAACTCGATATTTTGTATCGATATCCTACGACTTAAACAAAGAGTATAGTTAACATAAGAGATCGCACTCAAATGTCAATCGATCTAAAAGTCTATGACCTTGAAAATTTAAAATATTTTACGCGGGTAAATGTATCTAATATAACATAGCTTTCTGATCATTTCTCTTGTTGGTTCAAACGTTTATTTATGAACTAATTTTGTTATAGATCTGTATTTTTTTAATACAAATTACATCATGAAGGTTTGTGCCGTGAAAAACTGCAAAAATACTAATCAATTTTCTAGATGTCATTTTTCTCATGTGACAGCAACCAACGCTCCGATTGGTGACGCCAGATTTGTCTAAAATACTCCAGACCAATAGGGAAGAGGTGCCGAGGTCATTGAGATTTGAGCCAGAATTTAACATGTGAAGTATAGGGAGTGACAGGCCTGTGACTTAAATATACTCCGTATCGATAAATGTATATGTTAAATCGTATCGAAAACAAAATAACACTTATGAATCACTAATTACGAATTTAAATTGCCATATTTGGATAAGATATTAAACATACTTAGATTGCTTGAAATATTGTATTTTTTTTTTTTAATTGTACACCTTAAAATCTATTTATACTTCCGTATATGATTTTTGCACTGCAATATTTTAAAATTAATTTACTTGTACTAAGTACATTAATATACCATTTCGATATTTTGAATATCGATACTGGTGCTTACGATATTAAATTGTACAGTTACATTAAACTTCGATCTAAATCGATACGCAGTATCGATACTTTTCTATGTATCGAACATCTCTAAATCAAACATATTTCGTTTATTTGCTGTGTTGATACTATTGATGCCTAAAAAATGTAATGTTTCGTCTACACGGCAATATTTTTTATTTTATTTTCCGTAAAATTACGATCTAAAATAAATTCTGATAAAAACTCTTTATTTTTACTATTATGTTTACCACGCACTATTTCGTTTATAATTAAATCTTTATAGGTACTATTTTTCAGCGCCTACCTTTTAATTTATTTAAAGCTTGTAATTTTGTTTTCCACTTGTCCAAATTTGTAACAAAACATGTTCATCGATAATATTCTTAGATATTTTCATTTTTACAGTCAAAATCTAGTATTACTATGCGTGACAATTACTTTTTCCCTAAAGGCTCACTTACCCCAATTTCCATTAGTTTTTTTTTATCTAATAACCTTACTCTTTCAAATTTCGTCAGGATTATCTTGGTTTTTTTTTAACCTCTTGATTTTCTAGATTTTCGTCTGTGGCCTCTACAATTTTCTTTGGATTCTGTAGAGCTAGTTGACGTTGAACTAGATGACGTAGAGCGGCGCTACGGAAACTAGAAGAAGTAGAGCTACTGCCTGAATTACTTGAAATACGATGTTTTCTTTTAATTTTCGGAATTTTGACAAAAATTTTAACACAACTTTAATTCACAACAGAAACTATTCGAACACCATAACACTACGCAACAAAAGATTCTTTATCCCAACTTCTGATATTAGCTAAGGGGTAATAGAAATTCATTTTACAAAAATAAACTTTATTAATCAATAATGGTTGAACAGCTAATAATCAATGTATCAATGCCGGTCTATATTTCCCTTTCTTTCTTGTTAAAACTGCGTCTGTCCACTCATCGAAATATTAGAATATCTTGTGTCAGCGAAAGACGCACCGCATCCAAAAATACTACAGGGAGTGTCTAGCAAATATTTATGTAATAAATACTGGAAGCTAACACCTCTTAATCTCCATTTTAACTCAGATCAGAATCAATAGCCTTCATCCCTTATAAATCTTGATTTTTCCTGAGGATTTCAATTTGATATCTTTTTTGTTTCTGAATTGGGATTTTTTCAATATTTTAACCCTCTTCTTATCCTCTTATTTTTATTCACTTTTTTTTTTCAGAATCAATATGCTTCATTCCCTTATATGTTGATTGTTGATATTACTTTTGGTTTTTGATTTCTATTTTTTTTATTTCAACCCCCCCCCCCCCCCCCTTAACCTCTCAATTTATTCAGATTTATAAAGCTTGATTTTTGTTATAAATTCATATTATTTTTCGTTTTTTTATTAAGGATTTTTTTTTAATTTCAACCTCTTTAACCCCTCCCATTTTCATTCAAATTTTGGTTTTTAGAAATTAAACCTATAAAATTCTTCACAGACACTGTGTGAAGAGCAGTGGCGTAGCCACGGGGGGTTTTGGTTTCCGTTATCTTATTGGCGCTGATCGTTATTAACTGTTTGTTAACCCCCCCCCCCATAGTTCTCAGAAACCCTTCCCATGAGAAAAATTTCTGACTACGCCACTGGTGAAGAGTATAATAATATAAAAAGTAACAGGAATGGACTGAAAGACTAAATAATAACAAATATGATTCAAAGAAAACTAAACTGGTTCCATATTATGCCAATGAATCCAGATATATTGTACAACGTTGAAAACAAAGAAGGGAAGTATAAGATAAAGAAAGGAAGACCCAGAAAGCATATCTCTAGAGAAATCAGTGGAAAAATTAACAAGAAACCGAAAAGTATGAAAAAACTGCATAAAAATGAAACAAAGAAAGAGAAAAATATTCTGGAAATAATTTATTTGAATATTGTAATTTTTGATACCAACTCTAAATAAAACCAATACATTAGTTATTTACACTAAATATATTTCAATAGCTTATACGTTAGTCGGTACAGCAATCATGAATGAAATTATAAATTTAATAATATTTTTAAACAGGCTTTGACATATGAATGAAAATTTAAATTTATAAATAAACATGAGCTCATAAATAACATCAATAACGTACTATGACATAATTCCAAATTTTTTTTGTAATGCAAGCACATCTTTTAATCTTAGATATTTAGACCGGATGATTCAAATGATTTGAAACGGAATCTACATTTTTTGATTCCTGCTTTCTCCACGCTGCTGGGTTGTCCCTCGCTTTTATTTTGGCACATTTGATGATGTCAAGATTTTAAAAATAGGTCTGGTATTGCGAACTACACATCCGAATGTTAGTATCAGTGACTTAACTATTGGCTAAAAAACTCGAGAGATACTTCCAGTTACGATTTATTATCGGCAATTGTGGTTATTTTTGTATTTTCTGATATATTTTATGTTAATGAAGGTATTTATTCTAAATCATGACAGCTACATAAATTCTACATCCTTTAAACATTTTTTGCGTAATATGAAAGTCTGACATTTTTAATATATTTAGGTTTATTCGTTAAATCACTTAAACAGAAAATTATATCTTATTTTATTTTTTTATTTACTATATTTTAAGTTACTTCATTTATTTTTCAAATAATGTTGAATTTTATTAACAACTTAAAATCTACTATTTACTACATTAATTGAAAATGCCTATAAAATTTTAAAATAATTAAAATCACTTTATTATAGTCTATTTTTATGTTTGAGAGAGTATTAAAATAATAAAGCGTTCGTAATCCATAGGCGTACTACTTCTTTTAGTAGACAGTTAAAATATTTTTTGAAGTTATTCCTCGAGTATACACTTATATTTTCACCTAATTAACCTGCTTATAACTTCTAAACAGCTGAAGGTAAAAAGTGCAATTTTTTCTAAAATGTTTTATTTTTCCACAAGGTATGTTAAGAACATTGTGTCAAACGGGTTATGTAGGTATAAGGGTTTAAACTTTGACTTTTAAACAACGTTACGTTCATAAATAATAATTTTAATATAAAAACTACTTCTTACCTACAAATCCAAATCAGAATCGAAATCAGAAGATGAACTGTCGCAACCAATATTTACAATGAGTGGCTCGATCATTTCATCAGTAATATTGTCCAACTTCCACATTTTCTCTTCTTCTTTAATCGTATGATTTACTGCCTTTTCCCAGTTTTTAGGCTTCACATTATTTACAGCCTCCAAAAACAACTATTTAACATCACTCATTTTAAAAGAATTATTTTTTCTTGAAACTTCTCCCTTTATCTGTGCCCATATCAGTTCAATCGGGTTTACTTCGCAATGATATGGTGGTGATCTAACCACCGTCATCCCACGATTTTTTGTAATTTTATCAATTTCATATTTTTTGAATTTCTCTTTATGAAGGGAACACAAATGATACAGTTCTTTTCTCACAGAACCGGGATGGAACTTAATATTCTTTGAATTTAGCCAATTCTGTAAATCTTTTTTTAACCACTTAGTTGTGGGCATTTTTTCTATAAGTCTCGAGTGATAACTTGCATTATCCATTACTATTATACAGTTCTGAGGAAGAAGATCTATAATTTGTTCGAACCACTCTTTAAAGACATCAGCATTCATGTCCTCATGGTAGTCACCGGTACGAGTAGATTCAACAGTCAATAAACCACCTTTAACAAAACCGTTTGAACTACCGATGTGTACTATTATTAGTCTGCGCCCCTTTCCTGATGGTGGATTTAAATCAGTAGATAAATTATTTAAAAAAGCCTGTCTTCGACTTGTAACAGTTTCATCTTGCCAAAATTTATTTGGTTTATGTCCCTCGTTGATCCATGTTTCATCTAAATAAAATATATTTCTTCTTTGGTTTCTCATTTCTTTTATAGTCCTTAGGTAATTTCTTCTCCATACTACAATATCGCTTCTTTCTATTAAAATAGACTTTCTGGAATGCTTTTTCCATACAAAACCTATTTCTTTTAAAAGTTTCCATAATGTGCTTCGACTTATTTCAGGGTAATCCTTATCATCTCGAACAGTGGCAAGAACTTTATCTACTGTCGGAAATTCTTTTCTAAAGAAGAACGCATGCACTTTCCTTCGAAGTCTTTTTTTCAAAAGATTTTTTAATTTTGGTTTTCCTGGAGCTTTACGTGCTGTTTGAAACTAGCGTACTACTTACTAATTCCACTGTGTCATCAACACTTTTACATAAATGTTTGTCTGTAAATGATTTAAAACAATTAAATATTAATGTTTTTTCATTAACTGTTAAAGGACCGATTTTTTGTCGTTTACGCGGCCCTTCCAAATTTTCCATGATTACACTAGAATTCACATTTAGTAAACTGTCAAGAATACACAACTTGGACCTCCTTACTAAATGGAAAACCTCTAACCGCATTTTCAGTGAAATTTGTTGGGAAGGTATTTATCTATTTATAATTCGATTACTGTAAAAAATTCTTGGAATTAAAATAAAACAAAATTGGCAAATAGGTACTTATTGAAAATAATCTTAAGATACGGCTATGTAATCTTTAATACACAGGGCTTTTGGCCTGTCCAAACCTTTTTCTATTGTTCTGTTCAGCTTATGTTTATAAAGGACCAATAAAAGACCCAAAACTTGTAATAGCTCAGGTACATTTATTACAATTTTAGGAAATATTTAGATTATTCTGTAAAAATATTTGAAATGACCGTACTAAGTTTTGCATTAGAAATGCTGTTTTATTACTCTCTCATACATAAAAATAGACTACAGTACTTTCATTATGTTTATAAGAAAATTACGAGTGACACTTTATTCGTCTGGCGTGGCGTCAAAACAAATAGGTAACCATTTTAGAAATTTAATTATTTAAATTCATAGAAAATGCGTTATTTAAATTTTACCTCTTTGTTATTTCATTGGTTGGAAGTCAGTTTTCTATGATTACCAAAAAAATGTGCATCTCTCTCGCTCTCTTTCACCAGTTATTTATATTTGCTTTCTCTAGATTCATTTGTATCCATTTGTGACCATTTTTCTTTGACGTCCTTTTATTATTTTAATTCCATCATACACTTTTTTACTATTCTTTCTTCTAGGATTCCTATAACTTACCTTATCCATCTGCCCTATACTCCAATTATTTTTAAAATCTTAGACAATTCATTAACTATTTCTTATTTTGACTCCTTAAAATTGTTTCTTTAAACTTGTTTCCTTATTTTTAATTTTTGTTCATATTGTTTTGTTTTAGTCCAGGTTTCACTTTCATACATTACTACTGGTCGAATAATTATTTTGTATACGAATGTCTCGATTGCTCTCGTTATATTTTTTACTTTAATGTCTAACTTTGATTCAGAGCTGGGCAGTAATTGCTTCGAAAGTGCTTGAAAAAGTGCTTCAAAGAAAATAGTGCTTCGAGCACAGTGCTTGCAAGCATATTTAAAATACAGTACTTGGTAATTGGTAATTGAATCCCATAATAAAAAATGCTTGATAATTGGTATTAATTGAATTTCACATTTCAAGCCATTTAAACTTATCACACGTGACTCTGGTCTTTTAAAAATGGCGATATGTAGTTCTTCCTTCTCTCCTCAAGAATTAGCTCGATAGCTAATGCCCAGAGCTCTTGTTTTATCAATTTTAAACCGTTGCGAGTCGTTTTTTTTTTGACGTCATAGGGTTTCATACACCAAGAACGTTAAATCCTTAAAAAGAATATTTTTATTGTTTGTTTTACGGATTTGTTGACCTCTCCTTTTAACTACAGATATTTTCAGAAACCTCTGGTGCTCAATCAGCATAGTTTACCGACAAAGACCCGACGAGCCTAAGCGTAAAGGCGTACCAAAAAAAAATAGAGATTAACATTTAAAATTGCATTTATATTTTTATGTGTTTTCCAGTTTTGGACTAAAATGACTATTATGGCAACCATTTACAGCTACAACAATCAATTAGAGTACAGTGGTCAAAAAGACATTAACAATTTATTAACAAAATTTTGCAGTTAAGATTGTTTTGAGTAATTGGTGCTTGGTAATTGAATTGTAAAATTACTTTTCTCGGTAATTGGTAATTGCAAGCACTTAGAAAATCCAAAATGCTTGGTGCTTGCTGTTCGAAGCACTTTTTTGAGTACTTTGCCCAGTTCTGCCCTTTTTGACCCTTGCTTGTAACTGGTGTCTTGATTTTTAAAATTATTATTTAAAAAGAAAATAGTTTAATACTGGGTTAGTTCTAACAGACAAACAAAAATTGTCGGTACATCCCGACAAGAAAATCGGAGAGGTAACCGTAGATATCTTTTTATGACTATTGGTTTTGTGCAGTACGATGCAGACAAAGTTAAAGAGGCATTGAAATTGCGATGAAAAAATACATAAAGAAGGTCACTAAAGATACTAACCACACTTTTCTAGTTTCGTCCTGTATATCCAGCCTTTTCTGGCAGTTATAGCGACCATATCACGAGGGTCTACTGACTAATTTAGTAACGCAATAATAACCTTAATTAAATAATATTTATAGAATATTTAATTCCTATGTTTGATACTTATGATGCTGAACCAACCACAAATGCTTTAAAAACAATAAACATATTACAATATCAACAAAACTTTTAATGCTCAAACTATTTTTATTTATTAAATAAAATATTTGAAAAATATTTAATTCTGCTCTGTCCTTTTTAGGCTTTTAACTGACCTACAAGAAAAACAACAAAAAACCGAGGTAGACCTGCAAGTTATTGAACAGGCTTTGTCCGATATAGCAACCAAGAAAGCAAGCCTTCAAAACCTTAAAAAGGAAGTGGAAAATTTCTACGTATTCGACTCAAATATCTCGCAAACAGAAGAAGACTTCAAAAGGCTTCAAACCAAAGTTAACGCTGAGCTTAGAAGCACCAAGGAATTCTCCAGTGGGATAATCAAGAAGTACACAACTTCCCAGAACTTGGTACCTTCAGATATCTCCCAACAACTGAATCAACTAGAACTGTTATCTGAATCTGTAACAACAGCAATGGAAGAAAAAGATAGAGAATTCAAGAAGGCGCGTACCATTAGAACCGACTTTTCTAATGACGTAGACGAAGTGCAATCATGGATCAAAGATGCTGAACTTAAAATCCAAGATAGATCCATCGAACCACAACTATTACATGAGCATCTTCAACAAATTCAATTAGAATTAAGCAGCGTTCACGATAAACTCGATAAACTTACTAGAAATGGACGAATTATTATTGAAAAAACCAAAGACGATGAGGAAAAAGAACTGACGCAATCTACTATTAATAATTTGACTGATCAATTCGTTCAACTTAAGTCGTTGCTAGACGAGAAGAAACAACAAATTGGGGAAACTTTAGATGCTTGGTCTCGGTTCCTCAGTTTATATCAAGCCGTCATGCAATGGGTCGCTGAGAAGAAGGTGTTCCTCAAGGATCCTCTACATCTTAGTACATTGACTGAGGCTAAGCAAAAATTACATGAATATTCGGTAAGTTTTGGAAATATTTTTATTTACAAATGTATATAATTAGTCTGATTATTATCTTTGATTTTATTATTTAGTATAATTTGTATAGCAATAACAATAACAATATATAAATTTTGAAGCATTTAGTAACATAAAGAACTTTCTCCACCTTGTTTTGAAGCTAACAGTAGACAAAATATGAACATAATTTATTATTTTTTTAACAGTTATTATTTAATTTTAATTTGTTTAATAGTTTTACCTCTTAATTGATATAATTTTCCTCTAGTTTCTAATTTATTTATGGTCTTTACTGGAAATTACTATAAATTCTTCTACTGGTCACATTTTTTAGTTAAAGCAGCTCTTTGGATGATATAGACAATTTTTATTGATTTTTCTCATATTATAAAAATCCTGGTTTTTCGTTTAGACAGATGAATGATTACTGCTGAATTTTGAGTTACATTTTTATTATTGCATGTTTAATAAAATACGTTTAGAATATCTATAGTGGTTACGTCACGGTCACGCTATCTTTTATACATCAAGAAATTAATAGGAACTAACCTATTTATAACCAATTTCAAATACTAGTTTTTTTATTACATATTACTCATTATAAATTTATCTGCTGCTAAATTTAAACTTTTTAACAATCGGTGATAAAAGACCAACGTAAAATTTAATAGTAGTAGAGTTTTGCGGAAAATAGTTACTAGTCACGAATAATAGGTAATAAATTATATTTGAGTGATATTTACTTTACTTTTGTAAACCAACTTCAGCAGTTAATCATGAATTTTTCATTTATAAATGTTAGGGAACTGGGGGATATGATAATTTCATTGTAAAATGTGAAATCGTATTTCTTATTTAAAAATATGAGCCATTTGTAAGTAGAATAACATTCCTAAAAACTCCTCGGTCTCGGTAGTTATTTAAGATTTTATAAAGTAGTAGGAATCAACAACAATTGAAAACATACCAGAACGACACATAAATGTGGGTTCATACCACATGAACCAGCGCCTCATCTAGTGAAATATTTACTTAAGGGTCCCGCATGGATCCAAAATGAGCAAGAAGGGGAACTAAATACAGTTGTTTATTTTTAAGTGACATTTGTTTCTATGTCCCTAAATGCAAAACCGAAAGGACATCCCCTGTGTCTGTATATAAATGCATACTAAATGAAAATAACGCATATTTATCTGTTTAGAATGCCGTCAAGAGCTGCAAAGGTGCTACCAAAAACTTGAGTGACATGGCTAAAGAATTAGAATATATCGGCAACGTTACAAACGTTGGTGATCTTCCACAAAAAATGGAAGAAGCCGAAGAGGCTAAGATCGAAGTGGAAACTCTAATTCTTGAAAGGGTAAATAAACAATATATATTCTAAAAAAAATCTTCTTTATTATCTTTTATCTTTTTTAGAACGGACTATTATCAGAAACATCTGAAGAATGGGAACAATGCGAGAAAAAGATCAAGGACGTACGTATCTGGATAGACAAAACAAAAACTGCTTTAGACTCTCCACAAAACAAGAAGAAACCACTTAGAGACCAACACGGTTTGAGAGAAAAATTGTTGGCAGATATTCAGATACAGAAAACGAAAATTGCTTTGTCGGTAGAAAAATTACAGGTAACATTTAATTTTAAGACACATTTCCATATAAAACTATCTTCATCTTCTCTATCTACATTTCCACGTCTGAGGATTATCAAACGCATTTGTCTAAAATGTTCGTTACTTCTACCATTCCAATATTCGTTTCTACCTAACTGTATTTCTTTTTCTATTTTGTTTTTATATTCTAATTATATTGGCTGACGCATTTCAATAATCGGTAGCCCTGGTTAGTCACAATATATTGAGGAAACTCCTGCCTATTTTTTAGTCCAAATCTAAAAGTTAGGACCCATTTTTAGTTATCAAAATTTAAAAAAAGTCTTGTAGTAACGAAGATATTGATAAGTAAAATTGGAAGTTGGATAACTTGTATGATCATCATCAAGTAGTGTAAAAGACAATAAACATGTTGACTTCAAGGCTGGTATGTAACAATGTGTAATGTATAACGGAGACAGAGAGCAGCAAGAGAAGGAAGTGATGTGTTAGAGAAAATCCAATTGGGAAACTTGAGTAACAATGGTGATGCTACTTCATCAGTTTATTAATTAGTCAGGCTACCATACTAGTGTTAAGTCGTAAGGGAAAACGTAAGAGATGAGTCACAAGTGAACACAGTATGAGTAGTGTAGAAATATTAAAACCCCTACTAATAACTCCAATTTAGGAGTAATGTTCCACAGATGGTTAGTGGGTGGATACACAACATGCTCTTAAATCAAGCTGTAAACATAAGTGTAGAAGATGTGAATGTAAGAGGCTTGCTTGCGAGGGGCTGTCCACAGGGAGGGGTGCTATCACCTCTACTGTAGAATATGGTCCTTGGCACCCTCATCAGCCGCCTCGATAATGACAGTCACTATACAATATAGGATGCAGATAACCTGGTTATTCTGCAAACAAGAAATTTTCTGAACATACTCTGTGAAAGAATCCAAGTAGCTCTCAAAATTATAAAACAGTTGAGCAAGGACCATTAACTGTCTATCAATCCCGAAAAGACAGAAATGGTCCTTTAGTTAACATAGTTAATATAGTCTTTTAGTTAATACATATGATGGAAACGTCAAGAAAAGAAATTAGTTGTGAAAATAAATAAGATGTCAACAAATATTTGCTGAAAAAGCTTTTTGCATCTAAAATCAATTTTTATTTTCTTTAAGTCATTTTTGACTTGATAATGGCCATACATGACCGAAACTAGTAGTGTAACGCGCATACTCTTCGAGTCGCTCGTGTGCTGTACCAAACAGATGCGCCACCTACTGAAAAATCCGTTAAGTTGCGAGAGAAAAGTGGAGAATTGCCATTGTTGTTAACGAGCAAACGTTAATTGACATTTTCAAAGTTAAAATTATTATTTTCTTCAATTGTTTTATTTCTTTAAAAGATTTGTGTTATTCATTTAGCAATGTTGTACAACGATGTTGCTTGTTAAATTCATCATTTGTATTATTTAATGACTTTTTCTTCACAATACCTAATTTCATCCCGCCGAATCCCACAAAACACCGCCTGTAATCACGCAGAACCCCTAACCCACCTTACAATTGGCGCCCAACGTGGGTCCGTGATTAAATTAAACCGCTTTTGGTATTAGCGAACTTTCGGAATTTTTTTCAGATTTAAGTTTCATGAACACAACCTCAAAGTAGCCTCTTAACTATTTAAATTATTTTTGTTTTAAAGAGTTAATAGTTTACTTTTTCTATTTGATATATGGTTGATTAACGGTGCACTTAATTTACTCTTTGAAGCTTATCTACTAATCACACGAGCTTCCTTTTCAGGTACATTTCCGTTCTGGAATCGAGAGCGACTCCCAAGTCACCCAATCAGCCGAAGAGCTAATCATAGAACTCGGCGACTTAAACGCAACAGTAAAATCACAAACAGCTCAATTAGAAACCGCCATTTCACAAGTGGATGGTTACCAGCAAGAAGTCCAACAGCTTCGGCAGCAAATCGTCCAAGTCGAACAACATCTTCGCAGTACGATGGCTCCGACTTATTTACCCCACGATCGAGATCAGGCTCTTCGCGACCAACAGGTACGGTATCCGTGTGGTTTTTCTTTGGTATTAACTCAAAATAACTATTGTGTAGAATAGATGGGAGTGGCATGAACTGTTGTGCCGTTGGTTATAATGATGGTCCAGTTCAGAAGTGACTAAAATGGCTAAAAGATTGACTCGTTCTAGATAAAAACACTATTGATTATCGATTTTGTTCCGGGATATTGGTTACTGTATTATTCCTTTTTTAGAAGACTCCATAATGGTACTGTTGCGCTGATTCGCATAATAACTGTGAATTTGTCCAGTACCCGTACATAATGCAATTGTAAATATGACCAAGCACTTCGTATTTTGTGTTTGTGTATTTTAAGTAAAAATTGGGACAAAGTAACGCTATATCCTCAAAAATATTTATTCAATCCACATACGATCCTGTAAAAATGTCACCAGCAATACTTTTTTATCTATACGCAATTATGCGGATTACTTAATAGTACCATTATAAAGTGTTCTACTGCATTTCTAAGGAATGTAAACGGTAATCAACTAAATTAAACTGCGTCTCTAATACAGGATGACCAAATAAACAATCTAACGCAAAAAAATTCGAACTATTGGAGATGTTTGAATGTTGCAAAAAGATTAGTTAGGATGTATTAATACCAGAAGTTTGAAGATCAAATTATTTTTGAGTTTAAATTATAGATGGCGCTGCATTACAAAGAAACTTTTGGTTTGCTGAAAGTTTGATATGTATGAGGTTTAATTTAAAGTCCGTGATACAAAGTTTGATAGTGTAACTGTTTTCGTGATATTTGCATTTTATTATTGCTACTTGTAGATAAAAAAGAACTGTATCTTTTTTAAATTTGATTTTAGAAAGAAAAGTTATTTAGAAATAACCAAAATCCAGTTTTTGACTAGACAGCAACATTGAAACAAAAATTACACTAAATGCTGTAAAGTTTTCAAATTTTCATGCCACGAATTCTGTTTAGAAATAAAAATCACATACCAACTAAATTGAAAAGTTTTGTGCTACAAAGCCATCTATAATTTCAATAATTGGAAAATGGTTTGTAGTGAAATATTAAGGTACCAATACACCCTAGTGGTTTTTGTCGAAATCAAATATATCGAATAGATTTAGATTATTTGAATTTTTTTTAAACTCACTGTATAATGTAAACGTTATTTATAAAAAAAGATTTTTGGCATTATTTTAAATATCTGTATAAAACCCTTGAATATACTGAAGTTTATTTAGATTTTTTTAGTTCAAAATTACTTTCTTTAAATTTTGTTCATCTCTGGTCTAATCTTTAGACTTTATGTGGGTGAAAGAGACACAGATTAACTGAAGACTATCTGATTAAAAATAAAACGATTACATGAAACATGCTTAGATCAAAAATTACTAATTAAAGTTAAAAATTCAAAAATTATTATTACCTATAATTTTTTATTTCTCAATATAATTTTACTTAATTTTAACCGAATTACACCTATCAGCAAAACAGCCAGTTAAATAAACTTTGCCAGTGGCGTACGGCATGGATGAGTAACACCTCCATCCCCTCTAAATTTTACGTTACTGTCCAACAACTTATTTGGACTATACTTTTACAGTTTTTAATGTTTTGTTAAATAAATCATGTACTTTTGTTGGGGACTCATAAAGCGATTGGTTTTCGAGATAATAACATTCAGATGTGGATATTCTTCATTTTAATTTATTTTTAATTTTGGTTTTTTTATAAAATCAGTTAAATAAACTTTGCCAGTGGCATACGGCATGGATAAGTCACACTTATAAATCTTACGTACACCGCTCTCCAAAAACTTATTTGGGCTATAATGTTTTCATGTTTTTTTAAATAAATCATCTTGTTGGGAATTTATAAAAAAATCCAAAATGACAAAATTAAGAAATAAACTGAAGAATATTCACCTTTAAGTGTGAATATTCTCCAAAACCAATGAGTTCCCAATAAGAGTACATGATTTATTTAAAAAGCATCAAAAAATTAAAAAGTATAGTCCAAATACATTTTTTGAACAGTGGCGTAAAATTTAGAGGGGAGGGAAGTTTATTTAACTGATTGTTTTGCTGATTGGTGCATCTTATGATACCAAAAAGTTTACGGAATTTGGTAAAATTATATAGAGAGATAAACAAATTAGAGCCATTAATAATTTTTGAATTTTCAACTATGTATTTCGGAAACCAGAAATATTTTATCTAAATATGCTTCGTTTAATCGTCCTATTTTTAATCAGAGAATATTCAGTTTTACGTCCCATTATTAATGAGACACCCTGTATATTATTGTTCAAAGAAATTAACTAATTAGATATAAAAAAAATATTACACCCAAATATAAATAAAAAAAGCTTCATTTTCAAATGTTCTATCACAAACAATTAAAATAATATCAAAAATAGTTTAATTTAAGAAGCAGTTTAAACATTATTCAAAAAAAGTGTTTTTAAATCTAGAATACGGTCTAAATTGGTGTTAGAATTTTTATATGTATTTAAAAATATACAAGAATAAAAAATGAATATAATTTAGAGTAAAAGAGAAAAAGCTCATTTGGACTATTATATTTTATAATGGGCTCGAACCATCTCTGTATATATCGATGTTCCTTTAGAAAAACAACGAGCAATTTTCTGGTTTATTTTTATATCAAACTCATTACAGAACGATTTTTTTTTTATTTTGAAATATCAATCAAACACTTTTTCTTCGTTGTTCAAACAAACCAAGACAGGGTTGGTTCAAGCTCGCGCATATCGTTGCAAAAGCTGACTCGATGTTTTTTTTTTCACAAATAATAAACAAATTAAATTCATCAATCTAATCTGCACAGCTAGAATATTTTTACACTTTTAACAATTTTTAACGTTTTTACTAAAACAGACACAATGCTGCTGTGAGTAAAAATATAAAAGATAAATTTATAAAAAAGAAACAACATCGAAAGGACTGTTTTTTTATATAATACTTAAATGAAACAATGAGCTTCTTCTTTGACTCGAACAATGAAGGTAAGAAAGATCGTTGTGAAAAAGTTATTCATAACATAGAAATCAATGTGTACTTACATTATTAGAAGTCAAAATAAAAATACTAAACTTTATTGACGATTTCAATGTGTACCTACATCATAAATCAAAGTTTCAGGACAGTTTATTACAGTTGTAATACAAAGCAAAGTTTGAAAGCAGGTTGTAAAATATAATAAAAGTATGATGAATGAAATAAAATCTGAGGCAATAACAATAATGACAAAAGGTAAACAATATAAATGTTTTAATGTTATATTTAGGAATTTATCTACATATTATTGTGACATTTAAAAAAGGTAAAATATATTTGGGTAAATTGCAATAATTGAAACATTGGAATATTTTCGAAATAGTTAAAAAGTAATTGTTATACTTTCTAGATTATTGGTCTTTTCCACCGCAACCTTTTCAGATCTATGGTGATACTCCGTTATTTAGAGAATGTCATCTAGTTTGCTTGGTCTTTTTTATAGGCTCCCACATGTAGTTACATACTTTTGATTTTTCCTCACTTAATGTTAAAAACTTCAATCCAGCCAGGCCTTCATACTGGAAAAGGATGTATATTGATATTTTATGTTCTTCTTTACATATATTGTACAATGTTGCTTCTTCTTCTGGATTGATACAACTCTTGTGACCTCTTAGGCGACACTGTACGGTAAGAATACCTACTGTGTTATCCTAACAATTTATCATTTTTGATCCAGTAGGTCTTTCGTGAACTTCGCCGATGGTTCCTTATTGGCCTGTCTCAATCTTACCATTCCTGAGATTCTTTTTGCATCGATTGTTTGATTAATGGCTCTGTATAATGCCTTAGCAACTCCACAGAAGGGTCCGGGATCTATCATGGCCTTATCTGAGCTTTCTCGGGCTAGCGCGTCGGTATTTTCATCTCCCTGATATCCTTAATATCCTGGTACCCACCTAAGGTTATTGTTTTGACTATTGAACTCTATCGGATCTTCTAGGCAGTCTTTCATCAATTATGATTTCATCTCTGGTGAGAGAATTGCCTTTGGAGCTTGACTACCAGAGTAGTTGGCAATAGTTTTGTCTGATACTTGCAAATTTATTATGTAGCATCTATTGAAACACTTCTGTTTTTATTAGTTTAAATAAGACAAAGTCCTTTGAATTACACAAAGATATATATTTTTTGTTCCAAGTGTGATCCTTACCAAAGTTATATTACTTCATCCTCCTTACATCCTTTTTTAATTATTGTTTATTTTCTTATATTAAATAAAACACTTTCTTTTTCATTCTAAATACTTTACTGGTTGAATGATATATAAAAATCGGGCAACGCTACTTTTGTAAATCTGAAATAGACGATGCGTATGCCTCCTTGTTACATTGAAAACGACAGCAATGGACTCTTTTAGAGATAAGGTCTTTGAAAACGGAAATTAATATTTGATTTCCAACAGTACCGAGAACGTCTATTTGAAAGACTAAATAGATTGGACTGGCTGAAAGTAACGAAGTTACTTTGTTATTTGTGTCAGGGCTTGAAAGCTTAAGCGGTAATGAAACGGCCTAGTATTTATTCAAAAAGACGTTATTTACATTTCTTTTTGGTCGTTAGCGTCGTGTGATTCTTTTTGAGTTTCGCATAGGACAGAAATTACAGAAAACCCAGTATCTAAGCAACCTTTTAACTATTTGAATGAAGACATTTAAAATAATTTTGCACTAGTCCTATGTTGGTTTCTTTCTGTTAAATTATTAGACAGTTTTATTTATAAATGATGGAAATTCTATAAGAATTAGATCAGAATCCTTATGATCTACTACTTATCATCCTATAACAAATCCAATATGGTTTAATTAATTTAAACAATTATAGATTGAATTGAACTTCCGAAAAATACCAAACATAATATAGTACAACAAAGAAAAAAATTACAAAAACTGTTCATTTTGCTAATACCGCAACAGGCAATTGAAAGAAAAACATGTTAAGAGTTCTATATTAGCAAGAATAAAATAATTAAATAACAAATTCAACTGCTCTAATGTGATCATCTTAAAAGTGCTTAAGAAAAACTCAAAATCGGTCCCACATAAAAATAATATATTTATGTGGGCGCGATTTTGTGTGGGATCAATTTCATGCGGGACCGATTTTATGAGGGACCGATTTTGATTTTTTTAAAGTACAGTTAAATAACAAATAGTGTAATGTAAGTCATGTCATGTAAGTAAATATAAAGAAGCTTTGTGAATAAAGCTAATAGTGTTTTACGACTACATTAATTTTACAGTAACCAACATTGTCATATTACTAATTTTGGAATAGATGTATTTCATTTGAAGTCCTGTGAATAACAGCTCAAAAAAGAAATCATACTTTCTTTGTATTGCAACTGAGTAAACTGTTAAATTGTACGAGTAGTCAAAAACCGGTCCAGATCATGCCACAACCATCATTTTTTTTGCCAAAGCGCACTGCAAGCTATAGTGAAGCGAAAACTAGTAAAACACCGTCCTATCTCTAATTTACAATTTACACGGTTTTTTGAAATAATCGAATTACATCAAAATTTGGTTGGAAAAATAAAAAAAACGAAAAGATCAAGGAAGAGGTGGCTTAAACGTTCATAAAGGTGATTTCCTTCGCCCCTCTCCTTCCCCCGCATATCCGGCAGCGGGGATTGTGTTTGTTTTGGTTTCGGGCTCTTTTTTATTGGTTAAATTTCGGAAAATTCATCGAACTTATTCATAGAAATACAATTCATGAACTTATACGAAACATGCTGTATATAAAATCAATTTTCATACAAAACAAAATGTGCAGAGTAAACGCAAACGAAGTACAAACATTTTGAATTTGGTTTCTTCATAAATATGATAATGGGTTAGAAAATTATTTTTTATTTTTATTTAAGATTCATTCAAAACTATTTTTAAGACATTAAAAAAATTTCATCGACTACAAACAATAGCGATTATTAATAAATATTTCAAAATGGGCTGTCAAAATATATTTCACAATATATTCCAAACAACACAAAGTAACCATTGCAACTGTTTCCACATTTAAATGTGGCCATTTCAACCTCTTTATCTCTTTTCCAAACATACCTATTGTTATGGAAAGCTTCTTCCCTAATATTGAATTTCCAATCAATGAACGAATCTCAATTCAGGGTTTAAATATCTAAAATATGAATTAAACTTTGAAATGAAACCATTTGAAATTGCTACTAGTATAACTTTGACAATCAAATCACTATCTTATGTTCTTTGCGTTGTAATGACAGTTGCTACATTGCTATAACAGTTGCGACAGTACCATGATAGCTGCCATGTTGTCATGGCAACATTCTTTTGTTTGGAATCATTTTTTAAAAATAATTTTGTATGTTACGTTTTTGCCTGGCAAATAAAAATGTATATTTTTTTAACTAAAACACCCTGTATTTTATTTCAATTTTAGAATGGTCCAGTAATAGTCTATTTAACCCTAAAATGTTTATTTAACAATTATTCTTAAATATACAGGGTGGTTCATAAACGAGGGTCTGGCCAAACTTTTTTTAATAGCATGACAACCTGTAGGTGGTTACACATATTTAATTGTTTTCCTATCGTCAAACAATTTCAATAGACTGTTGTGTACAGGGTGTGTCAAAACTAAAAGTTATGATATTCACAATTTTTTAAATTCAATGTCCTGTATGTTGTACCACCAATTTTTTTCCATTCCCTATACCAAAACATTTTTATGTCGTCGGGAGAATAGAAAACCATTTATTATTTTTAGAAAGAAAGAAATTGGATTGTTTTATTTGAAGAATTATAAAAATCAATTAGACCTACTTATTTTTAGTTTTGTAACTGATCAAGGTTTCTAACGCCATCAATTTTAATTATAATAAAACTATCAAAATCTTGAGAAAAAATGCATTTGGGTATAGGCAATGCCAAACAAAAATAGATTGGAGGTATACCATACAGGGTAAGTATTGCATTTGAAAAAATTAAAAATATCGTAATCTTGCACACCCTGTATACATAATAACACATTAATGAAAATAGAAAACATTTTAGAAATGTTAAGTCTATTCAAATTGTTTAACGATGTGAAGACAACCAAATCTGTTGTTTATTGTAAAAAAAGTATAAGTTTGGTTCACCCCTCATTTTTGGACTACCCTGTATATTTATGAATCAGTGTAAAATATCGTCCTACAACTTTTGTATTAAAAATTTCTTGTATCTCTAATAAAAAAACACCTGTATGTCTATAATTGGCTAACCTGTTGCAAGAAATTTCATGGTAAAATAATATACAGGATGTTCTATTTGAAAAAATGGAGTGAATTGAATTTACGATTATTAGCTGTACACATTGTGTATAAAATAAACCACTATTCATTAGCTTGGTATCTTATAAGTTTTTATTTTAAACAATTTTAAAATCATTGCTAACCTACCTAAATTATGCTAATTTAATTTGGGGGCTGCATCATTCTGAAATTTCACAAAATAATTAATTGCTTCTCAAGCCTGTAATATTCAAAAATTATACATTTTTATTTGTGAGGCAAAAGCATAATATTCTGTATATATACAAAAATATTTTTAAAATATGCCTTCTTAAAATCCATATAACTTGATTTATCTAGCAATTACGCACTAATGGACACCCTTGTATATGTTTCATTAAACTGAATTAGTTCATTTCATATTTTGGAATATGAAATTTATAAATGATAGTTTTCAGAACAGTTTTCATTTTAATCATTTCATATGTTAAGACAACTATAAAAATTATGTTCTAATACACATTTAAAAGTTATTCATTAAAAAACATGTGATTAAAATTAACTTAGTTATAAACAATAAATTCAATTTAAAAATAAATTCAAAAAATCCCTGTTTAACAAAAAATTACTTTCATGTTTTTTTTGTTTAAATATTAAATGTTAGATATTATACGTGAAACTATTTATTTTGATGAAATTAAACAATTGCTTATAAATTGTTATTATTTTGTTATCAAGGTACAAAGGATACTCTCAAAAGTATACATCAATATTGCTAATAAAATTGTAGCAATTTAGGTATTTCATTTAAAAAAAAACTCAAAACGTTGCAATATTTAAGTTTTACTTTTTAGTAAAATCCAGAAAAGTTTTCTTTTTGAATTACAAAATAGAACAATAATAAAAACAAAACAATAATAACATTTTAACGATCTGTATACAAATAAGTACCTACGTTTTATCACTGGTATTTAAGTATTCAAACAACTACTTAGTTTGAACCATCCTCTAGATACCAAATAATGAACGAATTGGTTTCTATTGAATCGTTAATCGATGAATTTTTCGAAAATCTTATTGGTTTACTATTTGCTTCATTTGCTGCTTTATTGCTTTGACCATTCTCACCACATTGCTTGTAGTCGCCATTTTGCTTTTGAGTTTCACCACATTTTTGTTTTTTTATTAAAAATTTACCACTTTGGTTTTGTGTTCACTATCTATCTCATTATCACACATTTAGGTACCTATTCGAGCATCACTACACACCAGAATCATGCTTTACGATTTTTTTACGTTTTTGGGTGAGCCAGAAAGCGAACACAATCATTAGTTCTGGTGGTTTAGATAGTTGGTAATAGTATTTAAGCTATTTTTTTAGACGGTAGTTTTATAACTAACAAATATCATTGTTAATAATGTCGAAACGTATATTCAGACTAAATAGGTAAATTATGATCTAATGTTACCAAATTATGCTAATTAAATAATATATTCAAATGTCCTAATTTATAATACTCTTTTATGGCATATTTGGTGTATATTGTTGGTTCCCTAGTTAAATGCACATACTCGTAAAAAATTATAACATTTTTGTCGTGGATTGCTTCTCTATAAAGTAATTATCAAATTAATTTTAATAAACATTGTATGGTATACAAAAACTATTGTTACAAATAGAACAAAGAAGTATTTTTTTACTCAAACTCTAGAGTTGAACTACCAACATTAAAGGTCTAATATCACTTTTTGTGTAACTTTTCTGAAAACGCTTCAGGGATGACAGATAAAAAGATATACTGGTCGGTTCTAGATGTTCTAGAAGTAGGATCGAGTTATATAACTGATCAGTCTCTTTATGGAATAAGGGAAAAGCCCTAACTGCACATCGATGGACAAAAGGAGCGAGTAGATAATCAAATTGATAGTTCTACCTTGACATGAAGATGAATCATATCTTTTTACCAGCAGAAGCACAATATATGTGTGTCAGATCATATATTTGAAAAATGGATACAATCTAATTGTTGATTAGCATATAGTATTTGATTTTTGGTCTCCACGTGCTATCACGCTAGTCAGTCTCTAAAACCACAAGGGTTTAAATGTTGCTGCACTATATCTTCTATGTTTTATTGTACCACCGTTTGGAAGCCCTACTTAACCTTACTACTCATTTACAACGCATATTAGATGGTTAAACACTAGTCGAATCTGATTTATTCTGTACCATTTACCCATCAAAATTGTGGCCCCATTGTGGCTGAAGGTAACGCTGATGAACTATGAAAATTACCGATAGTGAAGCAATATGACTATCTGCTATGGGTACTGATTAATGTACCTACTTTAATTCCCAATTAATGACGATTCCAATGACATCATTAAGAAAAACGTTCCTTCTGGTGTTGATCTCTCTGGAAGAGAACGCATTTAGACTGATATCACCTGTAAACCTATGAAACTACTTGATTGGTAATAGGAATAATGTCGTCAAAATTGATTGATTGATTGATTGATTGATTGATTGATTGATTGATTGATTGATGTACTTCTGTCTTGATACAGGATTAGCTATCTCTGTATCTGTAACGTGTGAAGGGTGGAGGATCCTCCATGGCAATTAGGCCTCACCAGGTCCATTGTACATCCTCCTAAGATGATATGCACCTCCCAACTCGTGAGCCAACCTACAGATTTAATGTAGTTGACAACGTCGCCAAGAGGTGTTTCTCTTATATCTGCCAGTGTTAGCCGATACTCGTCGAACACAAATCTTCTAATAAATGAGAACGTCCGGCAATCATAAAGGATATGCCCGATGATCTCATCTACTTGTTCGCACCCCCTACACAGTGCAAATTCTGACATCCCATGACAGAAGATGCTTCCGTACTTAGCAGTGACTATTTAGAATGCCTGTGATTAGGCGCAGATTCTGTCTAGTCATAATCAAGTATTTTTTTGCTGTAGTATTGTCAGGATAGCTTAAAAGCTCCCTGGTAACTTTGCAATTTCTTGTTTCATTCCATCTTTCCAAGGCAATGTTCTTTAATTACGTCTGTCACTACCGATTTTGTCAGTCCAATAAAAGGACCAGGTCCAAAAAGTATTTGCTGACTGCCTTCTTGGCTAGTGAATCAACAAGACAGTTACCTTTCGATGTGGCGTGACCATTAAGCCATCTGTAGGTGACCACATTGTTGATGGATACTTTGTGACATTCTAGTAATAACCCTGGGCAAATTTGTGGTCTGTTCAGGTGGTCTGTATAGATGAGAATGTTGCTGCCAATGATAATGTTCGTGGTGATTTCTTTTGCTGCTTTGAGAATCCTGCTCGGTAGAGGAGTAGCTATCAATATCTAATGATCTGTTGATTTTGACCTGTCTGGTAGAACATTTTGAACTATCTGCAAAGTTTTGTACCATCCAATAAAGATTTTCAATTAGAAGATAATTAAAATACACCGAATATCCAAGATAGTATTTAAAAGTTTCATGATTTTTATTATATGTATATTACATACTAGTGTATATTCTACCTAAGTGATATTGTTGATAATAATAATATATATTACTAATGTGGAAAGAGGCATTTTTAACACGAGTCGCGAGAAACTCAACTTTCGTCCATGGCTTTTACCAAACAAAAAACAATCAATACCTAAATTGAACCTCAATTATCAGATGTTCCTGGCTGTGTGTGCAATTGTTTGGTAAAATTGTAGGAAAATAATATTTTTCTGTGGTATTATACAGGGTGTTAATTTTTAAACTTCCCACTCTTGATCTTCCTTCCAATAAATATGACAAATCGAAAATCTTTTTATTTTTAAGTAGGACATTCTCAATGAATATTTTTAGTCCTCGTGCTTCAGCCTCTTAAAATCCTGGGAAGGGGATCAATTGGCTCATCGTTTTAAAGGTTAATTCATGGAAAATTTAGAAATATTACTATTCATTGTATTATTTTTGATTTTATTACCCTCCAGCGGTCTAAAGGACTGTAACGTATTATTAAGTGCGACACAATTAGTTCTCAAATGAAATGTCACTCTTTGCAATACGTAACAAATTTTTATCCCGCTACAGAGCGCAAAAATAAAATTGACGTACCTTTCCCATTTTTATATTTACTGGAAGGAAGATATTAAGTGTGGGAAGTTTTCAAATGAACACCCTGTATATGATATAGGTCTGACATTGTTAAATGATATTTAGGACAAACGTTAACTGTATTTAGCTACTGAATAATAAAAATTAGCTATAAAAATTAGAAATAAGAAAATATACGCTAGTAGATACTCTGTAGATTATTCTAATTGTATTCTTCTTATTTTTTACTGCAAAAAAATACTCTTGCCAATCTTCTAAACCAACTAGTACGTTTCTGTTTGTTCATTTGTTTTGATTTATTCTCAACAAGTATTTGTTTTCTTTTATTCGTTTCGCTGCATTCCCTTTAACCTTAAAATCCTCGTGCAGGTGCAAAAAGAGCGTGTCCGTACTCTGCAGCGCAAGCTGAGCACTCGAAACGAGCGAATGAAGCTTATAGCTCAGAGAGGTACACCAGATCAAGATCCGCTTGACACCTAGCACATTCCCTTACATTACCTAAAATAACTACCAAAGTCCAAGACCTAGACCTTTGACTTGATGCGCGTTTCAGCCACCATCTTTAAGCGTGTAAATAATATGTTTTATGTTTTGCGCGTACGTTACTGATTTATTGCATTGTTGCTACACAAATAGGCGCGGATTGAAGCTAACCAGCAGAAGATCTCTCTACTTGTCGCCCGTATCCAACAAGTGGACCCTTACAACGCTTGCCCTCACCCGGAATATTCCCTTCTCGGAGTATCCTATGCGGATATCGCCGCTGGACGCTCGAGATCGCAAGAACGCCAACCCGCTTCATCCGCCTCCGAAATACACGATACGAACAATGATATGGAGAGAATTGTACCAGTTCTTCTCCCTGAGCCAAAATCCGCTCCTCAAAAGGTCGTTCAGCTGGAAAATATACCCCTTATTCGTGAACCACAACAAACAGAAACAAAATTAGAATCAAAAGCACCGCCAAGAACTAAATCACCAAGGCGCAGCCGGTCACCAAGACCGAAACATCAATCAATCCAAGAAAAACATCCTAAGGAAACTAAACCAACAATACCCGCTTCAAAAACTTTAGATATAGAACCGCCACCAATCATCGTAGAATCACCAAAAGTCACTCAAAGAACGAGAACCCCTTCAGAACAATCGGAAACAGATTTATCTTACTTAAACATAAAACAAAGAACGCGCAGTCGTTCACCTAGTCCCATGTGGGCACCAGGTCAAAATACTTACGCTGACATCCTTAAAGGACAACAAAGAGAATCTGAAGAAAGAGAAATACTCTTCAATAAAGAGGTGATTACTAAACTACCAATACGTTCTAATGAAGCTGCTGCCTCCCAAACTGTACAAATAGAAAAACTAGTTCCTATTCAAAGAGCAATAGTGACCACAGAACCAAGGACTGAATATGAGAATATTCCTGTTCAACAAATTAGTAGTTACCCTCAACAACATGAGTTTGTATTGTCTAGTCCAATGCAGGAGTGGAACGAGTACCACCAACATGACTACACTATGCAAACCCATCTTAATGAGGTGCATCCTAATTATTATAGTCAAATGCAGCATATGACAACATCTGATTATATCCAACCGATACCGGATATGGTTAATTTTATAGCAACTGGGCAGCAATTATTAAATTCAGGTCTTGGCACTTATCACAGTTCTCATAATTTTGTTCCTTACAACGAAAGCGTTTACACGAATACAGGGTATACGGAAAATACCTCTAGTCTTATACAAGAAACAGAAGACCTTCCTCCAGCTGAACTGACTAAAGTAGAAGCTCTAGAAATTAAGGATAATAATACAGAAGAAGAAATGAATGTAGAACCACTAGCGCAAACGACGATACCCGAAGTTACTGGTTCTCATTTCTCCTACGCCCAAATTTTGACTCAGGGACTAAGTGCCAAATCTCTCCAGCCATCCAGTTTAGCAACAGTGCAACTCTCGAACGCTCGACAAGCCCCCAGACTAAAGTCTCCCGTGCCTGGTGATTCCACGCACAAGGAAGAAACGAAGTCTAAATCGAGGGAGCACCCTACACGCAATTCCATGATGGAGATATCTCAAGATGAGAAATTCCTCAATGTTGCTGGAAAGCAACATCAAGAAAATATTAATTTAGATGAACATTTTTATGACTTCGAACGCGATCAGTCGTATTCGTACCATGGAGAGCCTACCAAAGCGGTAGGTGGTAAGGAAACGACTGTTCTTTCCTCCACACAAGACTTATTTAGTGATAGTGATGTTTCTCCCATTGATAAAGTGAATAAAAATAAGAAACATAAACCTAAAGACGAATCAAATAAGTCACATATTAAGCAAATAACAGTTACCAAATCGAAAACTAAAACTGTTAAAGAACCAGAAATCCACATTGAAGAAACTAAAATAACTACTATTGTAAAATTACCACCAACCGAAGATGATCCGAATTATAACAGTAGCATTAGTCATGACAAACACAACAAATCAAAGAAAAAACATAAGCCCAAACAATCCATACCAGAAGAACACAGGGCAGCTTATGTTATTGAAGAATTTATTAGGCACATCTCAGATGAAGAAGAAGTCGACGATAAAAGAGAACCTAATATTAGACCTCCTAAACGAGAAAAGAAGTCCAAAAACAAGACAAAAGACCAAATCAAACAATCGACCGAATTCATAATTAATGAACAGTTGACTACCACAACCTTTGATTCTAATATAGACATTAATACTAATACAGTTATTGAAACAAGTCCATCGACAACATCCGACCAACTAAATATAGAAAACATTACGGTACCAAAAATTGATAAACCTGAAGAAGAAAATAAAACATCGAAAGATAAAAAGCAAAAGAAAAAGCCACATCCTAATGAGGATAATAAAACTAGCACTGTAGAACCAACAATAGATACTGAACCTACAACCAAACAGATAGATACTGAGTTAGGAACAATTCAACCACCAGCTGAAGAAATTACTAAAAAGAACAAAAAATCGAAGAAGAAGAAACAACCAGAATCAAAAGATGATATTGTCAGCCAATTGGTGTTCACTGAAGACGTAGTTATTAAACCCGTTTTATCAGAAACAACACAAGATTCAGATACAGAAATTAAATCAACTGAGAATAAATCATTTAAACAACCTACTTTTGAAGCTAAGAATAGTGAAACTTGTATTTCCGAACAACCGAAAGAAATTCAAGAAGATCAGGAGAAAAAGAAGAAAAAGAACAAGAAATCTAAAAAGAAACCAGAACATGAAAGAAATATTTCTGATATTACCACTGAAATGATACAAGTAGAAAGTACTGTATTAAAAACCACTCAATCTGAAGTACATACCATTGACGAACAGTTAAATGTTGAAGACACCATAATAAAACCTGAAATTGAAATATGCAAGAAAATTGCAGATGAAAAACTTGAAGAAACATCCGAAAGTCACCCTAAATCCAAACGAAATAAGAAGAAAAAACATGAACCAAAACTTACTGATGAGAAAATTGTTAAAATAGTAGAACCCATAATAGAAATTGCAGAGACTAAAATCATTGAAGATATTCCAAATGATATTGTTAAAAAACCACGAAAGAAAAAGAATGATAGAGGTAAACAGGACCATAACGTTACTGAGGTACCTATTCTGGAAAAAGGTGATTCTTCAGAACAGGTTCAATCCACGGATATACAAATTTCTACTGTCAAAAAAGAAGAACCCGCTGCAGAAATGATACATACTGAAACTGTTAATGACATTACAGGTAATGTTGTTAAACAACCAAGAAAAAAGAAAAATGACAAAAACATACAAGAAAATAAAGTTACTGAAGAACATGTTCATGAAAATAAGGAACACGCTCAGGTTATTGAAGTTCATACTACAGAAATTTCTACAGTCAAAAACGCAGACTCTAAAATAGAAATTGCTGAGGAAAATACTAATCATGTAGTTAAAAAAGAGAACGTGATTCCGGAAAATACAGTACAATCAACAGAAATTGTTAACCAACCAAAAAAGAAGAAGAATGATAAGAATAAACAGGAAAATATGGTTACTGAAGAAACAAGTATCATAGACAAAGAAATTGATACGATCAAAAACGAAGATTCTTTAATAAAAACGGTTCTAAATAATACTGATAAAATAACAAGCGATATCGTTGAAATAGAAAATGTTTTGCAAGAAAGTCCAACTCCACTAATCTTAGAACAAGTTCAATATGTTGTTACTACAGATGACGTAGTAGACAATACAGAAAATTCCAAGTTTAAAGCAAACGTTATAGTGGAAGAAAAAGAGATGATACAACAAATAACTTCAAACATTACAACCGAGGACGAATCTTTAGATAAAGATATTGAAATTTTAGGAACACCCAAAGAATTACTCACTCCTGCGAAATCTGTAGAGACAGTACCTCATTCCAAACAATCTCGAAATAAAAAGGAGAAATCTGATCCCACTGAACAAATTCATCCATCGGATATGGAAAAAGCATTGGTTATAGAACAAGAGATATCTTTAAAACAAACAAAATCAATTGAAGAAAAGCCAATTGAAATTATTTCAAACATTATAGAATCTCAAAAACATTTAACAGAGGTTAATACTTTAAACAAACCAAAAGCTAACGATAGATTTATTGATAATGAAATATTCTTAAATAATGAAATAATATTCAGTGAAACTACCTCCTTATTACCTACAAACATTAATGTGGGTACTGAAACAAAAACTTTACTTGAATCTTCCACAGAACATAAACACGATTTAGTTGCTTCAACTAAAGAAGTTTTAGAAGCATCATCAGATATTGTACAATCTGTAATCACTAGTGCTATATCAAAACTTACTACTACCACTTCTAAAAAAGAAAATTCAACAGAATCCAAGCAGACCACAGTAAGTACTATTGTCACAAATTCTGACAAACTTGCAAATAAGACGAAAGAAGATAAAAACGCATATAATAAAATAGATATTAAAGAAATACCAGAAATCGATGGTTCAAAAGAAACAACCAAAGTTACATTTATCACACATGAAGAGGTAAGAATGAAACCCATTGTTACTATAAAAATGGAGTTTAAGGATACACCTGTTGAGGAAATTAAAACTATCGAAGAAAACCTAAGAGAAATTGAGAGAAACGTCAGTGAAGAATACAAAATACAAGTGTTACAAAAAGTAACTGAAGACAAACACTTACAATTTGAAACTGTAATTGATGAAAATATAGTAACAAATGGACACAGTTTTGAAGAAAAGGCTAATGCAACAGATACTGAAAATACTTGTGAAATTGAAATGGAAGAAGTTATTTTCGGTTCTGTTAAAGAAAGACCCAGTCAGAAAGCAGCTAGAATAGCCAATGAGGATAAAAAAGATCACCCTGTTGTTGATGACGAATTACCAATAAGTGACATCACAGCGCAAAATGTTATTAATGACACTGACATCGCCGTAGAACCATCATTGTCAAGGTTAGATTCAATAGTTGAAACAGAAATTAATACTTTTGAAAATATTATGGATGTTTTGGATTCAAGGAAGAAACATAAAATTCCTAATGTTGATGTCGAACCAAAAACTAGCAAAATTAAAGAATCTGAGAGTGAGTTTGTTGAAAAATCTTTAATTATTCCTCTTACAGAAAATGAACCTGTATTTATTTCAGATGAAGAATTGGTAGAAAAGAATTTAGAAGAAGATCATGAGATTAAAAAATCTAAAAAGAAAAAACACAAAAGTAAAAAAGTTAAAACCACTGAAGATTCAAGTAAATCAGAACCGCTACCAATAGAAACCAAATCTGAATCGCATTTAGAAAAATCAGAATTATCACGGGGTGAATTAGAACAGTCTCAAATTGTAACAGAAGAAGATACAATAGAAAAAACTGAAAATTGTGATACGTTCCAAATACTATCACAACTGAAACAAGAGACTTTACTTAAATACTCACCAGATGTTTCAAATATTCCAGATAGAAAAGTTAAACTAATTCCAGTAAATGAAACCAAAACTCCAGAAGAAAAAAGGGAAGAAGTGCATCAAAAAACAATTACAGAAGAGAAATTTGAAGTAATCCAAGCTAACGAAATTTCAGAAGCGATAATAGATAATGAGAATTGCATTTTTATTGAAAAAGAAAAACAAGAAGAGGAGACAAAACCAATAGTTGTTGAAGACACTCTTCCTACTAAAGAAGGAAAACAATTGACATCATCAAGTATTTATGTCAAAATAGATAAAGACTATTTTGCAAACCTTCCTTCAGTACAATTATCACCGGAATTACCTTTACCTGACATTTCATATCTAGAAGCTACAAGTACAGATATTACCACTAATGAGAGTAAATTAGTTGAAGAGTCCACAGAAAGTAATGCTGACGTACTTCTTAAATTAAAGAAAGAAACCATTCAAAAGTACCAGGAAGATGTATCTAAAGATATCAACGAAAATGGAATCCTTATCGATAATAAGAAAGATAAAAAGAAAAAGAGAAAAGATAAAAAACGTAAATCTGTTACTTTTGAGGAAAACCCACAAGTGATCAATATTATCGAAGAACCTAGTAACATAGACGATCAAACAGAAACTGCCGATGAATTCTTTTTTGTTTCTGCAGTAAAGGAAGAAGAAATGGAACTTCTAAAAGAAGATCTTCACCAGAACACTGTAGATGATATATCCGACACTTTTGAAATAATCCACACAGAAGGAGATCATACTGTTGAATCAGAAATAACTGAGGACAAATCTTCAGAGAAAAAGAAATCTAAAAAGAAGAAACATAAGAAAGAACATGAAATTGGTGATCAAGTTGATAAGAGTCGCACAGAAATAAATGCAGCTTTTATGACAGAAGAAAGATTACATGCATTACCACATATTGTAACTGAGAACAAAGTTAAATCGCAACCAGAGCCTCACGACCATCATAAAAAGAAATCTAAACATAAAAAACCAAAACATGAAGAATCGGATATATCCGTACCTAAAACTGAAGAAACCATAATTGAAAAAGATACCATAGTCCAAGAAACTGAACAAGCGGATGGAGATAAACAAGAACCCCCAATTTCTGTTTCTGTAGAATCAAAAGAAATAGAAATTGAATCGGCTGAAGTTAAAGAACACGATAAAAAATCTAAGAAAAAACAGAAACACAAAAAAGAAGTGGTCGAAGTAAAAGAAATAGCTCATGAAAAACTTCCAGAAGATGTAAAAAAACCAGATGTAACAACCGAAGAGAAATATATCTTTCATCAACAAGAACATAAAATAGAACCGGATAATGTTGAAAATTCAACAAAAGACAAATCTAAGAAAAAGAAACACAAGAAGGATACAGTTGAGCAAATTATTATCATTGAAAAAGAACCAATAGAGAAAGTACCTGAAAAAATTGAGAGTTCTCAGACTGTAGATATTACAAAGACTACTTCATCATATGATTCTGAAGTAAAATTTTCTGAAAATACACAAGAAAATATAAGGGAAGAGAGCATTTCATGCGATACAGTCTCAAATGTAGATGATCGTTCTGCAACTAAATCCAAAAAGAAAAAGAAGCATAAGCAGATAGAACGTGAAATCACTGCAGAAAAACATATTGATTCTGCATCAAATAATTTAACTAGTATTACAACTACTTCGATTGATTCGTATACAACTATAACTACTGACACCGATATGTCAGCAATTTCTTACACAACCGTTGATGCCGATGAACTAGATCTAGATAGTATTGGCGTAACAGAAAAGCCTTCTTGGGCTACTATTGTTGGATCAAACCTCCCTGCAAAACCTCAGCCAGTACAGCAAGTACAAGCCAAACCTAAATATGAGGTTCCAATACCCCAACCTGTTAAAATTGAGGAGGTATCAAGTTTTACTCCTGAAACAAGTGAGATATCTTCGATTGATAAAAAACATAAGAAAAAACATAAAAAGAAGCATCACGATGTAATTGAAGAAGCATCAAAACCAGCATTTGAAATTATAGAAGAAATAAGACACATACCAGATGTGGAATCCAAACCTGAAGTTACTGAAGGACTAGATAAACACCATTCTAATGAAAAAACGAAATCTAAGAAGACGAAACATAAACACTTAGAAGAGTTGGAATTAGAAGAAAATAAAGTAGAAGAACCAGTATCTAGTGGACATGTTTTGACTGCAAAGCCTGAAGTGACCGATTTCCTTAAACAAGAAGCACCAGAGACTGTTTCCATAAAAAAAGTTGAGTACAAAGGACTGCCTGTCGATGAATCTACTAATATGTTCTTAGAAATACTGGAGAAACCTATGGTATTCTCTGATGAAGAAGAAGGTTCGACTGTAATTCATGAAAAACAATCTGTAGATATTTCAGATAAAACAAAGACAAACCAAACTTTAAATATTACTACAGAATTCATAAATACGGAAATGAAAGATGCTAAACTAGCTCAACAAATTAAAATTGAAACTGTTAAACCTGATAATAATGATACACAAATACATGAGAGTAGTTCGAAGAAAAAGTCCAAGAAACATAAACACAAAAAGGATAAACTTGAACAAGAAAAACATAAACCAGAAGATATAACAGTAACGAAAACTTTAGTTGATTCAGTAATGAAAGAAGCTAAAGCCGAAGAGGTCAAAGAAGAAATTAAAATTACTCAGGAAGAAATCGGTGTCTTAGAAGACAAAATTATTGACCAACCCGAAGTCCAAAAGAAAATTGATTTATCTGAAGTTCATATAGATAAGAATGACGATCATGAAAAGCATAAAAAATCAAAAGAAGAGAAGCCTGGTCAGGAACCACATTCCAAAATTAAAAAACCATCACAAAATATCCCAGAGCAAAAAACTGAATTTAAAGGATTACCAGTTGATGAGTCTACGAACTTATTCATGGATATTTTAGACGAGCCATTGATATTAACCGATGACGCGGAGCAATTGGAAATAAAAGAAGACATTTTATCAGCTAAACAACCTCCAGACATTAACTTAAATTTTATCAATGCTGAAAGAACTATGACTGAAGGTACAAAGATTGAAAAGCAGGTAGAAATTATTAAAAAATCAGAAGAAACAGTTAAGCAACTAATAAAACCAGAAGCCAAAATTTATGATAGTGACAATATAACAGAAAAACGTGATTTTAAAGATAAATTAGAACATAAGAAACCAGAAGAAAGTAATGAACCTATTTTGGTGAAAAAAATCGAATATAAAGGTTTACCGGTTGATGATTCAACCAACCTATTTATGGATATTTTAGACCAACCTATGGTATTAAGTGATGATGAACAAATAGAAGATGAAACTGTATCATTTAAAGAAACTTCAGATATTAACATAGACACTGTCAAAACTAAAAAAACGCATACTGAAGAAGTAAAAACAGATAAAGTGACTGAAGATCAATTTAAACTTAAGGAACATCTAGAACTTAAGGAAGTTGAAGAAAAAATGCCATTAAAAGAACACGATAGTGATACTGACAAACATGACGTGACTGAAAAGAAAAAATCAAAGAAAAAGAAACACAAAAAACACGAGAAAAATCCTGAACCACAAGAAATTCCTAAAGAACTTAAAAAAGTAGAATTTGTTCATTCAAAAACAGAAGAAACATCAACTTCTAACATTAATCAAAATTTTATAAGTTCTGAAAAATCTGAATCGTTAATTGAAAAAGTTCCAGTAATAAAAGAAGTTATTACTGAACCGATTGAAACACCAACAAAGAAGAAAGAAAAGAAACATAAGAAACATGAAGGCAAGCATGAACTGGATCAACACAAATCCGAAACAGTTGACAGTGTTCAGCATATTATCGAAGATGAAGTTAAAGCAACTACAGAAAAAGTTGAATATAAAGGTTTACCAGTTGACGAATCTACTAACTTTTTCATGGATATCTTAGATCAACCAATGGAGTTTTCTGATGATGACAGTGAATTTGTAAAAGTAAATAAGAAAGTCGATGATTCTACCAACTTATTTATGGATATTTTAGACCAATCTAGGATATTAAATGACAATGAACAAATAGATGAAACTGTATCGGTTAAAGAAACTTTAGATATTAATAAAGACTTTGTCAAAACTGAAATAATTCATAATCAAGAAGTAAAAACAGATAATAAAGTGACTGAAGAACAATTCAAATATAAGGAACATCCAGAACTTAAGGAAGTTGAAGAAAACATGCCATCAAAAGTACACGATAGTGACATTGACAAACATGACGTGACTGAAAAGAAAAAGTCAAAGAAAAAGAAACATAAAAAACATGAGGAGAGTCCAGAACCACAAAAAGAAATGCCAAAAGATATTAAAAAAGTGGAAACTGTTCAATCAAAAACAGAAGAACTATCACCTTCTAATATTAATCAAAACCTTATAAATTCTGAAAAATCTCAATCGTTTATTGAAAAGGTTTTAGAAATAAAAGAAGTTATTACTGAACCTATTGAAACACCATCGTATACTGAAATTGAAATTACCAGTCCAACGAAAGAGGAAGAAAAGAATCATAACAAACATGAGGACAAGCATGAACTGGATCAACATAAATCTGAAACTGTTGATATTCAGCATATCGAAAAGGAAGTTAAAGCAACTACAGAAAAAGTTGAATATAAAGGTTTACCAGTTGATGAATCTACAAACTTATTTATGGATATCTTAGATCAACCAATGGAGTTATCTGATGATGATAGTGAATCAGTAAAAGTAAATGAGATAGTCGGTGATTCTACCAACCTATTTATGGATAATTTAGACCAACCAATGGTATTAAATGATGATGAACAACGAATAGAAGATGAAACTGTATCAGTTAAAGAAACTGCAGATATTAATACAGACTTTGTCAAAACTGAAATAACTCATAATCAAGTAGTAAACATAGATAATAAAGTGACTGAAGAACAATTCAAACTTAAGGAACATCCAGAAGTTAAGGAAGTTGAAGAAAACATGCCATCAAAAGTACACGATAGTGACACTGACAAACATGACGTGAATGAAAAGAAAAAGTCAAAGAAAAAGAAACATAAAAAACATGAGGAAAGTCCAGAACCACAAAAAGAAATGCCAAAAGAAATTAAAAAAGTGGAACCTGTTCAATCGAAAACAGAAGAACTATCAACTTCTAATATTAATCAAAACCTTATAAATTCTAAAACATCTGAATCGTTAACTGAAAAGGTTTTAGAAATAAAAGAAGTTATTACTGAACCTATTGAAACACCAACGTATACTGAAATTCAAATTGCCAGTCCAATGAAAGAGGAAGAAAAGAAACATAACAAACATGAGGACAAGCATGAACTCGATCAACATAAATCTGAAACTGTTGATATTCAGCATATCGAAAAGGAAGTTAAAGCAACTACAGAAAAAGTTGAATATAAAGGTTTACCAGTTGATGAATCTACAAACTTGTTCATGGATATTTTAGATCAACCAATAGAGTTATCTGATGATGAAAGTGAATTAATAAAAGTAAATAAGAAAGATGGTGATTCTACCAACTTATTTATGGATAATTTAAACCAACCTAGGACAATAAATGATGTTGAACAACGAATAGAAGATGAAACTGTATCAGTTAAAGAAACTTTAGATATTAATGTAGACTTTATCACAACTGAAGTAAGTCACACTCAAGTAGTAAAAACAGATAATAAAGTAACTGAAGAACAATACAAACTTAAGGAAGTTGAAGAAAACATGCCATCAAAAGTATACGATAGTGATACTGCCAAGCATGACGTGACTGAAAAGAAAAAGTCAAAGAAAAAGAAACATAAAAAACATGAGGAAATTCCAGAACCACAAAAAGAAATGCCGAAAGAACTTAAAAATGTTGAACCTGTTCAATCGAAAACAACTTCTAATATTAATCAAAACCTAATAAATGCTGAAAAATCTGAATCGTCAATTGAAAAGATTCCAGAAATAAAAGAAAATATTACTGAACCTATTGAAACCCCAACATATACTGAAACTCATATTGTCGGTCCAATGAAAGAGCAAGAAAAGAAACATGAAGACAAGCATGAACTGGATCAAAACAAATCCGAAACTGTTGACATTATTCAGCATATCGCAGAAGAAGTTAAAGCAACTACAGAAAAAGTTGAATATAAAGGTTTACCAGTTGATGAATCTACAAACTTGTTCATGGATATTTTAGATCAACCAATGGAGTTGTCTGATGATGATAGTGAATTCGTAAAAGTAATTGAGAAACTTGAAACTCCACAAACTATAACTATTCCACAGCAAGTCGATAATGTAATATTAAAAGAAGAATTAGTTAAACAAAAAGTAGAGTATAAGGGACTGCCAATTGATGAGTCCACTAACATTATTGATTTACTAGATGATCCTATAGTATTTTCTGATGATGAAGATTATTCGATTGATGACACTAAAGAAAAATATGTTAAAACTGATACAATTGAAGAAGAAAAACCAGTTGTAGAAATTTCAAATGTTAATTCTGACTTCTTGAATTCTGAAAGAACTGTAAATTTAGAAACAAAAACAGTATCAGTTATTACCGAAATCAATAAATCTACTATTAAAAATAACAGTGAATTCATGAACGCATTGGATGAATCAGAATCTAAGGCAATTATAGTTTCAGAACCTAAAACACTTGAACCAACTGAAAGCATAAAGTCGCCCACAATACCAGAAGAAAATATTATTAAATATGATGTTCTCGTACAGAATAAAGCTGAGGAGGAATATTATGAGACTGTGTCTAAAAAAACCGACACAAAATCTGAAGTTATTATTGAAGAATCTCTATTCACATATGATATTCTAAAAATGTTTCGCGACGAAATAAATTACTATGAGATACAAGCACAAGAAAACAAGAAAAAGAAGATTGAAACTCCTAAAGAAGAAATTAAAGAAACTAAAGATGTAGAAAAAGAAATCGAAGAACCCGTTTTTAATATTAACGATTTGTTGGAAACCAAACCTAATTTTGATTTGGAATATCTGTTACAAGCAGAAATAGAATGGTATGAACAAAAAGCTAAAGAACTTAAAATGGCAAAAGAATCTGTAAAATATGATGAAATCAAATCTGTAGAAGAATCAGTTGAACTAGAACAAAAACCAACAGACTTACTTGTTGTAGGAAAATCCATGCTAATTCATAAACCAGAACAGAAAAGAGTAAGCGAAACTGAAGAAAAACTAACCGAAGAATCATCTAAAACCAAACAACATGAACTCCTGAGAAAGGAAGAAGTACAAATAGAAATGAGTGAGGATGAATTTGAAATAATAGAGCAAAGTGAAATTGATACAGCTATTCTGGCGGAAAAAGAAGCCAGATATCTTGAACAAAAGAATGTAATAATAAACAAACAAGATGAATTAAAAGCTGTTGAAGAAATTAAAAAATCTTCGCAATTTAAAGCTATTGGGGAAACAGAAACCCAATGGAATGAAACAGTCCAAACAACTATTGAAAAGAGTACACAACCTCAACAATATGAAGCTATTGTAGAAATTGAAACTGAACAGGATAAAACAATTCCAAAAACTGATGAAAAAGGTGATCAATCTTTACAATATGAAGCTATTGTAGAAACAGAAACCAATGTGGACGAACCAATCCAAAATAATGAATTACATACTCATTTTGAAGCTATTGTAGAAGTAAACACTAAAGAAGAAAACATAATTCAAAAAACACCGTTTGAAACTACCGAAGAAATACAAAGCAAAGAAGAATTAATTGAAAAAACTTTTGACGAATCCAAACCTTCTCAGTTTGAAGCTATTGTTGAATCTGTCGTTGAATTCATTCCAAAGTCTGATCGCAAGAAATACAGCCTAAATCCAGACGCAGCTGAATTCGTACCTAGTTCATCTAGCCCTCTTGTACCTGAGTATATGGAACACAATCAGATATATAGAGTAGAAGAAGAAAAATATGAAGAAACTGGTTGGGACTATGATAATAAAACAGACTACGGCATTAGCGATACAGAATACAAATCAACTTACCAAATTTCACCCGGAACTTCAAAATGGGTGAATGATATTTTAGATGATTCAGAAGAACAGGAAAGAAAATTCCATCAAGATAAATTAGAACAGCAAAGGCTAGAAGAGAGTCTTTTGCCGAAGAATGTTATTTCAGAATTAACTATTAGCAGCGTCCGAGATGTTCCACCAAAAACCGAACCTTCAAAAGAATCATTAATTTCTGATCTCAAAAATAAAACTCAAAAGTTTGTCGAAGCAGAACGCCAATTAATAAGAGAATTGGTAGATACCTCAAAAGCACCTGTTAGAGAACCGGAAAAAATTGTGGATAACAAAGATACCACCAATGTTTGGGCTAATCTAAAAGCCAGTGATAAGACTTATGCTGATATTGTGGCCACTCATGCAGTTGTACCTAAACACGAGCATCAAGTTGTTAGAGAACCTATACGTACAAAAGAATTTGAAACCATCGTTACAGAAACTGAAGGAATTCAAAAAACTAATGTACTCGCAAAGAGCAAAGATTTTATAGACCATAGTAAGAAATCGCGAACTCATTCTAGTGAAAATGAAGCTAAACGAGTTGCTCCGCCCCCTGAAATTCCAAAAGAAAAAGTTTTTGAACCTAAAAGAACATCAAGAAAACGTTCAAAAACACCTCCGACTATACCTCATGAAATTCGAGTTGAAGAAGTTACTGAAACTCAGTTGAAAGTATATGAGGATATTATTGATGATGACCTAACAACTAACTCTCATACTACTTCTTATGCTAAAGTTTTAGCTACATCTAGTCCAAAAACAAGTTTCAAACAAGAAGTTAAACTTTTAGACGACACTCCAATTATTACTAAAGATGCCGAAAAACTTAATATTAGTGATGCAAGTGAATCAGAATTCAAAGATACAGAAAGTAAGAAGAAATCCAAAAAGTCTAAAAAGAAAACAAAATCATCAGATGCTCAAATTACAGTTGAGACTGAAATTTCTAAAAAGGAACAACAATCCTCATTACCAATCCAACAAGAGGAACCTACAGAGTTAATAATTGAACCTACTAAAGACAGTAATATTTCTGATCTGCCAACGTATGCTAAAATAGTAGTTTCTCAACCACAATTACAATCTTCAGTAATAACAAAAGAAATTAAAAAAGTTACACAAAAAGAAGAATTTAGTGAAAAAGAGCCTGAAGAAAGTGTAAAAATTGTGATAACAGTTGCTGAACCAACAGAAGATATTGAAAAACCGATTCCCTTTGAGGAAGGTAAAAAGAAACGCAATAGATCCAGAAAGCGTTCAAAGACTCCAACCATTCAACCTGCAACCGAAATTGAGGTTGAACCAGAAGAGAAGAAACCTAAAGAAATCGATGCTGAACAACCAAATTTGGCTGAAGAACCTAAATTAATTAGTCCAATAGACAGCGGTTTTACATATGCTAAAGCAGCTGCTTCCAACATTGTAAAGCAACATGATACATCTCAAATTCAACAGAAGCAGGTGGAGCCTAAAGAAATTGTTCCTACTAAAGTGCACGTTGAAGTTATCAGAACTGAAACAATTCAGAAAGAAGAAACAACATTGTTGGAACCAATGCCTGAAGATGTAAAAGGTAAAAAGAAACGTACTAGATCTAAGAAACGTTCAAAATCTCCTGCAGTTGAAACTCAAGTGAAACTTAAAGAACCCGAAGAATCACTTACACCTGAGGTAACTAAAACGGAGTTAACTGAAAATGTACTAAAAGAGGATACTGAACCTAGAAAAGTAGAACTAGTGAAGGAACCTACAATTCAGGAAGATCTAACAGATATAATTACTGAAGTTAAAGAAATTAAAACTAAGACAGTTAAACAAGAAGAACCAGAACCACTCCTTGCAGAACCGATAGAAGAAAAGGGTGAGAAAAGGCGAGGTAGATCCAGAAAACGATCAAAAACCCCTATAATAGAATCTAAGCCAGAATTTAAAGAACCCGAAGAACATCCTAAGACTGCAATTGTTATGGAGACGTCGCTTGAAGAACATAAACCATTTACTGATATCAATGGATCAACTTATGCAAAAATATTGGCTTCAAACATTCCAAAAGCATCAGAAATTCAACAAAAACCTATAACTTCTGAACTTATTAATGTGTCTGAAATTCCTGCGGAAAGCAAAATTAAAGAGTCCGAATTATCCCAGCCAGAATCTACAGAAGAAAATGATTCAAAGAAGAAAAGGAAATCCAGAAAACGTTCTAAAACTCCATTGGTCGAATCTAAAAAAGAGTCTGAAGAGATAATTATTACCTTGACACATAAAGACGAGACGACTTCTGTTCTCATTGATAAATCGAACACTTCACAACCTGAAAATGTCATTTCTAATAATGTGGTTCCTCAAATTGAAATAACTGAAGTTGAAGCAAATGAAGAAGCGACAACTCATGTTCTCATCGAAGAATCTAACACAAAAACACCAGAAGAAGATTTAATTTCTAAAAATGTTTCTCCTCAAATTAAAATAACTGAAATAAATAAAACCGAAACGATTTTAACGGAAGAACCTGCTTCGCTTAGGTCAGAGCCAGTCGAGGAACAAACGAAAAAGAAAAGACGCAATAGATCTAGAAAGCGTTCGAAAACACCTACGGTGGAAAATAAGACTGAATCTGATGATAAAGTAATTGACATTACAATTCCCAAGGAAGAAAATGTATGTCAAACCGATATTACTCAGACAAATTTGTATCACCTATCGTATGCTGAAGTAGCTAAAGCAGGAAGTAGAGATCCTTCACCTCATCCAAGTAATCGGTATACTGTAGAAACCATCACATCTTCATTAAAGAAAGAGGAGTCAGAAAGTAATGAAGACTTAGAAGTCTATTTAGAAATAGAATTTGAATCTCCAACTTCATCCGAAGACGTGGAGACAGCTGAACCAAGTGTAAAAGAAGATATTTCAATTGAAAATGATAGTTCGACAAAAGAAGATAATACTGATTTAAAAACTGACTTACACCATCATGTAGATCTATTCATTCAAGAAGAAAGAAATGCTACTTTGGCGGATGTAGTCGCAAAAGTACAAGAAGCCATTATAGATTTTAAAACTACAGGTATTGAAATTGTAACAGATGTAAAAGATTCTTCTGAAACCCAAGAAAGTAATGATGAAGAACCATCTAAAAAAAGAAAGACTCGATCTAGGTCTCGAAGGAAACACCAAACACAATCTAAATCCGAAACTGAGCCTACTGATATTTACGTTCCTCAAGAATTACCTGTTATTAGTGTTCTTAAAAATAACGAACAAATCAGAGCACAGTCGCGTTCTCCTAGTAGATCTTACGCTGCAGTAGTAAAAAATACCTTAGAAGAGGTGATGCCTGAATATGTCACTTATACATCAGTAATTTCTACAATTGATGCTAAACCACAAAAAAGTGACATTTCTGAAGCAATCTTAGAAACAAAAGAAATAAAAGAAGTTCCTATTAAGAAAGAAAGTTTAGGAAACGAAGAAATTCTGAAAGTGGATTTAGGGTTTGTTAAAGAAGTGGCGATTAAAAAAGAGGATGCAATCGAAAAAGTGGTAGTTTCTAAATCAGAAGAAGATAAAAATAATAAAAAGAAAAGTAAAAAATCTCATAAACCGGATCAAACTGAAGAAAAAATTGAAGAAAAATCTTCTCCTGAACTTCAGAGTGATAGAGAAATATACATTCAGATAATTGATTTAGAATTGGTTAAAGAAGTAGCGGTTAAAAAAGAGGATGCACTAGAAAAAGTGGTAGTGTCTGAACCAGAAAAAGATAAACATAAGAAGAAAGGTAAAAAATCACATAAACCGGATCAAACGGAAGAAAAAATTGATGAAATATCTTCTCCTGAACTTCAGAGTGATAGAGAAATAGACATTCAGATAGTTGATTTAGAATTGGTTAGAGAAGTGGCCGTTAAAAAAGAAGATACAATCGAAAATATGGTAGTTTCTGAACCAGAAAAAGAAAAATACAACAAAAATAAGAGTAAAAAATCTCATAAACCGGATCAAACGGAAGAAAAAATTGAAGAAACATCTTCTCCTGAACCTCAGAGTGATAGAGAAAAAGACATTCAGATAATGGATTTAGAATTAGTTAAAGAAGTGGCGGTTAAAAATGAGGATGGAATCGAAAAAGTGGTAGTTTCTGAACCAGAAAAAGATAAACATAACAAAAATAAGAGTAAAAAATCTCATAAACCGGATCAAACTGAAGAAAAAATTGAAAAAAATTATCCTGAACCTCAGAGTGATAGAGAAAAAGATATTCAGATAGTAGATTTAGAAATGGATAAAGAAGTGACGGTTAAAAAAGAGGATGCAATCGAAAAAGTGGTAGTTTCTGAACCAGAAAAAGATAAATATAACAAAAAGAAAAGTAAAAAATCCCATAAACCGGATCAAACGGAAGAAAAATCTCCTGAACCTCAGAGTCATAGAGAAAAAGATATTCAGATAGTAGATTTAGAATTGGATAAAGAAGTGACGGTTAAAAAAGAGGATGCAATCGAAAAAGTGGTAGTTTCTGAACCAGAAAAAGATAAACATAACAAAAAGAAAAGTAATAAATCCCATAAACCGAATCAAATGGAAGAAGAAATTGAAGAAAAATCTCCTAAACCTCAGAGTGATAGAGAAAAAGACATTCAGATAGTGGATTTAGAACTGGCCAAAGAAGTAGCGGGTAAAAAAGAGGCTGCAATCGAAAAAGTGGTAGTTTCTAAACCGGAAAAAGATAAACATAACAAAAAGAAAAGCAAAAAATCCCATAAACCGGATCAAACGGAAGAACAATCTTCTCCTGAACCTCAGAGTGATAGAGAATTGGAGGAGGTAACACCTAAAAGTTCTAGTTTCTTCGGTAATCTTATGTCAAAGTTGACATCAAAGAAATCAAAGAAAGATAAGAAGAAAAAAGGTGATAAACACACTGAAGATAACATAGTGACGAGTGAAGAAGAGAATGTCCCAAAAGAATTCAAAGACACACCTATGGATAATGAAGAAACAATGAAGATTATTGATCTAAATATTCAGGAAAAGGAAGAGAAAGTGATCGAATTTACGCCCGAACAAGAATCTAAATTATTTAAACAGGAATCTGAAAGTATTATTTCACATAAAGATATCGCTTCTGCCTTCTTAGAAAACGCTAAAAATTATGAAGAAATATTAAGACAACATGAACCTAACAACAAAGAAAAGACCAAACGAAAGAAATCTAAGGATGAATCAGCTGAAGATGCCAGTAAACCTGGTTTTATAAAAACTCTTCTTGGAAGGATATCCAGACAATCATCTAAGGAATTCGTAGATCCTCTTGAACAATTAATAAGTAATCTAGTACTTGATGATACCTACTGGTTAACCAAAAGCTACTACGATGAAGCCGAAGAAAGATGGCAAATAGAGCAGGAAAAGAAAAGAAAAGAACACAAAGCTTCTACTAATATTGATATTTCATCTTATAATCCGCCAGATGATGACGGTGGCTCTAGTGGTGGTAGTGGAAGAGATTCACCTAATCAAAGGAACGAAACTTCCAATGCAATGCCAAATTCGGAATATATGATGTACAGTTTACCAGGGGGGATAGCAGGTTGGAAGGAAGAATCAACATATCTTTCTTCCGAACCTTTAATTGACGCAAATACAGTTGTTAATGACGCTACTAAATCTCCTGAAATCCTTCCTAACGATCCTCCTTTAGGGCCTGAAATGCAGCCAACGATTTCAACAGAGACCGATGGACAACTTGTCAACAAACATCTTAAAAAGGTGAAATATTATTGTGTAATCAGTGTTGGGTTTCAAGCATTGTGTCTGTATACCATTAACGTAGCTTTTATTATGTTACTAAACTTACTTTGCATACTAAAATTGATTTTGAATATTTTATAGTGTAATTAAAACATATGTATATAAATTGCTTTTAACTCTGGGCTTTATTTACAATGAAGAGGTGAGTACGCTTGGCATTTATGTTGGTAATATTCGTTTTTCTCATTTTGGGTTATGGTTAAATTGTTTATTTAAGACCAGTTCAGTAATGAAAAATGAAAATAGAAATAAAGGAAAATGTTTAGAAAGCACTGTTCAACATAAAATTCACTTTTTTACACCTGCATATTTATATTATTAATTTAGTCGACTGAACCGATAGAACTTTATATCAACTCTAGTAAGGATATAAAATCCACCAATCACAGTACCTTTTTTTCTTAATTTTAATAACATCTGAAAACAATTGTCAATATATTTTATAGTCAAGGTAAAAGAAGAATTAATAAATAGTAAACTACAAGATATATATATTTATATATATTTTATTTTATTAAATTATATAAAATCCCAAACCAATTTATTTATAAATGTTAAATAAAATAAACAGTAAGTTGTTGTGGCAAACTGGTTTGAATTTGGGTCCTGGAATAATTTTTTTTCGATTGTTTGAATTGAATTAACCTTCTTCGCCTCCTTTTTAATCATACAATTCCAGGTCATCTAGTTCTTGGTTCTCTTATATCGGCTGGTGTTAGCCAATACTCGCCGAACACAAATGAGAGCATCGGGCAATCGTAGACGATATGCTAGATGCAGATTGTGACATGCTTTTGTACTTGGCATTGACCATCAGAATGCCTGTGATCGAGCACAAATTCTGACTAGTCATAGTCAAGTATTTGTGCGCTGTATAGTGTTGTTGGGATAACTTAAAGCTTCATGGCAACTTTATAGCTTCTTCTTCCATCCCATTTTTCCTTGAACTTCACAAGAGAATGATCTTTAATTAGGTTTGTCACTACCAATGTTGTCAGGGGAAGGTCCAAAAAGTAATTGGTTGACTGCCTTCTTTGCTAGTGAATCAGCAAAATGGTTACCTTTTGATCTATCTTAAGCTGACCACATAGATACTTAGGCCAAAGCTTCGTGATATTTTAGTACAAACCCTGAGTAAATTGGTGGTTTGCCAAGGGTGCTTGTTGGCTATATGTTTAGATGAGCATGTTCCTTTCAGTGATATTGTTTGTGGTAACTTCTTTTGATGCTACGAGAATCCCTGTGAGCTCGTTTTAAACTACACTGGACTATTGTTCACAGCCTATTTTATGTTTAGGTTTAATGATCTGAAGTATATTCCACATCCTGAGCCTTGTTTTGTGGTTTCACTTGGTGTAGATATGAATCGTATCTGTCACTTTCGGCTATTCTATTTGTTCCATTATATAATGTTTATAAAAGATATATCTCGGTGAGATGGACTCTATGTTCGCTTGAAGCCAAAAGCGACGTCTCGCTCACCAGATCCTTTTTCAGTTTCTATCCCAACCATGCTGCGGATTCGTGATGTGAGAGGTGAGACTAAGAATGATTTCCATGGCTTTGATGTGGTTTTCATGGCTCCTACAATGACACCCTATTTTATAAAAGAGTCACCTTTAAATAAGTAGAGGAGCATTCAAGAGATTGAGTATACTTATTTTATTTTTACTTTTCTCGATAAAAGGTAAGTATTGTAATCGTGAAAATTTAGATTTTCACGTTTTCGGGTCCCTATTCCGTCGGTCTGTCCGCCGTCTGTTGTCTGCCGTCTGTCTGTTGGCGCGGTAGCTCAAAAACGTCTTAAGAGAAAAACTTCAAATTTTATATGCAAGTAAGGCTTCCTCTTTGCTCAAAACCGGTTATGCTTCCGGTCAGCTATATACAGCATGAGCAATTAAAAAAAACATTTATTTTTAAAAGTCAGCAGATTTCGACTAAAATTAGTTTCTGATAAAATTGTTATCTGATCAAAAATAACATCATGAATTACTTTTTAAAAATTTAAAATGGCTTCCTTGTTTTTATAATTTATACAGGGTGTTTTTAATGGTATGCTAATATTGTAGGGTGTAATTCCTCAGGTCATTTTATGAAGAAAAGTTCATATGTCCGCAACGGCTTTAATTTTTTGCTACAGTGAGTTGAAAATTTGTTTCTTAAAGAGATATTTTTTAATATATCTGAAATATACATTAGATATAATTTTCAATTTTGGCATGTGTTAATAGGATATAAAACCACATTTTTTAATTAGTAAATTTATTTTATTGCTTTACCAGTGGCGTCTCTGCAAACATGTCATATGATATTTTCTACAAAAAAGTAGTATGCCACTGACATTTTTCCATGTTGATATTTTTACTCATTAGTGGCGTTTATCTTATCGTTCATCAATTAAATTAAAATTTCTTCATTTTTTAGTATTGACGATTAAATTTAATTATTTTAATCTAGAACCGAGTGGCTGGCGAGAAAAATACATCAATATGTAGAATTGACCAGAGAAATGTGTAAAATTATCAACATGGAAAAATGTCTGTGGCGTACTACTTTTTTTGTAGAAAAAAGTCAGATGCCATGTTTGCAAAGACGCCACTGGTAGAGCAATAAAATAAATTTACTAATTAAAATATGTGGTTTTATATCCTATTAACACATGTCAAAACTGAAAATTATATCTAAACTATTTTCAGAGACATTAAAAAATATCTCTTTAAAAATAAATTTTCAACTCCCTCTAGCAAAAAATTGAAGCCGTTGCGTATATATGTTCATATGAACTTTTCTTTATATAATGACCTGAGGAATCACACCCTAAAATATTAGAATATCATTAAAAAATACCCTGTATAAATTGTAAAAACAAGGAAGCCATTTTGAATTTTTAAAAAGTAATTTATGTTTTATCTTTGATCAGATAACAATTTTATCAGAAATCAATTTTAGTCATAATCTGACTTTTAAAAATAAATGTTTTATTTTAATTGCTTACCCTGTATATATCTAACCGAAAGTATAACCAGTTTTAAGCAAAGAGGAAGCCTTACCTGCATACAAAATTTGAATTTTTTCTCTTAAGCCGTTTTTGAGCTACCGCGCCAACAGGCAGACAGCAGACATCAGACGGCGGATGGCAGACAGACCGACGGAATGGGAATAACATGTTTTTCGTAATCTAAGAACCAGAAAACGTGAAAATCTAAATTTTCATGATTACAACACTTTCCTCCTATCGAGGGAAATAAAAATAAAATAAGTATACTCATTCTCTTGAATGCTCCTCTACTATATTTAATGTATCAGTATTCTTAGTTTTTTTGTATGTTGCCGGCTGGATTTAAAGCCACACTATATCTCTTGTTTGTACTATACCTATAGAGGTAAACTGGAACTAAAATCATTCGATTTCGTGCTTATCAGCCACATATCAAAGTATGTGTTATCAGTTATCAGCTAATTTCTGGCCAACTGTCGCTACTTTTACGAGGGTTAGCGTACTTTTAACCACCAAGCCGCCAAAATGTACTGAGGAAAGATATTAATGTGTTTGGCATTTTAATTTTAAAAAGTGTACGACCTTTTTATGGATGCCACTGAATGATACAAATCTGTTACCAAACTGAATTTAAAATGAATTCTTTACATATTTAATCTTCTTCTTTTCAATTTTTGTAGGCCTCAGCTGGCAGGGCTATTCGGCCTATGGTTTTAGGTTGATTGGTGGTGGTCTCGACGATTATTTGCAATGAGGTAGGATTGGAATGTTACCCTACAATATCGCCATAATAGTAAAGAGCTATCTTCAAAATAATATATTCTTGAATCTTCCTATTCTTTTATTTGAAGTTAAGTTGGCTTATTTCTAACTAACAGTTTTAAATCAGTGGCGATGGTAAGCACGATATACTCCAAACAGAAACTTTGTCGAACTTTGTGAACTGATTTTTGGACTGTTTTACGTTTTTTTTTTCTAAAAAACGGATCTTTAAGTTCATTGAACTTGTTTCTACCTGAATTTAACCTAAAGTCAACGATTTAATTAAAACATCTATATTTTTATTATAAATTCCAGTGTTTTCTAGACATTCTCTATTATAAAATGAAAAACTACCGAACTTGAAAAATGATATATTTTTTGTTATGAAACAATAACATGCATGAAGAGTTTTTTTTATTCTAAAATTTGATAAACTTGAAAATTCAGATTCCTTATTAATTAGAATAGTATCTTTTAAGTTAGGTTAATAATAAAAACGAATAAAATCATATTTATTTTTGCAATAACATATTGAATAAGGATATCTTTATTTAAATCTCATATTTACCTAGGTACTTAGAACAAAATTTTATCAATCGTAATTTTATCATATAGGAACTCTCTGAGGATGTACACAAACTTCAGAAATCGCTGGAAAAGACCGAGGGCACTATAGAAATCCTCCCACAAGAAGGGTTCGAAAATATGATTGTCGCTCTTGAGGTAAGTCAGAATTGTTATGTAATTACAGTTTATTTACTCATCATCAGGGTTTTAAAAATGTTTTCCCAAAATTCAATATACAATAAATTAAGATTGAAGAAAGTTAGTCCTTATAAATACATAATTAGTTAGTCCTGCAACTCATGAAATAAGGAGGTAAATCCTTGGCCTATGTTATGACTAAAATTTCAAATAGACATGGGCTCTAAATTGTTTTTTTTAAGATACAAAGTGTTTGAATTCAGGGGCATCCCGAGGGGCGACCTTTTAAAAAAATTGAAACCCTGTATTTTAAAAAAACAATTTAGAGCATTCTTATGTTTATATGAAATTTAGCCATCAAAGTGGCCAATAAATTAGGGTCCTATTACAATTACAATTGTCGTAATATTTAGACAACTTGTTTATTATATTATTATGATATACAGGGTGCACCAATAAAAACTCCAAGGCCGCATATTTTGGAAAGTAATAGAGATATTTTAATTCTGTAAAAGCCAGTATATGGAGCGCTAAGAGAGCTTCAATTTTAACTATAAATTGATTTTAAATAGGTCAATACGTAGATGGCGCTGCGCTCAATATTTTTTTCGATGGGAGGATCTTTCTTAGATAGCGCATCTTGCAAAACTGAATTTTTAAGCAGATTTTGTTCCATAAATTAATTTGATAAATCTAGCCATTTTTGATATACAGAGTGGGTCACTTAAAATAGTTTCATCCTGTTCTTCGGCATTAATCAATAGATTTTAAGAAAATTCTAAAATAGGTTGATTTTTATTCCAAATTGAACACATTTTTACAATACAGGCATCTGTCATGTGTTAACCCCCCTACCTTCCACTTCTCCAACCCCTTAATTTTAAATGAGGAATGTACCATGTACGGCACATCATTGAAAAGGTAATTTTATGGGGAAGTCAGAAATATCACTGTTTATTGCGATACTTTTAATTTTAGCGCCCTCTACCAGGATATAAAATCTGTAACGTATTATGAAATATGACACTTCATTTGAAAGCTAATTTAATTACTAATTCAATGCACGACATAACTTTAATATAAATATTTCCATATTGTACTTGCAACAAAATAAAGTTAGCAATAATGTTTAAAATAATGCATGACTAATTTTCAATATGGAGGATAATTATATTATTGTTATGTGGTGCATTGAATTAGTAATTAAATTTACTTTCAAATAAGGTGTCACACTTTACATTACGTACAGTTTTTTATCCCGATAGAGGGCGGTACAATTAAAAGTATCGCAATAAACAGTCATATTTCTAAATTCACCATAAAATTACCTTTTTAATGATGTACTACACATGGTAGTATCACACTTTATAATAATGATTAATGCTGAAAAGCAGGATGAAACTGTTTTGAGTGACCCACTCTGTATATCAGAAATGGCTAGATTTATCGAATTAGTTCATAAACCAAAATCTGCTTAAAAATGCATTTTTTTACAAGATACGCTATACAAGAAAGATCCTCCCACCAAAAAAACATTGAGTGCAGCGCCATCTACATATTGAACTATTTAAAATCAATTTATATTTAAAACTAAAGCTCTCTTAGTGCTCTATGAACTGGATTTTACAGAGTTAAAATATTTCTGTCTTACCAAAATATCTGGCCTGGGAGTTTTTATTGGTACAACGCGTATACACAGGGTGTTTCAAAAAACATTTGCAATAGCTCATGGGGTCTTTATTTGCTTAAAAATAAGACAAATAGTCCGCAGATGCTTTGGTTCAAAGATACAAGGTGTTATAATTTTTAATCTTGTTCTTATTTTTTTTTTCAAAATATTGTGATTGCTTTAACGATTTGAATGAAATTTTGATTATGTAATAAAAAGATGTATACAAATTTACCAAGGGCGCTCATGCGAATGAGCGGGTTAATAATATCTAATAAAAAATATGTAGGTACTCACTTTTTCATTTTTTGATAGCACAATTAGTTAGACATTTAAATAATTATTAAAAAGCACTTTTTTAATAGTTTTTGAATTTTAGCTACACTCAAAAAATTATATATGCTCTATTAACAAAATAACTATTGTTAAGGTTTTAAAGAATGCTTTTTATTAATTTAACATACATTTATAATCATTACAAAAAAAAACTGTTGATATAATAGTTCGTTTTCATTGTTACTAACGTGTTAGATTTATATAATAAAGTCTACATTATCAAACTAATGATAAATATTTTGTCCAGGGGATAGAATTTTATCAAACGTATAGTAATCTTTCATTGACATAATAGCAAATTTCTGTCAGCTATTGACCAAAATGTTATTACTGTAACAAAAAGAGTATTATTATATTTTTATTATTTTATGTTCAACTAAATTATACTTTGTTAATATTACATAAACTATTGTTTATTTTACAGATCTAATGTAACAATAATAATTAACCCGTACTAAAAAATATACAATAATATTCTGTTAAAATAATAGAAATAAGATAGTAGCATTAGTTGAACTGTAAAGATATAAAATCGGAAGTGTTACAGGAATCTAAATAATATAAAATTAACAACGCCACTGTAAACTTAACAGAAGTTCTGTTAAACTCAGAAAAACAAAATTTCGTCAGAGTTCCCGGACTTGATTTAAAGATGGGAACGATTTGTTTTCTACGTTAAAATATTCTTTCGCTTATGCCCTTTTAACATAAGGTATCTAATATTATGAGGTAACGAACGTATAAAACGCATCTTTATGTTTTAGTTCGATAACTCGGTTTAGTGTTTTGTTGTGCGATGTGTATACGTTGTGATAGGTTATTGTTCATTGCTCTAATGGTTATAAAAACAATTAAAAAAGGTACCTTTACAAATAAACAATATTTAAAAACAATTTTTAAAAAAATTGGTATTCTGGAAGTGGAGAAACTTAGCCAAAAATGTGTTGGTAAGTACCTATTTTAATGAACTTACAGTAGTAGGAAAAAATTATAATAGATGTTAATTATAATTCGTAATTATAGTGGTGTTCATCTAAATAGCATATTAATATGTACAATTCAAGGGGTTGAAGCCTAAATTTACTTTGTCACGAAGGCGTAGAGATCTATCAAATAATAATGTGCCAATATAAATAATATCAAATTAACAATACCACTGTACATTTAACACAAGTACTGTTAAACAAAATGTTTTGTGGCTCGGCTCTTGAGGCTATGGCAGTTCGGGTTGAGATATTGAAACCAAATTTGGTAGATTGATATATTATCCCATACATATGAAAATCACATTAAAAACATTTTACCTACCCACTCACTAGCTGATATGGAGGGGTTGGGGTTCGGCTCTTGGGGCTAGGGCAGTTACGGTCGAGATATTAAGACCAACCTTGGTATATGGATGTATTGTCCTATAAATATGAAAACAGAATAAAAAAAATTCGCCCTCCCTACCCCCTATCTCATATGGAAGGGGTGTCACCCTCAAAACATAAAGTTAAAATTTTGTTAATAAAACCGTTTCAATCTACGATTTTTTTTTTACATACAAACCAGAAATTTCAATTTTTTTTGATAACATTTTTGCCAAAATTTGAACAATCATAGTTCGGACGTAGGGGCTGGCATTTAAGAACAGTTACAGAGGAGCTAAAAAATCTTATATTTGGTATATTTACAATAAACCTGATTTGCAACGTTTTTGTGTAAAAATCTTACCACTAACATCCCCTAGAGGGAGATGGAGGGGGTGACGTCCCCAAAAAACCAAATTAGAAATTTTTAAATATAACAGTTGAAAACTACGATTTTTTCTTTATGTTTGGATGTTGCGGATGGCATTTAATAATAGTTACAAAGTAGCTAAAAATCTTATTTTTTGCATATTTACAATAGACCTAATTTGCAACGTTTTTGTATAAAAATTATATCATTATCATCCCCTAGAGGGGTTGCATCCACAAAAAAATCAAGTAAAAAGGAAACAAAAATATTGTCAAAAAAATAAAACTTTTGAGTATGTACGTATAGATTTTAACTGTTATACTCTTAAAAAGTTCTAACTTGATTTTTTAGGGATGCCACCACCTCCATATCCCTCTAGGGGATGGTATTGGTAATATTTTTATACAAAAACTTTGTAAATCAGTTCTTTTGTAAATATGACAAAAATAAGATTTTTATCCCCTGTAACTATTTTTAAATACCAACCCCCACATCTGAAATATGATCGTTCAGGTCCAATTTAAAAAAAAAATGATATTTTGGGTTGTAGTATGTAGAAAAAATCGCAGATTGAAACTGTTCTATTAACAATATTGTTACTTTATTTTTTGAGGGTGACAATCCCTCCACATCAGATAGGGGGTAGGGGGGCAGGCGAATTTTTTATGCGATTTTCATATTTATGGGATATACAGTTTTTAGCTCATTTACAATATTCCTAATTTTCAAATCTTAACCCCAACATCCCCTAAGTGAAAATGGAGAGGGTATTATCTCATATATACAGGATGTCCCATTAGTGTGTAGAAGTCCAATATCTCTTGTTTTTGAAACGATTAAAAGTCAGATACAACAGTTTTATGGTTTGCAGAGGCACCTATTGTGAAAATATTTTATAATATACAGGGTGCCCCCAACAAGCAAAGTAACATTAAAATTATTTATTTCAAATGAAACACCCTATATTTTATTTTGTATTTTAATTCTGCTAAAAAATTTAAGTATTTGTGTCAAAAACACCATATGTCTAAATTCAATTGATTTCAAGCTTTGGACATTCGAAAATTGACTTTTTCACACTTTGACAAGCTATAGCTCTAAAACGGTTAAAATTAGAGTAAAAGGGCTTACATGTCCCTATCTTAATTTTTTATGCTTTATACAAATATGCGGCTTAACCGGAAGTAGGATTTTTTTAGATTCAGTTAATCCAAAAGTTTGCAAATGTGGATAGAATATGAAAAAACAATATAGGGACATGTACTCTATTTTTCCCTAACTTCAAGCGTTTGGGTGCTTCAGCTTGTCAAATTGTGAAAAAGTCAAATTTCGAAAATCAAAAGCTTAAAAACAATCGAATTTTAAAATATGGTGTTTTGGACAAAAATACTTGTTTTTTTAAAAAGAACTCAAAAATTTGAAAAAATATTTTTTATGTCGCCTTGCTTTTTGGGAGCACCCTGTATATTGGTGAATATTTTTGTAATATAGGTGCCTCCGTAGACCGTAAAACTTTTGTATTCGACATTTTCTCGTCGGGACACCCTGTATATACCCAAAATTTCAATATTTTTTGTAAAATTTTTCCAAAAAGTATTTTGGACATACTTCCGATGTGGGGTTGGCATTTAAAAATAGTTACAGAAGATATAATTTTTTGGACACATTTACAATAGACCTGATTTACAACGTTTTTATATAAAAATCTTACCCCCAACATCCCCTAAAGGGAAATGGAAATGACAAAAAGGCAGTTAGAACTTTTTAAATGAAACAGGTGAAAATAAATATTTTATAAGCGATTTTCATATTTATGGGGTAATACATCTATATACCAAATTTGGTCTTAATATCCCGACAAGAATAATTGCCCTAGCCCCAAGAGCCAAATCCCAACCATGTATTGTAGATAGCTTCTACCTTCCTATTTTTTTATAATATAAAGGGTAATATGGTAATACATCCTATACTACGATATATAATTAGCTACTATTTTTTGAGTCATTGTTTAACTTAATTTATACCATATAATTATTTTTTTTTAGACAATAAAATATACGTAGACACATTTTTATTTTTGAAGCCACGCCATATCAAGGACTTCTGCTCTGAAGAGCCAAAATTAAATATCAGAGATATCATTATTTTTGAAGAGTTGGTCAGGGTTGTTCAGCATTTACATACAAGGTATCTGGATTAAATATGATTTGTTTTATTTGTAAAAAAATTTTCCAAGATCTATACACATTAATAAGGCATTTTAGATTACTACAAAACGTATTAGGCGGCTGTTATTTTTTGCTTTGTCAAAAAATCACATTTATGTCAATTCCTAAGACTAACTTTTAAAAAAAAAATTTTTTTTTGCCAATTTGAAACTTTAATGTCATTGTCTTGACAGAAGAGACCAAAATTGTAAAATTTTGTAAGAAAACCCTTCCTTAAATGCTTGGTAGACCACCCTGTTAAAATATTGGAACATCATTACGGAACAAATTATTTTTTCGTTATTCCGTAGTCAAAATTTGATGTTAATGTAAAGAACAGATTCTTTTACATAAGTAATAGAATCAATTCAAATCAATTAAATAATTGAAAGAATATTTTTTATTTTAAAATCTATATTTAGATTGAATTTATCTCCACTTAAATTTTTGCTATATATTTGAATGACTTCTAACGGATTCTGCAAATGAAAAAAGCTTCGTCGTATTAAAATGTGTTTTTACGTTTACTAGAAATATCAATTTCAAATGGTTTTTTTCCAAACATTGCAAGTAGAATTTTTTAACCGTATGTATCACTCTTATATTTTTCAATTTACTGAAAGGTACTTAGGCTTTATAACAACGTAATGTTAACCTATTTAAAAAGATATATGACATAAATCTCATAGTACTAATGAAAAGACCATACTTCTATTTCAATCCTTTGAACAGTTAAAAGCCATTCGAATAGGGGAAAAGATATGCGAAATCCGGTATATTTTATAACTTGGTCTTGTGCACAGATTCTCCTGAAATTTTTCAAAGTAACAGTCGTTTTATGTAAAACTGTCACTAAAGATCCACCTTAAAGCTTTAAGGAGACTCTGTGGATATATGGCTGATAAAGATTCTTGCGATATTTCTGTTTTGTTAAAAAAGTCTAGTATGAAGATAAAAACTATGTAATATTTTTATAAGTTATTTTTTTTTGTTCTGAAAATAAATATTTTTATTTTTAAAGTATTTTAATTTACATTACCTTTTACCTATATTTACACGTATATTTTTAAACACGCTGAAAAGAAGTCATACAGTTTTCTTTTTAGTAATATAAGTGTGCTAGAAACTTTGCATCCAATGAAAAACTTTGTTTACAATTTCACTCTTGAAATAAAAAAATAAGGGCAATTTAAGAAATTATGAACGCCGAAGAATAAAATATTCTTTTATTGTAAAATTTAAATATTCTGACTGAAAAATGTGAAAATTCAACCCAAATTACTTTAACAAAATTTAGCTCCTTACTAAGCTACAGGGTATTTTATTAAAAAAATTAAAAATTATTTTGCCCATTATGATATCTTTCAATATTTTTGTTTATACTTGACCCAAAGTTTATGCACGTAGTGACCGAATTTCACTCTGCTACATTCTACGCCACGGACAAACTAAGTCCCTACTTCTATTATTACGACTCTAGTAATAGTGAGGATAAGAAACTTTCTACAATAATTTAAATTGTCCTAACAAGCAACCAAACTTTTTGCCAAGTATGAACAAAAAATATTTGAAGGTATCACAACAGTGGGCAAAAATAATTAAATAGTCAGTAAGGAGCAATATTTTGTCTAAGTAATTTGACTTAAATCTTCATATTTTGAAACAAAAATTTTCCATTTATATTATTTACAAATATTAATGAAACACTATTCATGTTACACAAAAGTACTGTTATGAGGATAATTCATTTCTTTAAATATAATAATATATTTTTATTAATGCAAAAGAAACAACATTGTCATAATAGAATATAAATCTATATATTTAATAGTTATACTATTTATGTTACACAAAATTACTGTTGTGAAAATAATTATTTTCTTTAAATATAATAACATATTTTTATCACTGCAAAAGAAATACTATTGTCATAATATAGTATAAATCTATATATTTAATGGTTACACTATTCCTTTTACAAAAAAGTACTGTTATGAACATAATTCATTTCTTTAAATATAATAACATATTTTTATGAATGTAAAATAAACACTGTTAGCACAATAAAATATAAATATTTATATTTAATGGTCACACTATCCATGTTACAAAAAAGTACTGTTATGAGGATCGTTACTTTCTGTAATATTTAATAATTAGACTTGCAGCAAAAGAATCATTTTATTATTATGGTAACAGAAAAGTTATTATATCTATCAGGTTTTGTTGAAAGTGGATAAGTAACAAAATAGTTTCTGTAAATTTAACAGAATATTAGATTGACCAAATACGGATCTTATTACTGTTAACCCAACATACACTTTTCGTTGCATTTACTAATAAAATTTTTTGAGTGTATGTTTAGGAGATGAAATTTTATTAAATTCTGCTAAATATCAAGCTAAGAATAAATCCGTTAAAAATCTAATGTGCTAGTGTTATCTTTATTGACTTAATATTTTAGATAGTTTGCTTTTTTAGGTACATTTTTTAACCAAAATTTCATTCATATCGTTAAAGCTATTTCGGAAATACTCGAAAAAAAAAACCAAAACAATTGTAACACCCTATATCTTAGAAACAAAACGTCTGCGGAACTATTTGTCTTATTTTTGGGTAAGGAATAACTCACCCTACGAGCGATGGCACATGTTTTTTTAAACACCTTGTATATTTTAAAAAATAACTAACTCTTCAGGTGTTAATAAACAGTGTATACTAAAACCCTGATTATTGCTAAATATATGTCAAAAACTTTGGTAGAATAAATCGAAGTGATTGTCTTTAAAACACTAAAATATTTACTTTGGTTATTGAACAAGGAATTTTCTGTATAGAGATTTGTTTTCACTAAATATTAAATCTCGTGTATCCGTTTTGAAATTAAATTTAAACCGGTGCTACGATATATAAATAAAAAATTAATATTTTTTCCCCCTATTCCCATACTTTAATTGATTTATCAGATAGTCGTCACCTCAACTTTAACGACATTAAATAAAATACAGATTTTCATTAAGGTATAAGTATATAGCCAATATAAATGCAATATTGGTCAATATATCAAATATTGCCATGAACATCTAACACCTCTGAAATTTATCTCTTTTGACATTCATTGTTGGTGTTTTCTTATATCGCATTTTATTTGTATAGTGTAACTTTAATCATTTGAGTGTAGATAAAGTGTAGCTTATTAATTTGTAAACAAATTATTTTTGAATCTACATCTTGACACTTACTTCCACAGTGTAGTTATCAAATGTGTGATCATTAAAATCATTTTTAAACAAATCTCAACAGTGGATCTGTGGTTAGTATTGTGAATTGGATATGAAAAAGAATCACCAACTTCATTGATCTAGAAATAAAATTGTGTCAGAATTCGTTACTGGTTGAAATTGTGACATTTTTCTAACACAAAAAAGTCTTCATACGAAAAATGTTAACTAACTTTTTTTAGATTTAATAATCTTAATCCTCATATAGAGCTTAATTTTTGATATCGCTTTCATTTTGTTTTTTAATTTATGATTTGATTTTTTTTTTAATTTGAACCCTTCTTAACCCCTTATTTTTATTCGAGGGCTTTGTCCTCTTATAGAGCTTGATTTTTCTGGAAATTTCAAGTTATAATAGTTTTTCGTTTTTGATTTAGGATTTTTTTTAATAAATAAGACCTAAAACCATAAAAAAGAACATTTCCAAGACTCACAGAAATAAAAAATAAATCAAAATTAAAAATACTTATATGGTTAAAGCTTATAGAACACTAACTTTAAATTGTTAAAAAATGGGAATACATTTAAATAGGTATGTCACTAAAAATAAACTCTTAATACATTACAGAAACTAATAAACAAAATATTAAAACTTTTATAGCAATAGAAAAACGTAAAATTAATTTTTTTTATAATACTAAAACGTTAAAAGTTTTTAGACATTTGAAAACATAAATTTTTAAAATTAGGTAAAGGTACGAATTCAAATGTAATAAACTAAATATAATTATCAAAGGAGCCCCTGGGGGCCCCAAATATCTCCGGGACCTCGGTGCTTCGCACCGAACTGCCCTATGATAGCTACACCACTGTACACGTTGAACTCACCTTGTATTTAGTTAAGATAGGTGTGACAATATCACAGTTTTATTATTATTTTTTGTAATTGTGAGTGTTAATATATTTTTTATTTTCCTTTCCTTTTTTTATAAATTTGCCATTAATAATATTATTGTTTTTACGACTTTCTAATGTTTTCTCAGATCTGATAACTTATAATTCCATTACAAGTTTAATACATTTTTAAAATAATGTACTTATTTTTCTTTACTATGACTTGATGGTCCTAGAAAAAATTGTGTATGTAACTCACATTTAATGGCTATTAGGACACTTATATTCATTACTCATATTCGTGTCTATCATTAATGTTCGTTGCATAATATATGCTATTAAAAGTTTAAAATTAATTCAAATTTCCTTAAGAAAATAAGTAACATTAATAAAACATATTATGGCATATTTCCATGATGACTAAAAATATTGCATATTTTTACATTTTATGTATTAATAATAATTATTCATTACTGACACTGACCCATGAGCCAATGAGTTAATGCATGGTTGAAACAGATGGTAGTGTTGTAGTTTAAAATTAAGTTCAAGTTAAATCTGTTCTTATAAACAAGGTCAACTTTTCTAGGACAGATTGTCTATGTACTAAATTATCTCGTTTATTCCATTCATGTACATCATAATAAGAAAATTGCGATTTTTAAAGTTGTTTTTCTATTTTAAACTATAAAGGAATCCATTTTAAAGAATAGAAAATTGAATTAATTGTGTAACGATAGATATTTATCACTTTTATGCTTTCAATTGTTTTTTTGTTAATTTTATAAAACAAAATATTCTATAAAAGCCATGAAAATAAAAGATATCTATAGTATTTTTACAATAAGATGTTACACATGATAGAAAAACTTGCGGATTTGTAAGGTATATTTTTCCTTTACTTAAAGATAACATTGTGACAGTGTTCTTTCTTTTTTCCTAGCTTGAATATAAGTGCATCTAATGTGCTATTAACTTTAAAGTGCTATTAATTGAGTTATATTGGAAAGGATGTAAAAAAAGTATTTTCAATAGTAAGAAAATTGTTTAAATATTCAAAAAAACATTAATAGTTATGTAGTTTTGTAATTTTGTAATATACGAAATTATACTAATATAAAAATATTCATAAATATTAGAAAAAGACAATTTTTTAATATTATATTTTTTTAATTATGGCTTTCTTCGCTGCCACTGATATATATCTTGGCTTACTACCAACTAGATAAAATTTTCTCATGATAGACGTTTCCATTTTGATACATGCTATACAAACTGCCAGTATCTGTTATTGTTATATTTGCTTATTTCTAATTAGATGTAGTAATGAACAGGATAATTATGAACTTTTTTGTTCTCTCGAATCTGATTTTTATGGAGTGCACATTAATCTTCTAGTGAAATCTCACTATCGTCATCCTCATCCAAATTAATAATAAGTGGAGGCACGTCCTCCATATCAAATACCACTTCCCTATCCCACCAATGCTGTATTATTTTTTTTTTTTAGTGTGTTGATCTGTTCTCAGCCAAATGTCATCCTTTCCCACATTATTGCTATAATAATTTTTAGTAATACCCCAAATGTGTTCAATAGAGTTGAATATACAATGGTAAGGCTAAGGAGGTAGTCGAAGTGCCTCATCCATATATTTCTGTAAACCTATCAGTTTTATATACTTCTGGCGGTTTATTCCTACAAATGAATATTTTTTAAAACATTTTTTCTTATTTTTGAGCACACGTTATCATCTGTTGTTATGTCAGTAAATGATTTAATAACAGCTATAAAATGTTTAGGAAAAGTAGAGTTTTCTGTTATTCAATTTCTTTTTGAACTTTATTAATTTAATGATTCAAACTCTAATATGGATTAGTTTAGTATTAACATAATCCATTTATGAATTTTTACATTAACTTACATTTTTGTACCAAATTTAATAACTGTGTTTTGACCAAAGTATTTCAAAAGGAATACCAGTTCTCTATATCAGCATTTTTGACCACCGTATCGTGGTAACTGGCATTATCCATAATAATTGTAGAAGGGGGGTGGGTTGGCTCAGTGGTTAGAGTCATGACTTTGAGATCGGAAGGTCTCAGGATCGAATCCCGCCAGTGTCAGGGATTTTTATTTAATTAAAAAAAAAAATTAAATATTAATTCTAATGCATAGGTAGGATTTCCCACTCGACCATTCACTGTTGGGTTCTAATTAACAGTGCTGTTCCTAAAATGGCGCTGGGAAACAGTAACGAAGCCTACTCAGAACACGAGGCTAATGGCCGTAGTAGTCGACGCCGATGACACCAAATTAAAAAAAAAATTGTAGATGGTTCTTCTAAGTACATTAAAGGATGAGCTCCATATTGTTTTATATAACAACTGATCCTTCAAATAATTTGGGTAATTTTCTATGTAATCAGTCAATATTTTCCAGGAGTTCCAAATACAATGATCCATTTAAATTGCCCTCTAAGAAAAGAGGGTCAAAAATTCCAACGCAAACATTAATTTTTTTATGGATGTTGCCTACCTACTTACTTACTAATATTCAGGGATTAGAATCAGACCAATACAGCTAAAGCCAACCCTATATGAGTCACAGAAGAATAAGCAATTAATGATTTTATAACTCTTTGACGCATACAAACTAAAGAAATAATAAATCCCCCAAATATAGAAATAACAATAATTACTAAATTTCAGTTATTAATAAATAACTGAAACATTATTATTAAACGTAACAAACAATACCCCCTAATTTTAGTATCACTCCAGCTAAAATTATAGAGCCAGATACGGGAGCCTCAACATGAGCCTTAGATAATCATAAATGCATAAAAAATATGGAAATTTTAATAAAAAATACAAAATTTATACATAAATATATAAATATAGAATTTAAATCCCTAAATAAAAATATAAAACTAAGTCTCATATTCTTATAAAAATAAAAAATTATTAATAATACAATACCCACCACCAATACTTACCAATACCCACCACCAATACCTACCACCAGTACCCACTATCGTTGAAGAAAAAAGAATACTCATCACTAAACAAATGTAATAAAAAAATATGTTCAGTTTGATTCGTTTGCTCAGTGAAATGAAATGTATTAAAAGAAGAGTATGATTTTCTACAATACGTTGAATAATGGTTCGTTATACACCAGCTGCAGTTTCTAATATTCGTGTACTCAATATAGGCTCAACATGAGTCGAAATTGCCACTTATTTAGTCTCATTTCTAACTACTTTGGTGCTATTATAAAATCCAGTTTCTTGCTCTTAGTACAATTTGATAAACAAGATGGATCTTTACCAATTTAGATAAAGATCGTATTATCGGTGAAAAGAATATAATAATCATCGATACAGAGGTAACATTTTAATCAAAAAAAGTATTGTAGTAAATGATGAGGAAGGAGAGTGTAAAAAATGTAAATTAAATATCTAGTTGCAAATATCTATCGCTCCCTAATAAAACACTTTGTTTCTAGAACTATTCACTCAAAAAAACTTTATAGACCGTCAGGTAGTGATTGATTTAGGTGCTCTATTTTTACATACAAGCCTCGAAGAGGGTTGAAAAGTACATCGATGTTGAGTAGAATAGAAGAAAATTTACGAGTGGCTCTTGGGGATAATACATGGAAAATTCGATTTTCCTTATCAGAAACATTTTCCGACCCCAAAATGCACTTATACATTCGGGTCATTTAAAAAATGTATTTTTCGGACTAGTGACGAGGTACGTTTTCATACATTCGATGGGTTTGTGTAGAAAAATCGGGTAAAATCTCGATTTTTTTCTTAGAAGATTACGCCCTTATTTCAACCCTTTAGCCACTTGCAACAGTAAAGCCTTTGATTTTCCGAAGTCTAGTTCCATTAATTAATCATATAGTGAAAATGGTTTGCGTGGAAATATGGGCAACAAATAACCTTTTATTTTTGTTAGGGAAAATCGAATTTTCCATGTGTTATCTTCAGGAGCTACTCGTAAATTTCCTTTCATTCTACTTAAAATCGATGTACTTTTCAACCCTCTTCGAGGCTTGTATGCGAAAATGGGGCATGTAAACCTGTCACTATCTGACGGTCTATTACGCCACTAAAGAGCTTTACAATAATGTGCAACTCGATTTCTTTTCCCTATTCAATTTGTAAGCGTTTCTCACCTCCTGCTCAATGGTTAACGAGATGATTATACAAACAAGAAAAAAATCTCCTCCGAACTAAAAATGACAGGTCCGAAAGTTACTCAAAATCTACGTTGTTATCACCCTGTAGTGATAAATTATTTTACTACGTAAGCGTGAACAGCTCTTAGAAAACTATTATTAACAATTGCACTGGCAATGACCTTAATAGTTTAAATTTTACTTCCATAAAAGAATTATTTACCACGGATATGCGTATGCGTTAAACTATGCGGTATATCGAAGTAAATTATAGTCTTTAATAATATACGTAGGTATCCCACGTTTCAAACTTGATGTTGGCTAAAAGTAAAATTAATTATTAAATTTATTCGGGGTTCGAATCCTGCGGGTGACGAAATTTTATCTAATTAATTTATTAAACAAAATTCATTCTAATGCATAGAGAGGATTCCCCACTTGACCTTTCGCTTTTGGGTTCTAATTAACAGTGCTGTTCCTAAACTAACGCTGGGAAGCCGTAACAAAGCCTACACAAAACACAAGGCTAATAATATTAGTAATTGATGCCGATAACAGCGAATAAAAAAATAGAAAATTAAATTACGACCAGTTATTCATAGTGCATGGAAGGAACATGCTCATCTATACAGATAGCAGACAAGCACTACTCACCCTGAACAGACCACGAATTTATTCAGAATGTCACGAAGTTTTGGCCGAAGTATCCATCAACAACGTGGTCACCTCAAGGTCGCGCCACATCGAAAGGTAACCATCTTGCTGATTCACTGGCCAAGAAAGCAGCCAACCAAATATTTATTGGACCTGGCCCTTCTATTGGTCTGACAAAATCGGTAGTGACAGACCTAATTAAAGAACAGTACCTTGTGAAATTCAAGGAAAGATGGGATGAAACAAGAAACTGCAGAGTTGCCAGGGAGCTTTTAAGTTATCCTGACAACACTGCAGCAAACAAATACTTGACTATAACTAGATAGAATCTGCGCCTAGTCACAGGCGTTCTGACTGGTCATCTCCATATCATGGGGCTGTCAGAATCCGCACTCTGCATAGGGTGCGAATAAGAAGATGAGACCATCGAGCATGTCCTCTACGATTGCTCGACGTTCTCATTTATTAGGAGATTCGTGTTCATCGGCTAACACCGGCCGATATAAGACGTTGGCGACGTTGTCAACTACCTTAAATCTGTAGGCTGGCTCACGAGCTAGGAGGTGTCTATCATCTTAGGAGGATGCACAATGGGCCTAGTGAGGCCTAAGTGCCGTAGTGGTAACCCATTCTTCATACGTTACAGATATAGATATTCATAGTCGCGAATGTGGCAGGGTTAATCAGTAGAATAAAGAAAACTCCGCAAAACAATACTAAAATGACAATATTTTTTATTTTAATGTTATAACACTGACTAACCAAAAAAAAATTTTTTTTCTTGCCATCTGTCAAATGTATCATCAACCATTTTGTAAAGAACAAGTTATAAGTATTAAAAAAATATCGTGTTTTGATCTCCCATAAGATTGTTCTCGAGTGTCTTTCTCTTTTTAATATTAAGTTTAGAGGCAGTAATATTTATTGAATTATTTCCCCGCGAGAAGTCTTCAACTTCCCGATTACAACTTCTTAGGTCACTTTCATTCTATGAAGGTCCCATAGATTCAAATTTGCTGCGAATTTTAAACCCAGTACTTTAAAAAATTAATAATTTAAACACTTATAATGGATAATTAAATTTCATTAATTTAGTATCCATATAATTTTTTATCCTACTTTGGCAGATTCTCCTACATTGTTTTTTAACTTAAGCCGGATGATAATCCTATGACAGTAAAATTGTAGAATTTGTAATGCTGTGGTTACATGGCAAATCCAGATATTTTGGAAAATGTAAAAATAAGTAAGGAATATGATATACTTAAAATATGTCTTACCTGGTTTTGAACATGCACAATATATTCATACAAGAAAAAGAATACTTATTATTAGAATAAAAGTCGTTAAAGACTACTTATATGAAAAGAAAAGCTTTTTAAAGAAATTTGTTAGTTTTTAAGACCAAGAATTCTAAAAAAAGTATTCTCCTTAAACATTATCTTTGTCGCGAAACCCTTTTGGCCACCAAGTGAAATTTAATCAAATTTTATTCAATTCTCAATATATTTTAAAAATTATAAAATACTTTTAAATAAAAACCTAAATGAAATATACAAAGATGTTGTGTAAATTTTGAAAATGATCCTGTGAGTGAAACCTTTTAAATTTAAATTTTTGGCTCCGAATAAATAATGATCATTCATATTTTTACTTTTAACACATTTTCAACTAACAGGTGTGAAAACTTCTTTCATAATTTTACGCCACTCTACCCTACCGGAATTTATTTATATGGTGATTAGGTATGTTAAGAATGACTTCATCGGATAATTATAATAATGACCTATGATTATAAAAGTTTGGCAGTTTACAGTGAACGTTATGATAATTCGTAGGTACGTAATTACTATTTATAAGAGAATAAATAATATTCAAGAATAATAAAATATGCTGTATGTACTCCGTTCACGTTTTTAAAAATCACGTTAGCCATGTTTGGTTCAAAGTATTCACGAAGAACAGATTTGTCAGTTTTGATAAAAATTTTAAATACTTTTTTATATTTAGTAGTTTCATTTATACAGGGTGTTTCTGTAGATGTGAGATACTTTGATGATTCACCCATTATTAATGGCTCTACAATAGCATATCTAGCTCATTACCTATATCAGGATTCGAAAATATCATAATATTTATATGAATATAATCACATAATATATATCTGATATATATGGGATATATATCCGACATACAGTGTGTCCCGCTTTTCATGAGTACCCTAATATCTCAGTAATTAATAATGCGATTTTCTTCAAGTTTTGGTAGTGATTGTAAGTTAGAAAAATGAAGTATTTGGCATGGTGAACATTTTTATTTACCATTGGCGTTCGGTGTTGGGGGGTAAAAAGACTTTATTTTTTGCGAAAAGGATATTAGGGCTTATTTTAGATAACTTTTTTATCATATTTAGAATCGGCATCTCAAAAAACCCCTTAATTCATATTTTCAAAATCTCAAGAAAAAAAAATTTAAGTCACTTTTTTAATAAGTTCTTTATTTGTAACTGTGGTAACAAAATTACGAATCACATTATTTTAGATTATTGTCTTTTCAACATAACTACCTTCTAAAACAATACACTTTTCAACAATTCTTCTTAAACGTACATTTACTTTTCTTAAAGTTTGAGGAGTAACTTCCTGACACGCTTGCCTAACTCTAATGCAAAGCTGCTCCTTATTACGCGGCCAAGTTGCATACACTTTATTTTTCAAGTGCCTCCACAGAAAAAAGTCACAAGGGGTAATATCCGGCGATCTGGGTGGCCATGGTTCTAAAGAATAATTTCTACATATCCACTTCATAGGGAATGTTGCATTTAAAAAGTTCCTAACTATCAGAGAATTATGTGCAGGAGAATTGAACGAATAAGTTGTGTCTCTGTGATAAAGGCAATTCCATGAGAAAATCTTAAAAATCATTTTGTAAAAAATGTAGAAAATGTTCTCCGTTCAGGTTATCCAGGAAAAATGTCCAACAATTCGTTCGTTAACTATTCCACACCACGCGTTAACTTTTTCACTATATTGGTTTTTACAATTAATTACCCAATTCGGATTTTCGGCTGCCCAAACCTACAATTTTGACTAGATTCCACATCGTTTGTCGTAAATGTTGCCTCGTCAGTAAACATTATGTTCTTTAGAAAAAGTCTGTCGTTAAGATAGTTTCCTAGCAACCATAAGCAAAATTAAAACCGCGGTTCAAAATCACCATTTAACAGAGTATGTAGAAATTTTGGTTTAAATGTCCTAATTCTATTGCGTTTTAAACATCTCCATCCTTTGTTTTTCGTTAAATTAAGTACCCTCGCAACTGCCCTTATATTACCATTTGGGTTGTTTCTAAATTCTGCTAAGATACGTTCGTCGTCTGGATAGTGCATTTGATTTAAATTGTACCTCCTTGGTCTTGTCTTGAAAACTACTCCAGTCCTTGCGAACAATCTGTTGATTTCAGCAACGGTATTGTGCGAAATCGGGCTCGATCATGATGCTTTTCACTGAATATTATAGCAACCTGACGCGTACATCTTTCATTATTATCAAATAAGCGGATAATTTCTAATTTTTCTCCAATTGTAAGAACTACTCTTCGGTTTTGTGCCATCTTATTAATAGTTAAGATCTTCCTCTTGATCCCACCCGAATTATCACTTCGCGTCTACTCGGTTTTCTTCGTCACGTTATTGAACAATAATGATTGGCTGCTTTTAAAATGGTCTAGTTACACAAACCAAAAGGACTATTTTATTATTTCCATTCAAGTTGAAACTTTTTTGATTAAATACGATTCCTTTTAGCGCCGTTTTTAAAAACTTATTTAGGATCTGTTATATTTGGCATCTAAAATTCTCAGATACCAATTTCAGTCGAAATCTGCCGACTTTTAAAAATAATTTTTGTAAAAAAAAACTGATCACCCTGTATATAACTGGTTTTGAGCTAGAAAATAACCTTATCTGCATACAAAATTTAAAGTTTTTCTATAAAGCCATTTTTGAGCTATCGCGCTAACAGGCAGAGGACAGACTATATTTTAAATTTTAACACAAACACATTAACAAAAACCTATATTCTAAACAACAAAACCGTTTATTCTAATTCAAATTAAAAAGAAAGAACAAAAATAATAAAATAAATAGATTTTAACATTATTTTAAACATATAATTAAAAACCTTTTTCTACACCCGTTTTATAATAATGGCCTTATATGCTCATAATCCGTTTCATAATGATACCCATTATGATACAGATTTTTAATCAATAGAAACCCATAATTTTTCAAACAAGCATTCATTGACATTTTGTCCTAGGTTCCTATGTAATTGTTTCAGTTGTCAAAATCTATACGTATTAAATTTTCGTAGATAGCTAAACTTTGATAATTATATTATCAAAATGTCTGATATCAGCATCCACACAAAGCAAAAAATGCAGTACAAAATATTTTGCCCCAAAAATCTATGGTAATACCAATACCCGAGATAATACCAATAATTACAATTTTGAGTTGCCAGGGAGCTTTTAAGTTATCCTGACAACACTGCAGTAAACAAATACTAGACTATAACTAGACAGAAACATTTTTCTAGTTTTGACATATAAAGTGACATTTATTTACTTTACGTAACCAGTTGCATTACGTTAAAAATTAAGAAACTGGTTTCGAAAAATTCGTTGTCACTAGTTGCGAAAAGGAAATAACTAAAAATAAACCTTTTTTGTTTATATTAAAGAATATAATTTTCTATTATTTTAATAATATTATGCATATACAAATAACAATACAACAAAGTAATATTGGTTGCCTAGATGTCAGTAATCTATTACCAGAACACAATTTAATATATAATCTAAATCTTAGTCAAAATAATCTTGTTCTAATCACTTTAATTTACATGCAAGGGTTGGCAATATATGTTATTTGTATAGAGTAATATTGTTGTACCTTGTACCTGGTCAAAGTATAATGTATATTTACATAAATGATATAAAAGTCACAAGACAATACTTATTTTAAATTTAACCCATGACAAAAAATAATTGGCGTATAAAAATACTTGCTCTACAAACATCGACAGACACAAGATTTTACATATTCAAATTTTTGAATGATTAATTAAACCGGTCTACTTCTCTTTATAAAAATAGAAATGGTACAAATTTATTCAGAATTTTAACTTGTCTATAAATAAATATTACATAATATACAGAGTGAATAAGTAATGAACATAAATCAAAGTTACGAAATGTATGGATCAAGTTAATAATTGGACTCGTTTAAAATCAATATCTATAACAAACATTTTTATTTTATATTATGACGTATTACGAATATTATTAATTTAATTTTTTTAATAATTATTGTCTTTTTAAAATGAAACAACATTTTAATTTTATGTGTGGTATCATTGTATAAATATTTGTACAATAGTGATACTTATATATTTTTAATGGTAGCACATAAATTGTTCGGAATCAATTATTCAAAGTCAATTATTTGAATACTTCAATATTGTGAATGCAATTGGAAAACGTCAATTAATATGATAAATAAAGAAAACTCTATATCAATAGCACATTAAATGTTAATTATTAAGAAAAGTAGAGTAGCAACTAGTTTCGGATAACTAGCCTTCATCAGGCATATAATACAAACATTGAAAAAGGTTGGTTACTAGTCTGGTTCACAAGTGTCATTTCGTCATAAACCTAGGCTGGACATTAGGGTGCTTCGTTTGAGACGACTATTGACTCTCCATTGACGAATTATTGTTCTAAACATAGAAAAAAAATTCCTACCAAAGGAGAGCTCTTAATTTTAATTTTAAGTACTCGCTAAATAAATTAAAAGTTTTTCCAATTAGTTAACCTGTAAAAATGAATTTTTTTGCTTAAATTATCTATAGCATAGCGACATTTTATGGCATTCATTTGATCATGGGTGGAAATTGGAGAGGGATCATTCCTCCTTAAAGGCTCTTACCGCTAATTTCCAACTTTTCAATTATATTGCCATTAAAAAATAGAGTCATTTATTGTTTTCTTATAATTATTCAAATTTATAAATTTATCTCAGAAACAATTTACTCTGCAGGTTCCACTTTTAATTAATCTTGTACGAAATTAAATTCTCTTCAAAGAAGGTCCTTTGCAATTTTAATGTCAAGTGAATAGTTCAAGAGAAAAAGTCGAAAAATCAAGATTTTTGAGAAAAAAACAACTACACAATTTTTTACTGGCTATATAATTCGGAAATTAGCTGTAAGAGCCTTTAAAGAAGAATTATCCCTCTCCAATTTCCACCCATGATCAAATAAATGCCATAAAATGTCGCTATGCTATAGATAATTTAAGCAAAAAAATCCATTTTTACGGGTTAATTAAATGGGAAAACTTTCTGACAATAAGTTACGCGCATCGAAATTTATGGAGGGTTTAATATTACTTTGTAGGTGGACACTTATCGTCGGATGAACATAACGAGAATGTTAAGAAAATAAGTCAAGATTTTGAGAGGCACATAACACTTGTAATGCCTAGAGCTACCTAGTCCCAGATTGAACATCGAGCTTTAATGAATTTGTTGGACACATATCATAATACAACTTAATCATAATACAACTTAATAATAAATTCAACCATAAGAAAACAGTCACAAACTTGCAAGTTGGCTCTAGGACTATAAGTAGTTTAATTTAAAGTTTCTAAAATTTTTGTTTTCCCAATTTTCAAATTTCTTCCTTTTTGGCTGGCGGAGTTGCTCCTGTTGCATACTCCTCCATTTTTAAATCATTTGGATCATGAACTCTTTAAATGATGTCAACAAATGTCCAGATACTTGGATGGTTTCCAAGCTTGTCTTCCAATCTTCTGTGTTATTAGTTTTAGCTAATCTTATGGTAGCATCATTAAAACATTTCCACATAATATGAGGAAATGTAGGAGTTCATCGCCTTTTTCTTTTATCTGCAACCATTATGGATTATTCTGAAAATATACCTTGTGTTATGCAAATTGTTGAATGCATATTCTATAAATTCAACAAGAACAAATATCAGTGCATTTAGCATTTATATGCACAGCAAATTCTGCGTCAGTGTCATATCAGTTTTTCAGGCTGAATAATTGGTTTTTCTCTATGGACACTGTCAGAAATTAAAGGAACATCCTCTTATTGTGGCCTCTGGAAAGACTATGGACAATGCGTTCATCGCAGCCTTTGCAGTATTATGAAAGCTCTAGTTTTTGATTTGTAACATATTTGTTGCCATATTCCTTGTTAATTTTAAGAAAATATCTGGAAATTCAGGATTAGAAAGGCACGGATAATCGAGCTATATTGATTTTCTTTGCAGTCATTACACACAACTATCATGTGCTATCAAATAATAACAATACATCGCTGTTCCGGTAAAACAATGACACAAATTTGAACACATGAATCACAAAGAACTTGTCATTTAACCATGGAGTAAGTAACGTCTCCCTTAAAGTTACAGACATAACTGATTCATGTGTCATTGTTTTCCAAAAATGAAGGGGCAAACGTTAATATTTTAAAACTGACCCAACTATCATCTAGCAGCCGCGAGTGGATATAAAATTACGTCGTGGTTATATCGTATCACATACTAAAAGAAAATCAAAGTATGTGTATCGTATAGAGAGACTAATTTGGAAACTAATGACATGTTAAAATCAAAATGTCATAATTTTGCACTTGCGTCATTGTTTTACAGGAACAGCGACATTATATATTTTGTATACTTACATTGATTGCTGTTTCATTGGGAAGACGCTATTTGAATAATTTACCTATACCCATTTTTAATAATAATATTTTTTGCACCCAAATCTTCACCAAACAATAATAATATACTCTAATATTTATTACAAAAATTCTTACTGAATGAGTGAATGTATAAAACGTGTTAAAAAATGGCAGGGAATGATCTTAAACAACGTTTCGCAAATAAAAAGTTTCTTTTTATGTGACGTTTGTCATCCTAATGTAGGTGCATTCAAGAAACTTGTATGTTTATGGCTGCAATTCCAATGCTAATATCAATTTAATGATTAAAAATACGTTTATGCTTAAATAAACCTATTTAACCAAAATGAGAAATACATACCTACTTAAAGAGAAATTCTTTTTTTGTTCCTTTAAGGTGTAACCTTGCTTGTGGTGTTACGAGGTTGACACGAAAAGTTTACATATTTTTCACATTAATATCTCTAATATAAACAGTAGTACCTACTAAACAAAAAATACAATATTTTATTGGTAGTAAATAAATAATAGAACATATAATTTTGTATTCGAATTATAAAAAGCAACAAGTATTGGGATAGGTATGAAATCCAACCAAAAAGTAAACAATTGCATCTAAGAATAAGTAACAAATTAGATATGTCGACAGATAAATAGTTGCATTTGAATGTCAAGAAAAAATTAAATCTATTCTTGCTGACGGGCGCCTAAGAGGTTACTACACTTTACCGAAATAGCTTCCTAGATCGGATTTGTGCCAAAATATGCTCTCTAAATCTGGTCTTTTGTTTATTTATTAATTCCACACACTTTCGGGAGTTTTTCGACTATCCGAACCGTGATATATCCCACTCAAGCGCATATTAGCGTTATGCAATTATGTCTTAAGAGGATCAGTCTCTAATTCGTAGTTAAATACTTAGACTGCTTTGGAAATATGGGTATTTTTCTAACATCGATGTCTTTAATTTTCAAATATGTTTTAAATGTATAATCTCAATAATGATTGTATAAAATATTTGAGAATCATTTTATATTATATCGATTTTTTCTTTTTCTTTTGGTTTCATCTTCTTATCCTTCTTCTACGTCTCCATTTTCTTGTTCTGTTTATTCGCTTCCCAATGAACCAAGTGTATATCTTATGTTACAACTGGTTCACCTAAGAGGAAGCGGTGCAAACAACCATAATAATCAAATAATGTGTAATTTAAGTAACAGTTTAAAAAGTGTTAAAAAAAGGCCTTAAGGATATCCAAGCCTAATTTAGGCCACCCACACTCATAATTGTCACTACTAATTTTTTAAAATCGTCTCGGTAGCGCAGTGTGATCAAGCGGTACTTATTTATTTACGGACCTTTCAGTGATTTAGTGAGATACGATTTCAGATCTTAGACTAGACCATGTGAATTTTTAATTAATTTGTAGTTGTAGGATTTAAAAGATGCCGTATTAGTCACAATATAATTTCTGCTAATATGGTATCCATATTACAAATCGTAGTGCGTTACCGTTTTCATGATGGTGGGTGAGTTTTCCACACCTGTAGGTCAAATGACCGGAATATCTTTAAATTATCTCGGATCATCACGACAAACAACAGCCGTACCTTCCTCCACTTGCCTAGGCGGCTTCAGGGGTTAAAATTCAGTCATAGGGGGTACATAGTATTATTATATAAAAAGATTTAAATAATATTTTACAACTTCTACTCATTTGTCTCCCTTACTATTATTGGCCATTTTTTCTATTAACATCTTTTTTGCCTCTAGTTGCGTATCCTCAATTGTTCTAAATCTGTTGGTTCAGTCGTCTTTCTCGGCATAGATCACGAGGCTAATGACCTAAGTTGTCGAAGCCAAAGAAAAAATTATTTTTAAATTAGTTATTTTATCTTAATAACCTAACATTATTTGATTTTCGGTAATGGGTTGTATAAAAAATATACTGTACAACTTGAGTGGATTGTTCGTATCGCACTCAGATGATTGAGCACTCTGCGTACAGCGTCGTGCTCAAACTTCGTCTTCTTGCGATATGGCTATCATATCCACTCTTGTTGCACAAACTACTATTACCTTGAATATAAAATATTGTAGGTAAATAAAATTCTTTGAAGTTTATTTAACAACCATTTCACTTTATCTAGCAGTAACTTAATTGGAGTTTGGAGTATATTTATTAAATTTTAAACGTATACGATCACATCACTGTTTAGTTGCTTTTGTAATGAAGAATTACCTTAGAATATTAGAAACCACATACAAATAAACTTGACCACCATTCCTTTTATCTTCCGTTTTGATAGTCTTCTCCTTATTTTAGCTTTATGGCCTCCACTTGTTTCTATAGTCTGTAATTTATTTACACAGCTCCTAACCGTTTTGTCAATTTTTTTTTTATATAAAATTAATAAAGTAGTATTATTAAAAATTAGTTATATTTCTTACTTGATAAGAGCTAAAATTAAGTGATTTTCACTATTGCACTTTTAACAGGTAAAACAATTGAGCCTTAATTTTAGTACCATACAGTGTTCCAGTATTGCAAAAATTGTAGAATAGTCAATTTTACCCGAGATCACCAATAAAATTCAATAGTGATTACTGAAATGATGAAAATGTTTTAAAACATGGTTTTGTAAAGCAACAACGCTTTCTACTAAATGGAAAACGCCATAATCTTTGATGAATAAACTCGAAGCGACAATTTATGACATGACAGTTCGTGAGTTGGGTAAAAGTACCAGAAAATCAGGTAAAAACCTCGCTTGCCAACACTGTTGGTCTAAGTATACTAGCTTCTCCTAATTCTGATCAATTTTAGCCATCAATATGTGAGCCATTCCTAGATTTTGTGTTACAGTATCTTAAGGACTGTTCCAACAACGATTAGAAACCAGTTACACACCAGGATTCTGCGCAGTATATTATTGGGACCTCCAAATGATCTACTGCGCAGAATCCTGGTATCACTAACTGATTTCTGATCGTTTAGAAGAGAAGTTTAATGACTATATGAAATCTACAAATAAGTTGATTTTTAATATTTGTCTGAGAAAACAAAGTCTAGAACAACTGTCATATAAGTTTTTGTGCGTAATGCTAAATTCAAACATGGATTTTCATTCAAGGACGCACTCAGCATCTTGGAGTAGTTCGTTTGTCAGTTTGTGTGAGGTTTAGGGCCAGTTTTTCAATAATAGTTTAAACTTTCGTTCATCTGAACTTGGGTCAAATATAGAACTGAGATTAACATCGACAGCGTTTTTCAATCATGTCAGTATCACAGTTCAGGTGATCCAAGTTTAAATTAATATTGGTAGTTCTGAATTGAGGGACTTCTGACAAAACTGTATGAACTATGTCAGTTTTACGTTTTTAAATACATATTCATTAAAATAGAAGATGAAAGATTGTACCAAATGGAAAAAATTGACGGTTTGCCAATTTGATCAAATTGATCTTAGTTTAAACCTGAGAATACCGATTAAGGAGAAGCGACAGTAGCTGTCGGCGCCTTTGATATCGAATGGACCTTTTTGACAACATGACTTTGATTAATACACAACTTAATACGCTGAGAAAACATGCTTAATTTCTACACTGAGCGAAATAGTTTGGCAAACTATCTGAAATCATTGTTATAGTCCATGCGCAAATGTTGTAATGTGATTTAATTACATTGAAGTAGTTAGGGTTAATAGCAATGGTGAAGTTTCAACACCAAAATATAATTCATTATGTAATAATTAATTATTTGTTATAAAAGTAAAAGACGTTTATTATTTTATAATTTATCTATAAAATTTGTTCAATATTTGGTTTATTTATTGTTAAGAATGTAATAAAAGCCCCATATTTAAATTAAATTACCTTATCCTCAAGTAAAAATAAGGTAAATAAAATTAAGGGTACCAAAAAAATTTAGGCAACAATTAAAAAGACATTAAGTTTGAGAAGTTTAACTAAATATTTGTAATGTGCATATATTTTCAAAGCTTCTAGGTTTAAAAAGTATTTACATATTTTTAGAATTTCTGGATTTATATTATATTAAAAGGATTTTCAAGTCCAATTCTGGAATATATTTGGACGTAGAATACTGGACATTCAAAAAACGTCCAGGATTATATTTCCATTGAGACCACATCCCCACTTTTTTTACAGAACCGCAACTCACCACACACTATTTTATATTATTAATAATTTGTTTATTATTTTCGCAAACCGCTATATATACACCATTTTTTTTTAATTAATGGTCGCTTAACCTGAACAGAAATCGAACTCACGACATATCCATTATCGTTTTACGCTTTCAATCGCTAGACGAGCTCGACCAAGGAACCACTAGAAAACTTTTTACTAGATATAGTTATAATGGAATAAGATTTCAAACTTCCGCTGATAGAATGAAATGCAATAGATTCAATTTGTCAATTTTTAATGACCAATTATATTAAAAAAAGGAAGTGTATATAGATGGAAATTATCTGGTAGGCTTAATAAATAATGATCTAAGATGTGCGTCCACTGGACGTCAAAATACTACTAAACTTAAAATTAAGTCCAAAAACAGACGTTCTCTGGGTATCGATATTCAGCTGTCAAATTAATTAGCATAAACGGACGTACACTGGATGCCCGGATATGGACGTCCTGACTCTCAAATGGATCTAAAATGTACGTCCATTGGACTATGTGTGCTGTCTGGGCATAGACGATTTTTTAGAAATAGTACTTATTTAAGTATGTACCAATATTTCCAAAATGACCAATCCTAATTGAAACACGCGGATTTATTATATTTTTTTAAATATAATTTCAAAATAAAATAAACAAAATCTGCAGTTCATTGTTTATTAAATTTATTTAAAAGAAGAGAAACATATATTTCAGAAAATTCAATTCCTACATATTAAAAATAAAATGTCAAACATGATTAAATCATTATACTTAATATTTATACATGTGATAAATTTCTTAGTTTCCTAATAACTTTTTTGGCACATTTTATATCTGTATTAGAATACCTAAGTGTGTAAATAATCTTCATCTTATTACTACACAAAACAAACACTAAACACAACTTGGACTGACTTTGACATGATACACAACTTATTTTCGCACATGCGCGTTACAAAACGGTACACTGAAAACACCAAGCTGTCGCTTCTCCTTGATTGGTATTCTCGGGTTTAAACGCCCAATTTTGACATTTCAATTTTTCGGATAGTTTAAAATTAAGTTCAGATGTGAACTACATTTGAAATACACCATCTTTCAATTAAACCCAGTTCATTTACTGAACTCAGTTTAAACTGATTGAAAAACTGCGGCCCTTAAAAGTTCAAGAATGAATGTCATTATGCGAAAGTACGGTTGACCGATGACAATTTACAAAATATTGGCTGCTTTATTAAAGCAGGAAGGGTCAGATTATTATGTGTCCAAAACTACAAGAAATTAATTTGGTGACCACAACATAACTGTTCTCTCTTGGCCTTCCATTAAGTAACTGAACTTATTGATATTAAAACCGTATGGCATAAAACGAAACTAATATTAAAAAACAAGCCACATTGTTCATTACCAGAACTTAAAACCAAAATATATCGAATGTGTAATGGATTTTTTCCTGAAAAGGCCTAATCGATTAAAATGGCCTCTGAATAATGTTTCCGTTCAGACTATGCGGTCCATCCAAAGATATTTCTTCTGAAAGTGGTCGGCCCCTTCTGTAGAAACTCTAAATACCCAAAAATATGTATTTTTGTTAATTTTGATAGCAAAAATATTGGAATAGGTTTCCTATATTATGGTGGTTTCATTTCCAATAAAAAACTATTATTAACCAACGACGAAACACATCAATAATTTTATCTCTGGGAAAATCCTCGGCAACATCCTCTTAATTCCGCAATTTCGCCGGTCTTCGCCAACCTGCGTCGATCACAAAATGTTGACGCCTCCTTCGAGGAGAATCATCGCATCCTGGGGCACTGCGCTCGTCTCGATCTCGAATATAACGAGCCGACCGGCCAGTCATCTATATCGAAACGTTCGAATCGATAATATAGAAAGTCGAGATGCGAAAAATATATATTTTTTTAAATATTCGACGGTGCTATTAGTTATTGTGTTTTTATTTAGTTATAAATTTTTGACTTTTAGTTTATTTAATTTAAATATTTTGTGTTAGTGAAAGTGTGTTGTTGCTGAAAGTGATTTTTTTTTTATTTTATGTTTAATTATTTGAGGTAATTTAATTTTTCTAATTTTACAAATATTTTCAAAAAAAAATCCTTATTTATTAAAAATAGAACCAAGAAACAAGAAACTACTTGTAAAAATATTTTTTAGCTGTTGAACAATAATTACTTTTAAAAATTATTAAATTTAACCCTATTCAATCTTTTAGCATATTTTCTATGAATATTACCATTATCATAAAATTTACTAACGTTTATGAATTTGGTTTACTACATTTACTTGACAGATTTTAAAAGTTTGTGCTTGCTTTATTTCATATTTTAAAAACTGCAAAAGTATTTTTATTACGTTGTTTTAGTTTTAAAAAGAAAAAGTAATGGAGCGCCGTAAAAGTTTTTATTTTTAGAACCATATTATTTTACCCAATTAACAATGTTTATTTTCTTTAAAAAATGCTCGAGTGTTACAGAAGCGTAAATCTAATTTAAGATTCTTTTCACTAATTCGAAAACAAGATATGTAGAATATCGAGTTTTTTGATGAATTTCTCAATTATAAAGACTAATTTTTTTTTGGAAAAGTGGCTCTAGAGGAACACATATTTAACTTAACGCACGTATATTTTTCTTTTGCTTAAAATAACAAATAAGCTATACAAATAGAATACTATCAAATGTTTGCTTAGCTTATATTTAGTATTAATTAGAAAGAGACAGTTATCAATGTAAATTTTGCGAATTATTTAGGATATTTCCAAAAGCTTCAGGAAAATAAAGAACTATTCTTGATTTTAAACATGATTTTTTGATGCCTACCGATTGTTTCATCTGACCATCAAGATTTTGCTTTCCTTCTGCAGTTTTTTCTTCTTTCTGCAGTTCTTTCTTTTCCACATCCTTCTTCATTTGACTCAGTCTCATTATTATGGGGTTTCCTCTATCCTTTTTTTATCATCCTTACTTGTTCAGACCATAACATAACTACCATCTTAAACCTTTTTGTCCTTGCTGTCGCCTACAATCTCTTCCATTTGACTTTTTTGTCACATTTTTTATTTCTCTAATTTAGCCTCATTGTAAATTTCAAGTTGAATTTTCTATACCATTCAGTCTTGAATCCCTTCTGTATCTGTAACGTGTGGACGGTGAATTAATGTAAGTCTCACTAGGCCCATTGTGCATCCTCCTAAGTAGATAGGTACTTCCTAGCTCTTAAGCCAGCCTACAGTTTTAATATAGTTGACAACGTCGTCAACAGTTGCTTCTCTTATATCAGCCAGGGTTAGCCGATACTCGTCGAATACAAATCTTTTAATAAATGAGAGTGTCTGCCAATCGTAGAGGATATGTTCGATGGTTTCATCTTCTTGTTTGTACCCCCTGCATATTGCGAATTCTGACAGCCACATGATATGGGGATGCTTCCGTATTTGGCAATGAATAAATGAATGTCTGTGATCAGGCGCATATTATGTCTAGTCATAGTCAAGTATTTGTTTGCTGTAGTATTGTCAGAATAACTTAAAAACTCCCTGGCAAGTCTGCAGCTTCTTGTTTCATCTCATCTTGCCTTGAATTCCACAAAGGAATGTTTTTTAATTAGGTTGTCAATCCGATAGGAAGCTCAGGTCCAAACATTATTTGGTTGGCTGCATTCTTGGCTAGTGAATCAGTAAGAAGGTTACCTTTCGATGTGGCATGACCTTTGATCCATCTTAAGTTGACCACTTTGTTGATGGATACTTCGGCCAAAGCTTCGTGACATTCTAGTACTGACCTTGAGTAAATTCGTGGTCTTTCCAGGGTGAGTAGTGCTTGTCTGCTATCTGTATAGATGAGCATGTCCCTTCCAGTGATATTATTTCTGGTGCTTTCTTTTACAGCTATGAAAATCCCAGTGAGGTCAGTTTGAACTACATTGGCACTATTGCTCACAGCCCATTTTATGTTTAGGTTTAAGGATCTGGAGTATATTCCGCATCTCGAGTGTTATTTTGGTTTAGAACCGTCGCGTGTAGATATGAATTATATCTCCCACTATACCTGCCACTATATGTTCTATATGTTCTGTTATAACTTTATATGGCTTATGGAAGATATATAACTCGGTGAGATGGAGTCCATGTTCACTTGAAGCAGTAGTGGGCGTATTGAGCGCCTCCTGCCAAAAACAACGTCTCGCCTCACCAGATCCTACATCAGGTTCTATTCCAACCTCCTTAATATAAATATCAAGGAGAGTGAGACTAAGAATGACTTACATGGCTCTGGTCGGTGTGGTTTTCATGGCTCCTATTTTGTTGAGACATGCTGTTCTTTGAATTTGTTCTAGTTGGGTTTTCGGTATCCAGACAACTGCACCGTATGTTAGCATAGGTCTTATGGTGGCCGTGTAAGTCCATGAGACGACTCTGGGGAAGAGACCTCAGGTGCGCCCCACGATTCGAATAATCTTCGTTATTTTTATCCACGCTCAGAATTTTTGTTCTGTGAGATTTCATTTTTATTTACTAGCTTAACAAATATTGATGATTAAGCTATTTATATTTCATATATTACCATTTCCTCAGGAAATATTTCTTTTCCTTGCCATTTATTTTCTAATTTATTAATGTATACTTTTTTAGAAGCCTTTTTGGCATTTATAAAGTTCTATTTTGTTTATTTATTGCTTATAATATTCATATTAATGTTAATATATAACGAAATCCCAAAACCATGGGGTAATTTGGCAAGGCTGCTGCTTATTATTGCCATTAGTTTATAATATGAATAAATCCGGTTATACATTTCGAAGTACCTAGTCATAGCAAAAAACTTTCTATTATTAAAACGGAATTTTTTTTAAATTACTCAATGCTTTAGTAAATACTTACCTCATTACTTATTTAATCTTATATCTTCAATTTTACTTTCAAATAAGTACCTATTCATTTATTTTACATTTATTTTTATTGTTAGAATTCATAAGCCTATTGTATGCATCTACCCATTTGTCATAAAGAATAAAAGATACAGAGTCTGTGGTTATTTCGGTTCCATGACTAATGCAAACATTTTTTTTTATTGTCAGTTAAATTCAATTCCAAGGATAAAAAATACTGTTTGATTTATGTTTCCAAATAAACTACCCAAGCTTGTCAAACATTTTATAGTGTTCTAGAAGATGACGTAATAAAATTCTTGAGATTTACACTAAAAATTAGCAGTTTTCTTGGAAGTATAAACTCACAAGTTATATTTTATTGTTATATCTACAATTTGAGATTAAAATTCAGATCCTGGCGGAAGACATATCGCTTCGTCGGTACAGTCACTTAACACGTTCACCGCTATTTTGGTTAAAACTAACGCAGTATTTGGTCGTAAGTTAAATGGATGGATTTAATTGAATCTGACTTAAATACTATGTAAATAGACACACTTTGAAGTGACATCCCTGACGTTATTTAAACGATATTTTGATTAAGCACTGACTACTGGAATGTATTAAAAATAAAAAGCTGCGTTTTAAATTAGCTGACAGTAAATTTATTTTTCACAGAAAACATTCTACCGAAAGAGGTTTAAGTCTTGTTAACTTGTTTAGTTTAAAGAGTAGAGAAAAGGGCTTGAACATGACGATTTTTAAACTCATTGGAGTATCTGACGATATCAGAGTTTCAGTATTCCCATAAACCACTTTCAGGTGATAGAAGGTCGTATGGCACTTCATTGAAAAGGTAATTTTGTGGTTAATTCTTCAAAATAATTGTTTATTGTTTCGTAGCCTTCATCGAGATATATGTATCTGTAACGTGTGGAGGGTGGGTTATCCCACGGTATTTAGGCCTCAATAGTCACCAATAGGTGCTTATTCTTTTATATAAGCTGGTGTTAGTCGACACTCGCCAAACACAAATCTTCTAATAAATCAGAGCGTCGAGCAATCGTAGAGGATATGCTCGATAGTGTCATCTTCCTGTTCGCACTTCCTGCTGAGTGCGGATTCTGACAGCCTTCCGTACTTGTCAATGGCCAGTCAGAATGCCTGTGATTAGACGCAGCTTCAGTCTAATCATAGTTAAATATTTGTTTGCTGTAGTGTTGTCAGGATAACTTAAAAGCTCCCTGTGAACTCTGCAGTTTCTTGTTTCATCCCATCTTTCCTTGAATTTCACAAGGGAATGTTCTTTAATTAGATTTGTGACTACCGATGTTGTCAGTCCAACAGCGGGATAAAAAATTGTTACGTTTTGTAAACTGTGATACATCATGTGAAAGCTAATTTTATTAGTAATCCAATGTATAACAAGTGTTTAAGATTATCAGATAAACGAATAGGTACCTAGTCAAAATTGAGTAAAATTTCAGACATATTACGATTTTCATATTTTCAACATAACTTAATTTTGAACGACAAACCTAGCAATATCAGAAAAAAATAATGTTTCTAGGGACCATACTCTTGTTTGTTAAAAAAATCTTAGATCTGTACGATGAAGGGTTCCTTATAGATATGGCCGACATCCTTTCTTATTTGTACGTCTGATATATACGGGATACAAGAAAAATAACTATCTTAAAGTTAACAACAAATTTTTTACTCCCACCTTGTATACTATTTCGACAATATTGCCGGTTGCACAATTTCATTTTCTGCTCATAAAAGTTTTTATGACGTCATTACAACCTTTTAATGACATCATTCATTAATTTCGTGTTGTTAGCAGCGAACATTTTTGTATAAATTAGCCACAATAAGCGGATTAATTGTTTGTAAATTTAGCTGAAAGTATTTCTTTAAAAATTTTTGTTTTTTTTTTAAATATTTATCTCGTATTGTTTCTATTATCGTCTCCCACAAACTAAATCCTAAATATACACCGACCTTAAAAACAGGTGATTAATTAAAATAATAATATCTCGACATATACAGGGTGTTTCATTAATAATTATCCATAAAGCAACTAGATAATATTTGACCCAAAATATGACGAATTGATATTTAAAAATTTTAAATTGAATTTTTGCCCACTGTTACGATACCTACTAATATTATTTTTTGTTTATACTTAGGGTCTATTTATACTCCCTTATTATTAGTATTTGCATTAGTATTATGATTAAGGATTAAGTTGAACCTTCACAATGAAATGGAGACATTTATACTCGATTTATGATTATTATTAGCATTAATATTTATGCTTAATAATTGACAGGTTCAACTTTTATTTTAAATCTTAAATTTCTTCTTTTCTATCAAATGAATCAATGGCGTATTTGGCCTGGACTTCCGATTTGGACATCGTCGTGGCAACATTGAAATGGCGGTCTCCGAATCGGGAGCCCTGAAGTCCAATACAAGTCACTAAATATCTAGTGTAAAATTGACCATCCGACTTTAATAATAATACTAAATTAAATAAAATATTATGTGCCAAGAATACAGAAGAATATTTAAACTAATTATGAAGTGCAGTGGAAGAGTGATGACAGAAGTCCGACGCACGAGGATGCAATGAACTGGAGTGGGGTAGAATGCTTGTCAATAGGCTTGAGATGCGACTCTATGGACGAAGACAGGTTATTTTTCATCTCACTCGGGAGTATTTATAACAACCATATTCTATTTCACTTTGTTATTGTCTGATCCACCAGCTTGTGGATTGAACAATAACAATATGAAACAGAAAATGGTTATTATAAATACTCCCGAGTGAGGTGAGAAATAAAAAGGGCTGCGCCCATAGAGTCGCATCTTGTTCTATTGATACAATATGCACACTGGCTTTCTACCCCACTCCAGTTCATTGACGAGGATGCAGCTTATTTGGCCTTTGTTTTTAATAGACAACGGATAATGACAATTGACAATACACATATGATGAAGTTGTTAGATATTGTTTCTAGGTTTGTTCCAACAAGCTCGAAAATGATAATATTTCGGTACAATTCTTGCGCTGTATACAATTTTTGTGAATCACCAGTGTTTACCAAGTATAAAGTTGACAGAATAACAAATGACATGTTATCACGAGGAAGCAAAGGCCTTTTTTCTATCTAATTTGTCTCAAATTTCTGCTTCTTTTTATCTATTATAAACATAAATCCGTTAAAATGTCCTTAATTAAACCTATTTTTGAATAATAATATGTTTAAATAAAATTAACTGGTAAAAATATTAATGAAAAGACGTTTTAAACTCAAATATCTTAATAAATATTCCAAGAACACAACTGACCTCTTACACATTTCTTCAGTAACCAACATTTTGTTAACTGCAGAGTTATATCTTATTAGGAAGATTATTAAGAAAGAAGCACTAATACTAATTATAAAACGAGTATAAATACCGTTTTTAAATATTTTGTCCAGTTTAATGCTTAATCATAATACTAATTCAAATACTAATAATAAGGGAGTATAAATAGACCCTTAGCAAAAAGTGTATGTATGTTAGGACAGTTTATATCATTCTCTAATATAGTTTGTCGTTATTACAAGAGGTATACGGTAGTTTTTTCCTCTTACATTTTACGCCACTGTCGTAATCATAATAATTAATTTTTTTGGTACCTCAAGTAAATATTTTCCTCTTTTCTCATTGCGGTAGAGTTAGAGGTTTCAAAATATTTTGCCTCAAAGTAGTAATCATTTTTTTTAATATTATTGCTTACGTGCATCTCTGTTTTTTTGTCGATCTAATTAAATAATTTAAAATGTCCTAAAATGCATAAACTTTTTGCCAAATATAAACAAAAAATATTAGAACGATTGTAACAGTGAGAAAAATCACTTTTGACTAAATTATTGGGCCCTTCCTATGGGGCCTCAGAATTGCATTCGTGAAGACGAAAAAAATTTCTAACCCCCATTTTGTTAAACTTTTTTCACGTTCCCGATCATTCTGTGTCAGAAAATGCAAAAAAAAATTTTTCGTCTGGTCGTCTGTGCATATGTATGCCGGCACGATAACTCTAGAACGAAAGTTCTGATTGACTTATGATTTTGATTTTCTTGAATAATTGCTTCTAACTTGATTTTCAGAATTTTCGGTTCATCCTAACTACTTTAATAATGTTCTTAAAATCCGCCCATGTATTTCTTATGTGACTTATTTTACGCATTCCAATCATTCCTAACGTCTAATATTCCATACATTGCAAACATTCTAATATTAGGCACCTCAACGACCTGTCAAACAGCTGTTAAATGTAACGGTGAGATTTCTAAGGGGGGATTGCAGCCATAGCCATTTTGGAAGCTATTTTTATTCGAAATAGTTGAAAAATAGAAAAATCGAAAAATCGAAAAATCGAAAAATCGAAAAATCGAAAAATCGAAAAATCGAAAAATCGAAAAATGCAAAAATCGAAAAAAGGCAATGAATAGTGACAAAAATGTTGAATTTATTTGTCGTTATTTTATCTGGAAAAGCCAATGAAAACCCAGAGTTATCCTTGTTGTATTTTAATAATGTAATTATATAAAATGTTTTGTAAACTTTTTATAAACTTTTAATAAAAACTTATCAATTATTAATTTTTTTTTAAATTTAATTTAAAATAATGAAATAAACTAAACGACCCAAACAACACTGGTATTTTTAGTTGTTTCCCCTGCATTCTAAAATTTATTTATTTCAAAAACTATTGAAACAAATTAATTTGTGTACCAAGGCCGTAAAGTTGGATTATTTTTTGGCCGAATCAGAAATTTGCGGCCGAGGCCAAACAACTTCTGGTTAAGCCAAAAAAGATCATACATGGCTGAGGTGCACACAACATTTTTTAGGCTCATCAAGTAGAGCCAATATTTTTTTTACATTCTTGTTTTTGAAAAGAGGCATAAATGCAAGAATTGTTTCAAAATTTATTGATTGAATAAAAACATATCATTAACTAATAAAATTTATACAGAATTATTAACGTATGATAAACATGAGTGTTTATAAAAAAGCCGCCGTAAAGTCACTGTAGCCAAAAAAGTGACACTTTAGGGATATTTATAAATCCGTAAAATGTAATTTTTTGACAGTCACCTAAAAAACAATTTAAACCGTTAGCTATAAAAATAAAAACTCTTTAAAATGAGCTATCAAGTCCATGTTTTTTAAGGGGTAGCTGACATGCGCTCGACGTTGAAATAAGGGTAAATTTTGTATTGTAGAAAAGTCAACCTGTTTAATAGTTTACCGAACAGAAGTTGTTAGGAACACTGTATACTAAAAATCATTTGAAAGAATTGTCAATTATACCTACCTCCCACGTAAAATTAAGAAATACTGACTAATAATGTTTCAATTTATGTAAATTTATTAAAAATAAACTTTTGAACTCGAAATAATTAAAAATAAGTAAATATTTATGACCTTCGTTGGTAAAATATTTGTAATGGTTATTTTTAGATAGAATTTGTAGCACAACACGTATTATTTCGAATCGTTTTCAATAGTAAAAGTAATCATTGTAATCAACGATTATTGTTAATCGTTTGTGTTTAACTCATTATTAATTAATATAATAATCTCTTGATCAAAAATAACGGTTGTTCAATTAACTTCTTTAATTATCAAACTATTTCTAATGAAAACTTAAAAATATTAGTTTGAGCAAATGAAATAATTATAATTCGACGGTTACATTTTGGGCCATTAAATCTTTGTATTTCTTTATAAATTCGATAATTTTTTAAACTTTGGAGGCTCGTAAACTTAATCAAATACAAAAATATTCCAAATACGATTTACATGTTTTTGACAAATTTTCTGTCCTTTTAAGTACGACTTGCGCTGTTTTGACCAAATTTATTTTCTTAATTTTTAGATAAAAATAGGTACCTACATTATATTTTAAGTTTATACATAAGTATATCGATTCTTCTACATAAAAGAGACACAGTCAAAAAAACAATAAGTTTTAATAATCACATCTTTTATATTATACAGGTCAATAATTACAAGAATTTTGTATTAAAATCAATCAAAATAATAGTATTAATATTTTTTGTATAATTAGTTTTTAATTATTTAAAAAAATACTGTTACAATATGTCATTCCAATATCAACTTTCTTGTAGTCAATATCACCGTAAAATTTTTTATAAAAAAAAATATCCTGAATATTAACTTTCTACTCGAATTATTTTAGCATTATTTTAATAATTTAAGATGAGCATATTTGATTAGTTGGATATACTTATTCATTATTTTAATATTGATATTTTCGGGAAGACCGGGTTATTCCAAGATATGTCCTTTTTCATGATAATACTGAATTAGTTTTGGCAACACTTTCGATAATATGTCACTATTTTCGACAAAACACAAGCTCACTCCTTGGGGACACTACTGATTAACTGAACTAATGACGATATTCTTGTTAAATTGTGTTAAAATTATTTTTTTAAGAATAATGACACTAGCACTATATTTTAATTAAAAAAAAAATATTATAACATTATTCCTGTTAAAGATTATGAGGGATTTGGGTTAAATTTTAAATTAACCTCGAAATTACGATTTTTTTGGGATTGTGTCACTATTCTGGAGAAGAAGCGATATGTTTGCAAGAATAAAACAATTTAAATCTTCTACTGAATTAATTTTTGCATCCTGTAATAATGTTGTCAGACCTGGTATGTAGAATGTTAGTTTAACATTTTAGATACAAAACACCGTATTTTTTAATACTGATGATAACAGTATTTTATCCTAGTCCTAACTATGAACCATTTAAATATTATCTAAAAATACTGTCGCTAAGAAATAAAATATTTTTTTCGCTTCTTGTAAAATTAGAAAAAGCAAAAATATTTAACTATTTCTAATAAGAAACATAAACCTGTCATTAAAGACTTTTTCTACGATCTAAGAAATATTATTTCTTAGCTTTACGTTAGCTGTCAGAATCCGCACTCTGTAGAGGGTGCGAACAAGAAGATGAGACCATCGACCATATCCTTTACGATTGCTCGACGCTCTCATTTATTAGAAGATTTGTGTTCGGCGAGTATCAGCTAACACCGGCCTATATAGAAATAAGCACATCGTGGCGACGTTGTCAACTACTATAGGCTGGCTTACCAGCTAGGAGGTGCCCACCATCTTAAGAGGATGCACAATAGGCCTAGTGAGGCCTAAGTGCCGTGGGGTAATCCACCCTCCACAAGTTACAGATACAGATAGAGCTCTGTACAATTTTTTAATTATTTAAGTTTATGTTTCATTTAATTATGATTCTTTATGTTGTGCATTAAATTATTAATAAAATTAGCTATCAAATGAAGTGTCACACTTTACAGTTTTACAAAAGTTTTCAGTTTTTATCCCGATAGAGGACGCTAAAATCAAAAGTAACGCAATAAATAATCATATAGCTGAATTATCCATGATGTGTCATACTTGGTACTTTCTCTTTTTAAATTGTATTGATTATAGTAACGGAGTGGAGAGGAATGCCTAATGATAGTTGCGGATATGATAAAAAGATGTTACCATCTAAACTAAGAACATTAATTAGGTATTAATATCCCCGTTGAACCACCTTGTATATTTATTATAATTTCTTGTTCAATAACCATGCCCATTTTGTTCAAATATAACTTTTACAATACATACTTTAACTTGATTTCTTTTTAACTATTCTATTCTTATTTTAGAACATAACAAGTGATCTGAAAAAACACGCAGCAGAAGCGATACAACTAGAAGGACAAGTCAATTCTCTAACAGCCGACTACGAAGCTCAAGGACTATCAGCCCAATTGGCTGGAATTCGGACTCGTATTGCCACTCTATTGTCCCAAGCAGAACACGGAAGGCTTTTGGTACTGGTAAGTTAAAAACATAACAACAATTAAACGCCAACACACTTTAATACTGCTTTTATTTTTCAGAACGCTCAACAAATTCAGATTAAGAAACAAGAAGAAATAACTCAGTACCAAATTCTGCTAGTTGAAATACAAGAGTGGCTTGAAGTTACAAACAAGAAAATAGCCACACTGGTTAAACCTGAAACTGAAACTCAAGCAGAAGAGCATATAACTAACTTAGAACTATTACAAGTAGAACTTTTGCATAGAGAAAACAAGTTACAAGAACTTAAAGAAGCTTGTGGACAATTCCAAAAGTATCCCGATTTGCAAAGTTTAGTAATTACTCTAATTCACCGACTTGAAATTGTAATAACCACATTTGAGGAACAAAAAATAATCATCACCGAGAGAATAAAAATAACAAAGAAGATCTTAGAAGAAATTAAAGAACAAAAAGTTAAAGCTGAAACACCAGATGCTTCCTTAGATACTTTAGATTCAACTTCTATGCCAATAGAGGAAGTTCCAGTACATACTGAAGTCAAAGTCATAAACGAAGAATTCATTGTTAAAGAATCAGCGCCAAAACCTGTAGCTACTATCGAAACGCAAACAGGTAGGAGCTTATCATCGCCAGTTGAAGAACCTCTAACCAAAGATTTTACTGTTACTTATAACCAACCTGTAGATGCTCAGATACAAACACAGATGTCGCGACCGTCTAGCGAAGCTGAGCAAACTCAGCAAAAAGAAACCATAACGATATCAAAACGTACTTCTGGAGGACAGGAAACTATTCAAATTGCTACTAGGCCTATGACAGAACCACAGCCCATTATAGAGGAACCTGATGATGTTTTAGTTGAGGCTAATTATAGAAAGAGGCCCGAATCCGAAACTAGACATACAGAATTAAATATAAGTAATGTAGCACCTAACCAGGCATTTGAAACTGTATTTGTAGAACCCGATGAAACAACCACAGAAGTTATTGTAGATGCTGATGGCTCTAAACGAGTAATTGTAAGGAAATTCCATAGAACAGTAGTCAGACATCAAGAATCGTCCCAACATCAGCAATTTAGTACTCTAAGTGCTCTAACAGAAGATGGAGTGCCAGTTACCCAATCGTTTTCTCAAATAACCTTAACAGGACAACAAAGCGCCACATCCGTAGCCAAAGGAGATGGAAGTAAAGCTACAGTTACAAGTCAACAATATGGCGGGAAGGTCATTTCAGGAGCATCAGGAGGAGAAATTAACGTTCAAGAATACGAGACAGAACCAGAAACACACTATACTGTTACTGGTCCTACTTTTAGACAAGAAGAAGTAGATATTCAAGGCATCAAACTCCATGAAGGCGACATTACTTTTATTAACGATCAAAATAATCAATTGATACCAGCAGATCAGACGCAAATAGCACTAGAAGGTAACGAAATACATACTTCAAGTTCAAGTGTACGGGCTGTAGTTCAGCAAGTAACAAGAAGAATAATAAGAAAAACTAGAAGAATAATACGAAGAACAGTCATAATCGATGGCAAAGAGCATGTTCAAGAAGAAGTAATCGAAGAACCGGAAGAAATAGAGGTAACGGAAGAAGGCATACCAAGAGTAAGCATAAACGTCGTAAGAACTGAAGACGGACAAATAATTCAACAACAGCAATTTGGAGAAAAACCTTCTTATTCACAACAAGAAGTAACAGTCACAGAAAAGGTACCAAAAACGACAACCACTTCAGATGGAAAACCAATTGAAACCGTACCGGTAGTTACTGAACCAGAAGAGAGGTATGTGATAGAACAAAGCACTGCACCTCAGCCTATATCTGCACAACCAGTTGAAATAGACACAGAGAAACCACTTGAAATAGTTGAATTAGTTACAGAAAAACCTTCGAATATTGCAAAAGATTTTCTAGTTGCCGAAAGGCTTGCTCACAGTGAAGTTGTCAGTAGTCAAATTATAGCACCTAAAGTTGATACAGCACCTAAAGATAGTAAAGATAAAAACACTCCAGATGACGAGTCTCTTAAAGAATCAAAAACTAAAGAAATCATTTCATTTAATATAGAAGAACAACTACCGATTGAAGCAGAAGAAACGTCTCCTGATAATGTTACAGCTAAAATTTCCCCTGTAGAGACAATAGTGTCCACTATAATTACCCCAGTTGAACAAAAGACAATATCTGTTAGTGAAAATGTCGTTGAAAGCAGTACTACGCAACGTTCTGCAGTACAAGCAGTAGAGTCTTCTGTAGGTAGTCCTACTGAATCACAAGTTAAATATTCTACTGAAGAAATTATCATTGGTACTTCGACAATTTCCCCGGAAAAGATTGTACTACCTTCTACAACCAGTCCAATTGAACCGACAACTATTGTTGAAAGTAGTACTAAAATAATTTCTCCTCATAGGGCTGTAGTTTCTTCTGCACCTACTTCAAGTGAACAAAAAACAGTTACTACTTCTACCTCTGAGAATATTATTCAAATTTCTTCTGTATTACCAGCTGTCACTGAAGTACCTTTAGATGACATTTCTTCTGACGTAAAGACTGAATCTCCCAAAACGACTGATGAAACAAACAAAGTAGCCAATACTGAAATTGTAACTAAACCAGAATCATTGGAAGTAAAAACTACAGAAAAAATCATAACCGATAATCTACATTCTAAAGTAGCTATTACTGAAATTGAAACTAAACCAGATGAACCATTGGAAGTAAAAATTACAGAAGAAATAATAACCGATGATTTACATTCTCCTAGTGCTCCGCATCTTGAAGACATTACTGATACTGGTCTTTTAGAAAGACAGTTATCAGCTCAATTTTTAGTTTCTGAGCAATTGCAACATCTACCAGATGCTACAAAATCACCAAAGAGTAAGAAGAAACGAGAATTTGGAAAGACTAAAAAGGTATCTGGTACACCTAGAAGTCAAAGTCCATTACAAACTGAAGAAGAATTATCATCTTGCACCGAATCTCTCCCCATTGAAATCACTAAGGTTTCTTTAGAAAAATCTCCCGAGTTAACTTCAGAGGAACACATTATTGCCAAGACTGAAGCTGTTTCAATAGTTGAACCTACTACTAAAATTAGTGAAGAAAAGTTACCTTTTGTTGAAACTACGAAAATACAAGAAACAGAGCATGTAACGTCCATCATGACAGGCCCTTCTGGAGACGTAGAAATAGTTTTGTCAATCGAAGAGACTCATCCAGAAATTAGCATTTCGCAGAAACCGCCTGATATAGTACAGGAATCTAAAATTACTGTAGGTGATAGTGTAACCGAATTTCTAGAAAATGAGAAGAAATCCTTACCTGAAATAATCAAAGAAGAAAAGGATAAAATATCTACGAAAACTCCTCAAGAAATTGTTCTAACGCCTGAAGTAAAATCTCCTGTAATCGAAACAGCCATAACTGTAGTTCAATCTACTAAAACAGAACCGAAAACACCGGTTTATGTTCCCACTTTGGTAGCAGCCACAGGAGAAAATGTTAAAAAGATTGAACCACCTCAGGAAGTCGAAATAGTTCTTTCTCTAGAAGAAAAACTTGAAGATTCTACCATCGCAACACCAAAAGTATCACTCACCATGAAAATTGAAGAAAATGCCGATACCTCAAAGCCTTCTGACGTTTTGCAAAAGGATATCCATGTTCAACTACCATCAATTACCAAAACTGAATATTTCGATGTTCCAAAACTCGAAGTTGAACAAACTGAGCCAACCACCCCCAGCGATATTGACCACGGGGGTAGGCGAAGTAAAAAGAAAAAGAAACATAAAGATTCTAAAACACCTACACCACAAGAAATTAAAGAAGACATAGTCGTTTCAGTCGAAACAGAACCAAAGCAAGAATTGGAAGAAGAAAAACCTGAATCTGTTATAACATCTTTGGCGGAATCTGTCGTAACCTCTTTAGCGGAATCTGTAGACATCTTAATTGCAGATGATTCTGTAAAATCTGAAGATACTCCAAAACCAACTATCGAAATATTCGGATCCGTTACAGAATCTGACGATGATGAAAGTCTTAAAGGAAAAGAAACCGGCTATGAAGCAGATAAAACAGTAGAGGAAAGTCACGATGATGACCAGCAGAAAAAGCAACGTCGTAAGAAGAAACGAAAACAAAAAGTTAAAGTTAAGGAATCCGAAGAATCCAATATACCAATATCAGTATATGAATCTTCAGTAGATATTTCCGAACCGTTTAGTGACGAGGAACCAACTAAAGTTGAAAAAATTGAACCGGAAGTATCGAAGAAGAGTAAAAAACGTAAGAAGAATAAGAGAAAGCAGTCTGAAACCGAAACTGAAGAACCGATAGAATCAGAACCTACAATATTTGAAGCTAAAGATGATGAAATTGTATCACCTGCTGATTCCTACCATACTGTTTCAACACCATCTGAACCAGGAACCGTTAAAATTATCGAAGAAAAAGTAATAAGTAGACCTCAGAGTGAATCACCTAAAGAAATTACTTCTAAAATAGTCACTCTAGTACCTGTATTAGAAGCAGTAATGATTCAAGAAGATGCGGTACAGACTTCTCCTATTAAAGATTTAACTTCTGAATTTTTAGATAATGAACGTACAACTGTACCTGAAAAACTACCCGAAGTAGTAACAGAACAAGTGTCAGTTCAAACATCTCCAGAAATTCCTAAAGAAATAGCAGAAACTTACATCCAAACAAGTGACGAAGAGAAGGAAGTTATAATCAAACCAGAAATCAGTGAAACCTCTACTCAAGTCGATATTTTAACCACTGAAATCGTTACTCAAACAACGCCAAAATCAGAATCACCAGAGGAGAAAGTTATTAAAGAGAATGCAGAAATTTCCACACAAACTGCTACTCCAGAAAAAGTAGAAATAACTGAAGAGTCTGTTCAAACTATAACTCCCGAACCGGTTGAAATAGTAAGGAGCGATTCAGCCATGCAAACAAAAATAGAAAGTAAAGAAGAGTTTGCACAAACTAAATCACCGGAAAAGATTGAAACGGCAGAAATTGCTTCTCAAGTTCAACCAGAAATTAAAGAATCATCATTCCAAACATCTCCAGAACCGGAACCATCTGCTCCTCCAATGGAACAACCAATAGAAACGAAACCGATAACTAAAATTGAAACTACAGAAATTGTTACACAAACCAGTCCTGTAATAATTAGAGAAGTTGGTGAATTAATGACACCGAGTCCATCTCCAACACCAACTTCCTCAGAACAGTATGAAGTGCACATAAAAGCATCGATTCTTGTTCCTTCAGATGTCTCAGAATCGATTAGTGAAATTGAACCAATTCAAATACAGAATGATCTTATTCTGAAACCAGCTCAAGCCGTAGAAGACAAATTACAAAATTTAGAACCCAAAGTGGAAACTTCACCATTGGAAAGTATTGAAAAGTCTGAAAGTATAACATCTGATAACGAAGAATACGATGTTCAAGTCACTGTTGACGGAGCTCCTATCGATAGACACTCTGTAGTTACATCCTTTTTAGATTCTGAAAGAGATGGAGAATCTCCTACCAAACCTAAAAGGAAGAAGCATAAAAAATCGAAAAAATCTCAAGCTGAAGCTCCTGAAAAAGATCTCTTCTCTGAATTTAAAAGACAAAATACCGTTGAAGAATCTTCAATATCCAAAGATACTTACGCTGATATTGCTAGGCGATCTAGAAGTCCATCTCCAGTTAAATGGCCTAAAAAACCTGTAATAATCCAAGAACCTGAAGAAGTTAAATTTGATAAAATCGAAGAAGACAAACCTATTAAAGGCAGTAGTAATTTAACTTCCGAAGTTAAAGAAACAGCAGTTGTTTCTAAAGTTTTCACCGACATAGACGAAGAAACCGTCAAACATATCACTAGTAAGCCTAAGAAACCCGCTGCTAGTGAATTAGATCAACAAACTACAACAGTTGACATTTCTATAAACCTACCTCAAGAGTCACCAGATAGATCCGAAGTACAATTCATTTCAAAAGACACATATACTGTTGTGGAAAAAGATGTTCCTCGAGAGTTTGCTACATCTTTCATTGTCGATTCCATTCTAACCGAATCTGAAGTTAAAACTGATACAGCAGAATCAAACATTAAAGATACCTTATTGGTAAAATCAGATATTTCTGTGAAACCTACATCTGTAACATCAACTGTTGATTTCTTACATTCGGAAAGGACATCACAGGACGGTGATGATACAGTGTTTATTAATGACAAACCTGTGTCTTTACCTCCAACTCCAGAACCACCGATCGAAGAACTGGCTAAACCAGACAGCATATCTCAACCAACTGTTGATAAACCTACTAAATCGGAACCCATCGTTGAAGAACCTCTTGACGACTTAGTCAAATCAGAAATACAAAAGAGGAAACCAGTCCTGACAAAAGGAAAAGGAAAAGGCAAACATGTTTCTTCTGTTACGATAGAAGAAGTCCAATCTCCAAGAATAGTAGCTGATACTCCTCTTACTCCAGCGTCTGATAGTGCTCCATTATCCCCTCCAGAATACCGAGTGAAATCTTGGCAAGAACCGCAACATTTCCCAACATCCCTAATCCAATCTGAAATTCAGCAGTCGCCGTTAGGACTTGCAGATATTAACGTAAAATGGAACCAAGCGCAAGCTCTAGAGAGATTTAAAAACTTACAAAATGCTAGAAAAACAACTCATCTTAGCGATGTTTTATACCTAGCTACTCTGAACGAAGTTATAACCGATGAAACTATCCAACAAAGAGATCAGAACATTCAACAGAACTTAGTTGCTTTGCAACAGGCTGTAGAAAGAAGAGATGTAGTAGTAATACAACAAACTGTTATTACTACAGTCGAAACTATTACAACTTGGTTAGAAACTATTGAATATAGAATCTATCTTAGCAGACAACAGACGTTGGAAGGGCCTTCTGAAGCTAGAGTTCACGAATTTAATGAACTTAAGCAAGAAATCGCTAATATCGAAAGTAAAGTTGGTCAATTGCAATCTGTCGTCAAACAAACTGATGATATCTATAATGACGATGAGAGGCAAAGAATTAAGAGCTATATCGATTCTCTCCAACAACAAGTTAAGGTTATTGAAGAAGTTACAGAAGAAAATGAACAAATTGCTGCCGAAGATTTGAAGAGATGGAACGAATTCCTAGAGGAAGTTAGCAGTGTTAGTCATTTAATAAGACAAATACAAAGGCAATTAAGTGACTTGAAAGAATCTGACGCTGCTCCGCAAACTAAATTAAACGAGCTTGAAAAATTAGAAAATAATAATAGAGCTAATATGGCAGAAGTTGTTAACCTGATTGCTAGTGCTAAAGGCTTAATGAGAGATTTTCCAACAAAAGAAATACCCAGAGATGTTTACTTGAATAACGAACTAACTAAGCAAATGGAACAGCACATTACTACAGAAAGAGAAAAAGCATATCAATTTTTATCACTAGCTGATGAATATGAGCAAACCCTTAAAGAGTTCAGCCAAATTATCTTAATAGCCGAAGCTTTGGTGGAAAGTCCGGTTTCAGTACGCAATTTAGAACACTTAGAAGATGAAATGCAGAACCATCGAAAGTTCTTCGTCAACCTAAGCCATTGCCGAGCAATTTTAGAATCTCTTGAAGAAAACTTGGATTCCGAAACCAGAACTATTCATTCTGAATTACATCAAAACCTTTACGAAAGAGCTAGCGTAATTTTGGACAAATCTACGGGTCGGTTCCAAATTATGTCACTAGCTGCATCCAGATGGACAGTACTAGAACAAAGCACCAGAGATGAAATGAGATGGTTGCAAGTAGCACAACAGCGTGTACCTGATTTGAACAACGTTACTTCGTCTGATTACGAAAGATACATAGATTTGCATAATTCATTAGCAGCTGATATCGATTACCATCACGCCAAATTGACTCATCTCAACTGCGTGGCACAGAAACTCCAAGATCTAGTTTCTTGTTCAGATTTAGAAGAAACTTATACAGAATCTTTGACTATCATTCAAAAACTTCAAGAAGACGTCCAAGTCAATCTGGAAAGGCTGCAAGCTTTTAAAGATAGTTGGAAGATGTATAACATGCTTAGCGATAAGGTGGAGTACTGGTTAAGAGAAGCAGAGATAGAGTTGAATACTATTGAAGTGCCTGCGGGTCCTAGAGGACACTTAAGACGTTTCTGGGAATTAAAAGCTCAGCACGAGGTTCATAACGCAGCCAGAATCAATGCTTCATCTGCTTTAGATAAATCACTTCAGATTGTACCAATTAGCGATGAAATGTACCAACGCGCTAATAACTCCGAGTTAAATGCCCAATGGTACAGGATTTCGAAACAGATCCACGATTTAGAAGCATCTATTTTGGACACAATATCAGCTCCAGATGTACCTGTAAACGAAAAGCTTCTTTTCTTGGAACAAGAACTTCAAGATTTAAATACCGACGTTAATAATCTGAAAGGTATTATAAAAACAGAAGAAGAATTAAGTTTGTACGTAGAAAGACTGCAAATTATGTCCACTAGAATTGAAACCATCCAGAATGAATTAAGTAGGCTGGGTTTACTATCTGCTAGCGAATCTGAAAAGGTTGGTTCTCTTTTGGCTTTATCAAAGCGATTGGAGATCACCATAGCTGAGGAGCTGGAAGGTGGGTTGCTGATAAAAGAACAGCTACAAGCCATTCATAAGAGTATAGAAAGAGTCAGAAGAAAGCATTCGGATATGAGCAAAAAATTAGATCTATGCGAGAGTGCTGAAAAGCTTGGAAGCGACGCAGTGGAAAAATCCATCAACGAGTGTTACGAAATTGGTGAAGAATTGGTAACTTTGTGGCAGGACTTGATGTCCATACGTCAATTACTCCATACTCTGCCTACCAGATTGAAAGTGACTGTTTCTCCGTTAACTGTCGAACGGGACATCTCTAAGCTTCAAGATGACCATACCGCGTTGGAAAAGCGATGCGGCGATATCTTGGCGTTACTCAGGAGCAGGTTGGCTTTATGGAAGCGATTCGAAAGGCAACTGGAGCTGGTGCAGCAGAGCGTCCAGGAAGCTGACTTTATGGTTGAATTATTGACCGTACAAGGAACTGTGGACTATGAACGACTGAGGAAAGCAACTGAAAGATTAGAGGTGAGTGATCAATTTTACTTGGTATAAATTTCAGAATATCAGAGACATTTGGTGTCATATCAAAAGAGAACTTGAACGTTACTGTTTGGTCTGTCGATAACTATTGACAGTACCAATTTAAAAGCAAACAATATTATTTGTCACTTGATTTTTTTGTATCTTTTGATTGCAGTTTTGCAAAAGAATGTGAGGTACACAGCATTATTAAAAATAGTTAATAAAGATAGTATATATTTTTTTAATATTTTGGATCTTTCATTATCTACATAATAGGTTAACCAGCTTAATTATTCTAGAATATACGGAGTACCTAAATCCTGAGTTTATACTTGTTTTAACTGTGTATAGAAGTCGTTAAAATAAACATCTTTTTCAAAACTCAAAAATAAAAAGAAGAAAAATCGAAATCCGGACCTAGACTTGTGTATGAATTGCTTTAAATAATAAGGCTGTTTATGTTTTTATATATTTTTTTCGGCTTATCTTATGAATTGTGTTCCAATTATTGTAATTCAGTCGCTTGTGATTTAAGTAGCGTGTTTTTTTGAAGTAATGAATTTAAATTGAGGGAAAATCAATTGTAGCCCTTTCACGTTCAATGTATTTAAGCACTACATCTTGAAGATTCCCCGACAAGTTCAGTTTTGTAAATGATTCCTACAACGGGATGAATGTACGAAATTTTATCTACATTATTCAAGTTAGACAGGACCGTATTAGATACATTTTCAAATAAATTAATGTAATTTCTTATTTTTGAGTTTCTTTTTAAAGTCGTTTATTTAAATGCCTTCTCTACACAGTTAAGTGTTAATATCTGCTTATAGACCAGTCGAATTAACTCATTTAGAGGAAAAAAGCTGTTAACTGGACTTTGATAAGTATAAATAGTAGAGAGGCTTGTAATAAGTAAATAAAAATAAATGTAATCTGGGTGGGATAAAGTAAAGTTTTAGGGGGTTGAAAAGGGGTAAAAATGATATAACCTCGATTTCCGGCGAAACTTGACATCAAAAACAAGAACATTGAATGCAAAAGTTGTAGATCAAGCAAAAATCTACAGTTTTTGTAGAAGTCACTTTTTAACATAACCTCAAAATTTTCGATCAAAAAGTAAAATAATTAAAAAATTTACTGACAATTAGTTTGACAGAATTGTCACTTATATGTGCTTATTTAAGATATACAAAGGTATAATTTCACTAAATTACCGCCAAATTTTAATAAATAACTCATCAAATAATCATCAATCTATAGATTGTGGCTAACTAATAATGCGTTTAAAAGATATTTTTCTACCCCCATGTCAGTAAACGTTAAAAATCGCACTGTCAACATTCCTTGTAAATGACTTTAATAATATCATGCACGTAATGAGATCTCTTAACATACACGTGCATTTTGATAAGAAAACTTAAATTTCTTAGTTTAATCAAATTGCAATCAAATTTTTGTCTATCTTCGACTTTATTTGGTCTATTTACATAAATTTCGTCAATTGAAAAACATAAAAACTTTTATCATTAGCGAGATACATTATGGATTAAAAAATGATGCCCCTAAATGTCGGCAACACATTATACAATTTTTTAAAAAATAAGTCGCGTTTTCTTAGCATGCTATGGAAATAAACGTCTTGTCATTTATATTGTCAATTTTTGTAACAAAATATTATTGTATTCCAAAATTTTCTCAACTTTACCTACGAATATGTCTGTTAGTAGAGAAAATGATGAAATTATGAGCACTCCACTGGAGATTATAGAAAAAGCTGCTACACATAATTTATTACCGCTAAAATCCAAAGGAAGGTACGAAATTACCTATCAAAAATTTATGGATTGCGACATAAGCATATGTCCTTTATTTAATAGAAGAAAATAAGTAGGCGTAGAAAAAGTATAGTACGTTACACGAGTTATAAGCCCATTAAGCACTCGCCGCTGTGCGGCTATGTACGTAATGGATTAATTACAACTCTTGTTACGTAATATACTTTTCATTAGGCGTTACTGATTTTGGTAGGCCCTTCCTTCGCATGTTATTTTCCTCCTTATTTGTGCATTTCGATTTTCAGTCTGTTTTTCCCAATAATATTGTATATTTCCCTTTTCCTCGGTCTTCCCCTTCTCCTTGGCCCTAGGATGATCTATTGTTGTATTTTTTTTAACAAATAATTTTGTAGGTTTTTCTCTTCATGGCGTGTCTTGGTCATTTCAGACGCTGTGCTTTTATGTATCGTATCGTCTTCGTTTCTAATCTCCTTTCTCCATTTTTTGTTAAATTTGGTTTAGTATGATTATCTTATTATTTTTAGGACTCCTTCTTTCTTATCATTTTTTTGCTGTTTTAAGGATATTCGTAATTATTAGTCTTATTAGTAACATATATATTGTTAGTTTTTTTCGCAATTACTTTACTGTTTCTGCCATAGACTTAGTATCCTATAAAAATCCTTCCTTTTACTTGTTCCATACCGGGTTGCCTTATTGTTGTCCCTAGTTGAGGTGGCTGTTTCGAATTTGTCACTGTGTCTTTATGTATTTCTGCCTATTACTCTCTGCCCTTCCTACTTTCATATATTTGATTTTGGTCCGGTTTATTTCTATTTCAAGTTGTCTAGCTTCTTCATTTATTATTCATATAACTAAACAAATTTACTAACTCTCTGGAAAATTATAGCTTAAGCTTAACTTAAGTTTAGTACGTATTAATTAATTTTAATTTCGTACTCTTTTTATTATTTTCTTCAAACCATTAACATCGGAAGTTAACTAAGTGCAGATTGACTTTTACATACATCTTATGGTATTCAAATTAACATAGTTTGTTATTTTTTTGGTTCAAGGATTATTTTAATGTGCAAATAAAAACAATGTTCTTTGAATAAATGAACAATTAGGTATCTCATTTACGAAAATAAAGCTATTAGGATATAAAGTAAATCAAAATGCGCCACTTAGGTTATGGCTACTGTAGCAAGTCAAGATATTTTTGTTTGTTTACTCTGAAATCTCTATATTTTATAAGAAAAAGGTTGTCACTATTGAAATTTAGGTATGTAACGCACATATCAAATCTCGGTTGATTTTCTTTTGTCCCTCGTATAAAAATAAGTATAAAAATATCTTGAAAATTACTAACAAGTATTAGAAATTAAAAATTTAAAAAAACCGACTTCAAAAACGTGCAGATGCCGTCACCACATCTTATCCAATTTTACATGGGACCACCCTTGAGGTACCCCCTTACTAACAAAAAAATAATCAGAAATCGCTAAACATACATAAAAAATGAAGAGTGAGGATTTTCCCATGGATCCAGTCATTAGATTTTAACCAAATTTATATGGGACACCACCCCTGAAGTACCCCCTTTCTAACAAAAAAAGAATTATTGAAATCGGGCAAGATGGGAAAGCATTATCGCTAAACATACATAAAAAATGAAGAGTTTGAGGATTTTCCCATGGATCCAATTATTAGATTTTAACCAAATTTATATGGGACTACCCCTGAAGTACCCCCTTTTTACCAAAAAAAGAATCATTGAAATCGGACACTGTGTTAAAGAATAATCGCTGAAAAAAAAAATATCGCGACGAATTGATAACCTCCTCCTTTTTTGAAGTCGGTTAAAAATGGACCTATCCTGTCACACAATATTTGCTCTATAAATGTTTTAAAATTATTTCTTAACTAAAAATAAGTTAAATGCATAGGAACGACATGTTTTAATTCGTATTCCCAACAGCATTCAGAATTAGTTATCCATTAAATTTATTTTCGTTTTTATTGCTATAAATATCTTGAAGAAACATTAATTCATCAAAAGCTTTTAAAATATATCACCAATATAATCCATACACGACGATTATTTTTAGTTTACTTAAAATTAAAAGTATTCGAGAACACGGCGCGTGATTAATATTTTGAGTACAGGATATTCTTCGGGAATTTATTTTTAAAGAAAATGGATTCAAGTCAAGATCGCGCCTCTCGTGTCTTCTTCTTGTTACAAACTAGAATAACTGCGATGGGTTTAATAAAGCATAAAAATATGTCGTATACTAGTAGATTGGTAGAAAAATTGATAATTTTGGATCTTGCGCCCTATACCTCGTATAGTGAGTAATAGATTAGAATGGATAGTAGAGGATCTATAGGGCTATTAGTTTTCATTGGTCAACTGGTAGGGTAGAGATAAGGTGACCAATTTAAAAAATTCAAAAACTGGACAGAAGTTGTAACCAAAAAAGCATTATTTCTTGCCATGATATTTTTTATTTTCGATAATATTAAAATATCTATATTAATTATCTAGAGAAATACGATATTAAACAAAAAATACTAAAACAGGTGCAATTCAGCTCAAAAATATATAAAGAGAATAAAAAGTGTGATATTTCGCTCGCAATTTATTATTATTTAATATTAATGACATAAGACGGACAGAGTTGTCAAGAAACAACCTCTCCTTGTCTAACAATAACAGAGAATAAAGGACATAGAAAGTATTCATTCTCTCTCGAGTTCGTAATGTTAAAGTGCTGTTGGCCGCTTCTGAAAATGATTTTCCACTGATGCTTAAATCCGGGAAAAATCCGAACAAAACCACAAAATAGAGACGAAATAGAACATTTCTTTTACCCAGGATAGTAAGCGAAAATCCTAAACCCCAGCTAAAACAGGACGGTTCGTCGTCACTTTAGCGTTAAAGTATAGTATATGACCACAGACAATACCTAAGAAGTCCGCCTTGTATGTTTTCATAGACATGGAAGGTGCTTCTGACAAAACCACCTTCCCCAAGATAATACACTCACTAACCAACAGGAATGTCCCACAGATGGTTAGTGAGTGGATACATAACGTGCTTTCAAAGTGAGTAGTTAACATAGATGTAAAAGATGTGAATATAAGAGGACCGATTGCGAGGGTATGTCCACAGGAAGGGGTTCTAGCACCTCTACTGAGAAACATGGTCCTCGACTCCCTCTTCAGCCGCCTCAATAAGGACAGTACGTAATCTGCGAAAGAATGCAAGAAGCTCTCAAAATTATAGAACAGTAGTATAAGGACCAGTCACTGTCTATCAATCCTAAGAAGACAGAAATGGTAATTTTCACAAGTAAAAGGATGAAAATGGAACTAAGCTCCTAAACACAAAGCTAATGTTTGCAACAGAGGTGAAGTAACAAAGTTTCATCTTTGACAGCAAGTTAACATGAAACTCGCACCTAGAAAATAGTGTCAAAGAGCACACATTGCTTATGAATAATGCACCGTGGGGCGCACCTGGAGTTTCTCCCCTAGAGTCGTCACATAGGCTTACACGGCCATCATAAGATCTATGCTATCATACGATGCAGTTGTCTGGGTATCAAAAGGCCAACAATTGACAGCTGTTTGCAAACTAGAACAAATTCAAAGAATAACATTCCTCAGGGCCAAAAAAACCACACCAACCAGAGCTATGGAAGTGTTTCTTAAGGTGCGTTTATATCTGACAGTTATTGCATGATATTTGTATCAGACAGAAATTGTGACAATGTAAACAGTAAAGAATTTATGTCAAAGATATATATTTCTACTGTCAGCTATAAGTGTCGACATATCTATATCAACAGATGTAAACACTGATTTTTCGCAAGTTCAATCTTGATCGACAGATATCGTGGTAGTCGCAAGTTCAATCTTGATCGACAGATATCGTGGTAGTTGACTGCTCGTCTACTTTTTTCACTGTGCAATAAGTGTCAAGTAAATATGGCCGCAAAGTTACAGCAAGTCGTTTTGTTACTCTAATAACTTTTCGAAATTTGGTATCCTGCTTTGATATAAGAGGGTCAATTTTACAAGCAATCTTTTCGAAATCAACTAGTCTCATTCTTAAAAAATTTAAAAACTGTGCTGGATCCTCAATACTGAGCTCAGGTAAAAATTGACTGTAGGCACCGTAGTTTTCTTGTCTCAAAATCCACTTTCTAATCCATGTAAAACGTTCTTTCCTCTTTTTTGACATCAGAATGTTTATAGAGGCCGCGTGTAGAATGAAAAAAAGTATGTACAACACAAGACACATGTGTATATGTAAACGGGCCGTACATTTATGTAAATTTTGGCATTTTGAGAACTGTCATATACATATCCATGACATATAGTTCTAGTAATTTCAATCATATGTAAACAGTCAGTGCGATTTTGTGTCGGATACTCGATATTTATGTCGTGAAAGAAGTGTCAGATGTAAACGTACCTTTAGTCTCATTCTCCTTGGCATCTACATCAAGGAGGTTGCTGTAATGACAATGACTACGATTTCTTATGGTTGGAATAGAACCTGATGCAGGATTTGGTGAGGCGAGACGTCGCTTCACCGCCAGATCCTTAAACCTAATCATAAAATTGGCTGTCAGCAATAGTGCTAGTGTAGTTCAATCGAAGCTCATGGAGAGTTTCATAGCAGCAAAAGAAGTTACTAGAAACAATATTACTGAAAGGAACATGCTCTACAGATAGCAGACAAGCACTATTCACCCTAGGCAGTATTTACTCAGGATTAGTCCTAGAATGTCGCGAAGCTTTGGCCGAAGTATTCATCAACAATGTAGTCATCTAAAGATGGATCTGAGGTCACGCCCATGAATGATAACCATCTTGCTGATACACCAGCCAAGAAGGCTGCCAACCAAATACTTTTTGGACCTGGCCCTTCCATTGGACTTACAATATCGGTAGAGACAAACCTGATTAAAGACCATCCCCTTGTGAAATTCAAAGATGAAACAGGAAGTTGCAGAGTTGCCAGGGAGCTCTTAAGTTACCCGACAACGCTACAATAAAAAAATACTTGACTATGACTATACAGAATCTGACTGGTCATTGCCAATTACGCAAGAATCTCCATATCATAGGGCTGTCAGAATTAGCAGTCTGTAGAAGGTGCCTACAATAATATGAGAGTATCGAACATATCCTCTCGATTTCTCGACAATCTTATTTATTAGAAGAGTTGTGTTCGGAGAGAACCGTCTAACACCGGCCGATATAAGAGAACCCCTTCTCAACAATGTTATCAACTATATTAAGTCTGTATGCTCACGAGCCAGGAGGTGTCTCTCATCTTAAAAGGATGCACAATGAGCCTGGTAATGCCTAAGTGCCATATGGGTAACCCACTCCACACGAAACAGATACAGAGATGTTCATGGTAAAGTAGAGTGGTATAGCATGGTGGTATAGTCACTCGACCATTCGCCCCTCATTGACTAAAAATAAAACGAATACAGGGCAATACTGTTACTAGATCCTTATAAATACTCAGTACATCAGACAGTAGAGTAATTAGCAGGTAGGACTAACTTTCATAAGTAGAATTAGTGATGGAATGATATAGGAACCCGAGAATAACGAGTAGCTGTCGGTGCCTTTGATATCGGATGTACCTTTTTCACAGCATGACTTTGATTGATACACAACTTAGCACGCTGAGAAAACATGCATATTTTCTACACTGAGCGAAATAGTTTGGCAAATTATCTGTTCATTGTTATAGTCCATGCGCAAATGTTGTAATGTGATTTAATTACATTGAAGTAGTTAGGGTTAATAGCAATGGTGAAATTTCGGCACCAAAATATAATTCATTATGTAATAATTAGTTATTTGTTATAAAAGTAAAAGACTTTTATTATTTTATAATTTATCTATAAAATTTGTTCAATATTTGGTTTATTTATTGTTAAAAATGTAATAAAAGCCCCATTTTTAAATTAAATTACCTTTTCCTTAAGTAAAACTAAGGTAAATAAAATTAAGGGTGCCAAAAAAAATTTAGGTAACAATTAAAAAGACATTAAGTTTGAGAGATTTAACTAAATATTTGCAATGCGCTTATATTTTCAAAATTTTTAGGTTTAAAAAGTACTTACATATTTTTAGAATTTCTGGATTTATATTATATTAAAAGGACTTTCAAGTTTATCACTCATTTCTGTATAAACAGGTGTTTTCTCGCCAAGTTAAGCCAGATGTCATTTAAGGTTTATGTATTTAGAGTTAAATACCTGGCCTGGCTATAACCCAGACAATACAAATATGTCCATTGGACGGCCATTCGATATACAATTTTGGATGTCTAGACGTCCAAAAATGAGTTTTTTCTGGACTTCCGACATCCAATGGACGTCCAGTGAAGTATACAAATGGCACACTTTTGACCATTCAGAGGACGTTCAATTCTGGAATATATTTCTACGTCGAATACTGGACATTCAAAAAACGTCCAGGATTATATTTCCATTGAGACTACATCCCCACTTTGTTTACAGAACCGCAACTTACCACACACTATTTTATATTATTAATAATTTGTTTATTATTTTCGCAAACCGCTATACACCATTTATTTTTTTTTATTAAAAATTGCTTGACCTGAGCAGGCATCGAGCTCACGACACATCCATTATCGTTTTACGCTTTCAATTGCTAGACGAGCTCTACCAAGGAACCACTTGAAAACTTTTTACTAGATACAGTTATAATTGAATAAGATTTCAAACTTCCGCTGATAGAATGAAATGCAATAGATTCAATTTGTCAATTTTTAATGACCAGTTATATTAAAAAAAGAAGTATATATTATAGATGAGTATTATTTGGTAGGCTTAATAAATAATGACCTAAGATGGACGTCCACTGGACGTCAAAATACTACTAAACTTAAAATTAAGTCCAAAAACAGACGTTCTCTGGGTATCGATATTCAGCTGTCAATTTAATTAGCATAAACGGACGTACACTGGATGCCCGGATATGGACGTCCTGACCCTCAAATAGATCTAAAGTGGACGTACATTGGACTATGTGTGCTGTCTGGGCATAGACGAATTTTTTGAAATAGTACTTTTTTAAGTATGCACCAATATTTCCAAAATCAACTCCAGTATGATTCATTCAATAAATGTAAATATGAATGGGCAAAACATCTTTATATTGACATAATTGTACCTTACAATTTAGCCATAATAAAGGGATTTCGCCCATTTTGACCAATCCTAATTGAAACACGTGGATTTATTATATTTTTTTAAATATAATTTTAAAATAAAATAAACAAAATCTCCAGTTTATTGTTTATTAAATTTATTTAAAAGAAGAAAACATATATTTCACAAAATACAATACCTACATATGAAAAATAAAATGTCAAAAATGATTAAATCATTATAATTTATATTTATGCATGTGATAAAATTCTTAGTTTTCTAATAACTTTTTTGGCACATTTTATATCTGTATTAGAATACCTAAGTATGTAAAAATCTTCATCTTATTACTACACAAAACAAACACCAATAAATATCACTTAACATTGCTCACGTACTGAACACAACTTGGACTGACTTTGACAGATAACATCATTTTGAGTGATACACAACTTATTTTCGCACATGCGCATTACAAAACGGTACGCTAAAAACACCAAGCTGTCGCTTCTCCTTGATCGTTATTCTCGGATAGGAACGCAGTAACTATCTTTGCAACTGTACCAATTTACGGGCCATTTAGTGGTTTAGCGATAATTTGCTTCACGAGGAAATCTATCTACGAAACGGTTGGTCTTAAAAATATATGTAGATATATATAGATATTTCAGAAACTTTTGCAGTTTTAGGAAAAAAAAAATAAATTGAATCGAAAAAACAAAAAATGAGTTTTTGCGAACTTTTGCGCCTTCTATTTTTTTTGTATTTATCATTGTAAGTGACCCAATGACATAAATTGTAGAAAATCTGTATATTATAAACTTTTATATGAAATAATGTCTACTACAACTCACCTTTTTTGCGGAAAATTAATTTATAAAAAAATATAACACAAAATACCAAAGGATGATTTCGAAAAAAAAAAAGTTTTTTTTTGGTCACCAAACGATTCATAAATTACAAGTATTGCCTGAAAAGTTTTTCCTGAAATCCTTTACTTTTCTTTTTTTCATGTAATTACCTACCAAAAGCATCTCAAATTATCATTATTTAAATTGTTTTGTTCATCTGCTGTTTAAATCTGAGCGTACGCCGCAGATATTTCCGTGAAGCGTTTGCCGTTTTTGATAACACTTCGAAATCCAATCAAAAGTTTAGTTTTAGTTCAGTGTTCAGTATCCGGCAGGTATCATAGCGATGAATACGCGAAGCGGAATCGGGTTCAAAGTTTGACTCTCGCGTATAGTTCAAAGTTTTGTTTTTTGAATGTGTTTTGACAGTTAAAGAGATGTTGACAAACGGTTTTTACCGGTTTATTCATTGTTAAAAAAAGATATTCATTGTTGGGAAACTGTTATGGACTAAAAGTTGTGGATTTTCTTAAATTTGAAAGTGCTTGTTTTGGGATAGAAAAGTATGAACTGTTGACGTTTCAAGTAAATTATGTTTACAAAGCGTTTACAGAAATTTATCAAGTAGTATATTTTATTGTTTATATTTATTGTTCTTACAATTAAATATTTAGCCATCAAATATGTAAGTTATTTGCCTACTAAAATAAAACAATTTAGCTAAAAAAAATAAAATATATATATAGTTCAAAGTTAAATTCTACATGGATATGAATAACCTGATTATAAAGAACAAAGTTTTATAATAAAAATATGTTATTATTATTAACAAACATTATTGCGATTTTTCATGACCAATTGTTTTAGAATTGGAAAATAAACTAGTAGGTATGTCATGTAAATCGCCTATTCAGTGCTTTAAGAAGTCAAAATATTTTACATGAAAAATGTAAATATTTAAAAAAAAATTCATAAAAATAAACACATTTCTTGTTTTCTAGATAAGATTTCTCGTCCCGTCCTTGAGGAGGGAATTAATATTTCACATTAAATTATTTCAAAATAGAAAGTAGTTACATACCTGAAAAATTAAAAAAAAAAAACATAATAATAATAAAAAACGCGGACAATCTACATTTAATTGAGAAATTTAAAATCTTAAAAATTGGTAATTTTTAAACAATTATTTTAATGTGTCAAGTATTTTAATACCTATATAAGAAGATATTTAATTGTTAAATTGATAATAAATTATTATACTCTTCACCATAGGCGTCCACAGAAAAAAAGTCAGAAGGGGCAATCAAAAAAAGTTTCAGTTTGTCAACAACTTAATTGTATATGTATACAAAAATAATAATAGTAAATTAACAAAATGAAAGCATGCTACATTTTTCGAATACGGACCATTTTAGGAAAATTTTGTATGGAACAAAAATTATAGAGAATAATAGTAGAAGTAACTTTTATTTAAATAATTTTCTTCTCCAAACGTAAATAACAGATATATTTCATTAAATATAAAAATGACCCCATATAAAGTATCCCCCAGATGTTCCAACTCTGCCCAAAATCTAATCAGTTCACCTGAGGTCTGAATAAAGCATAAGTTTAAAATTTAATGTGTTTTTCTTTATCTGTTTTTGAGTTTTCTTTAAAATTCGAAATTTACACTTTTTCCCAAATATCTTGAATACGATCTATTTTAGAGAAATTATGTATGGGACTAAAATTATAGAGAATTATATCACAAACAATACTTGATAAATAAACAGAACGTACTTTATTTTAAAAAATTACTTATTTAAAAAATTACTTGATGTTATATTAATACCACTTACTATGTTTAAATTATTAATAGTTTTGTGAAGATAGGTTATAGCAACTTAGAGCCACAAAACTATTTTTGTGTTAAAGTAGATCCATAGAGAGCAATGTAATTTACAAAGGCCTTCTTTCAACATACAAATAAATGACAACTTTATAATTAAAATGAAAAACACAACAAAATACCTTGGTATCATCATAAATGATCCAAATTTGAAATGGGCATTATATCCTACCTCTCTTTTATATAATAAAAAAGTGCTTTGTATAAGAACATTATATTATCTGTCTTGCTGTATTTTTATTTATGGAAAGCCTGAATTGAGATATTAGCCGGATAGCTAGTAACACACATTTCATTAAGTGTTTGATGCACTTTGAAATTTTGTAATTTGAAATCATTTGGATGGAAAAGCAGATATACCTGTGTTGGCTAGACCCACCCCAGGACACCAGGTACTGCGCATAATAGAAAGGGGTCGTAAAATATGACCCAAAAAAAGTGTTTGATTTAGAGGCCAACAAACAACAATTGAAAGTTTAGGTAATTCTAAAAATACTAGTAATTTAGGCAGACACTTTTGAGAGGGTTTATAATTGATAAATCAACCCCAAAGTCGATTTTTTTAAATATGATTTAAAGTGTTTGAATCACGCTGAAATTTTAATAGCGTCTTAATTAAATATAAAAAAAAGTAATTCCAAAAAGGCAGACACTTTTTCCGGGGTTTAATTGCCAGCCAACATAAAAATGATTTTTAGGAAAAAAAAAAACTAAAATTTTCGTGGCTCGAACCACCAACTTGCTGTCCACACTATCAAAATCTGGATAGACGTAAAATAGAGGGCGTAACTATCTTTAAATTTTCTAATGGAAAATAAAGTCATGTAATACCTCATTTGAAAGATATTTTGATTATATTTACGTCCTAGCCCACAGTTTTATTTTTTTTGTTTTTACAAAAATTAAATTCTTAATAATCCTCGTGTGCCGCAATAATCCTAGAAATATTAGATAATGTTAGAAGATAATTTTTTAATAAGCTTTTTTTGACAAGAAGTTATGAAAAATTTAATACGGCAAATGGTTTTTAAATCAACTTTGATATACAGTGAGCATCATAAGTCTTACCCCCCCCTAACTAACTCGTTACTGGGGTCTTGTTAGGAAAATCGCCGAGACAGGTCGATTTTTGATTTCTACAATGTACATTTTTGCATGATTAGTTTACCCTTAATTTCATCCCTTACTGGAGGGTACCAACCCTTTCGAAAAATTTAAATGGCATGGGGTGGTGAGTGATAGCTCATTTGAAAGGGGGTTCTATTCTTTATTCAACCGTGCAAAAAAATTTGAAATTTGCTTCATTACGTGTTGATTTATTAATGTTTAAAAATAACAAAACCTCACAAAATAGGAAAGCAACTAGACTAACAGTGACCTTCTAATGGCAAAAAGTCTTACTTCACGTCTGAACCAAAACCGAAATCATGCAGGGCCGAATTTTAATTCTAAGGATGAGTGCGCTACGTTAATTTCCGTTATTCTGAAACAACAATTAGTCGAGAATTAATAAAGCAAATTTCAAATTTTTTTTACACGGTTGAATAGAGAATAAAACCCTCTTTCAAATGAGCTATCACTTACCACCCCATGCCATTTAAATTTTTCAAACGGGTTGCTCCCCTCCAGTAAGGGATGAAATTAAGGGTAAACTATTTATACAAAAATGTACATTGTAGAAATCAAAAATCAACGTGTCTCGACGATTTTCCTAACTAGACTCCAGTAACGAGTTAGATAGGGGGGAAAGACTTATGGTGCTCACTGTATAAGAACAAAGTACCAGCTACAAAAAATTGCCATTTGTGCAGTGTTAAAACCCTCTAACAGTAAAAAATTACTTAAATTTATAAAAGATACTGACATTTACTCTGTACTAGCCAAAATGTTAATTATCCTTTGTATACTATTGTACAAAACAGCATTTATAAGGTATTATACCTCCGGTAATGATCCTTTGAGGTTAAAGCGGTAAATAAAAAAAAAGAATTTGACCTACTTTATCAATTTATTTAATGTAATTTCTGTAAAAATATAAAGACCTAAATCTGTTACCATGAACGTAAAAATATAGAAAATACCTTTCAAATGAGGTATCACATGACCCTACTTTCCATTAGAAAATTTAAAGCTAGTATTTCCCTCTATCTTACGTGTCTCAAGTAAAGTGCATCTCGTTATAACAAAAATATAATATCTCTTGAGTCTTACTTCGTTTTTGTTTTGTTATTATCTTTTTTCATTTAGAAGTTAAAATAAAGGAGGGTACAATTTTCGTCCTCACTTATATAATACATTCGTTTGTATTACGTTTTCTTTGACAGTTTTTCGAAAAAACGCTTAAACATTTTTAACTTATCTTCAAAAATAACCTCAGAAAAGCAGAATGGATTTAATATAAGAAATGATTGTATACATTTTAAATAAATGAAATGAGAAATATTTTTTCTTATAAATCACAATTTATAAAATCCTAATAACACAAGTATCATTTCTTACCATTTAATATATATAGAATAGGTGCGTTATAGTTAACTTTTTGACTATCTCGAAATCTAATATGTTAAAATTTTAAGTTACGATAAGCAATTGAAAATTTCAAATAAGCAAAGAGAAAATTGTTCGAGAGAGCTCGAGAGAAACGAAAATTCTCGTCGAGAGATGACACTCTCTCGTCTCGTCTCTCTCTCGTCAGACAAGACAAGACAAGACGAGAGACGAGGATCTCTCGTCTCGCGGCATCACTTAATTTAAATTCAGATTCAGAAGACTGAATGTCTTTATTTGTATATTTGTTGGCCAGTCTTCTAGAATTATTTAACATTTTTAATTTATAATTAATTTAAAAATATTTCCTTTTTAAACCATTAGTAGAGTCCCGCTTTGAATAGGCCTGTCTTGATAACAAATAAAACATTTTAAACTGTTACCAGACAGCAATCTAGGAATTGTTTGGGTTATAAAGTTCAGTAATTATCTATGAAACTGTTTATTTTGTGACAAACTAAGATACACTGGTTAACCATTATTATCACTAACCAAGTAAACACGATTAAATACAAAATTAATAATTACATCATGCAAATATGTTAGTAACCAAGACAATTTTTGTTTAATCACTAAGCTTTAGTTTGCTTTAAACTGGCTGATAAGAATGTTAAATATGATTTTTGTGTTGCTGTAAACATTGATACATTGATGTTAAAAAATAGCAATTACCGTTTGTTCTAAAATTACACAAATTTTATTTCTAATACATAAACGAATAAATGGGTAAAAATTAAACGTTATCAAGTTCTATTGAAAAGTTTCCCCATTATTCGTGGTCATTAGAATGCTTTGTGTTCATTTTATAATTTGATATGAATTAGCCAATCAATATATTGTTCAATGTTTTACAATTTGACATCATCGTTTAAAATTCGATAGATTTACTTCGAATGGATACCTAATCGGTTGAAAATCATGGGCGATTTTTTTCTACAAGTTGCCCGAAGGTTTTTCAATTTTGTATTGAATATTATCAATAACTCCGTCCAACAATGGTGTAGTAATGTTTCTTGTGTTTCAACTATGTACAAAATTCTTCCATTCCTTGCTGTCTCTTTTCATCCTTTCTGCTTTTATCTAGCCTTTTTTTTTCTTATGTAATATTTTGTCTATTTATCCTATGTATTTAATTTTTGTATATTCAACCCGTCCATCCTCATTAAATGTCCCCACTATTGTTACCATATCTATTCAATAAATTTTAGAGTCGATTATATTTCTAGATCTTCCCTTATGTATATGCTTCTCATTTTGTCTCTTTTGGTCACCTTTAAGTTCTCCCCAAAAATTTCATTTTAACAGCTGTTGTCTGAATATCAATTTAAATAATTATTTATTTATTTGGCAAAAATCAGAATAATACTTGGCTGTGTCTGTCAAGTATAAAGATGTCAACTGTGATGTGTGAATGGCTCTTAAATGTCAAATTATTTAAAAATGTATGCTTCTTTTGATATTTATTGCAAATAATTTGTAGTGTATTTCAATTCAGGCTTTCCATAAATAAAGGTACAGCAAGACAGTAATATAATAATCTTATACAAAGCACTTTTTTATTATATAAGAGGTATATAAGAGGTAAAGGGGCCAATTGTTATTGAATAAATTGCTCGAACAAGTTTTTAAACCCTAATCAAAAGGCGATATAGAATGGTTTTAAAAATCAAGGCTTGTGAAAATCACCACATGGTTTAACCTAAGTAATGCCAATGCTTCACAAACCAAAAAATTCAACGTCCTAACACTACTATCGGCTTTCGGTCTTTCGTTCCAAGTTAAATCATTTCTCGTTTTTGTTACGCTACGAGTTTACCCTTGTGGGCCTCAGTCTCGTTAAGGTGGGAACCACCATTTTAGCGTCTCTCGAATTTTATAACAAAGCAAGTCAATATGCAAATCCTGCCTTTCAAAAATGGATTTTCTCAGATTTTATGGTTTAAATTTAACTTTTAAAAGATATATTAAGACTCTTCTACGTGTTAATCAATTAAATCTGGTTGTTTCATTCTAAATATAGAAACATAAGCCTATTATAAAGGTAATGAATTACAGATGTTCTGGTTAAAAAGCTAAGCTGTTTGAATGAATGTATAGGTTTAATATAATGGAATTAAATACCTGTAAAATATGTTAAGTTCTATTCCCTATTTAAATTTTGATGAATTTTCTTAAATAGTTAAAAATTGACATGCAGAATTTATTAATGTATAGAGAAGTACATCACTAAAACAACTAATATATTAAAGAAATTTGAAAACGTACACCACTGTCAAGAAAAATAAATTGTATTTTTCGATTAATTTTTCTGATTCTCTTTAATTTGTAATCTTACCTTTTTTAATTATTCTAAATATCTTTATATACCTACTCTTTAAATAAAAAACAATTTTTAGAGCTATAAAAATAAATTTTATTTCTCTTCGTTATCTATGCACCGAATATTTTAAGAATTTTAAATCTGATAAAAATAGTCTAATTTCATCATTCCTACTTTAAATTAATTTTAATAATATTTTTCAAGTTAGTACCTATTTTCATTCAGTAAAATTGTTTTATTTTTTAAAAATTGTTCTAATTAGGTAAACAAACTACATTAATATTAAAAATGTAGATAATATAATGTTAAATAGTTAAAAAGCCATTAAAATTTGAGTAAACAACAGTAAACCAATTAAATGTAGATTTTCTTCTAAATATCCATCCAATGGCCAGCAAAATAATAAACATAATACACAGGATCGTACTTAGGAGGAGGTTTTCTATTAGTTAAAAAACAGTTTTTTCAAAAACATTTAATCCAAAGCTCCCCAGTAATTATTTTAACTGGAATCATGCGAGAGAAACAAAATATTTTGTTAATATCACCTATGTTTGTTTTTGTAGTCTAGTGTTATAGGAGAATACAAGTTTAAAATATATTTTTTATAATTTAATATTCAAACAAAAAATTCCCCTTAGTCCATACCTGATGTTGGTTGTTTATTTGTTTGTTTTATGTTCATTAGGTATCTAGAACTTAAATGTGTTAATTTTGCAATGTGTACCATTTGAAAACTAATTTATGTAATGTTATTTTGTGATTGATTTGGGCGATGATAAGTAAGAAAATATTCTATTGTATTCTGTTGTAAATGATTCTAAATTATGTCCTAACAAATAAGTATAATAATGGTAGGGTTCTCGGAAAATTGGTCTAAAAAAATTTAGTCTAAACATTAAATGTCTAATATCAATTGATCTAAATACATTTTATCTAAAAATCTATTGGTCTAAATTGCATTTGTTATTAAATCTCTTTATCTAAAGTGCATAATATCTAAAAGAGCATTGAGCTAAAATACAATTGTTTTAAAAATAATTATTCTAATTACTTCGTAACTAAAAAAAGTTTAAAATTGAAGCTTCAGGCCGCACAGGTTAGGTAAATTTGCTAAGTTTTTTTAATACATAAAATTAGAAGAAAAAAAAACGTAACATTGTAATTAGATCCAATTTATTTTATATCAAATGTGTTTTAGATAATAAGTGTTTTAGATCCAATATATTTAGACAAAATGTATTTTATATCGTTTGTGTTTTGTTTTAGACCTTTTTAAACCAATTTTCAGTGAACCATTTTTTATCATAATAATGTTTTATGGGAATAAAACTGCAATTTAAATGAAATAGTATGATTAGAATTTGTTAATTTTTGATTTTTATAAACTATCAAATACGTAATTAAATTAGTATCAACAAAAAACCATGACCACTTTTCCCTTTTTCCAAATAGGTTTCCTAGGATGATAAAAAATGTATGCCCTCATAGCTCAAAAATCATAAGTTTAAAGTCAAAACGTCATCAGCGTTTAAAATTTATGACTTGTATCAACATTAAATAACATTATTAATTTTCTTCACAGTCTTCGAAAAAGTCCAAATCTGAAACTTTGCTAATTGATAAGAGATCATAACATACGGTGTGGAACAGCGAACACATTTTTTTTTAAACAAAAACTTTTTATACAGGGTGTGTCTTGTAACAGTGGCCAATACCAACTTTCTTATTTTAAATGTATTTTCAAAATATAATATCAGTAAATTTTAATCTACGCCACCCTTTTTATTTTATTGCAACACCACTTAATGCATTGTCCATAATTTTTAAAAAAAGGAATAGACACCTACTTATTTTTCTATTTCACTCTTTATGCAATACACACAAAGAAGGAACTAATAGGAAAATAAAAGTAGACATTTGACAACAAAATTTAAATTTTCTGAATTTATTGGTAGGTACACGTCACCATACATAGCGGACATTAAATTTTCAACTTTAACAATTATTTCTTCGGCCTCCAGTGATATCTGAACTAAAGTACTTTATGAGTGGTAAAGTTTAAAATGGAGTAATAAAAAAATTTGACTGCTATAGTCCATTAGGAAATATACATATACAGGATGTTATTATATTCGTCCGATAACCCTTTAAAGGGCTTAGTTACCGAGATACAGGGTGCTAAAAGTTTGAAATAAACTACTTTACTACTTTACCGCCCGCTAACTACTTTGCGCCCGCCGGGCGATAAACTAATAGTGTATTATTCAACGAGCGGGTAATGATGGCTATTACTCACGAGGATGAAGTTTGCACTACGAGCCGCAGGCGAGTAGTATAATCATCCGACTGAGTAATAGCCATTACCCGCTAGTAGAATACTATACTTTTTTTATGATTATTTTTTTTTTGGTGTTTCATCGGCTTCAACTGCTAAGGTTATTTCGCCTCGTGTTCTGTGTAGGCTTTGTTACTGTTTCCCAGCGCCACTTTAGGAACAGCACTGTTAATTAGAACCCAACAGTGAATGGTCGAGTGGGGAATTTATACTAACCTCTACCTTGTTGCTATAACTACTATCAAACAAAATAAACATAAACAAATTAACAGAGTTCTAAAAAATCGTCATCAAAATCAACACTATCACTAGAACTATCACTGCTGTCTTCATTAACATTAATAATAACGGTAGGAATTACAACGTCATCCATTATAATTTCGCGATCTAAATATTTATCTTCGACAGCTATTACATGTGCACATCTTTTTTTCCAGTCTTCTTGGGTTACTGATTTAAATTCAGTTTCAGCTAACATTTGTACATGTGCTAATTTAAAATAAATATTCTTTATAGCTACATTATTTTTTACTACAGACCAGATCATTTCTATTGGATTTAAGTCTGGGTGGTATGGTGGTAATCTCAAAACTGCATGACCGTGTTCGGAGAATAATTTATCAAATTTGTATTGCTTGAATCTATTTTTATGCTGTTTGATTAATGTGTACAGTTGTGGTCGTAATAAGGAAGGTTGAAATTCAATATTGTTGGACGTCAACCAGTTTATCATTCTAGCGTTTCTTGAATTTGAATTCGGAGCAGGATTTTCTATAACATTGTGATACGGTGCATTATCCACAACTACAATAGCATTTGGTGGTAAAGTTGGTATTAACAGTTCTCTTAGCCACTTTTCATAATTTTATTGATTCATATTATTAAGATAATCACCAGATTTGGCCCCAGACACAAACATTAATAAATTGTTAGGAATAAAACCCATGTTACCACCAGCATAAACTATAATAAGTCTCTTTCCTTTCGAAATGGTGGAAAACAAACCTTTTGCATTATCATCACCCCAATTATGTGATGATGTATGGCCACTATGTATATAAGTTTCATCAGTATATACAATGGGACGGTTTTGAGAACGAAAATATCTATTTTTTTTTATATAATCTATTCTTTTTTCCCTGATGTCAAGCCGTTCTATTAGAACCTGTTTGTTGTTTCGCGTTTTACGCCACTTGAAACCATTTTTTTTTAAATAGTTCTTAATGATGTGTAGCTCCCTTTCCAATCAAATTCCTTTTTTAATTTTTCACCAAGAGTTTTGATTGTTACGTGCATACCTTCTATTTCGTGAAATCTATTAACTATATCTCTGATTGTTCCAATATTGTAGGATGGAATATCTGTTACACTTGATGTTCTTTTGCGATTTTTGGACTTTTAAACAATTGTTTAGGTATGGTCGACGTAGACTTTTTACCTTTTGATATCTCACCTTCTATAATTATTCGTTCAATTGTTTTTCCGAATATCCTGTAGCTTCAGCAACTTGTTCTTTAATTTCAGTGAGGGTTTTGGGATCATCGTTCACAACACATTGTCAAGTTTCACTATCATCCTTGTTTTTTTTTTTAAATTATTTGTTGTCGAGGAGCATATTCTTTCATAAAATATTCGAATAGATGAAATATTATTTCCTTTGCCTTTTTAACACAAGTAAGTCACTACTCAAAAGAAAATACTACAAACAAATAAAAATAAAATATAATTCAAAATCTGCACGTTACACAAATTCAAGAAAATATTATCATCTACTGATCACCCCCGACAACACGGCTATTGTTTGCATCTCTCTTTAAAAGTTACAGTAGGCGTTGACAATTGAAATTCGAGATTAATGCGCATCCCCTCTTCAGACAAATTAGGTTACCATGCCTGTAGGTACATGTCAGATGTTTAATAGTTCGTGTATTTGACAAGATCTTGGTAGACCAAATTTGAAAAAAATATTTAAAAACGTTTTTGATTTAAAGCAGGGGTTCATAATCCTATAGAACGAGAGTTCTTTGGGATAGAGCGTGTTGGTGGAATATAATAACACCCTGTATATTTGTATTATGTAATTATATTTTTTAAGTTACTTATGGTCTTTATTATTCTCTTTAATTAACTGTAGGGGCAATATGATAAAATCGGTCTCCGAACCTAATTACCTATTAGATTTTTACTTGCTATCTTTATTATTTATATCTATTTTTGTAATCTTTTATGTGCTGAGACAAGTAATAATTATTATTCATTTGGCTACTTGCAACAGAGCAAAATTGCAAATTAAATTATTCAGTTTAGATAGAAATATACACTGAAGTAATTAAATCAACATTATTTATAACCGGATGGTGATCTACTGCTGCATTTTAATTATTTATTATTTAGTGTCATTAACCTTATTCTTATACAGAGTGAAAGGTTAAAGGTATATTATCTTAATCAATTGATATATACGTTGAATTGTTCTCTGATATTCTGATAATTTCGTTTTAATTTGGTTTCAAAAATAAGGATCAAGATCTAATCAACACTTTACAACATATAAAGAAAACAAGCATGTTGTTTGGAAAAAATATTTTTTTACGTTTATTTCAAATTTATTATGACATTTAATGTTCAAATATACCAATTAGTATGTACAATTTAAATGTGAAATTAATAAAATAATAATTGGTTCAAGACCTACCTGTTTTTTAATTCTAATTGTTGCATCTAAACTAGCTTTATTTTTATTAGTCTACGTTGTCATATCAAATATTTTATTAGCGTGACCTAGTTTCATTTTTAAATAGATTGTAGTGTTAAGGTCGCTATATAAAATTCAATAATATTTTAGATATTCCATTTCTCTAAAACTTTAAATTTTATTTTGCCGTTTTCAATATTTTTCATTTATTTAATAATTCGCAAACAATAAAAAAAAATATTAAAATAATAACTGTATGAATTTATTCGAAAGAATTTTGTGTATAACACACATTGTTTTACACTATAAAAGTGAATATAAGTTTTAGTAGATATTTCACTGATAACCTCATAGTCTGCATTATATAACAATGGTAATTTTTTTCAAAAATGTAGGTGTAAAGTACGTGACAGTTTAAATTTGTAATTTTTAAAAATGTCTTTTTAAAACGAAATAAATTAATTATAAACGAGTTATTATAAACAGAAAATTATTACAAATTAGGTATTTTTGAAAAAGGTATTAAAAGCAAGTCATTTTTATTTCTTGTGCCGTAAAATCGCTTAATTTATTTGATTGAAGCATTAATGAATTTGCTTCTAAATACAACACTGTTTCTTCTTTATAAAATATTTAACATAACATTAAAATCAATTATTGATCCTATTTTTGAGACACCAAAACTACAACCCAGGTACAGTTTGACAGCAGCTTTTTAATAAAATCTTTCTTATTTCATTCAGAGCGTATCAGATGACCTAGTGTCTCGCGAAAATCTCGTGGCGGAACTAAAGAACGCATCGAAACCGCTAGCGGACAGCTGCGCTCCAGAAGTTTCAGCAAAGATCGAAGCCGCAGTCAAAGAAGCCGTTACCGCTTACGAAACCACGTGCACTAACTTGAAGGAGCTCTGCACCAAATACCATCACGCCGCCGATCTGTGGAAGCAGTACAAAGAGGCTTCGGATTTGGTCAAAGAATGGATTGAGAATCCGATGGAATCCGTGGAGAATTTGGAGCCCGAAGAGGCGGTCGAGAAGGTCAAGGTAAGAGATTTTTTGTTTCGTTTAATATGTAGATATAGTCGATCCGTCCAAAGAATACCACTTTTGCATTAAAAGTTCAATGATATAACGTTTTGAACAAATTATATACACGGTGCTCTATCAACATGTTGAAAAATATATATTCACCCAACAACATGGATTTGTTATAAATAAAAATGTAAATACCATTTTTGTTTATTTTTGCTAATAAAGCGTAGGAAACATTAGAACGAAAAACTCAGATACTATATATACAATAAAAAAATCTGAAAAATTTTCTGCTAATTCGGGTATTCCACAAGGTTCTAATCTAGGTCTAGTCCTGTTCTTGTTATTTCTTAATGATTTACCATCTATACATAACTATTCAGATTATTTGTTCTTTGCTGATGATTTAAAGGTATTCAAAACATTAACATTACAGACAATGAGGGATTGTGTTACGTTACAGAATGGAGTCTCAGTAATAAGGTGGATTTTATTTTAAAAAATTGAACTAATATGCAAAAAAGAACCAATCATTTTTGAAAGAACTCTGTGTCACTTATATATATTTGTCTTTTTTAATTCATATTAGAAATATAGTAAAATCTGCTAACCGCATGATAGGCTACGTATATTTACTAATACGAACACTATACTGCCCCCTAAGATAAAAAGCGGTATCTATTTTTTAATTTTTTATCGCATCAGTTAGCTTGAAAAATTCCGCATCAGATGAACTATGAAAAATAGCGAAATCCCACTCAGAACATTAAAAAAACCTATCGTTAGACGTTGCCTAAACTAGATGATACAGAACTGGATAGTAATTGCCTCGAAATTGCTTGAAAAAGGGCTTCAAGCACAATAGTGCTTCGAACACATTTGCAACTACATTTTAAATACAGTGCTCGGTCATTGGTAATTGAAGTAGTTTATAAAAAGTGCTTGGTCATTGCGGTAATTGAGTTTTGTATTTCAAGCCATTTAAAGTGCTTTCAAGCACTCAGAAAAGCTTGCAAGAACTTAAAAGGCCTTGCAAGCGCTTTAAAGGTCTTGCAAGCACTAAAGGTCTTTTAAGCACAATTAGATTTGCGTGATATTGCAAGCATTTAAGGTTCTCCTAAGCATTCTAGTGGGAAAAGTCCTTAGTTACCCATCAGCGCAGCCACACGAGACTATCTGTATCTGTAACGTGTAGAGGGTGGGTTACTCCACGGCACCGAGGCCATAATAGCGCCACTGTGCTTCATTCTAAGTTGATAGGCACCTCCTAGATAGGCATGCCTAAAATCAAATGGGGCATGTTTTCTGGAGGAATAGGTCCCATTCCTCTTATAGAGCTTGTTGCAATTGATTTAAGGTTAAAGGAGCAGGAACAAGACTTCGTATTCTTCGGCCAAGTATGTGCCAAACATGTTCAATTGGGTTCTGTATCTGTATCTGTAACGTGTGGAGGGTGGGTTACTCCCCACGGCACTTAGGCCTCATTAGGTCCATTGCGCATCCTCCTAAGATGATAGGCACCTATTAGCTCGTGAGCCAGCCTACAGATTAATGTAGTTGACAAGGTCGCCAAGAGGTGTTTCTCTTATATCGGCCGGTGTTAGCCGATTCTGTCTAATCATAGTCAAGTATGTGTTTGCTGCAGTGTTGTCAGGATAACTTAAGAGCTCCCTGACAACTCTGCAGTTTCTTGTTTCGTCCCATCTTTCCTTGAGTTTCACAAGGGACTGTTCTTTAATTAGGTCGGTCACTACCGATTTTGTCAGGCCAATAGAAGGCCAGGTCCAAAAAGTATTTGGTTGGCGGCTTTCTTGGCCAGTGAATCAGCAAGACGGTTACCTTTCGATGAGGTGTGGCCTTTGATCCATCTTAAGGTGACCACATTGTTGATGGATACTTCGGCCAAAGCTTCGTGACATTCTAGAACTAACCCTGAGTAAATTCGTGGTCTATTTAGGGTGAGTAGTGCTTGTCTGCTATCTGTATAGATGAACATGTTCCTTCCAGTGATATATATTTCTTTTGCTGCTATGATTGGGTTAGCATACGCACTTAACGCTGGCCACTTTAAGACAGGAATGTATACGTCATTTAGGTATTGTTAAGTAATTCTCGTGGTGTGGGGCCTAGCATTGTCATGCATCAGAATAAAGTTATCTCCAATCAAATCGACATAACTGACAACAAACTCTTGAATCAATGTACAACACTGTATGCGCCTCCAGAGAAATTCCAGCCCACACCATAACGAAACCCCCTTGGTAGCCTTTCCTAGAGCTGAAGGTATATTCTGCAAAACGCTTTTGTGGTCTTCGCCATACTCTCTTATGACCAGCTGGAGACAGCAGGCTAAATCTTGTGTCATCAGTAAACAAGCGATTGATAAAATTTAATATCAGATTGTTGCATTTTAGGTTTTAGACCATGCACATTTTTTTATGAAGACTAACATTCTCCATAACATTAATAATTAAATCGTTTTCCGTATATCGCCAATAACGTACTCACACTGTGTATCATTGACTCTGTCAAAGCCGTTAGGCAGCCATTTTATTTGGAATGCCTAATGAAGTGTCAACGAAATGATAGAAACAAGTTAACTACGTTAACATTTAATTTTCATTTAATTTCTCGAATGAAAATGGAACAGATATATTTTGTCAGATAAAAACTTTCAAAAATAAAAACACTTCCAAAGATAAAAACTTCCAAAAATAAAAATGATCAAAAATAAAAATTATTAAATTTACTTATTCCTTAAATACTCCTTCTTCCTGGTTTCATCTTTTTATATTTACTGTTATATATTTAATAATAATTTAGTATTTTTTATATTATTACAATCTGCAGTATCTTAGTGAAACTAACACCCTTCAGAACCATTTGCTTAGCGTAAAATATGGCCAGGGTTACTTTTTGAAGTAGAATGTATTCATGATGACTGGTTTTAATGTTATTCAGATCTTTTGTGATGTCATCCATTCATAAAAGGGGTCGATTTGTGTTACTAATAGGTCAGGGTGTAAAACAGAAAATCAAAGGTACAATGATAGATCGGTTTAAAGTTCGGATATTGATCCAAAAACCTAAATATAAATTCTTAAGAAATTTTGCAAATTACCCATTCGATATCATTTTTAAAAATGTATTACCAAATAATTTATATTTAAATCAAAAGTACATTTAATTCATATTTAGAATTTGTAATCTTTGACGATGATTTTTAAAATCGTTAAATATAACGTAAAATTTTACTCCTAAGTAACTAAATTCACTGATAAACAAATGTCAATACATTTTAATCAACGGGGAACTTCTGAGTGATTAACAACCACAAAAACCAAAATTTCCTTTTACCTCTAACCACGAGTTGATATCTCTGAAATTGATAAAACATCCTGACCAATATCATACGTTTCCTTGAAATATACAGCGACCAAACTTCAATAATACCTACCTATATAAAGAGCACAAATACCATTGTAACACCAATGTGTTATTATGACTGCCATCTGGCATGTGGTCAAGACTTACGTAAATATAATTCTTATAGAAGATTAATCCTATGACTAATAAAGTACTAAGTTTACATAACAACTAATCATTACGTCCTCTTAGTAATAGAGTGACTCAAGTTAGAAAAACATGACTTTTGAGAATTACTGAAAAAAGTTTTAAAAATTATGGCTATCGCATTTAATTGCTTTTAATTTCATGTGTATTGAAGATAGGTAATAGGTTTAATTTTTTTTAAATTACTTTCATGATTTACTTGACAAAACAAAAAGTTTACAACTGGATTATTCTAATTTAGTTCCCTATCTTTAAAGTTCTAAGAAATTTAAAAGTTGACTGCCTTAATGTAAAGTCAATTTAGTTATAAAAATTCCTGAGTTATTTGACACATATCAAAATAAGCCATTATTTTACTAAATTAATGATTAATGATTGTTTAATCATGCGTTTTAGTCATAAAGAGACCGAAGTCTAAATGTGCTCGTATTTCACCATACTATCTCCGCATGCGATCGATACAAAACAAATTAGTCGTTATTTTACTGAACCAGGGGCTAAAATCAACAAGACTGAGAGAGAGACAGACATAAATATCGTATTTTCTTTATCTTACTTCACATTCTTACAATGTTCTCCATTTACATCTGAAGCTAGCTGCCTTCAAAAACAAATTTAAATGTTGTATTCTTTCGAGAAACATAACCTTTTAATTGTGACCAGATTAGTTGAATGGGAATGGTAATCTGAGAATTTCAATTCCTCTTTCTGGGGCCATCTCGTCTATAATACATTTTTTGAATTTGTTTTTATGCTGCTTTGCTATTACGAGTAATTCTGCCTCCATCGGTTTAGGAGGATAATATTTTTAGAATGAAGCCATTTTGAAATATCTTCTTTTTTCCATTATATTGTAGGTAGTGACTCCTTTAATCGAATGTGATAAGATGCATTATCCAAAACAATAACGGAGTTGGCTGGAATTTTTTTATAATGTTCTGAAACCAATTTTCAAACATAGGGCCATGCATTTCTTCATGGTAGCCTTTTGTTTTCTTTCACCCGAACATTAGAACATTAATAAACCATCTGACAAAAATCCATCGGTGCTTTCAATATGGGTTATTATTAGACGATTTCCATTTCCTGTTGGACTTTTTAATCCCCAAGAGGCCCCTTCCATTAAGACTTGTTTTTTAGTTTTGATGAAGGTATCTTGCCAAACTTTTGTTACTGTATGTCCAGCATTAACCCATGTTTCATCCAATTAAAATACCTGATTTCGTCTTTCTTTGTTAAAAAGCTGTTTCGGTCACGTTTTTTGTAACGAAAATTTAATTCATGTAATATTTTTTGCAGATGAAAATATGATATATTTGGAAGAGTGGGGCTATTTTCTATTACGGAGTATAATTTTTTTAAGTCTGACTTATCTGCCAAAAGAAAAGGTTTATTACAGTAAAAACCATGGAAACATAATTAAATCTAAACGAAAACTTTTATTAGGTCGATCAGATGTATTATAAATTTTAATTTAACTACAAATAAGGGTTGAAAGATGAAGTAAAAATCAAATGTCTACCTCTTGAACCTGTACTCCTTTCTTCTCTAGACCTTTTTACAGTAATAGTTTTTGTTTACATTGATAACCAATGTTATTCCTAAATAGTTGAATTCATAGTTATTATTACCTATATTCCAATGTTAACTTTGTTTTACTTTCCTGTCTGTATATCTAGCAGCATTATTTTCGTTTTATTCTCATTTAATTTATAGTATAATCTTGCTTCCTTTTAATTCGTTATCTGTCTAAGCATTTATTTAATTAATATTTTTGATTACCAATACTTATGTTATCAAGACGTCCTGATATTTCCTTTACGCTCTCTAAAAAGTTCATCAGTTGTTAATGGATGATCTGCATCCATTTTTCATTTGAGAAGATTCCGAAAGAAATTAATCTAGAACCATCAATTCAAGAAATTTTGGAGGACGTTTAAATTTGCCAGAACTATAAATTATTACACGTTTGGGATAAATCGTTTGCAATAGCGTGATTGTTTCGCGAGACGTGTGCGTAGTGGCACCGTCTTGATGAAAATAAACGTCCACATAATAATCATCCAAATAAGGTATCAGAAACAAGTTGATTATTACTCGTTGTAATGTATTTTGCCATAACAATTAGAAGCAATGATTTTCTATGAATTCTCAAAATGATTTCGGATATTTTGTGGACTAGACTAGACTTTTCCGATAATTCTTTCACATAAGTTTGCTTGCACGTATTTTTTTTTTTTCATCTATCTGAAAACTGTTGATGAACTGGTATTTGAAACTACTAATGGGTATTAAACACAATTATAAAAACTAAGCAAAGCATTTGTATAATCATGTTCAGAGAATTTCACATAAGAAACTCTGAAAACAAATACTAACATGGACATGCCAGTGTAGTTCAAACAGAGCTCACGGGGATTCTCATAGCAGCAAATGAAATCACCAGAAACTATATCACTGGAAGGAACATGCTCATCTATACAGATAGCAGACAAGTACTACTCACCCTGAACATACAACGAATTTATTCAGGGTTAGTACTAGAATGTCACGAAATTTTGGCCGAAGTATCCATCAACAATGTGGTCACTCTAAGATGAATCAAAGATCACGCCACATCGAAAGATAACCGCCTTGCTGATTCACTGGCCAAGAAAGCAGCCAACAAAATACTTTTCGGACCTGGCCAGTCTATTGCCTGACAAAACCGGTAGTGATAGACTTAATTAAAGAACATTCCCTTGTGAAATTCAAGGAAAGATGGGATCAAACAAGAAATTGCAGAGTTGCCAGGAAGCTTTTAAGTTATCCTGGCAACACTGCAGCAAACAAATACTTGACTATGACTAGACAGAATCTGCGCTTAGGCATTCTGACTGGTCATTGCCAAGTAAGGAATCATATTCATCTCATGGGGCTGTCAGAATCCGCACTCTGCAGAGGGTACGAACAAGAAGATGAGACCTTCGAGCATATCCTCTACGATTGCCCGACGCTCTCATTTATTAGCAGATTTGTGTTCGGCGAGTTTCGGCCCCACTGATATAAGAGAAGCACTTCTTGACTACGTTGTCAACTACATTAAATCTGTAGGCTGGCTCACGAGCTAGGAGGTGCCTATCATCTTAGGAGGATGCACAATGGGTCTAGTGAGGCCTAAGTGCCGTGGGGGTTACCCACCCTCAACACGTTACAGATACAGATGGACACTATAAGGAAAAAGAAACCGAGGTAAAACAAGGAGAAGTTGAAGAGAAGAATTAAGAAATAAATCCAAAAATGGCATGGAGAACCACAAATGACAGACATTTGATTTGTGGCGAGAGGAGTTAGGAGAAAATATTCAATTAATCAGAGCTTCTGGTGGTGATGAAACTGCAAGGACAAGCAATAATGATTGAATTGGTGAAAACTCATAGGATAGTATGCTGGTATCAATTGCAATAACCTACATACGAAGTTTTTGCTAACATTTTCTACAGTGGAGCCACAAAAGACTGTAATTTAGTCGTTAATTAAATCCGCCCCTGTTTGATACAGACACGAGTCAACTGTTCAGACACAAACCACCCCTGGGGGAGGCCGTTTTCAATTTTAGTCTACGACCGCTCGAACTGAGAGGAAGTCTGGTATATTTATAGAAATTTTTGTATCTGGCCTCTTCTAAAGTTCGTACGGATGTCGGACGCGAATTTTATAAATAAACCCAATGCGCTCTCGATCGGCTTTTGTTTTGGTATTTAGTGCGTGTTTTTGGTGCCAAATAGATTAGCAAAAATACCAATCTTGTTTCAATTTTTTTAATGTAGGCGCCGATCTGTTAAAATTTAATATTCCGAAAAAAACAGCACTAGGTTTCGTTGCATAGTTTTAATAGTCATTTTAAATGGATTTTTATTTAAACGAAGTTGTGTGGTGATGAGTAAAATTTAGTGAAAAAAGTGATGTTACTGCAGAATAGGCATCTGCAAGTTTTAGAATAAATAAGTTTTCTCCTGAAAAAGTGCTCCAAAAGCAATATTTAAATCTTGCACTATCATATTCAACAAATAAAGTGTAACCATTTTAATTTCAGAATTCGGTGTTGTGATCAAAAGTGTTAATTTCTTTAACTCAATAAACGGGTATTTTAGAAAAATATGCACTATTTTTTTATATGAATATCGAAAAAATAAATATATGTTTCGTATATTTGATTGTTTTTAATCAAATGAAGCTACATAATAGAGAAATAGGTGTTCCTAAATAACGTCAATATTAAAGGAGGTAGTTAATTTCTAATAAAATTTATGACTAAAATTTCATATAAAAATGTGTCTATATTGTTTTTTTTTAAGATAAAAGGTTTTCAAAAATATGAACTAGGTTCCCCTCTGGGAATGAACATAAGTTTAATCTAAATAATCCTACAAAAAAACCTGCCAAGTTTACTGTACCTACTATTGTTCTTTACATTTTTTTGTAAATTTTATACGTACCTCATCATATATATATCTTGTATGCAAAAATGTCAATGAATTACTTTACTTTAATCAAAATCGTCAAAAGCATGTTTGCGATATTATAGAAAAACATTCATTTTTAAATTTAACACCCTATATCTTTTGAAAGATATAATTTAGCACACATTATGTTTATTTGAAAAGGAACTTCAATATTAACATGTAATTTAGGAACACCCTGTATAACTAAATTGTTGCCAGCTACATTGCGATTAATATTTACTTTTTTCAATTCAAAACATCTTTTATTTAATAACTTCGGTTCGATATATCAAAGGCAAAAAACGACAGCGGTACAGATCCTACATCGGACCTTCCATGTATTTTCATTTTAATTCTTATGACGCTTCTACTTCAGACCTCTTATGAATTGATCTTTAATTTGTACGAATCGTTGTAGGATTTGATGGGTGTCGATTAGCATTAAAATTAATTTCTGTAGATACGACATCCAGATTTCTCTACCGGTGAACTATCGTATCGACGATGGTGCATGGCATTTTCGAACTTTCCTCACCTGCAATCTTTCCTTTAATTTCTATTCATAGTACATCCATATTTCACTACCAAAGGACTTTAGTATCGCACGGAATATTTTTGTTATTCTTCACCTGCAATCTTTTCTTGCACAAAGTTCAGTTTTCTGTACTTCACTTCTAAGGGGGTGAATTTGAGGGTAATCATTAATATTAATCTAATTACATATAAGTAGCGTTATTATCAATGTTGAGTAATATTGAGCAAATATCTGCGCTTTTGATCTTCCATCCTCAATTTGGCAAAAAAAGGAACACGAATGGAATCACCTTCATGTCTCTTGGCTATTTAACGTACCTTCACAATTTAAATTTGAAACAGTTTCAGTAAATATGCCTCAACTAAAACTGCTATTTGTGTATTAAGAGCGAAAAGTGATCTTTGCCGCTTGAGGCAGAAAGCGGCAAACGAACTTTTCGCTCAAAATGCACACCAGATTTTTTCTACGATCATACTTTTCAGCGAGCGACAGAGCTGTCACTGCGGTTGGATTTCGAAGCATAAAAGCCTACTTTGGATAGTGAAAAAAAAGTAATTTTTGTTGTCTTGGGGTCATTTTTTGGAAGGGAGGAAGGGATAAAGCCGAAGTGCTTATTGAGCACGTTTTCAAAAATGTGTAATACGTTCGTTTGCATTATTTTTTTATTGACAAAATTTTTATACAAAATATTTCTTTATACAAAATCTTTCTTTATACAAAATCTATCAACATAATCAACTCTATTTATTTCAAAACAACTATAGTAGGGGATACTATTGTATAAGTACGACTTACATTTGGCTGACTTTTAAATAGGACTGTGTCCACAGTCACATCTCTTAAATGGTAAGGATAATGAGGGATGCATCTATCAAATCGTCAAAAGACTTTAAATTGGTGGAACACCAACCATGTCCTCGCAATTTAGCTCTCAGCAACTGTAGACATCAGGAATTGTCTGTTGTAACCAGTAATTTGTAGATGTTGAAACAACAGTCACGCCGAAATTTTTTTGAGATTGTGACTTTAGCGTAGGAACCAAGTATTATAATGTTCACAGATGTTATAGTTGTTTTTCAAAATACTTGTTGAAAAAGGTAGTTTTAATTCATGCACACTTTTGATCACAAAACCGATTATTCCCTTAAAATTTAACGTTGAATACTTTAGGTTTTAGGTATAAATTATATAAATAGTCATCGTGCTCGCATATATGACATTTTCTATAAATGTTGACTCCGGAAGAACGAAAGGTAATTCCAAAAATCCGTACTATCCCGTTTATATCGTCTAAAAGCGCATAACCCTTAAACACCCGAACAATTAAATGTCAAAAGTGTAGGCATGCTTTCAAGTACATTGTAAAACTGTAGAATTAACAGTAAAAAATGTCATCCCAAGTTTTAACGGGACCGTATAATGCGATTGTTATTTTAATTGTACACGCAAATAGCACTTTACATTACCGACAGTGGTGACGCGGTAAAATTTTGAATATATGAATGCACGTGATACAGAAAAACAATTTAAAAAAATTTAAACCCAAGTTCTATATTTAGCTATTTTAAACTTCAATTTTTCCATAAGTTTTTACGTGATAGAAAACTGAAATCAAATAGCAGTATTATTGTTAAATAATCTCGTAAAACGGTTTAACATTCAGGCTAGGAAAAAAAATATACTAGTTATACGATAAAATATACTAGTCAAATACATATTTTTTTTTACTGCCGAGTCAATTTTTTGATTGCACAACAAACATAATTTATTTGTAGTGAGACATATAAACATTTAAGTATTCAGACATGCACACGCAGGACCCTCAGAAATTAAATTTTCTTCACAATACTTCACAACAGTCATGTATTACTAAATTGGAACGATTTGAACTTTGTTTGAGCTCGTGGAGAGGTGATAGACGTTGTACACAAAGTATAGAAAAGGCTGTTCACTCACAGTACCTGTCTTATGGCTCGTATTTTTTTCGTAATTGTATATACAGGGTGTCCCAAAATTAGACGGTCATATTTTAACATCCTAAAATAGAAGTAAAGGTTAATATAAACATAGGTCCGAAAACGTTTCGTTTTTGAGATACATGGTGTTACAAGTGAAGTCATGATGGCCATTTTTGTAAATATTTTCTAAAGTTTCTTTATTCACCGGTTTTCCAAAGTTAAAAAAAATAAAATTTCTGATTCCAATTTATTTACACTTTCGTATAAGATAACATCAACTTATCATGAGATTTTCAAATGCTTTTCTCTTGAAAATGGTGCGTCCTAGCTAGATACAACAAAAGTAGCTTAATTATAAAAAAATATTGGTTTTTAAAATTTTGTAGTCAAAAATGTTAACAGTCAACAAAAAAACTTAGGAAAATTTAACCCTAAGCCCCTCCCCTAATTTACCCACCTAAAATCTGGCGTTTAGACCATTAACTAGAGTGACAAAAGTTTAGCATTTGTACCAAATTTCACTTAGTTATCTTTAAAAGTTTAGAAAATATTTACAAAAATGTCATCAGGACTTTACTTTTAACACCCTGTATCTCGGACCTATGTCTATATAAACTTTTACTCCTGTTTTAGGATGTAGATTACGCTGTTAAAACATGATCGTCTAATTTCGGGACACCCTGTATACTTTTGTAATGACTACATAAAATCTAGTGGGTTTGGTACTGCTTCTTTAGTATTTTATACCATTCCGTCAAAATATCTAACTATTAAACACTTCTTAAAACAAGTAATGAAGTGACCTAGCAAAAATGTGTTAAATAATAAAAATCTGAATAATAGTCAGTTATAAATAAACACTTTAATAATAATCAAATTTATAAATGAAAATATAATTGCCGATCAATCCAACCTCGGGCAAAAATCAATAATAGTGATTTTGATAATCCCCAATCTTTCCCTACAAATTTGTGAAAAATTACACCCCCACTTCCCCAAAGTGAAAACAAAACAAACAAAAATTGAAAAATCTGATAAAGAAAATAAAATTATTAATGTATCGGCCAGGTATCGAACCTGGAACTTTTCGACTAGATCCACCGCGTCTCTACCAATTAGACCACCGATTTGTAAATAATTTAGTAGTAATATCGTTCATTTTGATATTTCATTCATTACTGTGAAACAACCGCACGTTACGCTGTAACAGAGTAATTTTTGGGAAGTATATTACCCGCTTAATAAAAAATCAAACTTTACTGTATTGCAGCTGGGTCATGCAACTGTTTTGCTTGTTTCTATTTCTTTTCTGTTACTTGTTGTTAATCAGTTATTAGGTTAAGACCAGACCTTTTATAATCATGTAGAAAGAAACTGTTTTAAATCAAATACGATCAATTTGTAGCTAATATTTTTTTTATTTATTAGTGTTTTCGGCTTCAACTTAGGCCATTGTTCTCGTGTTCTGCGTAAATTATGTAGTGCTAGTATACTAATACTCCATAGTGTAGGATTGCTAGTATTCTATTATTTCAGCATGCCTACAGACAGGACTTGTTACGGTTTACCAGCGCCACTTTAGGAACTGCACTGTTGATTAGAGCCCAACAGTAAAAAATCAAACCATCTCGACTTTTTCAGATCTATTGTGGATATCCTTTAAAGGTTGTTTAGAGTACCTTCTCTAGTTGGGTTCTCTGCAGTAGACTCATAGACTGGGAAGTGCTTCGGTGTAGCTAGTTACCCTTCGTTTTTCCTCTCCAACTGTAAGGAATCTCAGTCTTGGTAGTCCTTCACAGTAGCACAATACGAGTACTGCAATATCCTGGTTAACTGACGAAATCAGCACAAGGTTTTTTTATCCAGATCAATGTTATACATATGTTAATCCTATAATGTCCTGATAATAGGCCTACTAAAACTTTAGTTTTTTTCCTATTATGGCTTAGTAGATGCTTGGTGAGTTTTTGCGATAGTCCATTTAAGAACTCTTTGGTTTGACTTTGCCCTGATTAAATTTTTTCCAGGATTCCTGAGATGTTTTAACATCCACTACTTTGTGTATGTTCTGATAGCTGTCTTTGTATCTCCACAGAAGGGTTCTGGTAAATAAAAGCCTTTGAGACTCCTTCTTGAGCTAGTAAATCAGCCTCTACATTGCTCTTATGTTCTCGGTGGTCTGGTACCCAGGCTAGGGTTGGTCTGTTTTCACTACCCAGATCTGTTAAGGCTTCCAAATAATTTCATATAAGCTTTGAGTGTATTTGTATGGAACTGAGTACTTTTAATGTCGGTCACTTGATTTTCTGAGTATATTACAATAGTTTTTCCATTCACCCTATTATCTTAATATCTCTTTTGCGCAGTGATGTATTGCTGCTATTTCTGCCTGGAATACTATCGCATGTTTACCTAAGGTTTGAGCATGTTTAGATTTGTACAAGTGCATTGGATTATTTTCATAGTATTGCTTTAATAAAATGCACTAAATGCTGTACTTTGATAATATACGACAATATGTTATTTGCATTGCGGCTATTATGGTTTAGAGCCAACTTTTGCTGAAACGTAGTAAAGAATGTTTTCAGTAAAACATCGGTAATTCAGTTGCATCACTTATCGCTGTACAGTCCTAGCTATAACGTAGTAAAGAACATTTTTAATAAAACAGGTAATTTAGTTGCACTGTTTAACGCAGTACAGCGGCGATCTCAGCTGTACCGTGGTAAATAATGTATTTACGCCGCCGGCGCACACACATTCTCAATATTTTCCAGCTCTCTTAATTCTCCTCTCCTTCCAGCTTTCCTAATTATCCTTAAAGCCATTTTTGTAACATTGTATAGAACGACACCAATCTCAGATTGTACTAGAATAAATTATTTCTGTCATTTTACGTTTACGAAAATTTAACACTGGTAAACGAATAAAATATCTTAGCATCATAGAATTATTTCCAATGTTATGTCTTTACATTTTATTTCTTTATTATTTGTATCATCTCTCTGTTTTTGGTTTATATTCATTACTATGGTTTTATCTATATTTACTTCAATTTTCGTATTTTCCATTTCTATTGTCAATATAAATTAATTTATAATACGTCACTCATCAAATCCTACAACGAATTTTATTCCTATTCCTTTGTACATAAATGTATTTGTTCTATAACGAGGTTTTTCCGTATAATAAATGTATAAAGTATGCAAATTAAGGAAAAATTCCTAAATTGTAGCACAATAAGCTTAGAGAGTTTCAGTGCTGCTATGCTTGAACCCTATGGGTCCTAAAGGCATTGGATAGTTCACTAGGTGTTCTGAGAACCGTTGAATTCTTTGTACATTTTATGTTAAAGTCAGTAACAGATTTAATTTTGTATGGGACTGACCTGTTTTTTGCCTATGTAATTAATTTTTTTGTAATATATACGTAATTTTTATACAGTCCACATTATATAATTAAGAATTAACCAGACATACTAATACACAGAGTATTTACTTCTGGTTTAGTCCAACCATGTGTAAATACTGACATTACACTAGGTGGCATGAAAATAAAACACTGAATCGAAATAGTGGGATAATAACATCACCTTCCACTGCAACTTCATTGGACGCCAATGTTTCGCGTTTACTTCGGTTAGCTCCGCGGCAAAACTGTGGGAGAACTATGAAAAGTCTTTTCAGCTTCTCTCCCTGCTATGTAACAATTGAAATGTGTTTAGGGAATTTTATAATTTTTTACTGTTTTTCTTTTTATTCAAAACATTTTACAGCCTCGGTCAAAAGTAGTTTTTTCATTAATACAATTTGTAACATAATTTTTGCGAGATATGTGAAAAATGTATTAGGAACTTTAATATTTTCGCACAAATCCCACTTTATCCCGGAATAAAAACCATATGTCTGCGCCTCTGAAGCTATTCATCATAGTCTTCGTGCTTTTTAGTCTAAAACGGAAATTTGTTGTTAGATGGAATTTGAGCTTTTGCAGTTGGTGTCAAAAGTTTGAACTCTTTCAAAGTTGATATAAATTTAAATATGCGCCACGCCACAATCAAGAAAACACAATCGAAATACATATTACAGTATAATTTTTTATTTTTATTATGCATATTTTTCGAAGCAATTTTATTACAAGTTTAAAAATCTTACGGAGTGTGATTTTGTAATTAAATCGAATTGAAATACGAGTATTGCAGGTGTTAGTAAACCGTATGTCTACTTTTAAATCAGCAGACGGTGCACGAGTTGCCCCAAAAAGTTAAATTTGCCCATTGACATTGACCATTAGAAAGATATTTTTATAAAATTACTCCTCACTGCATCCTATTTTTAAAAATTGGTACTTATATTAGCCTTGGCCAAAAACAAGTTAACAGCTTAAAATCAAAAAATGGGTTTCCAGCATTACATTTTTCTCAATGCTACTCTCTGTTTTTCTATATAGGTATACATATGATGTATGTCCTTATTCTTGTTTATGAAGGTTTTGACAATCAGAAGTAGAATGTGGTCAATAATATTTTATTAATTAACTTGAAAGGAAACTATTTGTACTGGTATTTTTAAATAGAAGCGCTTTCTAACTGATCTAAATTTAAAAACTTATGTTTACGTTTGTATCTGATAGCCTTGAAATGATTCATCTCTTATCTTTTAAAACATTAATGAAATTGGACGATTCCAAGTGTATCTCAGAACAAAATTATAAAATCGTTGTTTTCATTTCACATTTCCACTGACACATGGTTCGAACTACCTCGAAAATCTTAGATCTATGACTTTAACCTATTAACCTTGGCCGTTTTCAACGTTGTTTTCAATTAAATCTGATGGAAATCGAAATACAAATGGATCCGTAATAATTCTCGCAAGAGAGTCACGCTAGAGTTAATCACTTTCATTTGCCATTATAAACTTTCGATTAGTAACTCTCAATAGTCCTTTGTTTTGAAATCTAATATAAAATTTGAGGATTTATATTAATATATTAACAATTATTTTATTTAGCACACAGTCCTTGTAGAAAAATTGTAAATACATTCGGCTATGACTCATTAGAAATAGGAGTACCACAAGGGTCGGTTATTTGACCTTTCATGTTTATTATTTACATGAATGATATACCTAATACCCGTTTAAAATTCAGAATGTGTTTATTCGGTGACGACATTAATTTGAAGCATTCTGCGTCCTAGCATTTGATACAGCAAAGAGTGGCGACTTTCCAACAAACTTGTACAAATTGAAAATAAGTCAATCTACTAGGGATATCACTTGCCCCAAAATTTTCGCACTTCTTTATTTGGACGACTGAAAAATATGTTTAATAATTCATAGTTTGATGTTTATACAATAAATCCTATGCTTATTCTTATTTTATATTTGTTAATAGATTAAATAGTCTTAATTCTTAAATTTTTTTCCATTTCAGGTATGCGAAGAAACCTTAGCAGCTCACACCAAACGTCTGGCTAAATTACAACAACTCGTATCCGGTATAGCATCAGCAGTCGGTCTAGACGCAAATGCCTTACTTGGTGGAGAAGTTGCAGCTCTAGGAAAACGTCTTGAAGATGTCCGAGAATCTCTTACAGCACTCGCAGACGTCGCCGATGCTAAAGCCAAAACCAAAAAGGACAACTTAATAGAAATCAACGGCACCAAAGATTATTTGGATTTAGTTCAAAAGGTAAAAACATAAACTCTTCATTGAAATATTATCATAACACAAATTTGTTTTTAGAGTGTAAACAGTATTGAAAGCAGCGGCATAGATACCGACAATGAAGAAAAACTCCTAGTATTGAGGGATCATCTCTTAGCCTTGAGCAAAGCAGAAGGTCAGATAAAGCTACTAAAAGATAAAACCATAGAAATCTCGACAACCAGAACGGAAGTTTCGGTTATAGAAATCTTGGAACTATGGCAACAAGTCTTCAGGGAAACTTTCCAACAGTATCACCGGCTCAGTACGCGCTTAGTTCGAAACGAAGATGGCGCAGCAGCTTTGAAACTATGGCAAGAATATTTAATGAATGTACAGCAGTTCCTGCAAGGTACAATTCCCGGAGATTACCACAGTCTTTCAGATCATCAACATTTGTGCCAAATCCACCAAAATCTTCTAACCACGCAACAGAACGTTCTCAAACCAGGGGGACGAAAAGAAGATCAATTAGCTGGTGGCTTAGTAGAATCAAGTGTAATGGAGCAATTTAATTCTCTAACCAACTTACACAATGAAACTTTATCCAGGATTATGGACAGACACAATGAAGTTCAAACACGGTTAGACGCTTGGGAAAAATACAAGGAAGATCAAAATAAATTACTCAACTGGTTGAAGAGCATTGAAAAGGAAAGAGAACGTTTGCAACTAAGATATATGCACATCAGAGGCATTCCTAAATTACTATCACGCATCCAAACCCTCTTGGACAAACTTCCTCAAGGAAAAGAACAAATTGAAGATCTGCAGGGTCAACAAACTTTACTGCTACAATTCTGCGATGATGCTTTAGCTACATCAATCCGAATGGAACACGTTGCAATCAAACAACGCGCATCCAACTTACAAGCAGGTTTGGAAACATGGAAACAATTCTTAGAAAGAATAAAAATTCTAGTCAAGACATACGAAGATAGCGTACTTAAACTACAAACTACATTGGACGATATACAAGCAGTAATCGATCAATCAGTAATACTTCCTTCAACGTCCCACTCAGTTATCAGTCACAAACTAGACATCTTAAGAACGACCATAGATAGGTTAAATGCTTCTAAGAACGATTTGGAGCAAATATACCAGATGCAAGAACAACTTAAGGAATGCTTGAGTCCTTCAGATATGAAAACAATCAACCAAACAATATGGCTTTTACGCCACCAACAGAACGATTTAGAACACCAATTGACTAATGTGTGTATACAACTAGAAGAAAAATTGGGTGTAAGATCACTATTTGAATCTCGCTACACTAAATTTATCTTATGGGTAAATGAGTTAGAAAAAAGACTGAACCAAGATTACGATACGAATCAAACACCTCTAGAACCTAAAGAGTTGCTTAGAAAACTTGAGACTGAACTGCAAGCTGAGATGGCGCTTAAAGAAAGAGAATACAACTGGTTAGTCAAAACAGGAAAGGAAATCCATGATTCTTGTGGGGAAGAATATGCTGATGTCACAGCTAAACAGATCATCAAGGCACGTACAGAAGAAGTGGGTGAACTATGGGATAGATTAGAACAAATCGGAAAGAGTAGGTTTAACAAAATAAACGATCTAATGCAAACAACTTTGCAATTGGAAGAAAGAATTGCTAGAATAAGAGCTTGGTTAAGCCAAATAGAGGCTCAGCTAGCTAAACCTTTAATTTTCGAAGGGTGTTCCCAAGATATTATAGACAGGAAACTTCAGGATCACGAAAAGCTCAAAAAATCTATTGAAAATGAAAGTGGTGATATTGGAGAAGTACTTAATTTATGTGAGTTAGTCTTAAACGATCCCGACATATCTAAAGCTAACTTCTCGACCGATAACATCAGTAATGCCATAATTAATATAGAAAAACGTTGGAAGACGGTTTGCGGCCAATCGGCTGAAAGGAAGCGTAAAATAAATTTCATATGGAAGTTACTTCAAGAAGTGTCCAAACTCAGCGAAAAACAAGAACAATGGGTATCAGAAAAAGAAAAAGCTCTTAGCAACTTAGACAAACCCACTACTCAATTAGGTAAAGAAGAAATACAAAATCTAGTGTACGCTATTGAAAACGAAATTAAAGATATAGAATCACACCAACCAGCATTCCAAATACTCAGTCAAACTTATTCAAAACTCAATATAGCACCAGGCATTGAACCTGATAATATCCAAGAACTTACAGCGAAAACCCGCGTGGTCATAGTACGATGGGAAAATCTCCTACCCAAAGCTTTAGCCATACTAAAACAACTACAAACAGAACTAGCTCCATTTAAGGAATTCTCGATAGCACACGAAGATGCTATAGTAGGCCTAACTAAGTTAGATGCTCAAGTAACGGAATTGCAACATCTACTGCCACCGGACAAAGTGCCTCCGCAGGAGCGACTCAATAAGTTACTAGAAATCGAGAAACAACTAACTTCTCAAACTCCAAACCTTGAAAACGCTGACAAAGTTGGTCTTCAAATAATGAAGAAGAGCAAACCTAGAGAGGTGGAAGTAATACAAGAGATGATTGATGAATACCAGATCCTATGTAGAAATCTTCATGAAAGGATAATCTATATTAAGACTGAAATAGAGACTCAAATCATAGAGAGTAGACCGCAAGAGGTGGATGAAAGCGTCCAAGTAGAAACTCTCAAATTTGAACGCGATACTGCTGTACAAGTTAATACCTTGCCATCCCAGTTGCAGAGAATGACTTCTATCAGCGCTAAAGATGCTTATCTAGTTGAACTAGAAGCAGCTTTGGATGAATGTAGAAAAAATCTAGAAGAACTCGAATTATCTATCAAAAGGGAAATTCCAAAACAAGGCTCAGCTGAATTACCAATGAGCAGTAAAAAGATAGCAAAGATATCATCGCAGTGCTTAGCCAGTACCGAACTAGTGAAACATCTCCATGATTTGCTCATAAACGAATGTGATGCTACAGACGTCGAGGCTTCTTCCGAAGAAGTCGAAGAACTGTTAGAAAGGTACAGAATTTTGTTTGTCAAGGCTAAGGAAAAGGAACAAAAATTAAGAGAACTTAGGTACGTATCAATATTTTATTTTTTGATTGTTTGCACGTTACTTCTTTTTTCTTTTAACAATCGACTAACTGGTTTTGGTTTTTCTTTCTCTGCAGAATGACAGTTTCCGACGCTTATAACCTTTTATGCACACAGTAAGTAAATTTCTATTCTGTAACATTGCAAGTCTTAATGAATTAATTGAAAAGAAACCGTTTTGCATCTAACTGGCCACGATTATCTAAACACTCTTCCTATTTCTATTTCTAATGGACGTTTTAATAAGTTCTTAATTTTCCCGCCATTTTAGCGAGGCTGGAAGGATTCTCTGTCCATTGTGTACAAAACGCAATTGGGCCCAATTGGACAACGACCTATGGCGATTAGAAAAATGGCTGCAAGTAGCCGAAGGTACACAAAAAACGCAGAAAAGTCCTCCATCCAACATTGAACATCTCGAGGACGTCATTCAAGATCACAGAGAATTCCTTTTAGATCTGGACAGCCACAAAAGTATCGTGAGATCCCTGAATATTGTTGGAACCCATCTGGCAGACCACACTGAAGATACTGGCAAGGCTGAAGAGCTAAGATCTAGACTGGAGACTGATAATAAGAGATGGGATATTATCTGTCATGACGCTGCTAACTGGCAAGTGCAGTTACAAAGGGCTCTAATGAATGTAAGTAACAATTGGTTATATTTTATCAACAGTACTTCGTTCTAAAATATTTTATAGGTTTTTTAGTATAATTCATACCCTTTTAAACTTTATTTTTTATTTTCCTTCTCGCCAAAGAAATATCTATTTTAGGATCCATAATTTGTTTTAGATAGCAATTGTCTTCTGTAATTTATTTTCCCTTTAGTAGATTCATTATAGCAATAATTGATTATGTAGTTATCCATACTTCTACCATATTTCTATCATATTTCTACTAGACTTGTATCAAACTTTTACCATACTTCTACCATACTTCTACCATACTTCTACCATACTTAGTCCATACTTCTACCATACTTCTACCATACTTCTACCATACTTCTTCCATACTTCTTCCATACTTCTTCCATACTTCTACCATACTTCTTCCATACTTCTGCATACTTCTACCATACTTCTGCATACTTCTACCATACTTCTGCATACTTCTACCATACTTTTACCATACTTTTACCATACTTTTACCATACTTTTACCATACTTATACCATACTTTAACCATACTTTTGCCATACTTTTACCATACTTTTACCATACTTTTACCATACTTTTACCATACTTTTACCATACTTTTACCATACTTTTACCATACTTTTACCATACTTTTGCCATACTTTTACCATACTTCTACCATACTTCTACCATACTTATATCATACTTCTACCTAGAATATTTCTTATTGTTGTTTCTAGTTCTTTTAAAAATCCACCCTGAAATGATCGTAATGTTTCTAGAATCAACAATTCCACAATATAATCGCTGAACTGTGTACTTGGTTGGAGAAGAACGAGAAGAAAATTCGCGCATCGGAACCAGTAGATCTAACGGCCTCCCACGATGTCATCGACACCAAATACCAACGTTTCTTAGACCTGCGATTAGAGCTGGAACGCTGCGAACCTAGAGTGCTCAGTCTTCAAGAAGCGGCCAATCAGCTCTTCAGAGAAGAAGCTCCTGAAGGTTCCAGCACCATCTACAGGAGATTGACGGAACTGCGCTTGAAATTACAGTCGCTTATCAAACTGACGGGTGTTTATACCCTGAAGTTAGGTGCTGTACTTGGAAGAGATCCAAACGTCATCGGGTACTCAGCTTCTTCAGCCTCTTCTTCTGGTTTACCATTACAATCTTTGAATTATGACGTAAGTTTAATGGATAGATGTACTATTCTGTAAGTCTGTAGTCATTGTTTAGTGAAATTTAAATTGTAGTTATTTATTATATAGATAAATGTGCCATGTTTAAAAAGAAGAATTACTATTGTATTACATCGTCTTTTTGTGATAGTTTTACCGTTTTTCCAGAAATGCATACTTTTTTCTTATATTTTGAAATATTTAATGTCAAAATACTCTAATAATTTATGATTGGAGTGAAGGTAGAACTGAAACGGAAAGTAGACGTAGTTTTTTTTAATGTGATTTTTTTGATTTTTGTGTTTTTGAGTAGCACTTTAGTTAAAAAATATTTAGAGTAAAGATTTTAAAGCACTATTTCACATTTTCCTTTGCGTTTTGGACAGCTTTTGGACCAGCCAAATCAAGATGGACGCACCGGCTCCACTCCAGATGCGGCCACTTACAAGTAAATATTTATTTGTTTAATTTTTATGTTTTAACTGATAAATGCGATTTTCACTTTTAATTTTTTTCAACAAGATTATCAACAGGTAGTTTACTATTTTAAACTTAAATTCCCTCTTTAAATCGTTGAATATTTGGAAATACCTAAAGTAACATACTATCCACAAAGTAGGACAATATTGTCCACATTAAACTTAACTATACTGCACAGGACTTAACATAGTGTTTCCATACTAAATAAAATTCCAAGCCAATTGTTTGTATAAATTATAACTGTGACAGAAGGATTACACATTCTCTTTATTGATTTATTGACTTTAAGAGGGCATATAACTTCATTAGGCCTGGCTATAAAAAACAAAAAAAAACTAAGAAAACTGGTTGGAACTGAAACAAGTGATACTTACTGATGGAATTTAAAGTATAAAAGAAGTTTATCACGTAACTTTTGCTACGCGCCTACTGTCGATAAGGATCTTCTATCATACCTTATTTATTACAAAATAATGGTGACAACAAAAGATTTGGTTGTTAGAAAATTTGCCTCAGAGAACAGCTAATAGAAGTAGACTAAATATCAATTAAAAATTTAGAAATAAATGTATAGTCCTTTGGGGGCAAAAACTAACCAATTAAAAATTTAAAAATCCATGTTCTTCGACTAGGTTCAAACCTGCAATGTCTATCATGCCGTGCCCAGCGTCTTCACCTCTTTACCATCAGAGCGACAAACATTTTCAATTGGTTTTTAATAATTTTCAAATATTGGCGAGGCATATTTTTTTTTTTTTTTTATTTGATGAATCAAAAATTATTCAGTTGTATACAAGAGTGAAAATCAATTTTATCAATCGCTTATTTTGTTAATTTGCATGCAAGTCAGTTTAAAAACAGTTATTAATAAAATAGTCAATATTGTTTCATTAAAGAAGCTAATATCACATACCTAGTTAAAATCATTATGATGAATAGAACTTAATTTATTTTGAAATATACCCTATAACAATTTAAACAAATGTAATAGAAGTTCGACTCCTGTTAGAACTTGTAATATTCTCTGGCAATAATTTTAAAAATATTTTGAAATTTGGTAGTTTGTTGATATGATTTTAAAATTAGCTTTTTACAAAATGTGAAGTTTTTCCCAATTTTCCTTTAAAAGGTGTATTCAAACATGATGAACACGAATAACGAATAGGTTGGAACAGTTTAAGAATAAAAAAACAAACAAAAATTTATAAACTGTTACATTAGATGGAATAAAATGGAATCCATTCTTTCTAAGGTACTATTCGAATCTATTCCTTCATTTTAAAATGCTAGAAATACCAAAATTTTATAAAATGCTAATTCGATTCTCTAGTGGGTTTTATTTTGGTTAAATAATATTAATTTTTATTCATCATTCGTAAAATGTTAGCCTAACCGTTTTGATAATTACACTATCTACAGGGTGTCCGACGTTTTATGGTTGTTAAAACAAAAAAATAACCCATTATCTGCGAATGTCTAATAAGTGATGTACAGCACAGTAAATAAACTGGTACAAAACAGTTTTTGGAAAATTTTCAAATATTTCCTGCGTGATCCAAAATAAAATTGTTAAGTGTAAAAACCCCATCAAAGTTTTTCAGTTTATTGGGGTTGGTCAAAAAATAATTTTCCTTAAATAATAATATACCTAATTATTTTTGTCCTCTACTGCTACAGCTTTAGCTTTACTGGATCTTCAGTATTCATAATTTATTAATTTTATCTACCTATCTAATTTATCTATATATCTCTTAATTAATAATTTATTCACTTAGCTTTTTTTTATACATACGGGTGTACCAATCTTATGGAAAAGTTCGATATCATCCTTGTTATAAGAGATATTAAAAAACAGTATTAACAAAATTTGTAGGGTGGCTTGTGGGCCACATTTTAAAATTACATAGAGGTATACAGCGTGTTTCATGATTCAGGTACGAACCAAACGTGTTTTTCTTAAACTAGAACATCTCTTTTTTCTCATTCTTCTAGTATGTATATGGTTTATCTATGTCATATAAGGTACTCTAAACGTAATTGGTAATTTGTATGAAAAACGTCCTGTAGCAAATTACATACTGTGAAAAAAATAGTTTTTTATCTACACGAGTTTTTTAATAATATCATTTATTACGCACTTTTCTATAGCAACGTTTTTATTCTATGCTTTTTAGTATACTCAATAAGACTCGGGTTCTTGATTTTTAAGTTTTATTTAAATGAGACACCCTATATTTTTTATTTTCATTAAACATTCCTTATATCTACAGTTAATAATTTTGGATATTTTGTAACATTAAATGTACATTATGGTTATTTCGATAAATAAAATTAGTTTTTTTCTTTAAGAAAAACAAAAAAAAACTTAATAAACATAAAAAAAATAATGTGTGAAATAAAAAAAAAAGAAATAATTATACAAAATTATAAAAATTCTAAATCACCTGCCGTAACATTAATAGCCTTGTAAACAAAGTTCAATAGATTAACTCACATTTCTTAGCATTTGAATATCAATACTCTGGTCGTTTTTCGTCATTGCAGGACTATTATAAATTTGATTTTTTTCATAACGCCACAGAAAAAACATTTTTTGTTAAATCCGGTGATCTAGCTGGCTACCTCATTTTCCATTCTCTCCCCTATCCAGCTTCTTAGACAGTGATTATTTAGATTAGATAATTGTGAATTAACGCAGCGTTGATGGACAAGCGCACCATTGTGCAAAAACCACATTTGTTGGCGAATGTAAAGGGGAACATCCTCGAGTAATATTAGTAAATGATTTTCAAGAAAATTCAATTATACTGAACCATTTACTCATCCTTTAAAAAAGTGTGGCCCTGACACAATCATTTACATTTTCACCGCAAGCATTCAATAACCATCTTGTTTGAAACTATACAATGTGGGTTTAAGTATTAGTAAAAGTTATGCCTATTTAAACTTATATTTTTATGAAAAGTCATTACACCACAATTTTCATTGTTACCAAATATCAATGTTAATCTATATCATGTTCTCTACATAATGCCGTTTTCCTCATTTAAATCTGACGAATAGCAGCCGAGATATGCGCTTAGGTCCTTTTGGCATTGCTACCGCGCAGGATTTTTCTCTTCAGCGTTAATAAAAATTTAATTCCCTACACTCACCCCGTTTTCCTCATTCCAATCGGACCAATAATAACGGAGATTCACGCTTAGGTCCTTTTGGCATTGCTACTGCGCAGAATTTTTCTATTCAACGATATTCTATATACGTTCACGTAAATGATGGTTGCCATCTTGGATCGCGTAGCCGACTCACAAACCGAGTTTCAATTGTCCACCACCGCCATCTACCGGCGACTTTGGAAGTAGTGTTCCCGTACCCTTACATCTCTTCTACTTATATTAACTTTAGGTAGAGAGAATGCTTATTACATAGGGTTCTTCTGGTGTTATAAAATATAGGATGTCCCATATAATAAAACATGAAAATCAATGCTCCGAGTTTTGAGTCACCCTTGTATACTAATAAGCATATAAAACAAATATTACTAAATATAAGTGTAATACATGATATTAATAAACTCGTGTAGGTAAAAATCTATTTTTCCACAGTATGTAATTGGTTACAGAGCGTTGATTTACTTACGATTTTTCATACAAAAATGCCAATTTCTTTTAGACTACCCTATATAACCTAGACAAATTATAGATTAAAAGAATGGAAAAAATGAGAGTAATCCAAATCTAAAATAATAAATTGGTATTCTGCCTGAAAATAATGTCAAATCACATCATATGCGACAAACTATAAACAAAGTCGCCGATCTAGCAAAAATGCAGTCTAAACACTACGTGTGTCTCGGCTGTACATTTTAGAGATCCGCTGTAGGTGAGGCGATGAGCGCAGGCGGCCAAGCGGTGCACAAACCGTCCCGAAGCGACCCACCTTAAAGATGAATATGATCTGGCGAGCTTTTGTTAAGTCTTTCACTGGTCCGCTCTGGACTAATTCCTATAAACTGACAGTACAATACTATTTAATATTTAAAATTAATAAAATTATCCATAAAATTTATTTTACTTAAATTTCAGAATGTGTAAAATAATTTCTGTGAAATGTAGATGAGATACTTTCTTTTTTTGGTAGTTCTGCAGCTCTACAGCAATTATACTTCAGCCACTACTGTCAGAATCCAATACAGTTGAAGCGTACAACCGAATGGCGCGAAAAAGTAAAAATTTAATTTTTTGCAGATACAGAGTATTAGAATTAGTCCGTCGATATAATTTTTAGTTTTTTAAAATATTGTTTGTAGGTCGTTAAAAAGTAGTTTAGAGGTATATTAGATTAGATTTGAAAGTAGTCTATTCCGATCTTTTCAGGTCTATTATGGGACTCTGTTATTTAAAGTATGTCGTCTAGTTAGTAGCTCTCATAGTGGTACATACTTTTGGCTTTGTTTAAATGAATAATCTTGAATACTCGTATAATAGAAACAAAATCTTAATGAATACCTAACTTATAGCATCTGTTTTGGTAAGTCTACTGTCATTGTCAGTGGAACACAAATTACGTCATCACTTTTAACGAAGGTCAGTCCTCTAAACTTTCTGTACGCTAACAAAAAAATATTGTATAATTTACTCGCTACTTGAAAGATATACTTGAAATTAGAGTAGGGGTATACGTCGACCTCGCAACAATATTTCTCTCTGTGTTAAGGTGTACAAGTACCTACCTATACATAATCGCCACCAGCTTTGAATTCTGGTACGGCCACAATAGTTTCTTTTTTTACAGCTTTAAGACAAAAGTATACTTTTTTAACTATTCTTTACTGAAAATGAGCTACACTTCCGTATTTATTAATTCTAATTACACAAAGTAATCATTTCCATATCAGATCCTTATTTAATAACACAAAGTAGTCATTTCCTAATTATTCTTTCAATAAATCATTTATGCAATGAAATGTCAAACTTTAAATAAATATCTAGACGAGAGCTGTCATTTTAATTTAAGGAATACTCATTTGCCTATTAGTCTAATTTAAATATCATAGGAACATTATTATCATTACTAACTTATTAAAAAATATACTATTAAAGTATTAAGACAAACTATTTTATACATATAATAATTTTTTTCCAATTTTGACATATAAAGTGACATTTTTTGTAATCGCAGCAAGTGTCAAAATGATTTACTACACAACCAGTTGCATAATGTTGAACATTACGAAATTGGTTTCGAAAAATGTAATATGTCAGTTGCCAAAAGAAAAACAAATAAAAATAAACTTTTTTTGAGTTTAAAATACATAATATACAGTATGTCCCCCTAAGTTGGAATCATATGGAAAACTTTTTTATTATTAATTTTAGGAAAAAAGTTATTCTTCATAAAAAGTTCTGCATTATCTAAAACCTAGAATACGGTCATCAAATATCAAAAGAATAACTTTTTTCCCAATATTAATAATAAAAAAGATTTTCATATGCCGCCAATTTACGTAGACATAGGAAAGCCTTTTCATTACTAATTTTAGGAAAAAAGTTGTTGTTTATAAAAAATCGAGCATGGTCTAAAACCTAAAATACAACCATCAAATATCAAATTTTATCGGTCGTATAAAGAATAAAGGTACTCTTGAGTAAAACTCATATTTTTTGACAAACCTCGTATACCACTGAAAAAAATTTGATATTTGATGACTGTATTCTAGGTTTTAGATAATGCAGAACTTTTTATGAAGAATAACTTTTTTCCCTAAAATTAATAATACAAAAGTTTTCCATATGATTCCAACTTAGGGGGACATACTGTACATTATTATTGAAAGTTTATATCAAAGAAAGGCTTACTTATGTAAATAGAATTTGATTAAACTTACAGTACTATTGTTGTTTTGGTCCTTATTATTTCATTCTGAAACCCCACAAAATAATTAAAACACAATACACGACAAAATAATCAACTTTCTTGAAATATAATAACTATTTATGTAACTAGTTACGAGATGCCTTATTTTAAGTAACGAGTGAATATTTTCGGGACGAGCAAATGCAACATATGAGTTACATAAAACTGAATTTCGTAACGTGTTACATACAATTTTTTTTCTAATTTTCACTATATTATTTATAAAATTGTGTTTTGGTAAAACATTACTGACATCTAGGCAACCAATATCACTTTCTTGTATTGTTAGTTGCATAAACGTATCTTTTTTATTTCATTGAGAAATGGAAAATAATTTTAATTTATTCTCAAGGACTTGTAGTGTATTTATATTGCTTGTTAAAGTTATTTAGTTTTCAAGAAAGTGGATTATTTTATCGTGTATTGAGTTGTAATTATTTTGTGCTGATTTAGAATGAAAAATAGGAACCAAAACATTTGTTACTAGGTTGTAAGTTTAACCAAATTCAATTTTTGTAAGTCAACCGGCCCTTCTTTGATATAAACTATCAATAATAATCTATAAAACCAAAAAAGGTTCATGTTTATTTGTTTTTTGTTTTTTCGCAACTTGTGACATAATGAATTTTTCGAAACCAGTTTCATAGTGTTCAACATATTAAGCAACTGGTTTTGTAAAGTAGATCATTTTGACACTTGCTGTGATTACAAAAATGTCACTTTATATGTCAAAATAGGAAAACCAACTTTAACGAATACTAAGTCGTTGAGAATAAATGAATATGATTTCCAATTTGTCAGTAAAAGAATAAAATAATCATATGCAACTAACAATACAAGAAAGTAGTAATATTGGTTGCCTAGATATCAGTAATTTTTTACTAAAACAATTTTATAAATAATCTAGTCAAAATTAAAAAAATATTGTATATTACGAAATGCCGTTTTATGTAACTGGTTTCATAAATACCCTATTATAAAAGGTGACTTAAACTTACATGATTACTTCTATACATTTTTATTAATTAGAAGTTTAATATGAATCTTTTGTATTTTTATTACTTTTACAAAAAATTCAACAAGAGTTACTTTATAATTTCTTTATTTAAATAAATATTAAAGAGAAAACAATGAATAATGTATTTCACTTATTAGCAATAATCATATATTATGTTTATTACAAAAAAATTTTTTTTTGTTACTATTCAGCTTAAACAGTCGGACACGTCTTTCCTAAATATTCCATATCTAAATCCCTTTTCTCTTTTTCAGTGGTTCTGACGACGACACTGAAATAAACACGTCAGTACTAAGACGAGGATGTCGATTCCTTGGTAGAGTCGTCCGTGCTTCGGTACCAATCCAAGCAGTAATGCTCCTCTTGCTAGGCGCAGCATCGCTAGTACCATTTTCAGAAGACGATTATTCCTGTTCACTAGTCAACTCAATAGCTAACAGTCTAACACCAACGTTGAGGTACCGCGATGGACCACCGCCAATTTAAGTAGACACTACTAGCACTCCCTAGTAGCGACTTGAACTGTTAGCTTAGTAAATAACGAAAACTATATGTGCTAGTCATGTATTTAGTCTACTGTTATCTTAGGGTACTGTAATATCTATAAAATTAGTACCTAGATTTACTTAGTAGTTTCTTGGTATAAAAAGACTGTAAAGACTGGTTTGTGATAAAAAGTTATGTTGAAACTACTACAAGGGTATCCAAAAAATAATAGGATATTCCTGATAACTGGCTAAAGATGTTAACACAAAAAAAAATCCATTCCAATTATCTTTTAAAGATTTTATTACACCGTTGAAAATCGCGTTTTAAAATCTTTAGAATGCTTTTGTACATTTGTTTTATATTGAACATATTTGTAAATATGCGACTTACTTAATTTAAACTCGGATCTGTCTGAAGAATTAAGAACCACGACTTAAGAATTTTGTAAACTATATATTTAAGCGTAGCAAATAGGTTTTTTGTATTATTATCGAATAAAAACATTATTTAATTTTATTCACTAGATATCTGTATATTGGGGAAACTTGCACAAAAATATGTGAAACAGAATTTAATATATTTTATATCGTTGTTTTTTTTTTTAAACTTTTCTTTGTTGGTTGTGAAAATTAAAATCTGTAAATTGAAGGGGTGGAACACTTCGGTTTGCAGATAAATTAATTTTATTGTGATTGATTACCATCTTGATTGTCAAAATAGAAAATAACTTAAAATGACCTCTCCACTTTTTAAGTTTTTGTTTCTATAAGAAAAAAATACTCAGTGCAATTAATCTCTCCAAATTGCACAGACGTGCGAATATAATAAAAACAATCAAGATGGGATAACGCCTAAAAATATTTTTTTTATTCTATTATTATTGCTAATTTTGCGTATTTTAATTTTTTGACTACGACGCTGTAATTTTTGTTAACTAAGCAATGTAACAATTTTTAAATATTGCTTTTTATTTGTATTTGATGCTTTATTATATGAAATGTGTTTTAGGAAAAAAAAGTATGTGAATACATAGGATTGTTTTTGCTATAAAATTTATATATTTATTTGGCATCTCAATATGATATATACATACAATGTTTTCAGTTAAAAATATATTATAAAAATTATTATTGTTGTTTGAATTTTTCCTTGTGCGTTCCTCGGGAATAAGATGTATCTACCAGCTAAACGGATATAAAGAGCAAAACTACTGTATGTTTATAATTATAAATCAACGTGGCAACCGCGCTTTACCTGTAGATCGACGACATGCGGTGTCCTTCAAGTGGTGGGTAGTATTAAATTAATGTGAGAATTGTAACAAACATGAATGAAGAAGCAGTCAACAATAAAACCTAATACCTACTAGAGACATGGTGCCTTTTATTATCTATTCAGTATTACATCTACACCCTCAGTAACAAACATAACAACTACGACTACTGGCTTCTTCTCCTCCTCAGTGTTTTGAAGATTGAATAGTGATGACGGTAGGGTACAAAAAGGTTAGTATAACATTCGAGTATTGATAGAAGTGTTTTTTTGTTTGTAATAACATTTTACGATGAATGTAATACAAATATGTACAAGGCTTTAAAAACCTTAGATATAACCAGATAGGATTATTTACAAAATTTCTGAAGTCTCAACGTTTGCGTCCGCGGAAGAAACACAATAATCTGATTGAACATTGATGCCAAGTTTACGGTGTTTTTAACAGTAGTAACAGAGACAACAGAGACGTGTAACTTAATAGGAAAATATGTTCGGTGGTCCATTTAAATTACATATATGACCCTCTTTTTCTTTTACATTGATCTTTACATATGTCTATCTCTCTCCAATAAAACTAACACCATTTTCAGAGGGCGCTGGTGTTGTTGGTTTTTTGACGTCGAAATATCGATTAAAAGTATTAAAACTGACAACTGACAATGTTATGAATGTTGTTATGATCATGTGCATTTTATTAAAATTAATTTAATTTGGGCCCCGTATATTTCTTTTAGTCTGATTTTGTTGTTTAATTAATTTTCTTTGGGGGGGAATGTTTATTTTTGCATATTATTTTTTGCATGAAGCAATTTCTGGAACCAAACTCGCGTTTTTGTACACATTTCTTTCTAGAGGTAAGTAATTTCCAATTTATTAAGAAAAGCACTGTATAATGTGTGTGTTTAATAATATATTACCCAATGACTATAATTATTTTAGGTGAATTGGAACAGAGATCCATTGTTACAGCTACTTGTGTTCATTAAGTAGGTAGATGAATGTCTGGACAGCTTTAATGGCAGCACAAAGTTCCTATCTACTAGAAAAGTAAAATGTATGCTGAGTAAAAAATCTGCACATATAGTATTGGCAAAGGACTTTTGAAATGATTAGAGATTAGCTATTTCTTGCATACACCTACCTCTAACAGCCACTCTAAAGGAAGAAAAAAAAAATTGAATCACAAAAGGGCAGAATTTTAAATCAGGATGCATTGGAAAATAAATTTAGGGACATCAGGTCGGTTTTGGATTTTATAGAGAGATCAATCTCAAGAAAAGTTAATTTATCCTGCAGAACAACCAGTAGTTTAAGTAGGATTTGCTATAACTTTATTAGAAATTTTCTTTGATAATAAATTGTAATATAGGTACCAATTATTGTTTCAAATGAAATTGAAAAAGAGTTAAATATGAAATTAGATTTTTCATGAGTAAAATGTTATATTCATTCGAACATTGTAAGGTAATCTATAATTAAGGGAATATGGAAAATAGGTATACCCTGATGGTGTAAGAGAAAGGTAAGGGGCAATTACAAAAATGTATTTATCTTTAAATAGTGTTTATTATTAATAATATTATTTGCTATGTTTGAAAAGTACCTCCTGCTTCCAAACAAATCAAATAGATTAGACTACTAGTTGGAGAAGGTCCACCTAGTAACCAAATAAGGAGACTAGGAAAACTTTTACATGACTGGGGACACAACAGGAATGCACACACAAGATACACAAACAAACGAAATAACAGGGGTAAGCCTTCAGCAACGTCCTGTTTAAATGATGATAGTATGTCATCCTTCATTCCCTTTTAGAAGGCATGGCATATAAATCTATTGATCTTGATTACTATAAGAGGAGTTAGCAGGGGTCTAGCAGGTTTCAATCCAGTTTACAGGATGGGAACTTACTTGACTCGGGCCTTATACATTTGTGTTGAGTGTATGTGTGTTTCGTTTCCATGGTTTCTATTAAAATAAACAGTCATAACATATCCATACCTTTTTGCCAGACTAACATAAGTGACATTTGTTCAAACGGCACTTATGATAGTCTGGCAAAAAGGTATCTATACTATACTTTATAAAATATTTGTTACATTAGTTTTTAAATATATTATGAATATATAACAACTGTTACTTTCTTTGTAATTTGTCACAAAATGATACGAGGTACTTTCTAAACGAAGCAATTGTAGTTTGTTTTTCTGTACCTTACAAAAATATAATTTATAGAAAAAGAGTTTGGTGTATTATTTTTCCAAGTTTAAATATTTAATAATCAATAGAATTTTCAAGTTTTTCTTTAGCGAAATTTACAAGAGTAATAAAAACTATGTTCACTGTTTATATTAAACTAATTAAAACTTCCTTTATTAAAATGATTATTTATGTGATAAAAAATTTGATGTTATTGGAAGCTTTTATATTTTTTTAATATACAGTGAAACAATAGTTTTTGTTTCTCCTGTAAATTTGTTTAGAAAAACTATTTATTTCTGAATCCATGTTTGAATTTCCCGCCCTAAAGCATTTTTAATTTTCCCGCTATTTACTAGTGGCGCCATCATAGACTGGTTGTGGTTACAATCGCCCAAATAACTTTTACCGAACAAAAAAAATACATTGAGTTACCCGTCTCACTGGGTTGTCTCTGGTAGTAATTTAAATACATTAGCTTGCAATACTTTTTGAATTTAAATCATCGAAAGAAATTTTATGTTTGGCAACTGCGCATTTACTTTTGATCGTATTTCTAGACAGTAGTAATTTCTTTCATTTCTTCCTTCTTCCATGTTTCATTCTCAAAAGTACTTTGTGTTTGGTGGGTTGCAGCTATCTTTTTGTGAAAACTGCTTTTTCTGAGTTTGTTTGATTATTTAAGTAATTAAATTAAATAGGGCATACCTTTAACAGTGTTTTGTTTGTTATAAATGGACTATTTACATGTTAATGTTTCATTCCGCAGGCAAGTTTAGGTTATGTTTATAAATATGAATGTTGTTATTCTGTGGTTATAGATCTCGTAAGCGCACAAGAATTAATTTAAAACGTATTTAGGTACAGTATTTATAGATTAAAGCTTTTGGTTATGTCTTTTCTGTTATCTGAGATTGTAGGAATTATCAAAAATTAGTAAATAGGTAACTTCATTGACGTCCACATAGGCTTTTTTATGTAAAAATTCAATTCATTACCTTTAAGGTCGATTCATAAACTCGACGTTTGCTTTTGCCGATGCCGATGCCGTTGGCCGTTACAGATTAAAAACATTGAAGTGCATAAGACCATTCATAGTTGCCGTTGACGGTGCCGTCTGCCGATGGGTCTGCTTTTGGTGACGTTCAACATAAACGAATTTTATCTTTCGCCGACGGCCGTTCGTAGCGACGTTCGTAGCCTTAGCAAAGAGCCAATCAAATCACTTTCAGCTTGTCACGTGATTTTGACGCATGACATTGGAGCCGTTCTTTCTTTATTATTATTTGGCCTCCATCATATAGGGTACCACGACTACCACGCAGGGGATCGAATTTTTGTGCGCATGTCCACCGTAAGTGGAAATAGTGTCAAAACAACAAACAAACAGCCATTTGAGCCATTCGTTATTCGTATGTCGTTCACACATAGAAAAATAAAAAGAGAAGGTTTGAATAAATGGCGGGATTTGTTTCCTTGTTGGTAGTTGAACCGTAAGCGCTTAGCGCGCTGCTATCACTAAATTCAAACCCGTTTACACCCATAAAAAAAACATGTTTTCAAAAATAATGACAAAGAAATCAATAAGTTTACTGATTTACCCCTTTAAATTTCACTTTGCTATAATGTGTGATCAAATACAGGGATAATCGTTAATAAATTTAAAGTTAAAGCTAAATTTAAATATTATTAGGTGGTGTAAATCTGGCTTTGAAAATAAATTAGGTATTTAGGTTATGTTGCTATATAAATAATAATAAATATGTCAGCCTGATATTATCTTCATTTTCAAATCAGGTGATATTTTTTTCAAATGTAGGTGAGTAAATTGTATTAATTAAGTGTAAGTTAGATTTAACTAATTTAACTATAGGCAGGTTCTTAAGAAAATCGTTAACTTCTGATTCATTTAAATTTTAATTGCAGAAGTACCTAAGTATTTTTCTCACAAAACTAACAAGAAAGTTTGTTTTTCCTGCTATTATTACTCTAGAGATAAATGGATCCAGATTTTAAACATTTGCGGTCAAAAAAATGAAAGGAGTTGTGAGCGAAATGTGTGAAGCCAATTTACAAACAAATATTGTAGAACCCGAGATAGAACCTGATCTTAGTTTTACTCATAAAGACCATGATGAAAAAAGGCGAATGATTTGTGCTCAAAAAGTTATTGTTCAATTTTTGCGTGATATTCATTATTATATTTATAAAATAATACCCAAATATGTTCAAAAACTTATATGCTATTTAGATCAACTTGTTAATTTTTGCATAGTTCACCTATTAAGATCATAAATCAGATGTTTTCTATTATTATTGAAATTTTAATACCTTTTATTGCAAGAAATATGTAAGAATTTAAAAAGGTTATGACTCGTGTTTATTTTTAATTTTAAGATACACACTGCACCTTTATTTTTGTTTTGTTTTAGATATTCCCGGGTATGGAGATTTTTGGAATGTGCATAAATGTGTTTCTTAATTAGGGTGAGTTTCAAAGCCCACCTGTATTGAAGCTGGAGGCTTATTGTACCCGAAATAGGCATTACAACTATTCTAGATTGAAATAGATGGAAAAAGCCTTAAAGGGACAATAAGTATAAGAATATTAGAATTAGAATGATTTGTCCTTGGATTAATAAGGGATATTTAAAACATTAAAACAATTGTGTTTATAAATTAACTACTTTGACTTTTTATAAAAACTATATCCGGTTTTTTTAATAATAAAAACATTGTCATGTGCTATGCTGGTTATCATATTATATTTTTATTTTTCAGTAATTTAGTGTGTGATATAGTGCTTGTTATGTTCAAAATATGCAGTTAGAAGATAATGAGACACATGTAATTACATGGTAATTCTAAATAAATTAAACTTGTTAAAAATGTGTTTTATTTTTCAACTAATTTTATTTTTCAGTTAAAACAAGTGACATTTTCCATTTTTCAACATTTACCTACAACAAAAATTCACTAAACTTATTGTTTGTTTAGTAGTTGTAAGTAAAAGTTGTCAAATAGGAAAATGTTACTTTAAATTGCTTGAAATATCTAAATTATCAAGCCCGCCAATTTTTAAATCGCTTTAATTAGTAGGGTTCTACTTTATCGACTGAAACTGACAGGTGTAGTTCAACCGTAAGCGCTTAGCGCGCTACTGTCGAGGTCAAGCAAACTTGTTACCAACTATTTACATGGAATCCGACCCCCGTGCGTTCACATATATCAACACAAAAAGTAAAATTATAGGTTATATATTTTCCAAAACACCAAAAAAAGAAGACGAGAACCGCACCAATGTCAAGTTTATGAATAGGATGAATTTATGGCTACGAACAGCAGTCGGCAATCGTCACCGGCATCGGCATTGGCAAAAGCAAACGTCAAGTTTATGAATCGACCTTTAATCCTGTGTCATAAAATTTTATCATTTTCTATAATGAAATTACTATCTTTTACAACAACTAGGCTATAATTGATGTAATTAATTCTCTCACTCATACTCATATTTAAATATTTTTTACTCAAAAAGTAAAAAGGAAATTAAATAATAGGTGGTTCTCTTAGGTTAATTGGGGCTATGACATACTGCGCAAGTCGAGTAAACATTACCCTACTCAACACGGTGGGTAAAATTTCTTCATCCCGACGCGTTTTTCTTTTAAATAGGAACGGTTGGGATAATTCGTCCAGATAAAACGTTCCATATTTAGGAACGGTTTTTAGAATTTAGACAATGTCTGGACACATTTACCCTACATTTCTGAACGCACCCTTGATTTTTCTAATATTTGGACATTTTTCACTTGGTACCTACTTATAATTAAAAATCCCGTTAATTAATTGGATGTATTTTCTTCAGCAAAGTAGCAAATTTGAGCATAAGTAATTGAACCAATAGAAATCTAATTATTAGTTACCTACATTGTTTATTTATCTTTTACCTATCTTGAATAATTTAATACCAAAGCAAATACATATTTATTTTATGTCTACAAAATTGGGCATTCCAACGACCTGTCAAACAATAGGTGCCAGTGGGAAATTCTTGTATATCTAAGGGGGTAGCGACATAGTCTTGTAACTTGGACGCTATTTTTATTCGAAGTAGTACTCGCCAAGCCTGCCAATTTATGAAGAAATGTATAGGTGGGTTTTTTAAATATTATTTTTATTGTGTTTGACATAAAATATTTAAATGTAATCCATTATTCATGATTTTACGTAAAGTAGACAGAATACACCATATGTCGCCACCCTTAGATATACCAAACCTGCCCACTGGTAATTCATTTGTTTGGAATGCCTATGGAGGGTAGAGGAAAGGAGAACAATCTCTGTATACAAAAAGTGTCCCTCAAAATGTATACAATTAAGATGGCGCTTCTGTGCCCAGGGGACGTCGACAGTCGATAATTCAGATCACACAATGACATCAATGATGTATATAGTAATAAATATTGCTCAACCATAAAAAACTACACCGTGAAAAGTGACTGATCGTAAAAGAGTAAGTGTTCTGTGATCGTAGATAAATTTTGACAATACACGACAATAGTCAAATTTTATTGAAAAATAATAATATAAACAATAAATAATTCTTATATTAAAATGGCACGGAGGTCTCAATTTACTGCTTCCTGTCTGATTTAATTATGAATGAGCAATCTATATGACTATATAGCATTGGATTTTGTCCCCTGGCTACACGAGCGCCATCTTAATTGTATACATTTTGGTGGCCACTTTTTAATATAAAGATCCATATAAGATTGTCCTCCTTTTCTCTACCCTCCATAGGAATGCCTAATTAGGCATTCCAACGACCTGTCAAACAATAGGTGCCAGTGGGTAGTTTTCGTATATCTAAGGGGGTAGCGACATGGTCTTGCATCGTGAACGCTATTTTTATTCGAAATAGTAGTCGCCAAGGTTACCAATTTATGAAGAAATGTATGAGCGGGTTTTTTAAAGAATATTTTTATTGTTTGATATAAAATATTTAAATGTAATCCATTATTCATGATTTTACGTATGGTACATAGAATACATCGTATGTCGCAACCCTTAGATATACCAAACCTTCCCACTGGTAATTCATATCTATGGGTAATTCATTTTGAATATTTCTTAGCGATATGCGCAGACTCCAGAATGTCAGTTTTATATCGTTCAGTGAACGTTTTTTGTTAAACGAAGTTATCTATCTATCCGATTATATTCATTGTAGTTAGGTATATAGTTATTTTATTTTCGCGGACTTTCTATATTAGGTAATGTAGTTCGTTCACTAACTTCAGTGGATTTATTTCTACAGGTGAAAATGTTTTTCTAATTACTAACTTATAGTGTTTGTCTATAAAAAAGATAAATACCTATGGCACTGCAATTTCAATAACGTACAAATACTGTGCTTTAAATGCTGAAATGTTATAAATGTCTGATATGGAATGTTTTATGTTTTGTTTGTGTATCTCTTTCTAATAGGTAGGTGTTTGCACAATGCAACGTTGCCAGATATATTTTTATTTCATTGAATTTAATAACTCAGGCATAAGTTTCATTATAAAAATTTTATTATAAAAATTTCATTAAATTAATTTCGTATTTAACATTAAAGGTTAGAATGAAGAAGATAATTTAACATTTTATACCCGCTCGATATGATTTTTGAATTACCCCTGAAACAAAAAAGTACAAGTGATTCGTAAGTGTATATTAGGTACTGGGTGTAAAATATTACTCTTTTCCGAAATACGGGGTGTTATATAATTTTTTAATTTCTCAGTATAATTTTACTAAATTCGGCAAATATTTTATGTGTCATAAGATTCACCTAACAGCCATAAATCAGTTAAATAAACTTTACCAGTGGCGTACGGCCTGGATAAGTAGTACCTTCAACCCCTCTATATTTTCCGTCACTGTCCAAAAACCTATGTAGACTATAATTTTTTGATATCTCTTAAATAAATAATGTACTCGTTTCAGGAACTCAGTGATTGGTTTTCGAGATATTCACACTCAAAAGTGGATACTCTTCATTTTATTTTTTTTTAATTTTGTAATTTTGGATTTTTTATATATTCCCAACAAAAGAAAATAATTTATTTAAAAAACAAAAAAAAATCATAAATATAGTCCAAATAAGTTTTGAAGAATGGCGTAAAATTTAAAAGGAATGAAGGTGTTACTTATTACCCATGACGTACCCCACTGGTAAAGTTTATTTAACGGATTTGTTTGGTGATGTGTGTATCTTATGACACCAAAAACGATTGATTCATATAATTTTGTAAAAGTATAGTCAAAATACATTCTTGGACAGAGGCGTAAAATTTAGACGTGATAAAGATGTTGCTTATCCATGCCGTACGCCACTGGCAAAATTTATTTAATTGATTGTTTCGCTGCGTATTTTATGACACCAAACACGTTTACCGAATTTAGTAAAATTATACCGAGAAATAAAAAAATTATAGCCATTAATAATTGAATGATCAACTTTAACACCCTGTATTTCGGAGTAATATTTTACTCAAACATGTTCCGTCTTATCGTCTTATTTTTAATCAGAGAATCTTCAGTTATTCTGTGTTCCATTACCCCGTACCCTGTATATCATACTTATATAGGATGAGAATTATTTTACAGATCAAGCCCACGTCTTCCATTTTAAAAATTGAAATTCAATGATTTTTTTTGTTTATATGATACAGTTTTTTTAGCTTAATTTCAGTGATATATCCGTACTTGCTCTCTTAGGCTTTATTTAGTTTGTAAAAAAAAATTAAGCTGATTTAATATAGGAATTACGTAATTCATGTAATTCACCCAAATTTAATTCTTTTTTTCTGTGGGGAGGGAGGGGGGGGGGGTTTGCATCAACTTCTTGGCAAAGTACAACATAGAAATATATTAACAAAAAAAACATGGTGGTGAAAAATGAACAAGGGGTTGATTTGAGTTCACTCTCTGAAAAATTTGCTTATCCCTCATGCACTATAATAATTTTAATAATTGTTAATTACAAAAGACTGTAATGCGTTGTTGCAATATTATTATTACAAAAGTGTAGGTCGATTTCATTGTCTATTAGAATGTTTTTAAATAGTGATTTAACTAATATGATTTTGGTATAACATACCGAATCAAGTTGTTTATTAAGGATTATACAAGACATATCCTTACCCCCTTCTAAAAGTACATTCATTATAATCTCCAGAGGGGGCGAGGAGTCAAGAAGATTTGAGTTACTTCAATGGATATTACAAGATATCACTGATACCAGAACTATCTAAAACAATATTTTATATACTGATGAGTCTATTTTAACTTGAAGTATTCAAATATGGAATGTTGAAAATCCTAATAATTTTCAAAAAATCTTGGACTGGCATAATTAGATTGTAACCATTCAATTAAACCCTATTTATCATTCCAAGTAACTTTGCTTTAAATGTGCAGCAGTTTCTTATTGGAATTCGAGATGAATTAGCAGAAATTGACCTACAAGTTGGCCATCTATGTCTCCAGACTTAAATCGCTATGATGTTTTTGTGGGGTCATATGAAACAGTTAGTATATATTGTACCCATTAATTATTTTTTCGAATGGTTAGGGGACAGAATAATTATGGCAGCTGAAAAAATGCAAGAGAATCCAGTTATAATTTCTCGGGCTCCAATTTCTACTTAGCGGAGAAAAAAGATTTGATGGAAGGAAATTTGAGCCATGATTACAGTTTTACTTAATTCTTTATGAAGTATCAACTATTATACCGATTAATATTGACCAGACAACGTCGCATTTTATGTGTAATGACGTAATAACTTATTTCGCGAAGGCTATTTGACGATGTATCGCAAAATATTTACCTTATTTACATTTTCATTTTAATAATTAAACCCTCTATATCGAAAAAATAATTTTTTATTAATTTTAAATAAATTTTATTATCAAAATTCCACCTATATTTTAAAATACAAAAACTATAATAAATAATACATAAATAAAATTATTAACTAATCCTTTCACTCTATAAATACATATCGAATAAATTACACAAAATATTTTACATTCAAACTAAATATTCAATCCTATATTATTAAAATAATATTTAACTTCCCTTCCAACTTTGTCAAACAACTCTTTAACATTCCCGAAAAACTTTTCGATATCCTCGAAGGGTTTCATAGCTCTCGGCATTATTTTTGGAATAAAGGTTGTGTCATTGTTCTTCATTAGATCATCATTTTTCTCGGTGGTTTGATGTTCGTGATGCAAAAATTTAATTTCTGTATCGTCGCCTGCTTTGATAATTTCAAATTCATCGTTATTGGGTAGTTTAAATTTATAGTCGCCGTCTTTCATATTAGATTTGTCGTTATGTTCTTCTGTATTCTTCTCCGTGGTGGTTGCGATATTATTTTCACTCTCAATAGATTTGTTTCCTTCTATTTTTAAAATATTATCTTGTTGGAATGCTGTATTTACGTCAGTCTCTTTGTTGTTGTCGGTTTTATTAATAACTTCAATGACAGTTGTATCCGGTCCAGGTAGTACAGTTTCATCTTTATAATTTTGAATGATTTCTTTCAGTTTGTTATCTCGGTTATTTTTAAAATTGACGTCATGAGCCTTTTCTACAAAAGTATTAGAATCGTAGGCGTCTTTAGTGATTTCATTGAAATGCGAATCGATTTCATTCTCCAACAAATCGGCGTCATTATCGATGAATCTCCTACGTCTGTTTAGATTGAAGGGTCTATTATTGTTAAAGATATTTTTAAAAATATGATGGTCATTGGGCGGCAACATTTTTTTCGGAAAATGAATATCTCTCCTTAGAGATGTTATATCTGATGGTTTCCAAGCTCTCAAATCCGTTGTTATAGGCTGATAATTCCCAAACGTATGTTTAGGATTAAAAATTGATCGTTTCTTTATATTTTTCTTGTTGGGTACCTTCGATCTAGATAATATTACTTCGTTGTTCAATGATTCTTCTCCTTTATCAGATTTTGATTTTTTTTTCTTCTTGGCTATCTTGGATTTCCATTGATTCTTAATGTCGAGTTCCATTTCTTTTTGCTTTTTTATCATTTTATCTATTTCGTCTTTTCTATCTTGAAGTTTCTCTTTTATACTGTTCATCTGCTCGGCGAAATTCTTGTTTTCGTTTTTTGGTTTTGATTTTGATAGTTTTTTGTGGTCTTTTTTGGTATGGTCTTTTTTGTGAAGGTCTTCTTTCTTGAGGTCGTCCTCTTCTTCGTGGTCCTCTTTTTTGCTGTCTTCTTTTTTGCTGTCTCCTTTTTTGTTGTCTCCTTTTTTGCTGTCTCCTTTTTTGCTGTGCTCTTTTTTGCCTATTTTTTTGGGTTTTTTGATATGCTTCTTTGGAGTTTTCGTTTTCTTTTTTTCGACTATCTCTTCCTCAAGATGTTCTATGTCAGTTGTGTCTCGCTTTTTTCGAATTACTTGTGGTTCTTCATTTACCAATTGTGATTGGTTGTTCTGAAAATAATTATGTATCAGTTTTAATTTTACAAATAATTATTGATTTTATTTAGTTAAAATTGTGAAAAATGGAATAAAGATATGGTTTTTTCATACTATGACTCGTGAAATATAGCCTTATAAAACTCGGTTTATTCAGTAAAAATCTTTTTAATTTATAATTTTTTGAATTTCGTAAATAAGTTAATAGATGACAAAGTAGATTTCAAAATAAAGAAATAGAATTATAATTAAAATACTGACCAGTTCTGTAATATCTTCAGATTCTAAAGATTTTGACCACGATAAGGACTGCGAATTGTTATCTGTATCATCGTTTTGTTGACTATTTTTCGATTTGTCATTACTGGAGTTATTTGAACTAACATCTTCAGGCTTAATATCATTAATTTGATCATATTCATCGTTTGCATCAGATATATTATTGTCATTTTGATTATCTTGAATAATAGTATGATAAGATGCATTTTCGTCATCATCATTATCTTCGTTATCTTTGTCTAATATACTGTTCGAATTAGTTTTCTCTGTTTTATTTATTTCTTTGGTAGTATCGCCATGTAGGGCAGGATCGTCCAAAGTTTGTAGATTCTGAAATCACATAAAAAAATTGATATTGTCATATTTTTGTTGCCATATACCGGCACAGGATTATATCTGTATAGTGTGATCACCACATACTTTGATTTTCTTTTACTATACGGAGAATGGTCGCACTGCGCAGCTTTCTGAGTGCCTTTTAAAAGGAGATAGAAGATTCCGCCATTTTGATCCCTTATTACGTGTTGCCTACATCTTGGCGCAATATTTTTAATAGGTGCGTTTTAATCATCCACTTCTGCTTCGGAATAGTCGGTTTTCTTGTTTTAATCTGACAGGTTAAAACGACTAAACCGACAATTCCGGAAGCAGAAGTGGATGATTAAAACGCACCTGATGTTTTGCTTGCTGCTGTCAGTGTCAGTGAATATTATATTTCACATACTTTGATTACTATACGGGGCAAGAGAGAGGTCCGACACGCCCAAATGAAATAATTCTGAAATTATCAAAATAATCACGAGTATATTTTTGTTTTTTTTTTTAGTTTCTGACTTGTTTGGTATTATTAGCTTAGTGAAATTTTAATTAGTTGGTAGTACTATGGCGAAATAGTAACGTCATCAATGGCAGAAGCGGTTTTTCTATTAAAAAGCCTATGGAGTGTAGACACATACTTTGATTACTATACGGGGCAAGAGAGAGGCCCGACACGCCCAACATAGGGCGCGGCCATTTTGATTCCTATGCCACAGTTTATAGCTAAAGAATCAGATCGCTCACTCTGCGTCGGCACTTTTGATCTCAATGTTCCAGTTTATATACTGCGCAACACGGATAATACAATATATGACAACCGCCTATAATAAAACAGCAGTCTTCTGCGTATCCTGAATTTGTATCCCTGGAGTGGATGTTATTTTAGAACTTTCAACTGGCCCGAGTGAGCTAACTGATTCTTTAGCAATAAACTGTGACTCCAAAAATAATATTCACTGACACTGACAGCAGCAAGCAAAATATCAGGTGCACATACTTTGATTACTATACGGGATAAGAGAGAGGTCCGACACGCCCAACAGGTCGCGACCATTTTTAACCCTATGACACAGTTTATAGCTAAAGAATCAGATCGCTCACTCTGCGTCGGCACTTTTTATCTCAATGTTCTAGTTTATACACTGCGCAACTCAGATAATACAATATATGACAACCGCCTATTATAAAACAGCAGTCTTCTGCGTATCCTGAATTTTTATCCCTGGAGTGGATGTTACTTTGGAACTTTTAACTGGTCCGAGTGAGCTAACTGATTCTTTAGCAATAAACTGTGACTCCAAAAATAATATTCACTGACACTGACAGCAGCAAGCAAAATATCAGGCGTGTTTTAATCATCCGCTTCTGCTTCCGGAATTGTCGGTTCAGTCGTTCTAACCTGTCAGATTAAAATAAGAAAACCGACAATTCCGAAGCAGAAGCGGATGATTAAAACGCACCTATTAAAAATATTGCGCCAAGATGTAGGCAACACGTAATAAGGGTTCAAAATGGCAGAGTTTTCTCTCCTTTTAAAAAGCACAAAAAGCTGCGCAGTGCGACCATTCTCCGTATAGTAAAATAAAATCAAAGTATGTGAGTGTAGAGGAAAGGAGGACAATTTCATATGGTTGTTTATCTCAAAATGTGTCCCCCAAAATGTATAAAATTAAGATGGCCTTCGTGTACTAGAAGGGAAAGATCTAATGATATATAATTATATAGATAGCTCATCCATACGTAAATCAGATGACGAAAAGAACTATTGTCGTCGATTATTAAAATTTCTCTACGATTATAAGCTCAGTCGCTTTTCACGATGGCTTTTCATAATGTAGTTTTTATTTTTTAGACTATACCCTTCGAGCATATATACCCTTTTCTCTACTTAACATATATGTATAAGTGTGATCTGAATTATAGACTGTCGGCATGCCTCTGGTACAGAAGCGCCATCTTAATTTTATACATTTTGAGGGACACTTTTTGTATAGAGATATAGTTTTCCTTACCTCCATACTCCATAGCCTATACCTACCAAACTATTTTTTTTAGAAAGGGTGAATCCAATATTAAAAAAAAACTTACATTATGCACTACTTCTATGATTGTGTTTGGTTTTTCGCCTAATATATCTTCATTTGTTTCTAAACTGATTGAACTTGAATTGGTTTGAGTATGGTTTTTTGATTTTTCATCCAATACCGTATTACCATCAGTTTCATGATTTACATTATTTTTTTCTTGTAGTTTTCTAGCCTCTTCTTCTAATTCTTTAATTTCGTATTTATAAAACTAAAATAGAAATATTTTCATTATGTTTATTCAAAATAGTAGTAACAATACCATAGAGCAATTTATTGATCAAAATAGGTACACACTAAAAAACACAATTCAAATTCCTAGTTTAAAACCTAGGTGGAAGGCGAGACATTTTTGAAAAGGTAAATCATTCAAATTTAAATGTAAACAAAATGTAAAATAAAGAAAAAAATACAAATTTCCTTTTTCAAATTGCTCGCCTAGCATTTATTCTACCTAAATTTTGAACTAGTTTCTACAAGCGAGTTAAAAATTTTAAATTGTTTATTATTATCTTTCGAAGTGTATTTATAATAATAATATTGACTGCACCAGAAGATGGACAGTTATTGTTTTCCAAAACATATAAAGTGCTTGATAAATAAAAACTATGTGACCCATACAACCAAGGACCTTTTATTTTTACTACGGTCAGGAAATTATCCTTTTTCATTCACTAAAAGAAAAAAAAACATCTTTTTACTTCCAAGTGGTCCCTGAAATACCCAAAACTCCATTTAATAGTAAACAATGCAATGAAAGAAGGTACCTTTCCACAATCATACGGATGAGAACTGGCCATTGTCTAACCTCATATCATTTATTTCGAATTGGAATTAAAGATGACCCATTTTGCGAGTGTGGACAAGTTGGATTGTTAAATCACATCATCTTAGAGTGCCCCATTAATAAATCTCTCCTTTTTGATCTGTATTTAGAACTAACGAAATCTGATTTATCAGCCCCATTTGATATTCGATACATCTTGTCTCATTTGGATGATAGAAGAATAACCACCCTTTCCAAATTTTTAAATTTATTTAAAATCACTATCTAGTAGAAGCAAATCAACTTTATCTGGGTAAATTGTTCGTAGTAACATAGCCCAAAAAAAGAAAAGAAGAAGAAGAAGAAGAAAGTTACCGTTTAGCAAAAATGAACGTTACGCACCTGATCCTTAGCTGATCATAAATGTTTTGACAACAATCAATTGTTTCGTAAATACATTTCAGAAGTTGTCATAATCATTCGTACATCAGATACATCTTTTAAAATTAAAAAGTAAGAAAATTATCTCGCAGTAACAGAACAATCTTAGTAATTCTATAAATAATCAAATAATGGACAAGAATACCGATCCCAAGAAAAATAGTCTCGTAGCATGCCCAGCCACATGTCCTGGTCATTCACCAAAGGCAAATAAGAAGAATTGCGATTGTGGAAAATCCAACTGCGATTGTCTCCATGAAAATATTAAATCATAAAAATGTATAACATTAATTATATTTAATGAAATAAAACTCAACTTCTGTTAAAAAAATGTAATTTTTTACTATTGCTCAAAACCGTGTGGTATATTAAGAAAACGCAGTATTGTTAAGACAGTAAAAAAATAAAATTGATGATGACAAAGTAAAACGGCTACATAAGTTAGCAAATCAAAGAATTGTTATTTAAAAAAAGTATTATTCTTACCTCTTCTATTTCTGGCATTTCCAGAACTGGATTAAAGAGTATATCTTGTAAGAAATCTTCTGGTTGGAGGTCATCTTCATATTTAGCCATTTCTAAGATGGTAAAACCTACTGACCTTTTCTTGCGAGGTATATCTTTAGGTGAAAATTTATGATTTACTTCTCTCTGAAAAAAATAGGAGCTTTATAAACCTGTGTTACTACTTTAAAAATATTATCGAGGAAACACATTTACCATCGGGGTGGTAGAAGCCAACCAAATGGCCGCTTTCAAAAAGTAAATAATTTTTGAAAAGGACAGTCCGTTTTTCAAGCAAAATGTCCTTGCGACTTTTTGAAGCTTAAAATAATGTCCTTTTGTACGGCATATGTCCTCTTTTACTCTTTGATATCTTTGAAAGGGACTTGGCTTGTACTGGGAGCCTTTTTTTTAGAAGCTCAGTGGTAGAAGGACAAGTACTTTTTTTTAGAAATTCAGTAGAAGGATGAGGACCTTCTGTATACCAGATCTTCTGTCAGCATCATAGTCCTTTATTCACTTTTCAAAAAGGTGGCAACCCCACTTTAGATACCCCCAGAGACAACCAGCAAGTTCTTGACAAGTTAAGATTCACGTCCTATATACCCCTGGAGGATCCACAATGAGCCTAACGAAGCGTAAACACTGTGGAGCAACCCACCCTACCGATACATTGAGATTACCGAGGAAATAATAATTTTAGCTTAAACAGTTTACCATGAAATTCATCCATTTAACCTTAAAATTAGTCCATCTAATCCAATATTAATAAATTAAAATATATTAATATATTTCACTAGTTTCTTGAGTATTTAGTATTCTCTAACTCTAGAAAACACCTAGTGAATTCTGCGTGACAATTTCCTAGTCCAAAAAGTGCCATGTATAAGCCAAATTCTATCTTTTTTGACAAGGGAATTATCGTAAACAAACAATTATCAAAAGATGTACGTTGCAACTATGTCGCAACATAATTATATATCTTAATTTCATTATAATTTGATATTACCATGAAGGATTACCAAAGTGAAACAACATTATTTGAATAAAATTATAGGAAAACTGCATGGACATAGAAGGTAGGGAGACGCTGCCATGTGGTCTAAGACGGTTTCACTTTCGCTATATTGTGTTCACGAATCCGTCAAACAGCTAATAGTGGTTTAAATCAACGCTTTTTAATTTTTATGTCGTTTGCAAACTAAAATAATTATATTTTACATATGAGTTAAACAATGGTCGCTTATGCTCAACGTAGTTGTTATCTGTACCTCTGGTTCTGTGTTGTGAAGTAACGTGTGACGGCGTGACTTTCAATTTGTCATTTAGCGATAGCGTCATTCTGCCATTTAACTGTGATTCGACTCTGTAAGTTTGTGGTTGAATAATATTTATATTTTGCAGTTTACACTATTTTTATCTCTGTGAGAAAGGTGGAAGTTTTCCAGTGAATACTACAAAGCTAAAAGGTTAGTGAATTCATAATGTCTGGCAGGGCAAACTTAAACAAACATATTGGATATTCATATTGATCTGCCATTCATTTTGAATTAGGCATTCCAAACAAAATGGCTACCAGTGGGGTTTGACAGTTGATATGACAAAATTTTGCCCTAGGCCTGGTGATTTGACAAGGTCAATGAAATAGTTACATAGATTGATCATCCATATTTTTCAAAATAAACATAAGCTTATACCTTGAAGTAAAAAAGTGATTTTCATCTTTTGAACTTTAGAGACCAATTGCAGATGGCGCCAGCACCTTTGCTCTTATCGCTAAATTACGGAGTCCGTAAATGAAAATCTCGAAAATAATCGTTTATTCGACAATTACTGGCGGATTTCACCTGATTTTTTTCTGCAAAGTAGCGCTTGGGCTCTCTTAATTGTATTAGCGAATATTCTCTCTCAATTGTATTAGCGAATGTTCTGTGCAATTTGAGTTGCAAATTTACCAGAAAATTGCAAAAATTTATTTTTCCTTGTGTCAAGGTCTTAAATCCCGTTGTTTTGGCTAAAAGCAAATGACAACTTTTAGAGCGTAGTGAATATTCACCATACAATCATTCTAAACATTTTTCGCATTTTTAGCGATTTTTTTTGCAAACTTTTTTCGGAATAACATGGGTGCAGGATTTCGGAAAAAATATTATCATTCGGTAATCCATATGAACCATTGTCACTTCACTTCCCTTTACTTTTTAAACACTACCAATTACAGAATAATATTTTTGTTTCTTTCAGATCATGTAACTGGTTAATAATGATAAATATCTCCAATTTTGGTCAACTCTGCCTGGTGTACATTTCTTTCCCAATTTCCATAATATAAGCAACAATTCTCTCAATCTGTGCTGAAATATCTGAGTCCTTGGGCCGTCTCTTCGGTTTAGCCTTACCAGAAGCTTTTTCAGACAATTAATAGAATGCCAGTCGACAGACTTTATGATATCTTGCACCAACAACTGTGAGGTCGATCCCAGAAATTATTTCTAGCGTCGCTTTATACTTTTCTGTATCAATATGAGCTGTGATCTGATTCAGAAGTGTGGTCTTGAATTATGTGTTAGAAACAAGTACGATGATACGCTTCTTTACCAAACTGCTCTTTCTTTTCTCCTTTTCTATCGAAGCAGGTAACTTATAGAACAAACAATTGTTTTTAAAGTCAAAGCCACTATGGGAGCGCTTCTTTTGTCTCTTCGGGCTCGTTAAATGGTCCAACCGTCTTGAAGAGTGCTTGTCAAACTCGTTGTAATGACTTAATATACACGATGATGAATTTGAAAAACCAAAGTGACTAATAATATAAGAAAAACTGTAAATAGGGCAACATTGCAAATATCAAATCTGGAATCTCCGTATCCCAAAATAGGTGTACCCCAAATTTTGTACAATTAGGACTAGCAATTTACGAGATAATTGGCCATTTCCAGACTTTTGGGCCACTCCGTATACAATATCATGGATCTCGGAGGGGGAGCGTAAAAATGAAGTATATAATTGTAACAACCTATTTAGAACCAAGAACGGATATGGGGATTGACTTATATCAATGAAAAATTCAGAATGCAAGCTTTACTTTGATCTGGTTATTAATCCTCAAAAAATAAAGAGCGAGGAACAAGAAATGGTTAAACAAAAAAGGCCGGTTTTCACTCGTGTGATCAATTTTCCTCATTTCTTGAAAATTATTAGACTCTATTAAAAATAAAAAAATATATTCAAAAAGTAGACCATCGAAGCTTTAAAATGATGTGCATTGGAAATCAATATAACGGATCATAAGATTATAATTCGCGCTTGTTCCGAAGATTCTATGGAACTCCGAAATCGGCTAAAACATGTAAATAAACAAATCAATTTTGTATTAAAACGCAAGAAAAGTATTACAAAAATTTTTTTGAGATCATTCAAGACCCCCCAAGGTGTCATTATAAAGACAAAATCAAAATAAATGACTATTTTTAAAGAAAATATGAATAAATTAATGAAGCAGTCTCTAAATATTGTTGAAAAAAACTTTGATCACTTTTTTAAATATTTTTAGCAAATACAAACTGACTTCAAGTTACATGGAATTGTAGCTACGCGTTTTCCCATTGCGATGAAATTTAAATCATAGAAAAATATCAATTTTTTCCCGAGATATGGAACAATTCGTCCGCCCGCTTACACGTTAATTCATAGAAAGCGGAATTCCTGCAGGTAGAGCAGCAGCTGAAATGAGGGGACTTTTGAGTGCCATTATCTCGAAAACTATTGAATTTTCAAAGAAAATGATAACGGCCATTTTTGTAGATAATGAGCTGATCTTCATTTTTTGTCTGAACAAAAATTCTCTAATTGGCATATTCAGTCAGATATTAGCGGGAAACCCATTTTCCAGGTTTTAGGGGTCCATTTTCAGCCCCTTCCGGTACCAAGAACGCGTTAAGGATTTTCTCGTTTAAAAACACCTGCGATGACTTACAAATTGCGCTATGTGGGAACTCATCAGCGAATTTTCTACAGGTTTGACCCTTCAGTTACTGGACTATAAATTATAACAATATAATAGTACGTTCTGTAACAAGGTTGGAATGCAAATTCGATAAGTGTGGAAGATTCTGAACTCGAGCATAAGAGACCGTAAAGAACCACAGTAGGAGTTGACTATTCGCGATTCAAGCTAAGTGATACGCCCTCTGGAGGAAATTAGTAGGATGACGTTCAGTGTTGCCAGAAGCAGCAGAATTTCGTTACGTCGTCGGATTTAAGTTCTTGAAGAAATGGATAAGACCTCTTATTTAAGAATCAAAATTTGTGTCTAGTAATATGTAATCATACTTTTATTTAAGGATTTTTTTATAAAATCGATTTATTATATTGATTTTTTTTTAATTTCAGTTCATTTATTAATTTTAGTTTTAAAATCAGTCAGAGACAAAATCAGTTCATCATTTGGCAACATCGGCGTTCGTGTTCATTGTTTACATTTTAATTTGTATCAATTACAATTAGAGTTTTTTGTTACTTTTTAGCTTTAAATTTGTTTATTTCTTATAGTATGTGATAGTATTTAAATTAAAAATGAAATCTGCGAAAAAGCCTCCAGCAAATTGCAATCTATATGGTGTTATTGTCAAAATCAAAACTCAAGTATTCATTATTTTTCAAGTGCAAAAACACTATTATAATAAGAATATTATCTAAAAACAGTTAAAAAATCACAAATACAAAATCCCACAACACGTAAATAAACAAACATCCTACTTATACGTGACAAATGACAGACGCGCAAAAATTAATTTGAATCGCGAATAGTAAAATTAAACTTTAAACAAAATTAAATATATAATCTAACTTGTCAGACAAGTTTTATTTAAATTATTTATCAGTTCAGGGGGAATATTATCAAATTCCATATAAGAATCGTTATATTCACCAATTTTTGAATTTAAGTTCGACTTAACAAGCGCCGCTTATATTTATTCAGGCAAACTAAATACTAATACGTCGCGTAGAACTGTCAGTCATGAAATTCATGACTATCTACGATGCGGACGTGGTATTTACAGCAATTTACCAGTATCTATTACATATTGAACATTCTATCTCTAGAGTTGGAATGAAATACGTGTAAAATGCATAAGGGGCAAGTGTTTCTGAATTTTCTTTCATTCTCAAGAGCGACAATGTTTTCTTTATGTTACTATGCCTTCGAAAGAACTGCATTCAGTACTGATCGTGGAGAAAAGCATTTCATTAATGAATGAATATACGGAATTTAATTTATTACGGGTTATTTTTATTACTTACTTTAAACAGTTTTGGAATCTCATAAAATTCGTTCATTTCCTGAACCTCTCCTTTAGCAGAACCCTTCTTTTTTCCACTTTTATACATCGGTCCATAATATTCGTGTATAGAATGTAGATCGTCTTCGATATCAGTGAATTCTTCCGAAGAAGTCAAAAATTGCAATTTATCATCCGCTTTGATCTTTTTCTTTTTGCTTTTTCTTCTCGATGGTTCTACTATATCTAGTGTGGGATGTGCGACTGCAAACGGATCAATTTTTGTTTTTTTATCAAATATAGTCAGTTTTTTGGGTTTAATATAGTCGTCGTTTAGCAATAATTCGTCTTCAAGGTCTTCTGAGTTGGCTAGTTCTGCAAATATTTCACCTGGAACGCAATTAACATTTTAGTAAAAGTAAAATCTAAATATAAAGTGATTCATTGCGCATACTTTAGGGGTAGATAGTGGACAATAAAGTGGATCTAAATACCCTATATTTAATGATTATCTGATTAACTGAAGAAAGGTTACTAACTAATATAATGTGGTTAGGTATCTTATATTTAAAAAAAAAAAAAATTCTAATATACAGAGTATTATTTTGAAGTAAATTCAATATTGTTATTTTTTTTAGTTCTGACCTAGTTTCAACTTTTATTTATACGTTATTCGACACGATACTAGAGAAAGAATATATATTTCTAGTCCTAATTGTAAAAAATTTGGGGTACACCTATTTTCGGATACGTTGTTTCCAGATTTGATATTTGCAAGGTTGCCAGATTTGCCGTTTCTCTTAAATTATTAGTCACTTAGGTTTTTCAAATTTATCATCCTGTATATTCAGTCATTATTGGAATCTCCTATTCAATACGAGTCCAACCATATGTAACACCTATGATTTTATGTAGTCTGGAAGATCTTAAATAAATAAAATAAATCTGGCAACGCCTAATTGTCTCAATAAATTTTTTAATACAAACTATTTTCAACTACATTAAAACGTAACAATTGAAAGATCATAACATTTTTAACATAATGGTTACTTTATCAAGTGTTCAAAATGTGCTCCATTTGTGAGTTGACAGTAGCCTATTCGATGGTAGAATGCGTCTACCACATTTCTCCATGATTGTTTTATTTATTTAAGACCTTCCAGATTACATAAAATCATACATGTTACATATGGTTGAACTCGTATTGAATAGGAGATTCCAATAATGACTGAAAGAGAAACGACAAATCTGGCAACATTGCAAATATCAAATGTGGAATCTACGTATCCCAAAATTGGTTTACCCCAAATTTTGTACAATTAGGATTAGAAATTTACGAGATAATTGGCCGTTTCCAGACTTTTGGGCCTCTCCGTATATGAGGTAAATATAATAAAGAAAATACACAGTGTGATTCGTAAATAAATAAGTAAATGTCAAAAATGGATAAATTGCCCTTTTTCTTGGTTATAAAGAATTAAATGTAGGTTATTTAGAATCACCCATGTACTCCTAACAAGGATGGGCAAAATAATCGATTAGTCGATTATTTTTTTTCCGAGTAATCGATTATTTTAAATTAATCGATTATTTTCGACTACTCAATCGAATAAATAAAATAATGTAATAATCGAAGGAAATCTAATAATAATATAAATATAATCGAAAATAATCGAAAATAATCGAAAATAATCGAAAATAATCGAAAATAATCGAAAATAATCAAAAATAATCGAAAATAATCGAAAATAATCGAAAATAATCTAAAATAATCGAAAATAATCGAAAATAATCGAAAATAATCGAAAATAATCTAAAATAATCTAAAATAATCTAAAATAATCTAAAATAATCTAAAATAATCTAAAATAATCTAAAATAATCTAAAATAATCTAAAATAATCTAAAATAATCTAAAATAATCTAAAATAATCTAAAATAATCTAAAATAATCTAAAATAATCTAAAATAATCTAAAATAATCTAAAATAATCTAAAATAATCTAAAATAATCTAAAATAATCTAAAATAATCGAAAATAATCGAAAATAATCGAAAATAATCGAAAATAATCGAAAATAATCGAAAATAATCGAAAATAATCGAAAATAATCGAAAATAATTGAAAATATTCCAAAACAATCGAAAATAATCGAAAATAATCGAAAATAATCGAAAATAATCGAAAATAATCGAAAATAATCAAAAATAATCGACAATAATAGAATAAAATCCAAAATAATCGAAAATAATCGAAAATAATCAAAACTAATCGAAAATAATCGAAAATAGTCGAAAATAATCGAAAATAATCGAAAATTATCGAAAATAATCGAAAATAATCGAAAATAATCGAAAATAATCGAAAATAATTGAAAATATTCCAAAATAATCGAAAATAATCGAATAAAATCCAAAATAATCGAAAATAATCGAAAATAATTGAAAATAATCGAAAATATTCGAAAATATTCGAAAATATTCGAAAATATTCGAAAATATTCGAAAATATTCGAAAATATTCGAAAATATTCGAAAATATTCGAAAATATTCGAAAATATTCGAAAATATTCGAAAATATTCGAAAATATTCGAAAATATTCGAAAATATTCGAAAATATTCGAAAATATTCGAAAATATTCGAAAATATTCGAAAATATTCGAAAATATTCGAAAATATTCGAAAATATTCGAAAATATTCGAAAATATTCGAAAATATTCGAAAATATTCGAAAATATTCGAAAATATTCGAAAATATTCGAAAATATTCGAAAATATTCGAAAATATTCGAAAATATTCGAAAATATTCGAAAATATTCGAAAATATTCGAAAATATTCGAAAATATTCGAAAATATTCGAAAATATTCGAAAATATTCGAAAATATTCGAAAATATTCGAAAATATTCGAAAATAATCAAAAATATTCAAAAATAATCGATTAATGCAACAACTTTTTTGAAAATTAGACGATTAATTTTTTTGAAAAATTGATTATCGATTAGTGGGTTTTTTATTAAGCGAAACTAACCGATTAATCGAAAATAATCGATTAATAGAAAAAAATAGAAAATAATCGATTATTCGAAAATATTAATGTATTTTAAATAATCGATTATTTATTTTGGTAATAGAATAGCCTATCCCTACCCCTAACATTTGCGCATTTCGCACTAAATCTCCCTGTATAAACTACCTAACAGAATATCTTCACAACTGTTACGAATTCATTTCCTACCTTGATTCACCTCTTCATGATCATCATTAATATCTTCAGCAACCCGGGCATGTTCCAATTCTTCTAATATTTCATCGCTCGTTTGACCGGCTTTGCGTATAGTTGCTTCAATATCTTCTTTGTTTTCGATTAAATCTTTTGATTTTTTAGCTTTCTTTGACTTTTTAGTTTTGGTTTTGGTCTTCAAGCCATCAAAATTAATATCCCTTTTAATTCGGTATTTAGATTTCAGCTCATTAATTTTGTCTAATAAATTTTCTTTGATTAAGTTAGAATTACCCAAGAGGTCATCTTTTTTGTCTTGCCAGAATTTTTTGTGTTCCGCTATTTTTGATTTTAAGTCTAGCAAATCAAAGTTGATACCCCTTTTCTTTAGCGGTTTTTTCACTCTACGAACATCTCTTTTACCTCTTATTTTATGATTCTCCATATCTTGTTTTTGGTGGAATGGTTGATTTTCAAAATCGAAGGGTTGCTGATTATTTTGACTATATTTTTCTAGCATATGTCTATTAATGTCTCTTTCCTCTCTGTGTTCTTGTGGTAAAGATCTTTTATCTTTTTGTTTATTGAAGTTTTTACTGGCCTTACGAATTAGTGCTTCCAATTCTTCATCTGTGAAAACTATGTTTTTCTTAGCGGCTCTTTCGATAGCTCTATCTTTTAAAATTTTCTCCATTTCATCGCTAGTTAGATCCATGTTTTTAGGTTTTTGTTCGATTTTTGGTGTTTTTGATTTATCTAGTAGAAATTTCTTTAACCCTTCTCCTTTCTTTTGACGATCAAGAGCCTTTTTGTGTTTTTCTGCAAATTTTACTCTATCTATGAAATGTTTTCTTCCTTTTTCATCTATTTTGCCATCTGTTTTTTCTAATCCAGGCGCTTGTTGGCTAAATATGGTAGATCCAGATTTAGATTTTGTCGCATCTTTTTTGTAATACTTCTCATCTGATTTCATTTCTTCTTTTAATTTCTGCATTATTTCGTCCAAAGGATTATTCCTGCTGAAAGAAGCTCTAGAACCCAATTGTAAGGCTATTTCAGCCGATAGTCCATTGTTTTGGTTTTCTTCTATTTCTTCAAGTAACAGTCGTCTCTCTTTCTCTTTGTCTATGCAAACTGGGATTCTCGCACCCGGAAGAACGAAAAATCCGATAGATAAGGGTGGAAGAGAAAGTAATAAGTGCGAAGTTGTCTTGGTTCTCCGTATCTTTGGTTCGAAAGGATTTTTTTCTTGCAGAAGTTTCGTAGTTAGTAGCTTTCCGTTAAGGTAGATGTTGCTGAAATAGAAGAAAATTTATCTTACTGATATTTGGAGATATTTTAATTATTTTACTTACGTTGAATTTGTTGTATCAGATGTCAAAATATACGCCTGAATTTCCATTGATTTTTCAGGTAAACTATTACCAAGTTTGACTTTAACTTTGTACTTGTTTGGACGGTTGTTGACTACCAAGATGGTCAAAGCCCCTCGTCTGACGAAACTGTTCTGTTTTCTGGTACAGTGTGCGAAAATGTCCGTTTCTTCTTGAAATATCGAAGATTTCGTATCCAAGACATGACATCCCATAAGTGTTTTGTGCAAAAGTGAAAACCAGTAAATCTAGACAGAGAATTTCAATTAATTATACAACTACTTGAAGACAATTTTAGTATATAGGGTGTCTTATAAGTTTTCTAAAAAGGCTTATTATAATATTTTTTTTGTTAAAAATTTGAAGGATTTGAATTGAACCCACTTTAATACATTGTGACAATTATTCCAAGAGAAATAAAGCATTTAAAGAACACTGCCTTCTGTTGTGACCATTGTCAAGATCAGGATTGTTTAATGTAAAACGATAATGATTGTTATAATAATTACTCCGGAAAAAGATGAATAATAAAATGGCTGCATCTATTAACACAACAAATACAATTGTCACACCACCACTCCACTTCATTAGTAGAGTCGTAGATTTTTTTAAATTGAGACTTTCACCTCACATAAGTCTATTGGAAGCTTTATTTTCCCCATGACGTGAGATGGTTTGTTGATATAATTAGACTACTAAAGTTTGGCTCGGGATTTGAACCTCGGATTAATCACATGACAAAGAAAAATTGCAAAATACCCGGATTAGACATTGAGAAATGAAAACAAGAAAAAAGTAAACTAGAACCAAGTACCTATATAATTACAGACTACATGCATATTATGAGAATTATGAGAAAATTGAATACAAACATTGTAAATAGATTTAAAGCGGGTTGATTCATGTGGAGATAAGCTAATGTTTTACAAATTATTAAAAAAAAAAACAAGAAAGTTTTATTGTACAGTTCTTAGACCAGTCGTGATGTACGGATCGGAATGATAGACACCAAGGAAAAGACACTAGTAGAAAATACAAGTTGCTGAAATGAGGATGTGCAGTCATTACCGGCGTATCTGTGAATAGCTCATACACTCTTGGTTGCCTGAAGATTACGTTGTATCCCATCTTAGCGGCATTTCCAACTTGTTTGGCCCACAATAGAGCTGAACCAAATGTAATGGGTTTTGAAGATTTTGGAACCGTGGTCCACATTTTTGCTCTTGGTTTTGCGCTTTGATGAAGGAGGATTTTGTAAGCGGCGTCCTTTTCAGGAAAAGTTTCCAATGTTCGTCCACTACTGAAATAGTCAATAAAAAACACAAAGTTAAACAAGAATTTAAAAATATAAATGTTTAATATATCAATTTTGAGACAGTGTGGCTTGTCGATTTTCTGAATAAATAGTTTTTTTAGTTAAATAGTTTAAGGTAAAATATTAAATATTTATCAAAATATTTGTAGTTCTGCCTAAATTCAATCGTTTTTTTTTTTTTGACACAAACAAAAAATTATCAATGGGACACCTAAATATCATATCTAAATAGGCTACGTATTTTTAACCTTTATATACTGCGAATTCTTAAAATTTCCTTACTAATATTTTTGTACGTTTACATTGTTTAGGATACAGTCATTCGTGTATTTTTAGTTGTTCAAGAGTATTTGTAGTGTTGTTATATCACTTGTGTAACAATGGTCATTTTAAACATCTCTTGCAACTAATATAATAACTATACAAGGAACTTCCTCTCAGTGAAACCTCGAAAATTACCTTTTAACATTATTATTCGGATGTTATCAGGGCCGACGAGGAGGGGGGATCCGGGACAAATGTCCAGGGAGCGGCAGCGGCGTAAGGGGCCCGGCAGCGGCATAAGGGGGCAGCGGCAGCTTTAGAAGTTCGTCACAAGAGCACCAGAGAGAGGACCTTTTTTAATTTTTTTAAAAGATTTAACTAACGATGGGGAGAAGTTTTTGCTTGAACACTTTTTTTATTGTAAGCTTATTTTTTTTTATAAAAAAGTCGCGAGGCCCGAGACCTGGAAAATTGTCCGGGGCCCGACCTGGCTCTCGGCGGCTCTGGATGTTATTATCTTTAACAACTATAGGTGTGAATTATTTATCACCATATCTGTATTAAATATGCTGTTCGACAGGTATTTCTAAAGTTACGGTCGTGTGTGTCTTCCTAGACATAGAAGGAACATTTGAGAATACGCCACACGAGTCTGTCAAAATAGCACTTGCATACAGAGGAATAGATAGCACCACATCCAAATGGATGGCTCAGCTGCTATCTATGAGAACTTTAGAGACACAGATAGGACAGGACACCATCTCTATCTGCACAACCAGAGGATTTCTATCTCCACTAATATGGAGTTTGACCATAGACGAACTTCTATGCAGATTGACTGACCTCGACCTGTCAAGGTTATGCCGACGACATAGTCCTATTTGCTAGAGGCAAGTTTGGAAATACCCTGTGTAATAACGAGGACTAGAACATACCAAAAGGTGCTGCCGTGAAGTGAGACCCTACAAAAATAACAGTAGTGGCCTTTTCAAGGAAAAGAAAATTAGACAAAAACTTACATGAGAAGGAAGTAGTAAATAAGGCCACAAAAGCTTTAATGGTATTGCAGAAACATTGCAGGTAAACGACGGGGATGTAGTTCGAACATACTGCGATGGTTGTATACTGCAATAGTGAGACCAATCATCACTTACGGGGCTATAGGTTGGAGTAACAGAACTAGTTTAGCTACTACGAAAGCTAATATCTCAAAAGTACAAAGACTAGCCTATATTTGTATCACCGGTGCAATTAGAACCTGTCCTATGGCCGCAATGAAGGTGATATTAAACCTCACCCCTCCACATTTAATGATAATGTGGCAAAAAGGACACGTTATAGAATAATCAGAAACGGACTAATCAGACGAAATTCTACTAGCTTCAGAACCGAAGATATTTGGGATGTGCCCCAAGATGAAATGAGAAAGTGCAGTTTTGAGAAAAACTTCAAAACCACAGAGCTGGGTCGCAAGCAAGAATGGAGCCAAAAATCCAACGTTCTTGCAACCGAAAGACATGCTATTCAGTGGCATACGGATGGTTCCAAAATCATAGAAAAAACTGGGATAGGAGTGTATGGGCCTAGAAACAGGCACTCCGAAAACTTGGGAAAATACCCAAGCATCGTCCAGGCGGAAATTCACGCAATCGAAAAGTGTATTCAGTTTATCATTGAGAGAAACTATCGTAGACAATAGATTATTATCATGTTCGATAACCAAGCATCCATAAAATCGCTGAACTCTTACGTAATCAACTCAAAAATGGTCTGGATATGCCTAGTAAAATTCAATTAGATAGGCGAGAAAAATACAGTTACTCTCACTTGGGTCCCGGGACATAACGGGGTACAGGATAACGAGATTGCAGATAGTCTCGCAAAGAAATGAGCTCAAACACCTTTTGTGGAACCTGAGCCGTTCTGCGATATCACCAGTAACACAATATTAAGAGAGATTAAAAAATTGGAATAATCTCTTGGGGCTAAGACAGGCTAAGATACCTAAGAACAGACTACGCATTTTAATAGGGATCCTTACTGGGCATTACCAACTGAGAGTAGTAGAAGATAATGAGTGCAGTTTCTGTGAGAAGGACGAGGACGAAACCTCCATTCACATTCTGACTGAATGTGTAGCACTCCAAAATCCAAGGACATATCAAAACATATCAAATAGAAGTTGGAGATTTGCCTTACTTGAAGGTGAAGCCACTCCAAATCCTACACTTCTTTGAACAGACAGGATTGGAAGAGTTGTTATAGGCAGCGACACATTTCCTGCTGCTTTAGCGACAGAAACGGGAACAAAAATCATTTAGGTCGCAGTGTATTCACACTGCATTCCCAACATAACATACGATCTATATATTTTGATTTATTCGAAAGCCACACCCATTTTTTATTCACAATAATTGCTTGAGTGGCCCCCATCCTCCCGCTTCCCTACGTGCGATGCTGAGGGAAGAACCTACAGAGCTTTGGAGTGTTTTGGGTCCTTTTCTCTACTGCTACTGAATGATATAGAGAAAAGGATTTGTGGTACGTTATCTTTAATATAGACGTAAATGTATAAATATAACGTTTATGTTCAAGTCCTAAATTTGAGTTGAAATAGTTAAACGTATCGTGACATTTGCGGACCGTTGAACTGTAGAACAATCGACACATTAAAATAACTAAAGAAAAGAAGAATTTATCTAAAAAGCCATCTATTAGGATCCGTCTATGGATTTAGCCCATAAACTCCTCATAATAAATATAAATCGAGATTTTCTGTAAACCGAAATCTACTATTATTATTTTGACAAATAATTTCATTAATTTGAGAAGATTACTGTTAAAATTGGGTCATTATTATCATCTAACATCACTACTATTAATTTTCTAAAATCGCTATTTGTTCTGCCCAGAGATAACAGAGATATAACCATTCAGTGATAAAATATATTATTCACGTTGCTAAGATTAATTCGACAATCGATACACTCAATTTGTAAGGACGCGGCGAGGTGACGAAAGGTGAGAAGTAAGAGAAGAATTTTACGCATATACAACTTATTTTAATCATTGAATAAATGTGTAAGAGTCTGTGCGCTTATACTAAACAACGTAAATATCCATGCCGGAGTAAGCCCTGTTGCCACTTCCAACCTAACATGACTAGGTTTTTTAATTTATTTAAACTTATTACAGCTATTTTAGTGAAATTACATTTTATTTAGTTAAATTTGGTTGAATTATTTTAGCTTTTTTAATATATGTAAATAATTTTGTAAACAAAACGAGAATAATGAAATAGGCATATGACAACAGCCTATCCCTTAGAATATGTCTAATTCATGACCGCACGATATTTGTTAGTAGTTACATCTCCTTGTTATCTCTGGTTTTGTCTCACCTTGTAGAATGAAAAATTGAAAATTTAAAGTTTGTAGTAAAAGTTACAGTGCCCTGGTGTAACTGTTACTTTTTTTAACGATTTGTGACCATTAATTTATAAAAAAAACTTACGGTTCCCACATCACTGCTTCCAGGACGTCGTTTTCTTCTATCATTATACTTTCCATACGATCTGGTGGCATCGAACTGATATCACTTCCAATAATCTTCCATGTGTCGTTTCTAGCACCATATGCGGTCAAAATATAATGGAAAATATTTATATCTTGCTTGTATCTTGTTTCGTTTTTATCAGTAGAATCTAAAAAAGAAGTACATAGAATTTGAATTAAATAAAATATCAGTTTGACTATCTGACTGTAAAAGTTTTAAATATATACAATTTTAAATATATTGGAAAATCTTACCATATCCAAGTTGCCAGTAACAACTAACATTCAGTTTTTCAGCGATCTCAAATAGCGGTAATGTAGTTTTTGGATTCCACAGCCCTCTGGCGGTTTCCACATCATTTACACCAAATATAGGTGTTAGTTTGGCCAGTTTCAGCCATTCGTTAACTCCGAACCAAACTGCTGGAGTAATTTTGACACTGTTTCCGTCGTCCGAAAGGAAATTCCCGGATCTGTCATCTTGATCTACGTATTTGACGAACTGCGTTGAAGGTCCGGCAATTCTTATGTAAGCAGGATTTAATCGTTTCGCCAATCGTAAAGAATTTTCACTAAAAGAGAAGAAGGCATTTAATTTGTTTACTTTTTCTTATAGAACAAAATAAAAATTAAAAGACTGTATTCTCTATGAGAGTTGGTAATTTTATAAAAGCCAACAATCATAATCAGAAATATTCAATTTAAAACGAAAAGTGGAATGCGACAAGATGATTCCCTATAAATTTTGTTCTGATGGATAAAGAAATAAAAAACACCAGTGTCTAGCATATGCGGATGACTTAGTAATATTAATAAGAAACAGAAGAGAAAACACTGAAGTCCTGAAAAAGCTACAAGGCGAAAAGGGTTAGATATTAGATATCAATTCATACGTGACACAGTACATGTTATTGAGGTCGAGGATTGAATAATAATGTAACCTGACAAAATCTCTTGGGAAAAAAAGCTTATAATTCAAAGAATGTCAATAATACAGCATTAATAATAGAGATGAAGAAACTGAAGAAAATAGTGAGAGGCTGACCAACGAAAATATGAGTGCTGGGGCGCTACTAAAGTAATTAAAATTAAATGCAATAGGGGAAAAAAAGAAAAGAGTATACCAAACTATAAAACCTGTACTATTATACGAAACAGAATTATGGGAAATGAGGGCAAAATTGAAGAAGTAGAAGTATGGGAAAGAAAGTTATTAAGACGTACATATAGAGTGAAAAGGGTAGATCAGTGAGTAAGTAGAACGAACTGAGAAATAAATGATTTGTATGAGTCTCCTGATAACATCAGTAATAAAATTACAAATAATAAGATAGTTTGGTCAAGTATAAAGGCTAATAGAGAAAAGATTTGCAAATAAAACACTGATAAGAGACACTACTGTCAAAAAAGAAAGAAATGCCAAGACAAAAACCAATAGATGCAGTGGGAAGCTTTTTTACAGAGAACAAGTGTGCAATAGAATGAGAAAGAAAAGAATAGGTGAAAAAAACATTCCAACTAAAGTCTTAAGCCTGCATAGCATGAAGCGCTGAATATATTGATGGTTATGATTTTGTTAATGGACTTCTGATGTCATGTTTCTGTTCTGTATCATTTTAATTCAAAACGGTCTTAGGGTTCTGACGTGAATGGTAACGGGATTGGAAAATCTAATTTGAAATTGTTACAAGAGTTATAAAATATAAAAAATATTGATGGGATTTTATGTTATATAAGAAATAGAAGTTAAATAAAGTTACAAAAATATAAATGGTAAGGAAAGTATTTTTTGAAGTAAAGAGAAAGGTGAATCAGATGGTAGGAAGGTGAATTGACCAGAAGGAGGAGTAAAAGTACGAGGAAGAAGTAGAGGAAAACAATAGCAAATCAGGTGGAGAACAGGAGCAGAAGGCAGAAAGACCGGAGAAAGAATCCAAGCGGAAGATTTAATTTATTTTTTATATAAATTCAGAATTCTTATTTTAGTATTGATTTGGTTTGAAATTCTTGTAGGAAGCTTTTGGAGCTACAACCCTTAGTGGTCGTAGGATAATTGAATAGTTCTACCTTTTCTAGGGTGGAACCTTTACAACGTGTGGGGCGAAAATTTGGCAGCAGCAGTTCTACCCTTGCTATAGTGGAACCCTTACAACGTGTGGGACGAAAATTTAGTCGCAGTAGGAGTGATGAAAGCAGGACAGTAAGGATTGGTAAGATAATTATTCTAGTTATTGTAATACACTTGATCCTTGTGTGTTTGTTGTGTAAAAGAGGTAATTTGAAAGATTGGGGATACGTGTTTAGGAAGTAATTAAAAATAAAGTAAATATAAGAAATTAAGAAGTGGTACGAAGATGAAACAGATAAGTAAAGAGGAGAGTTTCAAATTAAAGAAAAGACAAATTAATGTAAAAAGAAAATTAATGTTAAAGGATATGTTTCAGATATTAATAATGCAAATTGAAGAAATAAGTGAAATTAGGGAAAATTATAGACGAGAAATTAGAGAAAGTAGAGAAGAGTATTAATAAAAAATGAGAGAAAATATGGAAGAATAAACGAGAACTTGCAAATAACTTTGAAGAGAATGCAATGAAACTGCTAGACAACACTGGTGAGAACATGGAGAACTTGGGAGAGGAGATGGAGAAAATAAAGTAAGAATTGAAACAATTGAAATACATTGAAGATAAAGAAAAGGAAAATAAAAGTGTAGAAATAAATAAAGAAGAAATGGATGTACAAAAGAAAAGATGAAAAGATAAAAATAGAAGATATAAAAATAGTAATTGAAGGAGTTAATGTAGAAAAACAGATTTATAAGGTTAAAAAATAACTAAATAAGAATAAAATTATTAAAAAAAGAGATAAAAAAGTAAAAATAGAATTACTGGAAGAAAAAGAAGTTAATAAAGAAAAATAAATTTATAATGGTAAATAGGAGGTACATCGAGGGGGAAACCAGTAAGGTTAAAACGTACCCTAAATTTTTTTTATGTGATTTCAGTGCTCTCGTTAAATATCCACCTTAATTTTATGCGATGACTTTTTTTGACTATTTCCTTGTCTTTTAATCCACAAGCTGTTGAATTTTCGTTTTATGAGCAACGAATTGATTTTGAAGTGATTTTGGCGATGATTTCGACCATGATTTTCGATGATGATTTCGGAAATTTCGAGATAATTTGTAATGATTTCGGTAATTTCGAGTGAAAAAGTATCAATATATCGTGAGTGGTTTACTCCTGGAGGTAAACATGTATAAAAGTTGCAGAAGAAAATTAAAGGATTAAAAAAAATATGAGCAAAAAATAAAGAAAAAAAAACCAAAAAGTCAAAAGAACAGTAGAAAACAAGATAAAAGTAATAAAAAGAAACAATATAGGGTTAAGATGAAGAAATATATTGGCAAAGAATAAAAATAAAAGTAATTAAAATTTGAAATAGGAACGGGTAGAAAAGAAATAACAAACTATTAAATTGAAGTGATAGTAAAATAAAAGTAATGCAGACACATGAATGGAAAACTAACGGAAAAGAAAAATTAAATGGAGATAAAAGTGAAATAAATGCGATACAAAAATAAAAGAAAAAATAGGATAGGTAAAGGTGAATATGTTGAAATAATGAAAAATCGAAGGTTGACTAAAAAGGAGAGAGTGATGACAAAAGGGAAAGAGAAGATATAAAATTTTGAATGAGGAATGGAGTTCTATAATGTGAACATTACGATAATATGGAAATTGAGAAAGGTTGATAGAACATGAATGTGAAGGAATGTAGTAAAGAAAGGTGTGAATTAAAATTTATAATTTTGGGTTTGTAAAAAATGATGAAAGGTAAAGTACATTCATTTTTGATAAACCTCGCATACGACTCATAAAATTTGATAGCTGATGGTAGAATTTTAGCTTCAGACAGTTTTTATGAAGAATACATTTTTCCTTAAAATTAATTAAAAAAAAGTTATTCATTAAAAGTTTTTCATGACTTAAAACCTAAAAATCAATGATCTGATACCAAATTTTATCAGTTGTACACGAAGTTTGTCAAAAATAAAGGTACTCTTTGGCAAAATTTTTATTTTTTGACACACTTGACGTTTTTAAGGTCAAAATTGTATTGTTTGTTACCATAAAAAAACAATGTTAATAATATATTTTTATTAAAAAATTTCAAAAAAGAATAAACCAATATTTTATTACGAAGGGGCCAAATTTAGCATTTATGAGCGAACATATTGAATATTACATAATGATGAAAATTTAAAAAGGTTTCAAAGAAAGATCTTAAGGGGCCTCCATTAATTACGTAAGGTATTTTTAAGAATTTTTGATCCCCCCTTCCTCCTGGTGAGATTTCGTAAGATTTTCCTCAACTGTCTTTCTCTCCCCTAATCTCACGATTTTTCAAAATTTCTACTACTTTTATTTAACACTAGCATTTGAGAATATTGCCGTAATATAAAATTTTTAGAAACATTTTTACTTTAATTTAACTTTTTTGCAATTTTACACCGTTTTTTACTAGAAAAAAATTACGTCAGATTTACAAAGACCCCTCTCTCCCCCAAGTGAATTTTGGAAAGATTTAGCTTGATCCCCTTCCTCCTTGAACACCTCACATAATTAATGGACGCCCCCTTACACTTTATTGCCCTTATACCGAGGGGTGCTTATGTCTAACCCATTTTGTCAAATCGTTTATTTCAAAGAGTATGAAAAACGCCTGGTCAATTTTTAAACTCATCGGAGTATTTGACGGTATCAGAGTTTCGATATTCCTATGAACTTTCATCAGGTGATAGCAACATCTTCAATTTTTTAAATGGCATTTATTTATGGTGAATTCAATATGACTATTCATTGCGTTACTTTTGATTTTCACGCCCTCTAGCGAGTTAAAAACTGTTAGATAAATTTTGTAATGTGTGACACTTCATTTGAACGTTGATTTTGATAATCCAATACAATACATAATATTGACCTAAATATCTCCATATTACACTTTCAATAAAATAAAGTTAGTAATAATACAATCTGTTTTTTATTTTAAGTTCATTTTTGATTTAGTTAACAATTATGTGATGCATTGAATTACTAATAAAATTATCTTTTAAATGAAGTGTCACATTTTATAATACGTAATGATTTTTATCCCACTAGAGGGCGCTAAAATAGTAGATAGTATATTAAAATTATACACTTTGATAGGTAAAATCGCTCCCTAAATTATGCCCACTCGACTTGTAGATTAAATACCAACTATAAAGTTTTTAAATGTCATGGGCGCACCAGAATTTTTCCAGATGCTTTATTTTGTTTAATTAAAGTAAAAATATGGGCCCTACATATTATTTAAGCTTATTCCCAATAATTGGTTAATATAAGTTGCCATTTTTCATTATGTTTTTTAAATAGCCATTTGGCAATTTCTGCACCAAAACTAGTCATAGGTTAGAGGATATTTCTATAAAAAAATGGAATGATTCTTACCTTAAATTTACTCCTGCTAACAGCACAGCTGGATCCACAGTTATACTAAGAAATTTTTCACTTACACATTGTACTGCTTTTTTAACGTTAATATTACATGAAACCTCTACATTTTCCTCCGCCGATTGTACAAAATTTAAAACCCAAAAAAATAAAAATAGACAGCTTACTTTCCTATTAGACATTTTTCGAACAGCATTAATATTTTTAGTTAGAAAAGTTTTAGTAGAAAAAAAAAACAATTTAACAGGTTGGTGACCAAAACTGCTGTGAAAAAATTGTTTAATGTTCGGTTCAATGTTAGTTAGAAACGAATTTAACACACTCAGCAAAATTGTTATTTGAATAAACATTTTTGACCTCATTAATTGTAGGACACTTACAATTTTAAAAAACAAAATACACTGGAAAGTTAAATAAAAAACATTTTTGGTGGTGCAATTTTATACTGAATGTTTAATTAAATATTACATTTAGGTTCACTATAGCCAATAACCTATCACAAAAATTCTTTAAATAATATTTAAAAAAATTCGTATGTCAAAGTAGCTACTTTTCATGTTTGTCTTTGCTTCATAATAATTTCTTTACTAATGAAATAATTTGGTTTTCATTTGTAATTTTTCATTCTGTTTTAAACTGTGAAGTTAAAAGTTTAATATAGGTAATAGCTAAATATTTACTCTTTTAAGAATAAAATTTAAAAAAATAGGCATTACTTTTACTGAAACAGTCTCTATCGTCCGAATTCTCTCAATGATAGTCCTAGTTTCATCTTCATTATACAATTTTAATGAAAACTATTCACCCAATATAATTTTAAAGATGATGATTTTCTGAAAAATATATAAAAAAGACAAAAAAAAAAATAGTAGAGAAAGAAAAAATATGACCTGTCTGCAAAGTTATCAAAAATATTAAGTACGGCCCACCTAATCAAAAACTATTTAGTATATGAATTAATGTGAAAAATTATTCAAAACCTTTTTTTCAAATCTTTAATATCAACGAAAATACTGAATTAGTCAAATTTTGCATTTTCTTCAATTTCTCCGTAACGGTCCATTTTAGAGATATTATGTAAAGGACAAAAATTATAGAGAATGGTATCACAAATAACTTTTATGGATTTTTATAGATTTTTATTGATTTTTATTGATTTTTATTGATTTTTATATATTTTTATTAATTTTTATTGATTTTTATGAGCTTTTACAATCATAAATAACAGAAATATATTTAAAATTACATAAAGTAATTTCTCCATAAACTACCCTTCCAGATACTCCGCCTATACCCAAAATCAAATCTGCTCATTGCAGGATGGATTAAAGCTTATACTGTGAGAGCTAGTAACAACGAGACCTACGTTATAGTATGGAGATTAAGATTTTTAATGTAGGTATATATTCACTTGTGTCTTTCCACTTGTTCTTTTGGCAAGGTGATGGACCATTGATTATAGTATGTTCAAATTTTGTGACGTTGAAACGCTATATAGGAATAATCGTTTGTTGACAAGTAGAGGTGTTTTTCAGGCTCAGTAGTTAGATCTCACAGGGGTTGGTGTCTTGAATTTCTTGTATCTCCTGATTGTTACAGAAGTATATTTTTGGCAAGATTTTCTTGCAATAGTCTTATTAATAACTATAAGTATTTATGTTCAGGTAAAATTACCCTGAACTGACTCTTTTCAACAATGGGAATTGGGTATATGTGATATAGATCGAAATCAGTAGAAAACAATTTAGAGAAATCATGTAAAAAACAAAAATTATTATAGAGATCGATATCGCAAACAACTTTTAGTTTAACAATTTTGTTAAAAATCAGAATTTTACACATTTCGTCAAATTTCTCGAACCATTTTAGCAAAATTTTGAGTGAGGCACAAATTATAGAGAATAATATTAGAAGTAACTTTTCCTTGAAGAATTTTCTTCTCCAAACGTAAATAACTGATAATAATATATTCCATAACATATAAAAACGACTTTATATAGTCCCCTCTCCCCAGATGTTCGGACTCTGTCAAAAAATCTAATCAGTTCACCGCAGGCCAGAATAAGGGTTAAAACTTCTCTTTATCCGTTTTTGAGTTTTCTTCAAAATTCGAAATTTACACATTTTCTTAAATATCTCGAATACGGTCCATTTTACAGAAATTATATACGGAACAAGAATTATAGGAAATAATATAACAAACAACTTTTTCTGAACAATTTTTTTTTAAATTCTAATTTTTACATTTTGTAAAATTTCTCGAATACGGACCATTTTAGGAAAATTTTGCAAAAGACAAAATTATAGAGAATAATACAAGAACTAACTTTTAATTGAACAATTTTTTTCTCCAACATAAATAACAGATATATTCCATAAAATATAAAAATGATCCCTATAAAGTACCCCCAGATGTTTCGACTCTGTCCAAAATCTAATCAGTTCACCGCAGGTCCGAATAAAGCCCAAGTTTAGAGTTTGGTGATTTTCTTTTTATCCGTTCATGAGTTATCGAGGATACAGACACACATACGCACACACAGACATCCTCGCGAAAATAGTCAGAACGGATTCAGGGGACACCAAAACGTAAAAATCCGTCGAAAAGTCGAGGTAAAAAAATTCATGATTCCTATACTTTCCTTGTCTGTATTCAAATAGGAAAGTAAAAATAGATCCTAGTCCGTTTATGAGACCGCGTTTGAGTCTCTTTGGATGGGGAATTATATTTAATAATTTATATTTTAGCTTTTCTTCCAAAAATCCTAAAATTTCTAGATAACTCGAACTTTCTTTTAAATACGTTTTATTCACATTAATATTGTGTGAAAGATGTTAATTTTGAAGTTTAAATTTTCAATTCATTGATTTCTATTATTAAGGGTCTAAATCATAATAATGAATTAACTTTTAATAATATTTATTGACTTTTGCTATACCAAGTTTAACTGGGATTATTATGCCAGGATTGCCGGATACATTACTTATTTCTATTCTTTCCCTGATTCCGAAGATACCTGGAAAATTACCTTTAGCATTACTTAACTATGAAGATGGACCACTAGATTTGCGATTTTGTCTTCTTTGAGAAGATCTTCGTGAATCGGGACAATATCATTCCAAATTCCGGATTCAATTATTGAGCCGGTTCCTTGATTTTTAAGGAGCCGCTAACACAACACATTTATTTCGCGAAATCACCTTGTATAGTGTTCAAATCGGTCAATCGTTGAAATGAAAAAAATCACTTCGATACGTAAACTAAAAATCCTACTGACTGCGCCAAATAACTTTCTACTTATCGAGTCGGTGGTGTAGCGGTCTCACGCGCTTATATTCATTTATAGGCAAGTTTTTGGTCAGATACAGAGGGACTTCGGATCCTACACCAGACCATCAGAATTTTTAATTAAATTGCATGGTTCGGTATAGGATTTGATGTGTGCCGTATTAATAGAAATTCAATTTGTTGATATGACATGCAGATTATAAAATCTCCATGCATTACTGTCCCGATGATGATGATGTCTTCCTCACCTGTAAGTCAAATGGCACCGTCACGCTCAAGAGCGGTCCGTAAAATGCGTCACTCATAAGGAACCATTTTCTTATAAAAAATTGTCAAAAACACGCTAGAAACCCTTTAGCAATAGAACAACCGATGTAAAATGGTTAAACAGCAAATTATTTGTAATATATATGTTCAAAAAACAAACACCACTATTACATTTTATACATTTATTTTTTTAAATTTCTAATAAGCGCTACATGTTATAATATACCCATTTTTAAGACATATTCTACATGGTCAGTAATTTTATTGTCAACTACTTTCCAAAAAACAAAATATTTATTGTAAAAGAACATCCTATTCTCACAAAAAAATATTAAACAACTATCGCGTTTCTCTAAAACCTGCAAATTATTCAACTGAAGAGTATTCTTTTACAGCTTCTTTCTCTTCTATCAGAAATAATTCTGGATAAACTGGTAAACATTTTCAACAGTACCAAGTTTTCTCATCACTGTCCTCATTGTCCTGTCACAAATCTGGCTTATATTTAGGTCTTATATATGGAGGAGGACTTGGTCTACAATGCAATCCTCTGTTTATGGTAGAATTGGGGCTGTTTGAATGGCTACAAAGATCCGGAGAAAGAGTCATGTCCCTGTTGTAGGTACGTATGTTTTCCACTGGTCTGTGGATAGTTTCTGCATGGTTTATCTGATCTGGGGACATGTCATCTATCTGGCTGGCTCTAGATGTAAATATAAATATTTTAATTGAAAAAAATCAGGTTAAGTTACAGAGAGCCTAGGTATAAACTTTGGGCCCTCTTGAATGTGCATTATGACATATTAAAGGTTATTCTATACACAAAAGATCTTCAGGGTAGTAGATTAACGTCTTATAAAATTAATAGTAACTACTTACAAATTAGAAATGTTAATAAATGTTAGGATAAATGTCGATACTTCTGATTACTGATTATTAATTACTTTAGTAAATGATAGTAGTAAATATTAGTAGGTTTACTTGTAGAAAACCTCAGGTACAATAACAGAATACAGATTAATTTAGTATATATTTTAAAATAACAAATTTTAAATGTCAACTTTTAGATTACCTACATGAGATTGAACCTGGTGTTTTCCCACAACTTAAAAAAAACAACACATTTGACAATTTTTAGCAAAGCTGATTTTGTTTTTTTTTACCTTTTGTATATATAATGTTCATAGTAATAATCGGTGCAAATGTGAAACAAGTTAAAAAAGTACTTTTCATCTTCATCATCTCTAAAATGATAAAAGTTACTGAATTACTTATTGTAAGTTTGAAAACGAACAAGTACAATAAAATGAAAGAAAACTAATTAAAAAAAAAAATAGTTCCAAAATATTTCGCACTTAGTTTAGTTATTATTAGTTTTATTTAACTATATTGCAGTAAGATAAACAAATTTGATTTATGGGAAACCCTACAATATCAGAAGTGAAACTATCATCCTAAAATTTGGGTAATTTGCAAAGGATAACTTAAGACTTATTTTTTTTTTTTTTTTTTGAAATACTTACATATCCTCACTTTCAAAACACAATAAAAATGACAATAGTAATCCTAATATTATCAATATTATTACAGGTACCAAAAATGACACCAATAGTTCATGCATATAACTTCGTCGTGGCACATCTTCTTTAGATATGGAATGCCAAATATCATTTGACTCATAATGATGTTCTTGTTCCTCCATTACTAAATTGCCATTCGTGTGGTGCATTGCAGAATTATTATTATCAACCTTTATAAAATATTAATAAACATATTTTGTCATTTAAATATTTAAAACAAAAATTACCAATCTAAAAGAACACCAATCCAAAGCAAATCCAGCTTCTCTAAAGAATCTTTCGACTGAAGTTCTTTTAAAATCTCTTGGACAAGCAGGAACCTTCCAGAGAGGCCTGACTTCTTCTTGAAGTTCTAGCAATTCTGCAGAGAATGGAAATTCACTACCAAGCCTTATAACAACTCTAAAAATAAAATCTTAAATGTAAATGCATGTAAAACTATTTTTTAATTAACTGCCATGTACCTAGATACTAGAGGTACAACAACAGTTGTATTTAAAAAAGGTAGTTCTAAAGTATTATTCCAGGCTAGGGTTGCCAACAATGTCATTTTGACCAAGTCTCTGGGTTTATATTAAAATTCTGAAATAAATGCAGCTCTAACATTTTTGAGCGGGACATTAAGTTGTTCAGGTGAGCAGGTGGATGATTTTAAATGCGAAGAGCAAAAGGTGTGTATTCCATAACATAATGTTGGCAACCCTTTTTCAGGTTGCATAAGAAATCACTTTGAATGGATGGAAAATAAGAATGAATATTTTGGCAGTTTTATATAGTTCTTTGCCATAAAGAAACGCCAAATTTTTTCCATTATAAAAATTAGATATTGACATGGATAATAAAAATATTTGTAAATTTACCCTTCTCCTTCATCCGGATTTAGAGGCTTTCTAGCTCCCAGTTCAATAGCTGAACTCAGAAATGTGACATATATATCGAATGAACTATCTCTCCATAGCTCTTTACGAAAAACATTTTTTAATGCCTCCATTTTATCCACATCAAACATATCTTTTACATTCAAATTATCTATTTTAAGATGAACTTCATAACGTGCAGAATTCAATTTTTCAGATATTATAACATCAAGATTCTCAATTCTCGTTTCGTAAGTTCTTTTATTCAAAGCTACAACCTCTAGTGGAATAGTTTCTGTAATTTTGGGGGGTACCCCATATAGAAATCCAGAATGATGCTGTTCACTGTATATATAATTTATCCAGGAAGGTAAGTCTGGAGCATTTAATAATGATGCTTGGTATACAAATTGATTGTTTGAATCTTCAAAGGTCCAATTAAACATTAGAGGATCTAATTGTATTGCAAACACCTCAGTCATGAGTACATTAGCATCTTTTGCATATGCTAATGTGAAAATACCTAAAATTATAAATTTTATAATCATTTTTTATAAGAAACTATTTCACTACACCCAAAACATAAACATCTAAATTTGGATCAATAATTTATTTTTAAATTTATCCGCAAACTCAGTAAAGGAGTAGTTCATATGTACCAAACATTAATGTATAGAACTACACCTTCAAAGTAAAGGACCATAACTAGACGAACATACAAGTAAGGGAAACTGCTGTAGCGAAATTCGTGAAGGGCAGCGAGATTCGCATCTTCCGATATGTCACGTATCAATCGAGAAGCATAATGGACCCATTTCGTCCGTCGATCGCTAGACTGCGGTTCTTATGGTGTCTCCCTATTCGATACGTATCATGTTGAGTTGGCACAAATTCCTGTTCAGGAACCATGAGTTTTTTCCCACAAGTCGTTGTCTGAACGCACAACGCACAGGTTTACCTAAGGGTCGATTCCACCGTTGTGTTAAACGGAGATTAAAATGACATTGTTAATGTAAAAATGTAATTTTAAACTTCGTTTAACACAACGGTGGAATCGGTCCTAAAGTAAACAAAATGCAAACATGAACGAAAACTTTGTTAATTTGTTTGTAAAATTATTTTTGATTAATTAATTGGATTTTTATTTTTAGATTTTCGTTGATAAGGACGTACTCAGCAGGGAACAGGGAGGGGCTGCTGCCCCCAACCCGCTAGGTCCTAGAATTAACTACAAAATTGCTTAAAGGCTCGACATAAAATAATATTGATTAGTTTTAAAAATTGATTTTTTTTATTTGTGGAACATTTATTAAATCAAAATTTCTAGTCTAGGTGTAGAATGTCTTTAATACATGTTAAACGTCAGTTTGTTGTCTGTTGTAAAAAAACGTCAAAGTCAAATGAAATATAAAATGAATAACTTAACCTAAAAAAAACTGATAATTTTCGTTGATTAATTTACTTTAGATTCATATTTTTAATGTAAAATGTTACAAAATAGCAATAAAATACGATATTTGTGTGCTGCAGCTCAATGTATATCTCACTCAAAATTAATAAGTGAAATATGTATAAAATCGGCAGTGAGTTATGTCCAGACAAGATTGAAAAAAGATGATTCAAATTTATCCAGTTTATTTGTGCCTGTTCAAGTTAAGCCGAATATAGACGACATAAATATAGGAGCTGAATTGACGGGGAGTCTTAATAAAACTGATTTATTAAAAATTTTAAATAAATTTTATCAGAAAAAAGAAATAAAGGCATTATTAAGTGACAATGGTTTAGACCGTAAGTTTTGAATATAATTTTATAAAAATTAAATTTAATTGGATAAACTATTTCAGATTACCTTCAACACCAAGCTTATGTGAGCTTCAGAAGGTATTGTTTAGAAGCTCAAAACCTTCCTACTGATATTCATGTTGTATTTAGTGATATATTACAAGGTGCAGGAAATATCACTGATATATTTCCATATTTCCTTCGGCATGCAAAGTTAATGTTTCCACATTTAGATTGCATGGACGATTTAAAGAAAATATCAGACTTAAGATCACCTGCTAATTGGTACCCTCAAGCCAGAGCCATAAACAGAAAAATCGTTTTCCATGCGGGGCCCACAAATTCAGGAAAAACTTACCATGCGTTAGAAAGATTCATGACTTCTAAATCTGGAGTTTATTGTGGACCTTTGAAATTACTGGCCAGTGAAGTGTTTAGTAAGACAAATAGTAGGGTAAGTAAATATGGAGTTAAACATGTTTAGCTTTTAATATAGTTAATTATTTTTTAGGGCACACCTTGTGATTTGGTAACTGGCGAAGAAAGAAATTTTGCTGATCCATCTGGAAATGTTTCTAGCCATGTTTCATGTACTGTGGAAATGACTTCAATTCAAAATCCTTGTAAGTTTTTGTTTCAATTACATTGAATTGAATTACATTGAACTAGAGCAGGGACAAAATGGAAGGGATTTTGGTAGGTGTAGAGGTGGTAATGTCAAACCCCATTTAGACGATTTCGAGAATTTCGTGCTGTTTGTTCCCCAGTGTCCTATCCTATATTAAAAATAATACCAAACATTTAAATTTTTACTGGCGGAATGGAGCAATTGTTTCTATGGGCTAGAAATAATTGTCTAAACAAGGAATCATATCCCAAATAATAATTCTACAAACTTTCAACAGTTGTTCACAATTTATTAAAATATTTACATGCAGTTGTTATTAGAAATAGAATTTATTCATCTTTGAGAATTATACTAAAAAGTGTTAAGTAAAATACATTAAAAAATAAAATATATATAATAGATAATTCATGTTAAGATTAGTTTAAAAGTTCAAAAAAATCTTCTATACTATAAAATATATTATTTACAAGACAATCATTAAGATGTTTTCTTAAATCATTATGACTAATTATTTGATGATAACCTGTAGTATCTTCTAAGTAATATGTTACTGAACTTATTGTAACACTTAATCCCAATATATTTTGGTGAATGCTAGCTTATTTGTAGTTGTGAAAAAGGTTGATGGATGTTGAAATTTTAATCTACTTAGTATCATATGAGTGCAGGTTTTTATTTTTCTTAAATATATGCTCATTATCTTTTATGTATAAAATTAGTTGAAAAATAAAAAGGGAAGGTAGTGTTAAAATTTGTGTTTTCTTGAAAAATTCTTTACATGATGTTGTTGGTGTCACCTTATACATGGCTCTCAGAACCTTCTTTTGCTATACAAAAGCTCTTTCAAAGTATGGTGAAGAACCCCAAAATATTAACCCATATTGTAGAGTTGAATGAACCAAACCAAAATAGCATAGTTTTAAAGTATCAAAAGATAGTGTTTCCCTTAAATTTTTGATGATATAACAAGTACTTAATTTTGAAGTTACCATTTTTATATGAGCTTCCCAATGTAATTTGGGATCTAATATTATTCCTAAAAATTTTATGTCATCAACGCTTTGAATAGTTTTTCCGTCAACGTGCAAGTAGGGTTCATAATCTGGTAAGTAATATGTTTTTGGGTAGAAATTGCATGAAGTTTGTTTTTGTTACATTTAATGCCAGACTGTTATCTTTACAATACTGGTTAAACTCAGGATATGCTTCGTTGCTACTTTGAGTGACCTGTTCAATTTGATCATCTGCTATTACAATATTCGTATCATCGGCATATTGAACTATTTGTTGAGAGCTTAAACAAAAATTACTTATATCACTTATAAAAAGAAGTGGGCCCAAAATTGAACCTTGGGGAACTCCTATTGTACATGGAAGAGGATCAGATTTTAGACTATTTGTTACAATTACTTGAGTTTGATTTATTAAGTAAGACTGTATCCATTCATAAGGTTTCCCTCATATTCCTAACCCATTCATTTTCAATATTAGCTTTGTTCGCGGTAAGAATCCTGAACCGAATTATTACTAATAGTAACGATTTCGCTGGCGCAGTAGTTGAAAAGCGTTCGCGGAACAAAAAGAACTGAACTATTGGTTCTATTCTGTGTTCGCGGTAAAATTGTTATTGATTTTGAACCGCTTGTCTATACCTGAAACACCAAGATATAATAGGGATTGCGCCGTGGTAAAAATTCAGAATTGATAATGATTCGGGCATGCGCTCAAAGTATGAATTACTAATTCTGAATCAATTTAGAATTGTTACCGCGAACGAAGCTATTAAAAGATTATGATCCACCATATCAAATGCATGGCTAAGGTCATAGAAGAGTCCCAAAATATGTTTTTTATCATTGAGTGCTTGATATATAAACTCTAGGCAATTGCAGTAGATGTTGACTTATTTTTTCTAAATCCATTTTGAGTATCTGGCAACATATTAATACTTTCAAGGTAATTAGTGAGTCTAATAGAGTATGCTGACTCAAATATTTTAGTTATTTGACTAGATATACAGATTAAACGATAATTTTCTATATTAGATGCAGATCGCTTATTTTTATAAACAGGAATTCCTTTAGATTCCTTCATATTTGGGAATAATCCCGAAACAAAGGATTCATTAATCAAATGTGATATGGGTTCAGCAATACAATAAGCAACCGATAACTGAATTTTACCATTTATTTCGTCAATACCTTCAGTGGGTTTAGAAGTAGTTTTTTTGATTATAGTGATGATTTCACTTTTATGATGTTTATCAATACTCATAGTATAGTTAGGTACAATATTATTTTTATTTACATTAGTCATTGATATAATTTACTTTTTCTAAGGGTGTTAATTTGTCATCATTTATTTGTAAGTTTAATAGGATTCAATAAGTTGTTTTTTCTTTTTCCCCTACTCTCGTTTATTATATTCCAGGATTCTTTCATTATGTTATTACTTTTTAAAATACGATCATTATTTTTTCTTCTCAAATATTGTTTTGTTATTTTTTGATACTCTTTTTTTAAATTATTGTAACGTTCTGTATAATATGTAGAATTTATTTCTTTTCTTTAACCTGTTCATTTCACATAATAGATTATGTAACTCTTTAATATGAGGTGGAAACTGATTTTTTAATTTTTATGGTTTTATCGCTGTCTTTGTTTTCGTAAATACAATATTGTAGTGGTATAGGAATGATTCATAAAAGATAGAAAATTTATCATTAAAATTAGTAGATGTGTATACTTCACGCCAATTTTCAACTGATAAAATATTTATAAAAGTGATTGCGTTAGGATCACTTAAATCTCGTTTATATCTGTATTTAAATTCGTTATTTTCATAATTAGGTAGTTTAATCAAACATAATAAGTAGTTATGATCAGACAAAAAAGTATCATATACACCTACCTTATCTACATCAAAATTGGTAAAAAAAATTATCTAAACAAGTTGAGGTTGTACTTGTTGTTCTCGTTGCAACATTTATATGATGTTTAATATTAAATTCCTTCAATAAGTCAATTAAAACAGTTTTTGATTACCTTCAATCAAAAAATCTACAATATCACCACAGATAAAATAGTGATTGTCGTTTTGATAAATATTATGAATTAATAGCTCTAGCTGATTTATAAAAGTAATACAGTTATACAGTAATAATAAATAAAAAAAGTTTAGAATCGATCTTTATTTTTCCACCACATACTCTAAATTCACCTTCTATACACCACTTATGTAAATTAATTGATTCAAAATTTGCAGCAATACTTGTTTTCATAAATATATTAGCACCACCTTTTTCTTTATTTATCAGTGAAAAATATGATACTAGCTTAAAATCGTCAATTGAGGTAGCTTGTAAATGGTTAGAATCAAGCCAATGTTCAGTAACACATAGAATACATACATTTTGTTTCTGTAAAATTAAATTTAGGTCAAAGCATTTATTGGCAAAACCTCCCTGTATATTGATATGCATTAAAGTAATATTTAACTGTTGGGAACTGCAAAATAGTAATTCATTATTTTCTTTCAAAAAGTGGTTCTCCTTGAGGTCCCTATTTTATCAGGTTTGAAGTAGAGGCTAGGTTTGAAAAATTTTCTTCACTCTTATGTGATCTCTGGTTCTGTGTATCTTCAAGAAATCGCTGACCTTGTTTATAGTTGAATCGGGAATAAATTATATTTTTCTGCCAAAAATCTGATTTATATACTTGCTCCTGAAAATGAGGATCTATTCCCACTAGAAAAGCTTGATTATTCTGTCTTACAAAATATGTGTCTAGTTTCTTCTCATAAATGTCTTCTGCGTTTGTGGGTTTATGAATGTATTTCTTAACATTCTCTTCATTTACAGTGTCTGATACTCTAGATACAAAGAACCAAATTTTTTTGTTTGATTTTTCCCTTTTTAAATTCATCATCACCTTCTCCACTTCCCATAATTGTTTTGTTTTTTCTCCTTTGCCGTCTTGTTACTGTAAAATAATCATTCTCATGACTCCCCTCATTGGTATCAGCTGCTAGATTTATTATTTCATTAGTTTTTTGTAGGGTTTGAATTTTCATTAGTTCTAATGCAACTTGTTTCCTTTGGAGGAATGAGTCATCCTGTACAGGGGCATTCCTATAATCGCTTGTGTTTTGTTTGGTATTAAATATTTATTTCCAACAGGTATAGTCACACTTTCAGTTTTTGTTTGTTTTGGTTTTTCTATAAAAACTGGTTTCTTATTATCACTGATAGATAAGTTTTGATTTTTTATTGTCAACTCTTATAAATTTAGGATTTATTTCGTTATATTCTGTTTGTAGATCAGAATATTTCGTTTTTTCATTTTTTAGTTCAACTTTTAAGATTTCTATGTTTTCACTCATTAATTGGTTTGCTAGTTTTTGTTCTTCTACTAGTAATTTTAAAAAGTTATAAGCATCAATGCAAAATATATCACCTTTACTTTTTTCTTGATCCATAGTCTTAGATTTTTCAATAATTTTTGGTTTACAGCATCTTATGATAGCATTTACTCTTTGTGCACACGATGGATGATATTTCAAGTTACAGATTACACATTTTACACTAGCAGTTACTGATTTTTTTACAATAATTACACTCATCAATATTTTGCGCGTGCGGTTCAGTCGGCGCCATCTTGAAGAACTTCGACTTTGACGACTTCGAGAATTTCGTTTTCTCTTCATTGTTTTATGCAATTTTCATCAATTGTTAAAAGGATACACCTTTAAAGAAACGACTTCTCTGGTTTTGCCTCTGCTTGTTCCTGGGAATTGTGTGTGTATTATGTTTGTTTTCTAGATGAAGTAGCTATTATAGATGAAATACAAATGATAAAGGACCCCCAAAGAGGTTGGGCTTGGACAAGGGCCCTATTGGGGCTAACTGCAGAAGAAATTCATCTTTGTGGAGAAGCAGGCACAATTGATTTGATCAGACAAATTTGTTTAACTACTGGTGAAGATATAGAAGTTCGACACTATAAAAGATTAACACCTTTGAAAATTGAAGAATCTGCAGTAGGTTGGTAAATAAATAATAGTAAAATTATATTTTTATGACACTTTTTATTTTTAAGGTTCACTAGAAAATGTCATGCCTGGTGACTGTATAGTATGCTTTAGTAAAAATGACATCTACAGCGTATCTAGAGGCATTGAAGCAACGGGTAAAGAAGTAGCTGTAATTTATGGAGGTTTGCCACCAGGAACAAAGTTAGCACAAGCAGCTAAGTTTAATGATCCCGAAAATAGTTGTAAAATATTGGTAGCCACAGACGCCATTGGTATGGGACTCAATCTGTACGTTAAAAGTTAAATTATTTTTAATAAACTAATAAAATTCTTTGAGATCTGTTTTTAATAAAGAATAAAAATAAATTCTTAATTGCCATTTTTAAATTATGGGTAATAAAGGTAAACATTTTAACTATCAATGTTATTATTTATTTTAGGAGTATTAAAAGGGTAATTTTCTATTCATTAATTAAAGCCAGCATGAATGAAAAAGGAGAGAGAGAAATGGATACAATATCTGTGTCTTCGGCTTTACAAATAGCAGGCAGAGCTGGAAGGTGGGTAGAATTCTATTAAAAAAAATTGCATGTTTTCCTTAGTGATTCATAAAATGTATATTTAGGTATGGAACCCAATGGCCAGAAGGATCTGTAACGACTTTCAAACAAGAAGATTTGCCTACACTAAAATATTTATTAGCTTCCCAACCAGAACCCATAATTCAAGCGGGACTTCATCCTACAGCAGATCAAATTGAGTTGTATGCTTACCATTTACCAAATTCTACGCTTAGTAATCTTATGGTATGTTTATTTCATGGCTATATTATTTAATAAACTTAAACTTAAAAAAGTACTGCATACATATACTCATATTTACTAATTTATAAAATGAAATTAAATTAAAAAGTCAATTTTTCTCAAAATTTCTATAAAAAATTGGCTTCTCTTTTTCTTAATCCATTTTTGGGATATATCCATGGACAATTTACCCAACTAACTTGTTAGAGGGTTTAACTAAAAAGTCAATTTTTCTTCATACTCCAAATTTCTATAAAAAATTGGCTTCTTTTTTGGGCTACATCCATAGAACAATCTACCCAACTAACTCATTAGAGGATCTTTGTATTGTTCTAAGATATATAGCTTTATTAAAAAAGTTGCATCCTAATAACGAGTATAAAACAGAAATATTGAATAATAAAATTATATTAACATAAGGTACTTTAAAAAAATATTAAATAATTAGAGTATTTGTTTTTAAGTAAAAATTACACATTATTAAAATTACACACTTAGTGCTTTTGAAATTGACAAATGATGTTTGAAATTAAAGTAGGGAAACACTGTACACTTTTGAAAGTTTCTGACTCACTATGCAACTTCAGAACATCGTTACAACTCTTTCTCACAAAAACCCACAGCAATATAAAAACAAGGATTACATCATCTTAAATATAATTGATTTTTATTCTCTTATTAACATTTTACATCTAATTTACACTTTATTCTTAATAAATAGAATTTTTTTAGGACATATTTGTTAATTTATCAACAGTAGATGACTCTCTATACTTCATGTGCCAAACTGAGGATTTTAAATTTTTGGCAGATATGATTCAACATGTACCACTTCCGTTAAGGGCTAGGTACCTATTTTGTTGTGCTCCTATTAACAAAAAGATGCCTTTTGTTTGTACCATATTTTTGAAGGTACAGTCAAATAGATATAAAAATTTTAATATTATTAACATACTGAAAATTTTTAGTTTACAAGACAGTACAGCAAAAACGAAACAATATCTTTTGACTGGTTATGCAGAAATATAGGGTGGCCTTTACAGCCTCCAAAAACGATATTAGATTTAGTACATTTGGAAGCAGTATTTGATGTATTAGATTTATACTTATGGTTAAGGTAAGATTAAAAAAAAAATTGTCATCTTTATGTAGTAGTTTTCATTTTTTGTCTATAAAATCTTTTTTTGTTTCAGTTATCGTTTTCCTGACTTATTTAACGAACCCAATCTTGTGCGGGATGTGCAACGTGAACTAGACCAAATTATACAACAGGGTATTGTTCAATTGACCAGATTGTTGAAAAATTCAGAAACAGTTATAAGTTCTGGCACGGGAGATGCAGACGATGAAGAATTTTTAATGAACAGGCAGAAACAGTCTTATTTGAGAGGTAAGTCTGCTCTAAAGTATAAATACTCTAGGAAACCAAAATATTTACGCTGTTGCTAGGTATACCCTAAAGTGTACACAAATCAAAAATTATATACACGCGAAACGTCATATTGCTGTGATGGGAGGTGTTTGTGTGAGTGCGTCTTATTTGTTTTCATTTACGCCGTGACTAGCAGTAGTATTTTATAAACCTTAGAAGCAAATTTCACATACATGAACAAATAGTAATAATGCCGTGACAACAAGAAAACGAAGCAACGGCTTCTCGTAGGGTGGCGGCTTCGTCACCACAAAAAAATTTCAATTCATACCTAACTACGCCGACCGGCATAAACACCAACGGCCTGCACACAGCTCACCTACTTTGTCAAGACGTTTCACGTGTATATAACTTTTTGAATTGTGTACAAGTTAGCGTGTACCTAGACACTGTGAAATATTTAATGGTGAGAATATCAACATTGTCAGGAGATGACTGTAAACTGTTTGATTAATTACCATCGTAAACTGATTAATTGAAATATTTTTTAATTGTTTACTGATTACAATATCGTCGGTTGAGAAAAATACTATCTTATAAGTCCTTTTCTGATTAGTTTTGAATATTGCGCATTTGGAAGTTTTATAGCCCTATAACGAAGATTTAGATTAGATTAGTTGGACGTTGTTTGTCCTTTTTAGATCTATTGTAAGACTCCGTTTGTTTTAGAGTATGTCATCTAGCTTAGTCTTTTTCATTAGACTTAGTAGCTTTGACAGTGGCTCTCACATGTAGTTGCATGCGTTTGGTTTTTCTTCGCCCAGTGTTAGAAACATCATTCCAGCCAGGCCTTCACATTGGCACAGGACGTGGAATGATGTTTACTGTTCTTCTTTACAGAACCCGCACAAAGTTGCTTCTTCTGCAGGATTGATAACACTCATAATCATTTTGAGGCGACAGTATCCAGTAAGAAGACCTACTGTTATCCTAACGATTTGACGCTTTTGATCCAGTGGTCTTTCGTGAACTTGTCCGATGGTTCCTTGATGGACTGTTTGGCCTGTCTCAGTCTTGGATAGTTGTTATACCATTTCTGAGACTCTTTGCATCCATTGTTTGATGGATGCCTTGAACAATTCCTTGGCAACTCCACAAAAGGGTTCGGGGTCTGTCACGGCCTTATCGGATTCTTCTCGGGCTAATTTGTCGGCCTTTTCATTGTCCTGATATCCCTCATGGCCTGGCACCCAGGCTAGGGTCACCTTGTTTTGACTATTTAGCTCTGCCAGGTCTTCTAAACAGTATTTCACCAGTCGTGATTTGATTTCTGGTGAGAGAATTGCCTTTAAAGCTGCTTGGCTATCAGAATATATGACAATAGTTTTGCCTAATACTTGCTGATTTAATATTTCTCTTGCACAGTGTTGTATGGCTATTAGTTCAGCCTGAAACACTGTTGCATATTTTCCTAAACTCAGTGAAATTGTTGTTTTCGACTTGGGTCCATAGATTCCAGCACCGGCTCCTTCTTTGGTTGTGTACAAGACGAGTTCAGCCTGTACGGGAGGTCCCTGTTTCTAGGATTCTCGGGCTGGTATTTGAATTTGAAAATTTCTTTCAAATTTGTATGTGGTTATGGCTTTATCAGTAGGCATATCTAGAATATTATCCCTTTTTACTTGCTGATATAGCCTTGTCTGGTCGGCGCTATGTAGTCGGCCTATTGGGTTTTGGCCTGTGAATAGCTGACCTTGTTTCTCCTTATATGGAGATGTGTAGTGGCACGAGATTTAATAATACCTCCATTGCTGCAGTTGGCTTAGTGTGTATGGCCCCAGTATCACTTAGACAGGCAAGCCACTGATTGCCAGTGAGTTGGCCTATTGCACTTGCCTGCACAGTTTTGGTTACCCACGCCACTGCGCCATAGGTTATCATGGGTCTTATCACCCTTGTTTTTCCCATACATACGAGAGCTATTGTAGCTTTGTAAGCGAGTTTTTTGAGATGTTGATTCCACGTCAGCCTTTGGTCAAATATGACTCCGAGGTATTTGGCTTCTGTGACGAATGGGATAACTATGTTGTTTAGTATTAGTGGTCTTAGTCCTGTAAGTACCTTTTTTTGTGAATGGTAAACTGTCGTTTTTTGTGCGTTAATTGACAATTGTTCCTTTTTGCACCAGTTGTTCACTATGTTTAGAGCTGTTTGAGATCGCTCTAAGACTGTGCCTGCAAATCGCGCCCTGACGATAATTGCTAGGTCGTCTGCATATCCTAGACACTGGTAGCCTTCTGTGGACAATGTTTTGAGTAAGTCGTCCACAAGAACTGACCACAGTATTGCAGATAATATTCCTCCTTGTGGGCAGCCCCGTGTAACTTTTGCCTGTATGGTTGCCTTTCCTAGAGTGGATAAAATGATCCTGTTCTCTATAATGAAGACAATTCTAGCCAATTTTTGTACCCATATGGCTTCTTAGGACATTGGATATAGTATTGCACAAGCTAGAATTAAATAAGACCTAAAATATTATAACAATAATATAAAAAAAATGGACCTAGGGTAGTTTAAATGAACATAGGATATTTTAAATGGGCATAGGATAGTTTTCTTCTCAACCCACGATATGTGTTTTTGGTTTTGGTCACATCTTCTACAACCCAATCATAAATACTGTTTGTTTACACACGTTATAAATGGTTAGAAATTGCGTCGTTGTTTGTGTTACTGATATTACTGCCATAGGCGTATCATTAACAGGAAAATGGTACAGAAATAAACTAGTTCAGTTAAATTTTTTATTAGAACAAAATTACAATGGTGTATTATTTAATAGCTAATAATAATAATGGTAATTAAACAATTAATAAATATATGACAAATATTCACAGTTCGAATTAATTAATTAATAATTTAAATGCACACACCTACACTATGAGTTCTTTCTTTCATGTACATTACTCATGAGCAGTACTAGAGCCAATCCTGATTCTAATGAACGTTCTTTTTTAACGGTGCTTGTTGATTGGGGCAATTCCTACATGTTCTTCCTTCTTCCCTCAAGCACTTGCTCAATATCAGCAGTGGGATTTTTTAGAATACCTATTATGTATTTTCCTACGACCACTTAGGTTAGTGACACATATCACACTATATAGTCCTATGGAAAGTGCCCTATATCACACGCGTATGAATAAGAATTTACTTTCCACCCGTGTACGAATATGCTACTTTCCGCATCAGCTGTCAAAAGATGTCAAACTCGTCATTTCTATTTGGATCTACATAATGTCCATATTAATACTAAAATCGATATGATTGTTAAATTATTGAAATTGTTGTAAATTAGATCCTAGATCTTTAACAATTTATATTAAAATAACTAAGTTATGTTTGCTTTTTATTCTGGTTAAACACATAACCGATTAGATCCTTTAATCGACGCAAGGCCTATTAGCTCAGATGGTTAGAGTATCAAACTTTATCAACTTTACCATTTGAGACCTGGCGAGCGACCGCGTTCAAATTCTTGCAGGAACAGAATTTTTGTTTTTTTTTGTTTAGAAAATATGAAAATACGGTTATTGTTGATTATTTTTTTAAACACATTTTAATTATTATAATAATAACCTGGTTTTGCATTTTTTGATGAAAGTATTTTGTGGTCGTAGGAAAAATATTGTACATCACTTGTGTGAAAAGTGATTTTCCACACTCGTAATGTAATATACTATTTCTATGTGGTAGGTCAGAGATGGACCATAGCATAGTTAACTTAAACAAGTAATTAAAAAGAAGTTTGAGGTGTAATAAAGATTAATAAACTATTTAAAATAATCTTGATATTTTCAGGACCAAAATCAGGTCAATTAGGCAAAGGAAAGCTGACAGAGCGCCTGCTAGCTCAAGGAATTTTAACGCCAACAATGTTGCAAGAATTGAAAAAGGAATGGAATAAAGGTCCTGTACTGAGAGACATTATGGAGGAGGAACCTAAAAAAATTAGAAGAAAAAGGAAGACTACGAAATAATTATAAGTAGTTATTATTTTAAAATTATATTTTGTTTTTAATTAGGATTATATTAAATAAATATACGATATTTTTAAATCTTTCATTTTATTCCATAATAGGTAAGTAGATATAGTTGTTTCAGCTATACTAGAAGATATTACGATCTTTAAAATTAATAAAAATTAAGTACCACATTTATAGTGCCATCTTGTCAATTACTAACGGCTAGAGTACTCAGATTAAATAAATGTTCATCTGAGCTGGAGTATTGCAATGTAAGTACTAGTGTTGCATAAACATCGATAGTAATTTCTATTGATAGTATCGATAGTTTTTGATACAAACTACCGATGTACTATCGATAGTTTTGAAAGGTATTCGAAAAGAACAAAAAGCAAGTAAATAAACACTGATATTTCCCCGAGAACAGTATTGTGTATTTGTCTTACACTTTGCAGTTAAATCAAATGGAAATGAATAGGGGGATTAAAGAGAAAGTGTTACCAAGCTTATGAGCACCTGTTATGGTGTCATGCACGTCGTATTGTTGGGAAACAGCGAAATGCTAGAACTTCTATTTAGTTTGCTTGCTTTTTGTCTTGTCATAATTTATTTCCTTATATTAGATTGTTTCTTATTTTCACAGATCCAGTTAATCCATTGACAAAAATATTGCGTTAGCAATTGGCATCCTAGTTTAATATTGCTCGATGAACAAGGATGCAAATATATGAGGGCACCCTTTTCATGTGAAATGCTACTCGACTCGACGGCCGGCTCGGGTTGTCTCTTAGAAATGTTTTGACTATCGATAGTTCTATATAAAACTATTGATTGTTCCGATAGTTAATTTACTATCGATATACTATCGATGTTTATGCAACACTAGTAAATACCATCTAGTTACAATCAGCGTAAATCAAAAAAGCTTTTCTCTTTGTGGCTTTTATACTGGTGTTTATCAGCAGCATTTTTGGTAAAGTTGGTTGCCTATACTTAGGGAAAATCTTTCCAAAATGTTATTCGTACAACTACTGCACAAGATAATTGAGTTTGATGAAACACTCTAGAATAAACTAGATCTTTCTATCAGGATAACAGAAGAGCAAGGAGATTGATTTTACTTTACCTTAATAAATTATACTATTCGGTATCGGCCAACGAATACCTTCTAACATCCCTAGGCACAAGTGCATGTATAAAACTACAGAGCCAGCACTAAAGCAAGTAGAAAAGTAACAAAACTACCTTTTCCATTTATACGACCCAATCGCGTTGTAACGTTCGCCAGGCCGTATAGCCTGACATCGTTGGTTCTGTTCCTATTCTCTTTGATGCTTCCGTACTTGGCAGTGACTCTGTCTAGTCGTAGTCAAGTATTTGTTTGCTGTAGTAATGTCAGGATAACTTAAAAGCTCCCTGGCAGTTCCTTGTTTCATCCCATCTTTCCTTAAATTTGACAAGGGAATGTTCTGTAATTAGGTCTGTCACTACCGATTTTGTGAGGCCAATAGAAGGGCCAGGTCCAAAAAGTCAAAAAGTATTTGGTTGGCTGCTTTCTTGGCCAGTAAACCAGCAAGACGGTTACCTTTCGATGTGGCGTGACCTTTGATCCATCTTAAGATGACCACGTCGTTGATGAATACTTCGGCCAAAACTTCGTGCCATTCTAGTACTAACCCTGAATTAATTCGTGGTCTGTTCAGGGTGAGTAGTGCGTGTCTGCTATCTGTATAGATGAGCATGTTCCTTCTAGTGATATTGTTTCTGGTGATTTTTTTTTGAATTTGTTCTAGATTATGGATAGCTGTAAATTTTTGGGTTTTTGGTACTCAGACAACTGCACCATATGTTAGCATAGGTGTTATGACAGCAGTGTAAGTCCATGCGACGACTGTGGGGAGAAACCCCAGGAGCGCCCCATGGTTCGTCGGCATTGTTCATAAGAAATGTATGTTTTTTGACCCTCTTTTCTGAATGCGAGTTCTATGTTAACTTGCTGTCAAAGATGAGACCTAAGTACTTCACCTCTGTTGCAAAGTTTAGTTTTGTGGTTAGGAGTTCTGGAGGTTTTAATTCCATTTTTATCCCTTTCCTTGTGAAAAGGACCATTTCAGTCTTCTTAGGATTGATAGACAGTGAATGGTCCTTACACCACTGTTCTATAATTTTGAGAGCTACCTGCATTCTTTCGCAGAGTATGTTCTTAAAATTCCCTGTTTGCAGAATGACCAGATCATTTGCATATGCTATTGTGTAGTAACTGTCATTATTGAGGCGGCTGATGAGGGTGTCGAGGACCATGTTCCACAGTAGAGGTGATAGCACCCCTCCCTGTGGACATCCCCACGCAACCAAAGCCTCTTATATTCACATATTCTACATTTATGTTTATTGCTCGCTTTGAGAGCATGCTATATATCCACCTACTAACCATCTGTGGAACATTCCTATCGGTTAGTGAGTGTATTATCTTGGGAGAGGTAGTTTTATCAAAAGCACCTTCTATGTCTATGAAAACATCCAAGGCGGGCACCTTATTGTCCAGGGATCTCTCTATCCGGCCGGCAACTAGATGAAGGGCTGAATCAGTGGATTTGCCTGGGGTGTTTGGGTGTAGTGGTGTTGTTGTAATCACCGCATCCCTTATGTACCTTTCGTACAGCCTTTCCAATATCTTCATGAAAAACGATGTCAGACCAATTTGTCGGTATGTTTTTGGGACAGTGTAATCTGTCAGGTTTGGGTATGAATACCACTTTTACCCCTCCATTTTTTTGGGGATATACCTCTGAGCTAACGAGGATCCGAATATACCCACCAGGTGCGGTGTGAGTTCTTCCAGACCCCACTGAAGTAGGGCTGGATAGATACAGTCAGGTCCTGGCGATTTAAATGGTGAGAAGCTATATATTGCCCATCTAATTTTATCATAGTTTGCAATGTGTGTGGCAGTTTGCCAATCATAGACAGATGGGTTGTATTCTTCCTCTGCCCAGTCGGTTACGTATGTGATGACCGAGTCTGGGAAGTGTGTTGACAGAAGAAGCTTGATGCTATCTTCGAGGTTGGCAGTTTTCTTGCCATCCTTTTTGATAAGCGCACCATCGGGTGATTGGTGTAGCGGTCTATCGCGCTTATATTCATTTATAGGCGAGTTTATGAGTCCGAGACTGCTGGGCTTCGAATCCCAGACCAGACCATGTGGATTTTTAATTAAATTGCATGGTTCGGTTTAGGATTTGATGTGTGCCGTATTAATTGAAATTCAATTTCTGTTGATATGACATGCAGATTATAAAATCGCCATCTTTTTGAGCCTCTTGGAGAATGTGGGCATTGGTTGTGCTGTCCGTATTCCTAGGGTTCCGAGATAGCGTTGAGGTCGGCAACAACAAGTTTATTTTGAATGTTAACCATGGGGGTCTGACATCGAAATATTATCAGACATTTGCCAGTTTAGAATTGATTTATAGATACCAGTTATGGATAAAGTGACATCTATTAGTGATTGACAGCGAGAGTTTAAAAATGTTGGTGTTGTACCTTAATTGGGATATTAGAAGGTATTATTCGTTGGCTGATACCGTATATTTGTATAAACGTGAAACAAATCAGATAGAGAGGGATATTTGATGATAACAGAAGAGTTTATTAAATCAAACAATTTTAAATGTAAAGTCTTTTATTATAAATTTAGTATTTCTTAAAACTATGACTAGAACAAAGATCTTACAATAATTGAGTATCCGGCTATTACAAATAGCATTATAATTATATGGAATTTTTATATTTGCGATGTCACTCATCAAAAATGTACTCATTATAAATTTCTTAGTTTATTTGGTTAACTCCAGTGTCGGATTGGGCCGTCGGTCAAAAGACCGATAGGTCCTCGTTCAAGCAGTGTGCCCTCGTTCAGGCGGGCTCTCGGTCAGACAGCGGGCCCATGAAGAAGAAATTCAGTAATACATGAGAGGACCTATTTTTTTGCTCCTTAATGAAAATCAGACCACGAAAAAAGTAAAAAGGTGGACTCTTCTCTCTTCTGACCGGTAGGCCCTGGTGGTCCCAATCCGACACTGGCCAACTCAAATTTAAAAGCTACTATTAGAGACTCATCAATTGTCAGAAAATATCAATATTTACATATAGATTCACTATATACACTGGTTTTTTGTATTGAACAAAAAATAAAGATTGTATAGTTGGGTCAGTTAGGTTTTCGCCTTAGACATATACAACATGTTAACCATATCGCCCAGCAGAATAAAGATGAGACGCTTAATTCCTAATTATATTTAGGCTTTCTGCTTGCCCTAATTGGACGCATGGTTACACCTCTACCGGTAGTGGAATAGGAAGTATGCGACCTATTTTAGCGTGGGCAAATATCTTATACACCGAAATGTATTTTTTTCGCGCCTGTTTACCCAATTCTTTCACATAGTCCAAGTGCATACATTAAATAATTGTTGAGTAATTACAAAAAAAGTACTTTTAAAAAATTACCGCAACGTATGTCCACGCCGCGATTGTATGCAAAGTATCTTCTCGGTGTCTAGATACTTAACAACAAAAATAATGTTGTCAAAAAGCATACGTTTAATAATTGTTCTTTATTACATTTCTCCTTTTTTACAAGTTCATTTAATTTAATAGATGATGTGTCAATAGCATTCGTTTTCTAGACCGTTCACTGGAGAGAGGTTTAAAAAGCTAACATATTGTATACTTTTCTCTATCGTCATGTTCAATGCAGTGTAGACTTAGCTATACAACTTTTTATTTAAGTATACATTTTGTGTTGAACTAACACATATATAATGAATCGTTATAAACATTATACTTCATTCTTCTTACAATCCTTTGGCAGTTGATGATTTAGGTAAAATTCGTTAGGTACTATTTTTTAAATGCTGTAGCTAACAGGGCATCTAAAACTGCGTTACAAAAGGATGGTTTTTCTATGGTGACCTATTCAGATGTGTATAAGTTAAAGTGTTTTTAATTGGCTAGGACTAGCTGGATAGTATACAAACTATACAAATGTCTGGCTATTTTGATGGTACATCATATTTTTACTAAAATAGCAATCCATTACACAGTGTGTTCCAAAAAGTTTTATACACCTGAGAGATGGTATACAGTTATTGAATACTTAAAATGAAGACGAAAGTAATAATACTCGAATATGGATTCCCAAGTGATGTAGAACTTTTTATCAAGAATAATTGTTACTACACTTTTTCTTGTGTGTATAAAACTTTTTGGAACACACTGTGTAATGAATTGTGACGTCGTTAACAACAAAGTGTATTCAGATATTGTTAAAAAAAATTATACATCAGAAAAGTTTTGTTTAAAAAAATATTCTTGATGTAAAATATAAGTGTTGTACTGGAAAAATAAAAGAATAAAATACTTTTAAATTTCAATATATGTAGAGGAAAATATCAATTAAAATGTTGATAAGAATTAAAAATGTAAGTACCTACTTTATAAATCAGTACACTTATTTTTTAGTAATTTCGATTTACTTTATTCAATAAAAAAATTATCCACAACCAATGCTAAAGCAGTGAGTATTGGAAAATTTTTAATTTTAAAAATTTCTTGCGGTTTTTGTAATTTGGCGATAAAGCTTGTATAGTTTGTAAAGTAGCTAGATGGTTAAGAAATCTAGCAATATTCATTTTTAGAAGAAATATGATTTTCCATCAAAATAGCCAGACATTTGGATAGTTTGCATACTATCCGGCTAGTCTATAAACTAGACCAAGTAAACACTTTAATAATAGAGTAACATATACAAAATTCAATTCGTCGGTGTATTTATTAATTCAACACCTTCAACCACAACGTTATCAACAATTTATCATCTGGATACGTTCATTATTAATGCAATTGACATTTGCACCGGTCTATTTATATAAGTTATATGTAGTCAAATTTCCAGCCAAATGTCTCTTGCAAAATTAATATTATTTGATCGTTAATAGTTAATTTTATACAGTAAATTATATTGTAGGAACAGTATTCGTCATTTATTCTGATGTACTAAATGAGAGAGAAAGAGGCAGATAATAAATAACATATTTTTGTTCTACTTCTGTCCTATTTTTGACATATTTTTTCCTCTATTATTGAGCTATTTTTAACCTATTTTTGACTTTCTAAACGAACAGCTATAATCATATAGAAAAATCATGAAGTAATTTAATTTTAATCATTTTTGTTTCGATTCTAAATCGTTTTTGAAACACAAAATGTATTTATTCTGATAAGGAAGTCTCTGATGAAATAAAAAACAACATTAATACGAAAAAAGCTTCTGGTTTTGACATAATTATCGTTAAAATTTTGAAACAACCTCCAAATAAATCAATTGTAATAATAATGTGGTTTGGAAAGAGTAATTTTTACTTTAGGACAGATTTAGTCCATCAGAATAAGAGATGAAGAATGCTGTTACAGTTTTGCTTAAACAATAATGGAATGTTTTTATTAAGTAAAGTATAATATTTTTGATGGGTGCAACACTGTTATATTTTGTAGACATCTTATAAAAATTTTAAATAACTTTTAATTTGTACGATACTCGCCAAATCATTCTGAAAGAGGGCATTTTTCGTAAACATATCTTACAACAAACTTGACAATTTTAAAAAATTAGTCTAGGCATGCAATTAGGAACGATAATACTACAAAAGAAAAGTGGACTGCATGAAATAAATGCGCAACGACAAAAGTAGACATTTGAGGCCATGCATCACTTCTTCTACAAGGATTTCGATCTTCCCTTGGTTGCTTTCTTTTTGTATGCGCCTCGCGGACTTCTTCTCAGTTGTATTATATAGTACAATACTATACGGATGTACCAACCATAACAAGAAAATACTATTAACAGAGTATACAGGAAACAGAAAAGAACTATTAAAAAAATGAAATGGAAAACTATATAAATGCATTAAGTCGGGAAAAAGAGGCTACCAAGTAAAAAAACTAAATATTGTTACACTAGTTTTTGGTATCTCAATTTATTTCGACACAACTTTTACAATAACTATCAACTGATAACATTAACGTATAGCGTCTATCATAAACTGACTGTCTGACGTCAGGATCACCGACTTAAATAGCTCGACTTAATCTTCTAGAACCTTCTCGAACTGTCCAGATTTTTCTTGACATTGAATGATATTTCTCGAATATTCTGTTTTCTTCTTTTATTCGTACCTATACTTGTGACTACTGCAGCACGCTGCAGGATGCTGCGTAATAATATATAAAAGTAAAGAAGGAAAGTTGATAGTAGGAAAAAAATAAATACTGAAAATAATATTTTGAAGAGCTGTTAAATCTAAACGGCAGAAGAAAAAATAGAAGAGAAAGCAGTAATAATGATATAATCCTGGATGAACAAAAAGTTCATGAACAAGAAGTTCATGGAGGAAAAAGAAATATCATACATAAACTTAAAGCAATAAAACGCCGACAAGGAAGACATAACACCTGAAATGCCCAAATTTGGAGAAAAAAAAACTAATTACATGTTGTATTCACAGACTAATAAAAGAAATATGGCTACAGGAAAAAATACGGAAAATATGGAACGAAATAGAAACTATAAAGTCATAGCTTTATTAAATATAGTTCATATTATTCTAGTTTCCTATACAGGGTCCCTATACTATTTTATAGGAACATTATTCCTATTTCTTAAACGGTAACAGATAAAAAGTTGGTTACATTAGACAAAATTTGCGCAGTTTCAAGCTCATTAAAATGGTGCCAAGAAACCTTTCATATTTACAGGGAGATTCAAAATATAGGACAAAAAATAAATGAATTTAAAGAAATGACCATTTTAATTATTCCAATATTTTGAATCACCCAGTAGATATCAAAGATTTATTGGCATCATTTTAATGAGCACAAAACGGTGCAACTTTTGTCTAATTTAACCAACTTTCTATCTGTTGCCGTTTAAGAAATAATAATACTGTCCCTATGAAATAGAATGTTTTTATACGGGGTCCCTACAAAAAGCTTATTGGTCGCTAATATGGAAGAAGCTGTGAGTAAATATCGATATGATTTCAGAAAAGGAAGATCAATCACAGACAAATATTTACACTCAATGAAATCCAAGTAGAAAGTTACGAATTTAAGAAAGATACATTTGTACTATTTATAGACTTTAAACAAGGTTTCCACAGGATAAAGAGAGTTAGCTTTCGACAGGATAAAGAGAGTTAAACTATATTATGTAACATCATTGGAACTTGGAGCGAGCCACTAAATATTTTTATAAATATAAATATTCTCAATAGCAGAAGAAATCACTAGGAACAATATCACCGGAAGAAACGTTCTCATCTATACAGACCACGACTTTACTTAGGATTGGAAGTATCCATCAACAATGTGGTCACCTTAGGATGAATTATCAAAAGTCACGCCACAATCACTAGCCAAGAAGGCAGCCAATCAAATACTTTTTGAACCTGACCCTTCTGTTGGACTGACAACATCGGTAGTGACAGACCTAATTAAAGAAAGTTCCCCTGACTATAACTTGACATAATCTGCCTCTTATTACAGGCATTCTGACTGGTCATTGACAAGTAGGGAAGCATCTTCATATCATGGGGCTGTCAGAATCCGCACTCTGCGGGGGTGCAAAAAAAAGATGAGACCATCGAGCATATTCTCTACGATTGCCCGACGCTCTCAGTTATTAGAAGATTTGTGTTCGGCGAGTAACGGCTAACACCAGCCGATATAAGAGAAGCGGCGTTGATAACCTCATGAAATCTGTAGGCTGGCTCACGAGCTAGGACGTGTCTGTTATCTTAATAGGATGCAAAATGGACTTTGTGAGGCCTAAGGGCCATGGGTTAAAACTAGACATGGTATATTGGCTTTATAACATGGTGGTGAGACCGATAATAACATAAGCAGCTTTGGTGTGGTGGCCAAAGACACAGCAAAGGAAAGCAATAACGAGGCTAAGCAAGGTACAAAGACTTGCCTGCCTCGAAATAACCGGGGTAATGAAAACAACCCCCACAGCTGCAATTTAAGCACTAATAGGACTCCTACCTGTTCACAATGTGATACAAGGGGAGGCAAGATTAGGTGCTTACAGATTAGGGAATACACTGGGAAATCTTGACATTAGGCCAGGTCACATGAGTATCTCAAGGTTAGTGACAGGAGATGTGCTAGACATGAGATCAGACCACATAACCAAGAGGTACTCCTTTAATACTCCATTTGAGGTTTTAATACAGGAAAGAGCGGAGATCACCATAAGGGAGCCCAATGCCCAACGACAGGAACAAACCTGGTATACAGATGGGTCTAAGACTGTGGAAGGCACTGGGGCGGGAGTATTCTTCAAAAACCCTGGTACTAACCATAGCTATGTTATATGAATACATTTCTCGGTATTTCAGGCCGAGGTATACGCAATTTTGCAATGTGCACAAACGCAATGAAAGAGCAGTCGAAAATCAGCATATTCAAATAATGTCAGACAGCCAAGCGACACTTAAGGCCATATCGAGTCAGAAAGTTACATCGAGGCTGGTATGGGAATGCATCGAAGAACTAAGAACACTGGCAGACCGAAATAGAGTAAAACTATTTTGGGTGCCAGGTAAACCAAGGGATCGAAAGCAACGAAAAGGCTGACGAACTTGCAAAAAGAAGGTCAGAAGAAACACCGGAACCAGACACAAACCCAGGAGTACCAAAAAGTACAGTCCGGGGTTTCATAAACGACTGGATTCGAGAACAACATATTAACTATTGGGAAAGCACCCCAAAACAGGCACATGGAAAAGCCTTCATAGGAAGACCATGTCCCAAAAGAACTGGAGAACTACTCTTTATGAACAGGAACCAGTTGAAAGTGATAACAGAGTTTATGACTGGGCACGCCCCAGTAAAGGGACACTTATACAATGGGAACTCATGTGCCGACTATGTCACAAGAAACCAGAAACGGCCAAACACATACTGTGCGAATGCGAAGCTCTAGATCGCAAAAGACATGCTCTTTTTGGACAATCCCAGGTTGATACTACAACGTATAGAAGCCACTCACTCAAGGATCTGTACAAACTTGTACAAGGGACAAAGGTGACAGAGTGGGTGATATGAACTAATATGGGGTAAAACACAATAAGCCAATAGGCTTCAGTGTTATTCGGAGACATAGTCAGACGGGCCCAGGAAAAAAAAGGCCATGGGGCATAACCCACCCTCGACACGTTAAAGGTACATATACAGACAGTTCTAAATATGATCAAACCAACGCTTGAAGAGACGGTATTGGAAATGAAGTAACCGAAAACTTTGAGGTGATAGAAGGACTGAAGCAAGGCTACCCATTGTCTTCAGCATTATTTAACTATATAATACAGTATACAAAAAGCGATGATAAAATAGAACGGGACTACAATCTAAGAGGCACCAATGTTTGATATTTGTAGACGATATTGTCATAGCTACAAGAAATTTACAGAAACTGCAAGTTATATATTTACGACTAGAGCAAAGCACAGAGGAGGAAATGGGACTGGAAATAAAAGAAAAGAAGATGAAATATGTGACATTGAACGAAAAAGAATTTGTCAAAGATTGAAAATTCAAAGTGACAACAGCAAAGGAAAAATTCTACACCTTTGAAGAACTCCGCAAAAATAAATATCTAAAACAAAAAATAAAGTTAAATACGGAAAAAATCAGTTATATATGAGAATCACTAGGTATAACTCAACAAATCAAATAACGATTGATAATAGTAGCTACCTTTGTACAAACAATAGAGAGTTATTGCAGGTTCACTTAAGGTCAGTCACTATTAGTGCCGCTCTTATTTTACCATCAGAGCATGAGCAGATGTCTTACATTCTAGAACTGACTTTAATAAAGATTGTGCCTGTCCTTATCTGTATCTGTAAAGTAGATATTTATCATGACGATTTAATTCAAAATACGAGACCCAAATATTCCAGTTGGATAAATTTTAGCAACTAAAACGAAAAAAGTATAAAATGCTGTTACTAGCCGCCATTTTTGACAGAATTATTTTGGTTAATTATTTTCTATTTTATTGAAGTTTTATTCTCCATTTCTGTTTATTTCTTAATAATTGACTATTATCCCCCCTCCCCCAATAATGTTTTTAATGGCAACACTCTCAAGAGGTTAGTGAATAGGTATCCGGTCAGAAAATAAGACCAAAAAAAGGACATTTTACGTCGATTCTCTAAAATATACAGAGGTTTGGTAGTTAACAATATCTTTTGTTGCTCTTATTCTTATATTATTTATTGGGTCTCTTTAACTTTACAATCAATAAACAAAAACTTCGGATATTGAAAAATGCCCTCTATCGTACTACTTTGGTAATTACATAAAGCATTTAGCTGTTTATAAAGGTAATAAATATCTTACACGTCATTCCTATTTAAAATTCGATGAAAGCCCTCGTCTCTACATACGAGGGTAGTAGGTCAAATACATTTTTTCCTAAATCGTACTGTTTCGGAAATATTCAGCCCTAAACGTAAAATCAATAGAGGAGATTTTTAATAATAAATAATTTGAAATCATTAAATTTAATAATAATTTTCTTTTGCAAGGCAAATATTTTTAATCTACGAAAGCAGTAGAGAGGAAGCTTTATCGAACTCAAAATAAAAGGCTAGGCAAAATAAGAACAATTCTCCCGATGAGCGTTGAAGTTGGCGAGGATACTATCGACTATTTTCTACGCACGTTATTATCCAGTAACAATGAAGCGTTAGACTTCTCTTTAATGTTGTCAAAACATATTATCAAAACCGTAATTCTTACGAACAGGCACGTCATGATTTCCGCAATACTATTTTACTATTTCTATTTTCAGATTTGATCTTCCGAATTTTTCTCAAAGTTCTAACCCCACTTTTTGATCGCCGGTAGATTACGATGATTATAAAATGATTGCTGCAAGCTTGACGCGCCTGCTAATAAAAGTTACCGTTTTGTAACTGAATAATAATGTGGGTAAAACACCTCCAAACGGTACGTCACGATTCCCCCGCTCTTCAAAATTGCTCTTTATTTTGCCGAACCCGGTATCATAACTTCTATTTCTTCTTCAATGTTCATCCACTTGAAGCAAAATAAACGATAACGAAAATTCTGTTTATGTACCCCAGCCACGCTCACGACTTTCTGAAGAGCTATTTACATATATCGACCCAAAATTGACCATCTTCTTCAGAGAATGCGCGCTGAGGTAAGACACCCGTCTCATTTATAACATAACCTCAAAAATTGACTGATTCTGTTGGTTACATCTAAAATTCAATCCCGAATTCTAGATGCTCGTATAACTCTGTCATTGAGGTAGAATCTTTATATACAGGGGTTCTCAAAACCCTTATCCTTAACAAATTGACTTTATTTGTGTTGTAAAGCGATATTCTGTCGATGACTCTTCGAAAAATGCCTTACTGTTAACCTCCAAAATGCCAATCTGAAATCCGGACTGTAGAAAGCGTAAATAAATGGATTAATGGCGGAGTTTATCCAACCCAGCCATGTTAAATACGACATGATCAATTTGTTGATCTCGTTTGTGTTGATGAAAGGAGTGAGGAGATAAAATATGAAGAATGGTAACCAACAAGCTATGAATCCTCCGATGACGATGCTCAACGTTTGAGCCGTTTTCGTTTCTCTTCTGAACGAAGACACTCTGGAGGCTGGTTCGTAGTTAAGGATGGACGTGTCTAAAGTAAGAGATTCTGGCCTCGCTTGACGCAGAGGAAAGGATGCCCTGTATAAGCTGGCAGCTCTGGATGGAGTTAAAGGCTCGTGGACATGGTTCGAATACGAATAGTTGGCTCTGAGAGATCTTGATTGGGTGATTGGTTGTTTCTTTGGTTGATCGTTGTGGTTTTGTGGTTCTGGTGAATGGGTGCTGCAAACAGAAAAAAATAATCATAATTGATTTATTTAGTGTGTTTAACATAGAAAGGTAAAAATTTTAAGTTTTGGAATTCAAGTGATTTAGAAAGATTAAAATATACGCCATTTGGCAAACACTCATCTAAGTAGGTAGGTATATAAGGTGTTGCGGTTTTAGAATTAATTTTCCTCTATAATTTGCCGTACGATTGGACAATAACTTACTTCGAAATTCGTAAATTGGCTTCTTCGCATTCTGAGGATCCTCTGTCTATGTCAGATTCTTCTTTGGCATTGTAGATTAATTTCTGATTTTTCTGAAAAAAAAAAAAAAAAAAAAAAAATATTTTCACTCTTGAAACATTTTATGATAAATTTCGCAAACATTTTTAGTATATATTATTTATATTATTGCGAAATAAATGAATGTTGAAATAGAATAGAATATAAGAGATTTTTATTAAAAAGGAAGATTAACAGTCTACAAAATAAGCACACTACCAATCGCCCTATTGATTGTATTTGCCAAGTGTTTACTTTGAAATTATCAGTGAAATTTTGAGCTCTTACACTGCGCAGTAGATTGAGTAATTGTATAGTATGTATAGCTTCACTCGATAGAGACAGCCAGTGTTGCCAATGACGAGGATTTTAAGTCAGGTTTTAAAATCACTTCGTAAGTCACTATTGCGTTTATTGATGATTTCAGGTAAAATCAGGTATTCGCATCTGTACTTTTAGAATGGGGATTGTCGCCGCGCGTTTCACCCTGGCAGTCTTTTGGCATTGAACTATGGAGTGTTGAACAAAAACCTGTCAAATATACGAACATAACGGCAACGATACACATTACCTAAGCCACATACTTTGATTTTCTTTTACTATACGGAGAATGGTCGCACTGCGCAGCTTTCGGAGTGCCTTTTGAAAGGAGATAGAAAACTCCGCCATTTTGATCCCTTATTACGTGTTGCCTACATCTTGGTGCAATATTTTTAATAGGTGTGCGTTTTAATCATCCGCTTCTGCTTCGGAATTGTCGGTTTTCTTGTTTTAATCTGACAGGTTAAAACGACTAAACCAACAATTCCGGAAGCAGAAGCGGATGATTAAAACGCATCTGATATTTTGCTTGCTGCTGTCAGTGTCAGTGAATATTATTTTTGGAGTCACCGTTTATTGCTAAAGAATCAGTTAGCTCACTCGGACCAGTTGAAAGTTCCAAAATAACATCCACTCCAGGGATACAAATTCAGGATACGTAGAAGACTGCTGCTTTATTATAGGCGGTTGTCATATATTGTATTATCCGAGTTGCACAGTGTATAAACTGGAACATTGAGATCAAAAGTGCCGACGCAGAGTGAGCGATCTGATTCTTTAGCTATAAACTGTGGCAAAGGAATCAAAATGGCCGCGCCATATGTTGGGTGTGTCGGACCTCTCTCTTGCCTCGTATAGTAATCAAAGTATGTGATGTGACCACATACTTTGATTTTCTTTTACTATACGGAGAATGGTCGCACTGCGCAGCTTTCTGAGTGCCTTTTAAAAGGAGATAGAAAACTCCGCCATTTTGAACCCTTATTACGTGTTGCCTACATCTTGGCGCAATATTTTTAATAGGTGCGTTTTAATCATCCGCTTCTGCTTCGGAGTTGTCGGTGTTCTTGTTTTAATCTGACAGGTTAAAAATACTAAAGCGACAATTCCGGAAGCAGAAGCGGATGATTAAAACGCACCTGATATTTTGCTTGCTACTGTCAGTGTCAGTGATTATTATTTTTGAAGTCACAGTTTATTGCTAAAGAATCAGTTAGCTCACTCGGACCAGTTGAAAGTTCCAAAATAACATCCACTCCAGTGATACAAATTCAGGATACGCAGAAGACTGCATTTTTATTATAGGCGGTTGTCATATATTGTATTATCCGAGTTTCACAGTGTATAAACTGAAACATTGAGATCCAAAGTGCCGACGCAGAGTGAGCGATCTGATTCTTTAGCTGTAAACTGTGTTACAGGGTTCAAAATGGCCGCGCCCTATGTTGGGCGTGTCGGACCTCTCTCTTGCCTCGTATAGTAATTAGTAAGTATGTGGATGTGACCTAAGCACATTACCGATAAAATCTTAGATAAAAATTTGGACTTTAACCTAGATTTATAACTGACATAAGTTATAATTTTAATTAAAAATGCCATACAGAATACAAAATTAGAATTACCATCTGGCTATTTATATAACCTAGTGTTAAATTTTAATATATCCTTGACGAAATTTAGTTAGTTTTTAGGCTGTTTTTTTGCTAGGTTGATACTTTTAGTTATAAGGTAAAATTGAATGAAAACTAGAACAAATTCTATTTACCGTGAAATTTTTTTGTTATTTAAAGTATATTATCAATGAAACTTACCCTTGGATGTGAGGTGTCTATATGAGCCAGTTGGTCATGTCTTTGGGCGACGACGCATGAAATTTTCACATAAACATACAGCATCACTACCATTGGTATGAAAAAGGATCCCATAGCGGAAAAAATCACATAGCCCGTATTTTTATTGTACCTGCAGGTTTTTCCTTCGTGTTTTCCAGGTTCATACCTGAAAATTTTGAAAATATTAATTATTGTTTCGATTATATAGTAGTACTAATAGGTAGGTCGTATGTTTGAATCTGTTTCGTTTGAAAACCCAAATCTGTATAAATACACATGTATTTAACATGGGGATATGTACTCATTAGCCATTAATACTTAGTAATGTCCGATTACAGTAAGAAGAACACATCTACGTCATAAACATAAAATATATATTATCTTTGAGTACAATTATAAATAAATAAATTGTTTGGTTTAAAAAATAATTCAGTAACAGTACGTTACTAAACTCAGTATGTGACGATCACCAACGCGTGACTCCACAAGTGATGACGCAGCTGTGTTCTTCTTACAATAGCATTTATTTATTGTGGCACTTCAGACTTGCTCTCGAATATGCTAGACGTCTTTGGACTAAAAATCGATGCTTAGGGTATCGGTGCGTCCACCAGAATTGTTGTATCTAGGTGTTTTGTCAACATTCATGAACGGGTTCAGTATATTTTAGAACGACGGCTCACTTCGACTGATTGTGAACATCCGAGTCTCATATAGATTTCGCAGGTTGGCTTATTTGATCGAATAAAAGCTTCGAGCATATATATTGCTCGAAGAATAAAAGGCGCAACCAAAACAGAGAGGGACTTAAGGGATTAAAGCAGGACCGGAATGGTCGTAGATATCTGGCATGATTTTACACCCTCCTTAAGAGATAGTTCGTCCTGAAACTATAACGAAATTGGGACTAAATGATTGGAAACCATACTTTTGACATATATTTGCCGATGGTCTTATTCAATCGCTATACCATTCCATCCGACTATCAATGCAGCACTGCAATTCTGTTTTTTTGTGCCTAGTCTTCTACGGGACCGTACTCTTGTTCTTCTTCTTTAATTTTGGTAAAGGCTCACTCACCGTTAACTACGGTTGTTTTTGGTAGTGCAGTTTCTTTGGATTCTGTTCTGATGCAGTGAGAACACTTTTATGGGTACGGTCTCCTAAAAAGAGAATCGGTATTTCTGTGGATTATTCCGGCTCGATATTCTATCTTAAAGTCGTACCTACTCTTGAAGTCGTTCAATCCATCTGGCTATTTGACCCTTTACAGATTCGGCTTAAATTTTCTTGAGTATAGGAAAAAATTATATAGAGCAACATAAAGAAGACTATTTATGTAAAGCGAGAATAAAAGAGAGAAAGCAGAAGTAGAGCGCTGGCAATCCAACATGTGAACCATACAAATTCAGTCTAGACCAGATCAAGTCCATAGCACGTGAAGATAAAACAATAGATCCTAGTTTTCGTTTTAAAATAACTAGGTATTAATGTACCGAACGTTATTTATATTACTTGTGAAAAAATACAAATAGTGAAATGGTTCTATGGGGGTCATTCGGTTCAAAATATTATAAATTTAAATACAGTTGCACTTGGGCCACTTCCTACAGATAATGCATAATTTTGGCTGCGTTAATAATTACTGCAAAAAGTATTGTCCCTCTAGGCAACCACGTCGAAATAAATTGACGCAAGAACTGGAAATTAGGAAAACGCAAGTCTGCGTTAGCTGAAGCTATACCGTCTTCAAGAAGACAAATTGCCGCTAAAATTGTCTTGAAAGAGAGACGGGTACGAAATATTTTAAAAAGAAACGGGTATTTCTGTTTTAAGGTACACTTCGCGTCATATAAAACTGACACACTTTTTTCTCTCAATGTAAAACTAACTTATTTTAAAAATAACAATCTGTCAAAGTTTGTTAAAAGCGCATTGCTACGATGCCCGGTCATTTAAGTAAGTTTTATAAAATGCAAGTGATTTCCAAAATAGCGGATGGTTGGTCCATTAGACGACTGGCTTAAGTATTTAATAGAAATAAAACCATGGATTTAGAGAACTAAAAGAAGAGGGACAACGATCAAACTGAAAAAGAGAAAATGAGAAAACAGTTATAACTACAGCACAACAAGATGAAACATCAACTGATTATTTAAGGAAGCATCTCTTCAATACAACAAGACAGGCAAAAGTTAAAATAAACTTTAATGCTTCAATAACAACAGCATTAAGAAGAATTAGAAAAACTGAGTTGAAGAATTGTCAAAAATACAAACTTAGTGAAGTAAATAAACATAAAAAATTATCTTTGCCTTAAATTAGGTTTTAAATGATACAGTAAATTTTTGGGGGTCGGATAATTTTTTCTGACGAAAAAGTGTTCCAATTACATCATGGTGGATATATTAGAGTTTATAGACTGCCTAGAAATAGGTTTATTAAAAATTATTTTACTTTTTATGTTAAATCCGGACGATTTTCTATAAATGTTTGAGTTTGGATGTATAGAGGAGGTTTAGGAATGTGTTGAAGAATCAAAGGAAGATTAAATGCGAGAAACTATTTAAACATTTTAGATAATGTGATGTTGCCATCGGTTAGGGTAATCTTCCCCCCCTTAATTTTATTTTCCACCATGACAATTGCTCAGTACACACCGAGTAATTTTGTTGAAAGTAATAATGAAACTTGGGCCTTTAAAAGTCTAGATATTAATCAAACTTAGAACGTTTGGTGACTTATGACAAAAAAATTAAAAAACTTAAATTTAACTCCCTAAAACAGAGAACATTTATAGAATCTTATTGAAGAAACCTGGGAAAGCTTGGCAGAAGATAAAAATGTATCAATAAATTTAATTAACTCAGTGCCTAGAAAAATACAAAAAATTATTGATAATAATGAAGCTATGACAAGATATTCATTATTTATTTCATCTGTTTCCAATAGTGATATGTATTTAAATTTCACACATTCATTTTAAATTTAAGTTACTCTTTTTGCATTAATGCTGTACTAAATATTTTCATTGCATTTTATTGCTTTACAAAATTAGTTATATCATTACATCTACTAATATTTTCGTTGTGCCGGCAACGTTGTCCTAGAAATTATAACCTATAAAGTAGTTTAACATTTACACATTTTAAAAGATCAATTTGCACAGCTTAAAAAGCCCGATTTCTCGTTATAAGGGTTTTACCAGTTTTATATGACGCAAAGTGAACACTCAAGACATTTTTACTGACAACCATTTTAAACGAATGGAGTTTAATAGTAATAATGAAAACAACAAATCACAATATAATTTTTTTTAAAAATATTTTATTTGCAGATGAATCTTCCTTCACTCTCCATAATCTATTCGTTTTACGCGTTTGGATAATAAACACTTAAGTATAGCTGGACACACACAATATCCGCAAAAACTGAATATCTGGGCAGGAATGTCATCGGTCAGTTTTTCAGATCCGATAATAAAGGCTGTTTTTGATTTGTCTGCTGGGTTCGTTTCTGCCTGCCAATAGCCAGAAATTAAGCATAAAGTAAATAAAATGGAGACTGAAAAGGCCCAAATAAGGCAAAGAGATACTTAAGGGATTAGAGTAGGACCAAATTGATGATTGTTTTTTGTTACAGCCACTGTTGCTCGGGTGTCGTGTTGATGTTGTATTGTATCGTCTGTATTGGGCCTTAAATTATATCGTTTCTTCTTGTGCTATTTACAATTAATTAATTTTAAATCAATGAAAGTAGGTCCGAATTTTTGATTCTACCAATACTGTATAACAAGCAAGAAACGCCACTGGATAATGAAAATCACTTTAAAATAAAAAATTTATTACTCGGAAAATCGTTTGCAAATAACGAAGCCGCATTATTATTACAATAGGCTGTCAGCCGCCTAATAATTTAATTTTATATCTTTTGAAATAAACTTTTGTATTGAAATGGAAAAATGCTAACCTACATTTCTCGTGTACATGGGCGGTTAACGACACGTTTATTTAAATAGCTACTTATGATACCAGTTGCGAAATACCTTATTTTATGTAACGAGTGAATATTTTCGAGACGAGCAGAGCGAGGTCCCGAATGTATCAATGAATTACAAAAACGGCATTGTTACACACAATATTTTTTTCTAATTTTGATTATATTATTTATAAAATTCTTTTGTTGACAAATAGTTGCCCAGCTAGCACATAACGTTGCCAAGCCTTTTGGCGATGTTGCTTTAAGGGAACGTAATACCATTACTATACAACGTACATGCAACATGCATAAGATATTGTTGAGGGAAATCGAAACCTCGCAAAACTTCTATTTGTTATGTGAACAAAACGCAATAAAGTAATTTGCTTAAAAAAATATACACAAGAAGTACTGTGAACATCACAATCTGAATTCGGATCGTTTATGTTTAGTCAATTGTCACTTATCACTTTCTTGTCATTTGTCAATCTTGTGAACCTTTAAGACATACCTTATATAGATATACTTTTGTACAATCGTTCACCATTTAAGCTTTTTAGTGAACCTTTGCAATATTGGTACCTTATTATACTATTTAGCTAATTTTGTCCAATTGTTAAGTGTTACGTAGCTTCTACTTTATCGCACACGTGTAATTGCGTTTACTATATATGTATCTACCTCTACTTTTGTGATATTGGTAGTTGATTTCAAGAACATTTTAATAATAAATATTTTGTTTTATTTGAAATTTTCATGTCTCGATTGAGATTTTACTAAAACCTCATCAGCCTCTCTGTATTATATTACACAAAGAACAATATGGTGTCTCCATGGATGGACTTTATACTTGTAAAAATATTTATTTTAAATTAAAAAAAAGTTATTTTTCATAATTCCTCAATGTGAATCGTATTTATTTAACAAACAAGTTTCATAATGTTCAACATATTATGCAACTGGTTGCGTAAAGTAGATCATTTTGACAGTTGTTGCGATTGCAAAAAATGTCACTTTATATGTCAAAATTAGAAAAGTACTTTTTCTTACTTTTGTTTACAGGATAATTTAAATTAAATAATGGAAGGACATTTTCAAACGTACAGTAGATTTTTTGTCTTGTAAAATAATGACTAATCGATAAAAATATATAAATAATAATAAAAACGCAAAAATTATTATTTCATAAAAACTTCGCCACTGAAATTTTTACGACGTATTCATAAAACAAATTACTTAGAAATTATTGGCAAATAAATATTTTAAAATCAATTTTACGTTCGAATTTTATAAATACTCGGCCCGGCCCGAAAGATGTCAAATTTTATTGATACTTTGAAATTTTGTAATTTTACACACAAAGCGTAATAGATAAAAGTGGGTTATAATCACAGTGATTTGTTTATTATTGGCAATTCAGATGTGCGATTCAGGCTAAGCTGTACGCCCTCTGTAAGATATTTTTGAAAGATGATTGTGTGTAGGTATGTTCCAGTGTTGCCAACCAGGGGCGGATTTAGGATTCGTTCTAGGAAGGGGCGCTGCAAAGATTTGTTGGCGAGAAATATATATCTAATTTACCCGATTTTTCTTGTTATATTTATTCAGTACAAAATATTTTTGGATAAATTATTTTTGGACAAATTATTTTGGGACAAATTATTTTGGGACAAATTATTTTTGGATCTTTTACTTAAAAAATCTTAATTACCAAAAGACAAATGTTTACCTAAAATTACAAAATCAATTTATCTCTGTTTAGCTGAAGAAGGTTATTCTGCTCCTCAAAAGTAATCATATTTGCATAAGAAAGGAAAAACAAAAACGCGACAAGACTTACCATCCAAATATTGGAGGACAGGATATCAACAATGAACTTATCCATACTACTAAGATCATACTAAGGGCCAGTCTTTTGGATCTTCGATTTCTGGAATACCTCAATGGTTGAGTAACTGCTAGATACCTATCAACGCTAATGGCACATAGACTGAGAATGGAAGCAGTACAGAGTAAAACGTCTAAGGAAATCCATATGTCGCAGAGGACCCAACCGAGTTCCCACACCCCTGAAAAAATAATACAAAGATATTAGTATACTTGTTTAACTCTCTGTACGATTTTAAATACTAAAACCATCCCTGTTACAACACAGAAGCTTTAGTTTCAGTTTTCAATAGACTTTCGTGTGTCACATCTAATACATATATCACATCGAGCACCACAGTTCACATTTTCATACCAAATAGAAGCCGGCATTAACTTTTTTAATTATCACATTACTCTTCTTAAATAAAAAGACAATTTGAGCAATATTTATTTCTTCAGTCAATGTAATTACAAGTGTACAAAGTTTTTATTTCGTTTTAATCACCACTGATCTCTCATGAAGGTAAAAAAATATTCATGATCGTTTAGCTCTTCAATCCTGTAAATATGATTCACCCCTCATCGAAGGTAAACAGGGTGAAATCACTTATTATTAATGAAAATTTGCTACATTGAAACGGATATAATCTATCATTATAAAAAAACACCTAGAGCCAACTTTCCAATTTAGTTTTAGGCAACATAGCGCCATAGAGTGGTTACAACTGCAAGAAATATCTTCCAAAATGGGAGCTACTGCATAGCGGCATCCTAAATATTTCCTAATCATGTAACTAAGAGTAAAAGAAAATACAACTAAATCAGCCAATATTGCGTTTTCATTAAAGAAAAAAATGATGAGTTACATCACTTAAAAAATAAGTCTCAACAGTCATCTAAAATTATTAGGGCCAAAAGAAATCAAATGGAAACTGTATTGCTTTATGAATTACAAATGACAAGTTATATTAGGAGAGCCCACTGCAAATTTCGACCGTCATCTGATAACAAAGTGGAATATGCTCCAAAGGCATGTAACAATATTGTACTTTATCAAATGGCAAATTATTTTAAATTCAAAAAATCACATAAGACATGCCAGCGATAATTGTGTTTGATCTGAAAATTACAATCCTAATTCCTTGTGAACCTAGAAACCTGAATTATTAATATTTTTACTTACCTTTTAAACCATGTGTATGTGTGAAAGGAAGAAGGATGGTATTGTATAAACCATTTGCAGAGATAGTCAATAATAATTATAAACTCTTGTTAGACAACTCTTTTAAACCATAATCATATTAGTTTTTTTTTGTCGTTTCTATGGCAACCTGTAAAAATGAATCACAACAATAAGTATACAAATAAATTTTCAAAATAGCAAATATTGATTAATATTTTTAATGATTTTTTACCAATTAATCGTGGATATATGTTTTTGTGCGATGTTAAGAGGAAGATATATTTGAATATGATATTTTCTTGAAAACCTTTAGGACAAACAAAATTAGCGGTTTTATGTCTTTTTTAATATACATTTTTTTTAACCACTCTGCTCAGGATAGGGATAGTCACAGGTGCCATTTACATGCTTTCGGAGTATATTTCATTTCGTTATCAGATGACGGTAAAAATTTGGGCTATAAGCTTAGATAATAAAATCCTTACTTACAAAATTGTTCTGAGACCTATTTAGATTTACAAGATCCAGCTAATGACTCAAATATGAGTACTTTGATAAATGTGCAACGCTGTGCATCTTCATCTCCATGTATTCACTGTAAAGAATCTATTACTTCTATTAGTTCTAAATACATAGACAAACTAGAGACCCATCCAAACAAACTGGTCAACAACCTTATTCTGCAGCGAAGGAACAGAGACCTAAAAAGATTGGACCAATTACACCTCCGTGAACTCAAACCATAACCAACTCTGTAACGTAGTGGTACAAAAAAGACACGCCACTGGGCCCGCTTGTAATGTGATATTGATTATTGCTTATTATTTGCGTTTAAATAGTTTTCAATAATAAAGAAAGAAAAAAAATAAGTAAACAATAGAAAGAGTTTAGGTTTTACTTCTATTTAGTAATCCCACGGTAGACTAAAAGGTATATTAACACCCATTTAAAAACAAAAGAAAACGTGGTTAAAATTGATCAAGATTACAAGTTAAAATACACTGGGTTTTCTAGGATATTCTTACCGAACTTGTAAATTGGCGCTAATAGTTTATGGATCAAAGATTGTAGAGTTTTTCATTTTGTAGAATGCACAATCGCTTTGCAAAGCTCCTCACCGGCTGACTCGGTAGCAGAAAAAGAAAAAACAAAACTCCTTAGATCTAACTCCAGTTCCAGCTCCAAAAGCGACAATTCTAGTAGATCAACAAGAAGTACCGTTAAGAAATAACTTTTACAATAATATTTTTGTCCAACTCTATTAAAAATTTATTTTACGTTCCTTCAAATTCCATTTAACTTTATTTTTATATTTTGGTAAATATTGATTTTTGTTTGTAATTAATAAATAGCTGTTTAATTATGTTTAAATCATTTTCAGTTTGCCACGTTAATGCTAGATCTGTTTTGTCAAATTTTATCGAATTTAAAAATGCTGTACATAATCAGTTCGACTTAATCACGGTATCTGAAACATGGTTTAACAATTTAATAAGGAACGAATCGGTTGCCTTACCAGGATATAGACTTTTTAGACGAGATAGAACCAAAAAGAGGGGCGGAGGGGTTGCTATTTATGCTAGGCAATATTTTAATTGCAAATATATTTTAAATTTAGAAAAAACTGAATCGGAACAACTGTGGATTTCAATAAATATTAATAATAAAAATTACGCCTTGTGTTCCATCTATAGACCTTCCGATTTTCCATTTCAACAATTTTTAGATGAATTTGATAACTGTTTAAACGAAATAGCACCCAAATTTGATTACATTATTGCCGGAGGAGATTTTAATATCAACTATTTGGACCCCGAGAGTGCACCGAGTAAATTAATACAAACTATTCAAGATTCGTATGAGCTAATACAGGTAATTGATCAACCTACGAGAGGGGTAAAATTGCTTGATCTCATTTTGTGCTCGGATAATCTTAAAATTGGAAATATAGATGTACGTGAATGTTCTATTTTATCAGATCACTCAATTCTTTCATGCACTATTGGATGCCAAATTAATAAACCTGAACCATTTTTGTATACATTCCGAGACTGTAAACGCTTTCAAGTCGCTGACTTCCTTCAGGATCTACAAAATGCGGATTTTAATAAAATAATACTAGCCGATAATATTGATTTAAAAATTGAAACATTAAATATTTTAATTTTAAATTTGTTTGAAAAACATGCTCCCAAAAGAATTATCAAAATAAGCAAAATAAAATCACCCTGGCTTACCGATACTCTAAAATGTATGATGAAATTGAGGGATAAAGCTTTACAAAAATTCAATAAATTTAAAAACCCACATCACTGGGACTTTTATAAGACATTACGTAACGAGGTCAATTACGCAATTAAACGAGAAAAAAGAGCTTACTTAGAATTCAGGCTGCGAAGTAAAAATAACATTTGGAAAGAATTAAAACATTTAGATATAATTCACAATAATAAAAAATTGCCTTTGAATATTCCTTTCCACCTGCAAAAACCTGACACGATCAACAATTATTTTATTAATGGTATTGGAGGCAGTGATTCGCCAGACCCAAATATCCTGGAGAATTATAGCACATCGACTGTCGTAAATGTTGACACATTTAATTTTAAAACTGTACAGGAATTGAAAGTCTATGAAAAACTGCTCTCCTTAAAATCCAATGCCACCGATCCGGACGAGATAAATATTACCATGCTATTGCACTGCTGTCCTCTTATACTTCAATACCTCACTCACATTTTTAACTTCTGCCTTAGTAATTCTACATTTCCTTCGCTATGGAAAAAATCTCGAGTAATACCTCTTCCAAAAACAGACAATCCATCGGAATATAGCCAACTAAGACCTATAAGCATTCTTTGTACACTGTCCAAAGTATTAGAAAAAATAATGGGAGAACAAATAAGACTGCACATCTCCCAATTTGATATATTACCTATAAATCAGTCAGGATTTCGCCCAAATCACAGCTGTACTACTGCACTACTTAAGGTTTTAGATGATATTTATTATGCAATTGATACTAACAAGCTTTGCATATTAGTACTCTTAGACTATTCTAAAGCATTTGACAAAATCAATCACAGTATGCTTAGATCCATTTGTCATTATATAGGATTTAGTAGTTCTTCCTTAAATCTGCTAAAATCATATCTAGACCAACGGACTCAAAAGGTCGTTCTAGGCGGAAAAAGTTCAAACGATATTTTAGTCACTCGCGGCGTACCTCAAGGGTCTATTCTAGGGCCTCTTTTATTCTCTTTATATACTTCGCAATTTCATAGACACCTTAAATATATGAAATCACACTTTTATGGAGATGATACACAACTCTATCTTGAATATAAAGAATCTGAAATTGAAGAAGCTATACATAATATAAATGATGACTTGAGAACATTATCAGAATTGTCCACAAAATTCTGTCTATCAATTAATGGCACTAAATCTAAATCTATGTTATTTGGTCGAAAATTAGCTAAAAATCGTGTAAAAAATTCTGCCACTGTTCAGATTGATAATAAACCAATTGTTTTTTCAGACTGTGAAAAAAATTTAGGACTATATATTGACGACTCCCTCACTTTTTCTCAGAATACATCTTTTGTGGTAAAAAAAGCTTTCTCAAATTTAAAACTTGTATATTCGCACAGACACTTATTAAATAAGCAGGCTAAGATGTTACTATGTGACGGTTTAGTTCTTTCACAACTAAATTACGGCGATGTAATTTATGGACCTGCTTTATCGCAATTTAACAAAAATCGTCTTCAGCGTATTCAAAATGCATGTATACGACTTATTTGCGGACTAAGACGTCGTAGTTCTACTTCACATCACATTGCGAAACTTGGCTGGTTGAATTTAAATAACCGAAGAGTACTACATGCCTCTTTACTTTTCAAAAAAATTATACTTACCAAAAAACCTACGTACCTGTACGAAAAAATTAAAAAAAGATCTGAGGTTCACAACATAAATGTTAGATTTAAAGACAGCATATCACTGCCAAAACATAACACAGCGCTGTTCCGATCCAGTTTCTCGTACAATATGGCTAAAATCTACAATCTCATCCCTACCAAATTTAAAACTCTACCTATTTCTAACTACAAGAAAAAAATAAAAGAATGCTTACTTAATGGAAGTATTCAATTTAAATTTTAATTTAATATAATTGATGACGGACCAACAAGCAGATCTACCTATCTCATTAACCAAACTGATTTTGTGAACATTTTTCCTTATTAATAATTATATTGTAATTATTTTATTATTTCAGTTTATTTTATAATTTTAGTTTATTTTATTATTCTAGTTTATTTTATTTTACTAGGTTAAGTGGAAGAGCAGATTCTACGGAAGATTCGACATAATCCTCCCAAGAAATCTGAACTCTGCCTTTTGACTGTGAAATATCAATGTATCTACATGAATTATTGTTTTATTTGTCTCTTTGTAATTAACAGTCAATTAAAACCTTTATTATTATTATTATTATTATTAAGTATGTTTTTAAACATTTTACATATCAATCCTGTTCTGGGAAAATAACTTAGCTAAGAGCATCTCAAATTTTTTTGCTAACAACGTAGATAACATTAAAGTATCTTTCAAATCAATTAATAAATTAGACGCTCATCTAGTCAACACAAAAGACAAAACGAATTTGTTAGACAAGAGTGGAGTATACAGGTTGCAATGCAGCGATTGCGATGCCAGTTATATTAGCAGAACTTGCAGATCTTTGGGAGTCCGGATAGGCGAGCACATCAAGAAGCCGGATACATCTGCATTTGGACATCACTTGAGGTTCAATCAACATAATTTTAGCCCGACAAAAAATTCCAAATTGGTCAATTTGAACACAAAAAATTTCAACTTAACAGATTTTCATAAAGATGTTTATATTACCCTTAAAAGAGACAACAATATCCTCTGTCTCAACACTCAAGTGAACCTTAACAGAAATTTCATACCACTCCATAAACAACTCAGTTAACCCTCGATGATGATGAATGTAAGTCCAAGTCGCTCAATGTAAGCCTTTGAGAGCCATCCCCTCCTAAACTCGATTTCACCCATCAAAGCCTACCTTTGGGACCATGGTACTTCTATGATTATAATTTTTTTGTTCTCTATTGTGTCTCACTCCAACTATGAGTATGTTTTTTGAGTGATTTAGAATTTTTAGGACTAAACATCAGATTCACCTCTAGGGACCGCGGGTTCAGTTGTGCCATCTTGGGTTCTCTGAAAAAAGTTCTGCAGAGCCCGCGCTGGCACATCAGAATCACGCGAGTGATATTTTTGTTTTGTCTTGACATTAAAAGGATCATTAAAAAGATCAATTCATTAAACATTTATTTAAATTTAACTAACAAATAAATCAAATTTGAAAAATTTTCTTTAAATTCAATACCAACAAATTTTGATTTCCTCTAACCACCTTTAATCACTCGAATCACACTTGGAGAAACATGTTCCTCACTGAGATGAACGCACCTCCTCTCTTGACATTTGACAGGTCAATGTCTTTGAGTGTCGCTTGTCACCACTGTCATATGGACACGGTTAAACAATATTAATAAAAATGAATGTATAAAGCAATTTAAATTTGAAAATATTAATAGTAATAATTATGATTTAGCAAGTAGTTGTGAATCTCCAGAAATATCTAAATTTGGGAGCGAGGATGACTAAGAACCTGGTGGATATGTTTGTGGATAGTAGGTAGACTTTTATACAATTATAATGTAAGGAAAAAAAAACCATCAGTTTTTTCCATTGGCCTTTTGCGTTTAACCTTTTTTGTATTAACTATTGTAAATTTAAATTTCAATATATTTTCCACAGTCACCCTCTATTTGTAAATTTTTTTAAATTTTGAACTAATTTGTTAACTTGTTTTCAACTGTACTCAATGCGAATAGTGAAGGTGGTATAATTCCTTAGTTCCACAGAAGCTAACTTGCTTCTGGAGATCAGATATGATGTTTTAGGGGCTTATCCCACATTCACTATTCCCAACACTGGGTTATGTCACTCTGTTTGTTATCTTTTAATTGTTAATTTGTTCAAAATTACCTTATAAATATAATTTTAACTTTTGACTTAAAAGTCTTACTCAGATTTTATTTTTACACATATTTATAAATTGTAAGTTTACATCCACAATTTTTGTAGACAAGCACTGATGATGGCACAATACCAAAAGCGCTTTGCATTTATTAATTAAAAAGTTTTGCACGAAATACAAGTCTTTCCTTTTGAATCTAAACTACGTGCACACAGCTGTCAACCTTTCTTAGTTATTTTAATTTTTTTTTATGTAATGAAAAAAAAACCGAATGAAAACAAACTGCTAATGATCAGCGGTGGTACGATGGCGGGAACCTGTGACGTGAAAGCGCCTCATGGGGGGGGGGGTTCTGACCCACAAACTCCCATGACTATGACACTGATATAAAGTAAATTCACAATTCTTGTTCAAAAAAGTTCATTTATTTTTCGACCCATTTCAGAAAAAACTACATATGGAATCAATGCCAACAAAAGTCTAGTGAAAACTGCATGTCGATATCTTTTTCCGTTCTCAAGTTACAGGTTGTTAAAATTTGTAAATTTATACAGATGGGCACCTTGTATTGTGATTTCTTCATAAAAAAACTATTAAATCCCATACAGCACACATTATTTCAGAAATGTTTCAGAAATATTTCAAACGTTTCAAACATATAACATTTCAAGCACAAGTTACTGAAATATTTCAGAAATATTTTAGTTAAATATTTCACTAAAAATGGTTCTGAAACATGGTACACATGTTACACAAAAGGTTACTAAACGGGCTATGTTTTACAACAAGTTACTTTTCTCAGTGTAAAAATAAGCGGAAAAAACGTCAACTGTCAATAAAAATGACCGCCTTGACATCAAAGGAGCCGACTCAAGCTGTCGTTACTGTATTATTAATTATACTGGGGTAGAATATTAGTTTATAGAGCATTCAATATAAAAACCGATACACGTCATCAATCAGTTGTGAAGTCATAGCCTTGCAGTGTTGCCCAATCTTCAAAATAGTCTAAGAATGTAGGAATTTTTAAAACTATGAGGTTACGTTTTTTGGCTATGTTATTAGGAACAACTAATTTTAAATGTATAATGAATTCTATATAAAAGCCAATGAAGGTCATTGATAATGTTTAAAGTTTTAGAAAAACACTGAATTTAATAGTAATAAATTTTGCACAACAGGTTTAAAATGACAAAAAAACGTTAGGTTAAGGATGAAAAAACAAACAAATTTTATTTAGGCTTGATTTAATTTACAATAAAAAATAATTATGTTCAGTTAGTTTGTAAACATCCATATTTAAAAGAAGTAACAATAGTTAGGTAATAAAATTATATGGGATAGTGTTATGAACTTAGGTTAAAAATATCCAAACTCTAATTAAGTTACTGCTAGATAAAGTGAAATGGTAGTGATGAAAAATTCAGAGAATTTTATTTAACAAGGTAGCCTAGTTATATTCAAGAATAATACAAGCTTAAGTAAACTGTAATTTAAACGATTGCATTTATGACGAGTTAACAATCAACCCCCATTTTTTGCAGTAAACACACTAGCGAACCTAGCGTATTTTTACTAGTACTCTGATCAATTTTAGAACTTACAGTTTGTTACACACTGATGTAAACCATAAAAAAATACTCACCAATAAGTGCATAAGCCACTGCAGGCGGCATGACGCAAATCCCCACCAACCAATCAGCCACCGCCAAGGACATGACGAAACAGTTGGTTACAGTGCGCAGGCGTCTCGTGGTGATGACCGCTAAGATTACCAGCGTATTTCCTATGATGACGACGAGAATAACGATGGTGAGCAAGATGGCGAGCGCCACGTGCTGGACGAAATTGTTGTTGATGTGATGAGAGGGTGCTGCCGCACCCACGCCCTCTGTTACGCTGGTGAAGTTCGGAGAGATCGTAGAGCCTGCCGTCAGTGTGTCGTTTGACATTCCTTGTCATTTCTGAAACAAAAAGAATCTAATTGAAGCATAATATAACAACAAACTCTTAATTAAATAGTTGGGTAAATATTTAATTTCAAGTGGTAAGATTCTTCTAACCTACTACGTACTACTGTGTCTCTCCAAAAAAAATCCTAGTTCATTTCTATAAAATGAAATACGCCAATAATTAATCTAAATACTATACAAGTAATTCGTAGAACCTAACACTATAGATAATTGGTATTAAAGTTTATTTATTGTCCTTTTATACCGTAATAGATTGTAAAATAATCATAGAGTTAAAAAAAATGTTTTTTAAAATTGGTTTAACAACAGTTCCGGCTAATATTAGTGAAATTGGAAAAACACTGGACATGAGAATTATAAAAGGTAAGCAGGAAAATAACTTTAACAAATACTTTTTAATCAGGGGAAACGTTTGGGATAACTGCACAAGAAACATTATATTTAATAAAATAAAGAAAATAAATTATAATATATTAAGTCATATGTTTGATTTATTATTTTTTTATGTTTTCTGCTATTTTTACGAATTTTCTACCAGTTTGTAAATACATCCATTGCATATTTTTTTTAATTATTTTAGTAAGTAATATTTTTCGTTAAGGCAATACAGGAGTAAATCAAAATGTTGTTTTTTGTCGCAACTTCAAAACACCTTGTAGCGAAATTGAGGCCAAATAATTTTATTTACATACTGTTTGCTGTAATCTCAGATATATTCCAAATAGTCTATTTTTTGATTCATTCCATTAGCTCATTTCTTCTGTTAGCTGCATTTTTTTTTAATAAAACGCTGTTAATTTTTATTAATGACGTAGCGATCATCAGTTACGTACAGTGGTCATTCTCCTTCTGCCAGAGCCTTGCTGTCTAGTAAAGTTTCCCGCACGGGGGTTTATATCTTATGCACAATACGTAAACACGTTTCTGCGCATGCAACTCCGCGCTTTGGTGCTCTAAAGTCCGTTTTACAATAACAAAATTGTATTAAGATTTAAAGCACATTGAATAATTTAATGACATCTCGTTCAGTAACACACAAAAAGTGTTGTTTCAAAAATTTTAATTCATATATTACAACAAATTAAAAAAACATGCCTTCACTTAGTTATTTGTACTATGTGAAGATGGCTTTCTGTCCACTGCATGACTGCTGGCTGCCCGCTACAGCGGGCCCCGCGCGCGCTGTCAACAAATGTGCGGTTATGTTATGGTTTTAGACGTTTTGGTTGTCGACGAAAACATGTGAGTGAAACTACTTTTATTTGTTTTAGTTTTTAGGATTATTTAAAATCATGTTAAGGTATTTTGATGCATTAACATGTCTTTACCAGGCACAATTCATTATAAACGCATAATTTCTAATTGTAATAGTATATTTTATAGGCCCATTTCAAACGTAAATTTTAACAACAATCATTTTTAAATTTCTTTCCGATATTGATCAAAGGAAGGAATGGTGTCGTATTTTAAACATTACACTCATTCCACTTACAACCAATCATTATACATTATGTGAAAATCATATTTTGATACAAAATTCTTTAGAAACAAATCGTTCAAGACTGCTAAAAGATTTGCGTTGCCTTGCTTTAGCACCCTCAAAACCAGATACATCAAAATTAGTAGTACTTAATAATATTGTTATCACACCTCCAAACAGATTACCTGTGAAGATAAAGTTCCTTATAATAATATATATAAAATTATTAAATGAAGCAGAATTTAAGTCAGGCCACTAGTTATATTGCAGGGTTTATTAAGAAACTTAATAGTTTTGACTGCAAAGAGTGTAAAGCTAATTTACAGACATGTTAAAAGACCATCGATACTTTTACTTATTTTAAAGAAAATGATGATAAAAGACGTTTGATTTATGTACAAAGAAATGTTATTGAATTTCTTTTAAAAATTCATGAAATTGTTTTACCACTTTTGGGTCACATTGATAACATAATTCAGAAAATTAAACTTTTTTTGCCAGACTATTTTGATTTTAAATGGTTTACATCAGAGGCGACTCGTGGCCTAGTCTACGAGGAGCCTACGGAGGCTACTTTTTAAAGGCACACCCTATATACTTAATAAAAATATATGTTTCTATTAAAATACAAAAAGCAGAAATATTACATTGTATTCTAATAGAAATATATTATAAGTATAAAGTATATAGGGTGCGCCAGCCTCCTCGTAGACTAGGCCACGTGTCGTCTCTAGTTTATATGTAAAGAACGTAAAACAGACGTCTTTTCTCATTTAGTTAAAACTTGTCTACCATTAATAATAAGACATTATTTTAATGATAGTATGAGGGCTGCGGCAATGTCTAAAAGACAAACAAAATAATTTAAAGTTACTGCATTTAATTTTTTTCTGTTTCAGTTTATATGGACGGTTGCTTTTGTCTTATTTCCTAAGATTCAAGAAGAATTTGTTGTTTTATTTTTTGTTTATTTTAAAAATTTATTTACTTAGGCATTAGTTTTCATATCAAGTATATTAATTATTTGTTGTGCAATTTCTGATTTTTTGAACCAAAAACGAAATCATGCAGGGTCGAATTTTAATTCTAAGGATGAGTGCGCTACGTTAATTTCCGTTATTCTGAAACAACAATTAGTCGAGAATTAATGAAGCAAATTTCAAAATTTTTTACATGGTTGAATAGAGAATAAAACCCCATGCCATTTAAATTTTTCGAAAGGGTTGCTTCCCTCCAGTAAGGGATGAAATTAAGGGTAAACTATTTATACAAAAATGTACACTGTAGAAATCAAAAATCCACGTGTCTCGGCGATTTTCCTAACAAGACTCCAGTAACGAGTTAGATAGGGGGGGGGGGGGGTAAGACTTATGGTGCTCACGGTATTCTTGACGACACCCTTCGTCGTGAAGCAGCACAAAGTATTTTCTACCGTATACCTGTCCTGACGCAGTACCGTAATAAATACCTTTCTCTCCACTTGCGCCGTTTCAACGCTGCGACGTAGTTAAATCGACGCCTTCACAACGCTATATAAAATTAGTGCATAATGTCTAGTATAGACGAATTTAATGTCTGTATTTTCAATGGCGAGTCAAAAGATTTATGTAACTTTCTTTGAGATACCACCGGGGTTTTGTTTGGACAAGGGCCTGACATTTTATTCAAAATATTATCAATGTAACCAATAAACCACATGTCCTGCGGGTATTCACCCCGAAAGACATCTGTTTTTCGATGGGTGGATTTAAGTATTTCAATAGAAATTATAAAAATCAATATTTTAGAGATATACAGGGTTGTATTATCTTGGATAAATTATACAAACCGAGATGGTAAAATTTAACAGTAAGTTAACCAACTGGTAAATGAACACTCTTCGTTAGCTCAAGGGGGGCACGTATACTAAGCCACCCATTCTACTAGGTTTAAAACATAAAGTATATGTGAAAATCAACACAGTAAGGTAACCAACTGGCCAATTGACGCTGTTCGTTACCTCCGTTGGTCATCACCTCTATGATCGTCGTAATAATTACCTAAGAGGGTACAATCAGGGCTGTCGCGGAGATATTTATAAATTCGAGAAAAAATTCGAGAAAAATGTACTAAATTGTACTAAATTTTAGGTGGACTGTCATTTTGTCATAACTGTCACGTATGTTGTCAGTTGTCATGTCAGATCTTGTGGAATGTCAACTGTAGGATGGATGGGCATTGTTTGCTTTTGTTGCTTATATATTTTGAAAGCAGGATTCTGCGAAATAGATAATTTGGAGGTCCCAATAATCTACTGCGCAGCATCCAGGAGTCGGTGACGGATTTCTGATCGTTATTGAAATATACCTTATATAAAATCTTTTTTTTTTAGGAAAAATACCGCCAATATTTACAATACTTACCCATATATCGGAAAACTTAGGCTTTCCATCATAGATGGTGCCACAAAGACGATCAGTATTTCAAATTGTACTAAATTGTCTATGATTTGACTTAAAATGTACTTTTGTACCTTGCCGTGAGAAATGTACTAAGTTTAGTACAATTGTACTGAAACGGCAGCCCTGGGTACAATCCTGTTTATATCTAGGATAGAATCAAGCTAAATAAAAATCAATACAGTAAGTTAACCTGCTGGCGAATTGACGCTGTTCTCAGGTGCAATCTCAGTAAATAGTACCAATTGTAATATGCTTTGCTAATTATTGCATCACATTTAAAGATGAAAAATAAAAGAGTTTAAATATAAATTTGTATGGTTTTATTTATCAATTGCAACTTTGCATCGAATCCTGGTTTATCTTACTTAAAATGATCATCAATCAATTAACTAGATGATCACTATTACTACTACTAGAGGAAAAATGCCAAATACAGTAAGTAAAATATAATATTGATTAAAAAAAATTTATATATATATTTTTTTAAGTGTGCATTATGGATTTAAAGTAATCATTATATCAATAAATCCTATGCAATTATGTGAACTTAAATAAGATTCTAAACTTAGATTTTATTGAGCAAAAATAATTGTATGTAGATCTTATTGGCTATTTTGTTAAAACTGAAATCGACACACTACAACATCAAAATTAATTAAAGTGTTATGTACTCGTATTATCTCAACGACAACAATTTATCACTATTTTTTTATTTAATATTGTAATGTGCCCCTGTGATAATTTTTTTTTCATGTTTTTGCCAAACGTTAGTCTAAAACCGAAACATAAAGTAAGAATTCTTCTGTTTACAAATACGCGAAATTTTTCGAATACAACATTCCAAACTGGAAACAAAAAAAAAGCCATTTTATACAGGTAATGTTTATAAAATACAATGCACAATGCCGTTTTTTTTTTAAACAAGCAATATTCATGAATAGCCATTTACGTTTTTCGCATATTCGCGTTTATTATAAATCTTTTTAATGTCGGAGTTTCTTGGACAGCTGAGGGTTGTTTGTAAACGATATATGGGAAACAAAGCCATTTGTGAAATTAATTTTACTTTGAAATTCGTAAATATTTGTACTTCTATTTTTGTTTTTGACATCATTACAACGATTATTGAGAAAAAAATTGTTCTATTAGTAAAATTTATGGAGGTAGAATATAATTTTTAATGAAATGAAAACCGATTAAACTTAACTCGTTGGGTTTCTTAATTCCCTATTTGGTAGGAAGTGAAACGATAACGACATGAAATATGCTTCAAAGGCATGTAACAAACATTGTACTTTGCCAAACGGCACCTGTGCCAACCACAATCCTGAGCAAAGTAGTTAAAAAAAATATATTAAAAAAAATCACAAAAGATAGGACAGAGATAATTTCGTTTGCCCTGAAAATTACAATTCTAATTCATTATGAACTTACCTTTTAAATCTGAATTATTACTGTTATATTTACCTGCATTTTAAATCATGTATGTGTGTGAAAGGGAGAAGGATGGCATTGAATAAACAATTTTCACAGAAAGTGGATAATAAATTCTAGTTAGACAATAAGACAATAATCATAGTAGTTTTTGTCTTTTCTATGAAAACCTGTCATATTTTTAATGGTTTTTACTTACTAATCATGGATAGATGTTTTTGTACGATGTTAAGCGAAATAAAGTGTTTCCTTTTAACGATGTTCAAGAAATATTTGAATATGTTATTTTCTGGAAAACTTTCGGGACAAATAAAATTATCGCTGTTTTATGTCTTATGTGATTTTTTTGAATATAAAATAGCTTTTTTCGTGACGGGAAAAAAGTTTGACATTTTATCTCTTTTGTCAGGTAACAAAATGTCACTTTTTATGAAATTACTTTTTTCCCCGTTTCCAGGAAAAAAAGTACTTTTTCCCTTCATTATAAGTTAAAAGGTCTTACTGATTAGGTCTGAAGCTTCATTGGTTTAGTTTTGGAGGAGGCATCAACTGAATTCTAAAGTTTGTTAAATCGTACGTATAATTTTTTTTTTTACTTTTTGGATGCTATTATACTACATCCAGTTCATAGACAAGTAATGTAAATAAAGCATGATCAAGTCAAAAGATCCTTGGATTGGTTGGAGCAGTCTGAATTTGTAGCAAGTGTGGATTAAAGATTTTATTCTTGATTGTGCAAAATTATAGTTCGCAGTTATTGTTTGAGGTATCGTTAGGTATGGATACAATTTTCTTGTAAAGTTACTCGTTAGTTTTATTATTTTTTAGGCATGAAACAATTTGATTGGCATCTTTAAGTTTTTAGTTATTTTTTATGAAATAATGTATGAGACAGAATCTGCAGAAGAAATTACTGATAGCCCTATTAGAAAGCGATAAAAAACATAAGCGTAAAAATTAAGTAAATAGTTTTACTCAGATTCAGTTAGTAATATGTGGATTTGAACCTTTCGAAACAGTCAGGAAACGACTTATTGTTTACTTGACTTTCCCGGCTAGCTGTAAATTTCACTTATAGGCTTTGTGAGTGTTTTTGTGTATCTCCCTGCTTTTTTCGGAATCATGCATTTGGTACTTAACTTTTTCTGCAGCTACTCGCAGTTATAGTGGGGTACAATGGAGTTAACTATCGGAAATATTTGTAAGTATATACCTAAAGACAATGTTATTATTAAACGTGCCTAAAGTGCCTCAAAACCCGCTTAAAAGGAAACATTTTATTATTCTGATGAGGTAACTAATTGACATCATTATGGAAATGGAAATGTATAATAAAAATTTGATAAAGATAAAGAGACAAATGGTTTTTCACTTTAAAAGTCTGAATCGGAAAAATGGATCAACCAGTTAATTTAATATACTCGATGAGAAATTTTACCTAAGAAATAGTGTGTACATTTAAATAGTTTACCTATATAAAGTTGTTTGCCTGTAATTATCAATCGTGTTACCCTCTAACCAAGATCGTTTGTTGCATACAAACCAGAAATCTTTTATTTTAATTGCATTTTTTTAATGCCTTGTTTGTATAATTTAGTATTTTCAAAAATATTAGATGTTATGGTAATTTGAATCACTACAGGTATTAAATAAAAATAAGGCTATTGGTAAATTAGTTTACAGTTTGCAATATAGAATGTCTCGAAAAAGTATCGAAATAAGTATCAAACATAAATTGTGATTTTGATTAGGCACTTAACAAGTCACATTTCACATATCTACATGCTCTGGCTAATCAATCCTATAAGTACATATTAAAACATTAATATACTATCTAAAATTACTCGTAAAGAATAATTTGAAAATAAAGATGAAGCCGATTCACCTATTTAGACAAAATACCGTTATTTATTAAAACACATTATTTTTTAGTGAACATGGACATGCAAAAGTCTACCATGAGGATACGACAGAGCGAGAGCAAGAAAACTTTGGAATGTGCTGTGAAATACACTTAGAAAGGGTCATATGGAGAATTAAGTGTGATACCACTTTACGATATGTATCTCACTAGTCTAGTTCACAGATTTCTGTGTTCTGTGTTCAATTATATGCTGCTATTTCAAACTTTTAGTATCCTTTGATAAAAGAAGTTGAATATTATTGTTGGCCTTTTTAAATTGTTTATTTTACCTCATACATTTTTTTTTCTACTCTTCATACAGTATTCTGTGAAGAGTATTATAGGTTTACTTTGTCTGTCTGTCCGATGTCACGTTTTTTGTCTGCACGATAAGTCAAAAACGAGAAATGATATTTAACTTGAAAATTTTAAGCAAAAATCAAGCTCTATAGGGGACAAACTCTATTGATTTTGAACAAACCTAATTAAAAATAGGGGGTTAAGATGGGTTGAAATTAAAAAAAAATCTTAAATTAGAAACGAAAAATGATATAAACTTGAAATTTTTAGCAAACATCAATCTTTAAAAGAAGAAGAAGCCCTTTAAATATAAAAAAAATCTGATTAAATATGGGGGATTTAAGGGGGGTTGATATTAAAAAAAAAATCAAAAATGAAAAGGGATATCAACATGAAATTTTTAGTAAAAATCAAGCTCTATAAGGAGTTGAGGCCTATTGATTGTGAAAACAATCTGGTTGAAAATGGGGGTTAAGGGGCTCTGTTAAACTGCGAAGAGTATCATTTAGAATGCCAGGTATTATATATCTTTATTCTAGTTTGTGTCTGTGTAATATAATGTATTGTGACTTCCGCAGAGCGCGCTTAGCGGAGTGATTATCTATTTTTACCTCTCGAAGCCAAGCGACGACCCCTAATCACAGAAAAAAGAAGAATTCTGTTCATCTCATCTGTCAGTACCGAGAAGTAGAGGTGGGAAGTTCGAATCTTTTTACTGAATTAATTCATTTGATTCATTCACCTAAAAAGATTCGTTCTTCAAGATTCGTTCTCAAGTGATTCACTTTAGCGAACCACGAACGATGTTATTCCGCCGATCCGGCGAAGGAAATCGAACCGAACTTTTACGAATTTGAGTACTACCTAACCTACCTACCTACTAGGTCGTTGAGTAAAATAATTATAACCAGATTTATTTTAAAGTAAAGCAAATTAATGTTTCATATTTCATAAAAAAAAGGCAGCTGAATAATAAATACATCCTTGTCCGTTAAGATAAACAACAATAACACAATTTTTTTTAAATGCCAAATATATAGCCAAAATTAACGCAAAATTATATATTCACGATTCGTCATTTTTTGTTTTAATTTTACTTTGATTTAAATTTATTTATCAGACCACACGCATAAATTGTTTACCTAAGCTTAATACACACCTCCTGTAAAGTGAGAAAAACATTAAAGACACATACCGCCACCGCCTGTCAGTTAGAGTTCTCGTATTATGCCGTAGAACGTAGAACAAAAGCGACCAATTTGCCGATGACGATGTAAAATACCAAATACCGAATCCGAATCGAATGAACGAAGCAACCAAACTCGGAACTCGGCGTGTTTGATCGATCGCAGAGCCATCGAGCAATTGACTCAAAAAAGATTCGAATCTTTTAAAAACAGGGAATCAATTCATTCGAGTCAGTGCACTGATTCGTTCTTTTTGAACGAATCGTTCGCGAACGACACACCTCTACCGAGAAGGGAACATACCGTAACAGAATTGAGATGTGCCAGGGACGGACTTAGCTTCAGTGTCCAATAGTGAGCAAGCCGGTCGAACATTATTTGAGAGATGGATTTTGCGAAAAAACAAGTGTGTGAGTGAGCGTAAAAATAAAAAAACTTAATTGTGTAGTAATTTATTTTTTTTTTAATTTTTGAATATTTTTTTTATATAAACGAGTTATAATTGGTTTTTTTTATTCGATTAGACAATTTATATATTTACTTATTCATTTTTAAATAATTTCTTTTGTATGTATTTTATATACCTTTTTTACACATTTGTATGAGTACACATTTGTCATTTTTAAAACCGGGGTCCGGTTTTCTTGGAGGGGAGGCATGTCACAATTATTCCTTAAATGGAATTAAATTATTTTTATTCGACTCAGTAAATAATTTAACATCCTGTATGTTAAATTATTTCTGAATAGTAGGTCGATTTTGAAATACTTTTAAATCGTAGAGAATGCATTTCATAGTTTCAAAACAATTAAGTTACAAACTAATGAACTTTGTGCTGACTCGAGGATTTTGGAAGTCTTGCGAAATCGAACCTAGTCGGTTTTTTTTTAGGGGGTCATGAGAGTTTTACGAGACGGCAAAAAGGGTGGTCGCGATCGATCACAGGGAAAATAATTGTGGTTCATAAAATATAAAACAAAAATATAATTATATAAAATAAAGTAAAATAAAAATTGTGACTGCTCCATGACAATGAGGTAAGGACCCCAAATTTTATTATTATTATTATTATATCGATTTTTTGTTATATCTTTTGAGTCCTTTAATTACGGACATTTAATAAAGTGTTTGTGAATTTTTTATACATGGTGTTTCTATTATTATTAGTTTAGTTCACGATAAGATCATTTAAGCGTGACAATATCTCAAATTCCTTTTAAAGGTAGCCCCCCTGTAGAGTAGGCTACGAACAGCCACTGCTCAAACAATTTCTTGGTGTTACACATTTAAAGATCATGGCACAAAATTCGCCAACAAATTTACTTACAGTCGCCATATTGAAGATATTACCGCTGCAGCATCTAAATTGCTGGGGTATTGTTCTCGAAACTGTTCTAGTTTTGCTAATATTGAAACTTTTAAATTATTAAAATATCACTTTTGTAGGAAGCAAGTTGGAATATTGTTTTGTAATTATATGATGGCAAATCTATCAGAAGTATATATATATTCAGGGTCGTAGAGAGCCAGGTCGGGCCCCGGGACAATTTTATAAAAAATTAAGCTCATTCAATATCACATTTCTAAAAAAAAAGTCTTTAAGCAAAAACTTCTATTTCAAAGGAAATAATACAAGCTGTTTATTACAATTTAAGTTTCAGACTTCAAGAATGCGTGACACGGGAAGGAAGACATTTGGAGAACATTATTTTTAAGAAATTAAAATCCGCGTTTATTATTAACATTTTCACAATAAATTTAATATATTTTAGGCAGAAGCATTTGTTTTATTTCAGTTGAAAAACAGCAAAACATTATGGGACACCCTTTATATTCTGTTATTGAGCGTATAGATGAATTCATTATTAATTATTAATATCATTATTTACACTTGACGTGTTTTTTCTGCTGCCTTTCATTCTCTTCAGTTCAATCAAAATATTTTCGGTACACTCTTGAGCATTCCAATATGCCTAGCGTAAACTAATACATTGTCAAAGTTTAGAATAAAATCTAATATTGCCAAGTGTTTGAACTCAGTATTAAAGAGATGAGAATTACAAAGACATCAATAAAAAATATCCTGCTGTCAGTGGCGTAGCCAGCCTTGCAGGGCGGGGGTCCTACATTTAAAGGGGCGCAACATACTTCTTTATTTTCCAGAAAAAACGTAACACCCTATATATCCTAAAATATTTTCAAAATATGTCTTGTTCAAAACTATATAACTTTCAATTGAATGTTGCTTGTGTATCTATAATATAAATTGATTTATCGAGCAACTACGCACTAATGGAACACCCTGTATAAAATATGAATATTCTCACGTAATTTATCACTATTTCCAATAGCATTCGTATAATAATTATTGTTCAACATTATTTCGAATTTTTTTCGTCCATTTTTTCGTTGTACACTTCGGAATCGATAAAACGTAATATTTTATCAAAAATTTTACTAAAACAAGAACTCATACGTTTGTTAATTGTTTAAAGTGCATCGATTATTTTGCGACCTATTTTAATGTATGCAAATATCTTAAACCGTTCCGAAATGTATGCAAACGTTTTTTCGCGCATATTTACCAAATATTGTTTCATAATCCAATTGCAAAAGAAAGCACATATTTAAAAAATTACCGTAACCTCCTATTTTACATGTTTAACTAACAATTTTGGGACGTACTACAGGATGGGCGCGTATACAAATTATTTTCCGCTGTATATTTTTTTTCAAATTTTAACAAAAAACACTTTTGCATGCATGTACTAATCGTTCGAAATTATCCATTTTTAATACAAATTCAAATTTTCTTGGTGACGCCGCTGCATGCGAGCACTCTTAGATAATTAGCTAAAACATGTTAAAAATCTATAATATTCATAACATAAAAGATGCATGCCTTAAAAATGTTGCATTTTCAATAATAATGTAAACGATTGATTTTAAAACCAAAAAAACGTTTATTTTTATTACTTTTCTTTTCGCAACTGGTAACATAATGAATTTTTCGAAACCAGTTTCATAATGTTCAACATTATGCAACTGGTTGCGTAAAATAGATAATTTTGACACTCGCTGCGATTATAAAAAGTCACTGTGTATGTCAAAATTACAAAAAAAAACAATATTTGAGGCATTTCAAACAAATACGGTGTTTTTTTTTTTTTAAATATATTACCAAATATGTTTCAATTTCAATAAATGTTACAGGGTGTAATAAAAGTATGTGTTTATTATGTATATATGCACCAAGCGGCTACACCACTGCCTGCTGTGATTTTGGTTCCAAACATTGTTTCAGGCTGTTTTGAATAAAATTGTCGATCTCTACGACTAATATTACTTTCCTGCATTGTTGGTTGCGGTTAAGCATTTATTTCATTGCTATATTTGGAAAAATAGAAAATCATTTAATTTATCTCAACAACTTGTTATAGGCGGTTTATCTTGCTTGTAAAAGTTTTTTAGTTTCCAAGAAATTGGGTTATTTTATCGTGTATTGAGTGAATTAGTGTTTTGATTCTTTTGTGCTGATTAAGAATGGAAAATACGGACCAAAGCAGAAATATTACTAGGTTGTAAGTTCAATCAACAAACTCTACTTTGATATAGCTAACTTTCCATCCTTTGATACAAACTTTCAAAACCAATGTATTATATTGATTTTAAAAACAAAAGGTTTATTTTTATTTAAGTTCTTTTCGTAACTGGTGACAGTGAAGTTTTGATAACCAGTTACAAAATATTTAACTTTATGTAGCTAGTTACATACAGTAGATCATTTTGACACTTGTTGCGATCACAAAAATGTGACTTTATATGTCAAAATTGGAAAAATAGTGTTTATATGATCGAAGACATCTATCAACAAAACAATACGCTTTAGGCTTCCCCATTTTTAGAATTATCTTTGAAAGCTAATGGAGATCAATTCAAATATCAACACCTGTTAAAAATACACCCTCCTCTTTTTTCCGAACCCACTAGACACTAGAAGAATTCTTTCAGCGGAAAATATGTCATCAATCACAATTTCAGACGAAATGAATCAGCCACGTCAAGTGGGAAAGTAACGGTGTCGAAGTTCATCAGCAAGTCTGGCCGGCCACCAATATTGACGAAATTTATGGCAAAGGTAACCGGAGGGTAAAATATGTGAGAGAGATATGGAATAGTAGCTCGTAAATTCTATCTAGTAAACTTGAAATGGTGGAGATAACGAATGAAGTGCGACAAAAAAAAACAACGGTGAGCTTTTTAGGATCGTGTTTTAGCTGCTGTGGAATGGACAAAAAAAAACGCGGAGCTATTTGCTGGAAACAATTTTTATTAAAGTGTTTTCATTTATTTTGTGATTCTAAGTATGCACTTATACAGGGTGCACAGATGTAAACGGTCCAGAGGCATTATCAGGAATTACGTTAATATTTTAGGCAAACGCTCGGATTCGTCAATTATTAATTAGGATAGGACAGGATAGTTTTTCCAGCTGTTAATCTTACTTTTGGTGTGTTCCTCCATGCAGCTTGCTGGATTTCAACTATAAACTTTTCCAGTTCTTTATCTAGCTGTTTTTTGTTTTTAGTATTATGGTCAGTTGAATAGTATTTGTTAAGTCCTCTTGAAAACCTTTCCAATTAGTTTTCCGATTTGCTAGGGTCGATTTGGCTTCTTTTTGAATAACATTATCACTTAGAGTAAGGATTACTGCAGAATGGTCTGAATCCATATCAAAGTTTTCTTCTACTTGCGTATGGTTTGGTGAAATTTTCCTCAGAATAAAGAAATCCAAAAGGTCTGGAATTTTATTTGGGTCGGTGGGCCAATAGGTAGGTTTTTCAGAAGATTGGTGTGTACAACCAAGTTCTGATGCAGCTCGGTGCAATTCTTTTCCTTTGACTGTGGTTAATCTTGAACCCCAGTTGGTGTTTTTGGAGTTGTAATCTCCACTGATTATAAATTTGTTACCTAGTTTTTTGAGTACATTGAGATAATTTTCTTTTTTCTGGTTGTATCTTGGTGGGCAATAGATTGCAGCTATTGTAATTTTGCCCCCCTTAATGTTAATGGTACTAACGGTTACCTGATTTTCTGGTTCTTGGATGCCTGGTTCCTCATAGTGGGAAATGTTATTTTTAATAATGAACGCACTTCCTCTTCTTGCTGCATTTGATGGATATATAGTGTGACAGAAGTTATATCCTCTGAATTTAATGTATGACTCTGTTGTAAGGTAGGTCTCAGAAATCAGACATATATCTAATTTTTGTACGTCCAAGAAAACTTGGATATCAGTTTGTTTTTGGAGAATACCATTGGCTATTCTAATATCTCTTTTGTTCATTAGTGGTTTTGTTATATATAACTAAATATGGTAGATATAGTAAAGAAAATTTAAAAGCTGTTTTAAATACCACCAACCGCAACTGCGGCTTCAACTTTTGGTGTTCCAAGAACAAAGCTTATTGGAAAAAATAGAGGAAAATTTCCAGAAGAGTGCAAAAGTGGTATCGCTTCTGTGTTAACAAAGCAAGAAGAATTTTTTTTATCGGATTGGATAATAAACATGGCTAAGATGGGATTCCCTGTAACTAAAGACAGTGTATCCCTATTGGTTGAGTCGTTAAATTAGAAACATAGCTTTACCAATAGTAGACCTGGCCGACATTGGTATGAATGATTTTTAAAAAGGAACACCGAGTTGTCTAAATGAATGGCCCAAAAGTTAACAGCAACTCGGGCACTGGTTACAGAAACTAGTATAAGAGGCTGGTTTAATGAAATAGAGGAATATTTTCTGCAGTTTGGCATCAAAATTACTGATCCCCGAAGAGTCTTTAATGGTGACAAATCAGCTTTTTTTCTGTGCCAAAAAGGAAATACTGTTTTAGCCAGAAAAGGATCCAAAACGGTTTACAATAGGTAATTCTTCTAGGAAAAGCTTTTGGTGAGATTGCAGCCCCTATGGTTATGTTTAGCTATTTAGCTATGAGCGAATATCTAAATATATTGTTGAACAAATACCAGATGGTTGGGGGATTGGAAAGTCTGAAAATGGTAGGATGACCTACGAGGCGTTTTCTGAATACATATCTAATGAATTTTATCCTTAGATGGTCAAAAAAGAGATACAATTTCCTGTTATCTTGTATTTGGATGGTCACAAGTCACACATAACACTTCCCTTGAGTGATTTTTGCAGAGACAAATCTATAATTTTGTAAGTTTACTACTGAATTTAACCCATATATTGCAGCCATTGGATGTGGGTTTATTTAGATCGTTAAAAATGAACTGGAAAGTGGCAATTTCCAATTGGCGAACTCAACATGTAAAAAATTCTTAAAAAGAGAAAATTGTGCCCCTGTTCTTAAAATCGCTTTAGATAATATTAACCATTTAAAAGACGTTTTTGCTAATGCATTTAAAATGTGTGGTCTTTTTCCATTTAATGTGAATAACGTGAACTACACGAAGGTGCTGAATAATAATTATGCCGGAGTGGAAAGTGATCAAGATAAAAAACATCTATGATTTTTAAAAAGTCATATTTCTATGGAGACCGTCGGTTACTTTTATAATCTGCAAGGATCAAAATGGAACGGAAATGATTGTGACCAAAATTTGTACAACACTTGGTTACAGATTTATCTAGAAAGTAGGTTAAAAATTCAAATGGAAGAAAGAAGAGTAGAAAACGTGGAGATAGACGTTCAAGATGGCGTTGTTCTAGATGAAGGGTGGGATGTTCATTTAACTGATGAAATAGATGTACCACCAAACAGTGAAGAAGAATTTGCTTTCAAAGAAACCAATAAGAATACTCCTAATTTATTAATATTCTAGAGGATATTCATATACAGCCATTATATAAAATTGAATATTCATATACTTACCCTAAAACTATCACTTGCTTTTGAAATGTATTGTTCAGCTAAAAGGTGTGGAAATATTTTTTGGGTTATAACATTTTTAATTGTTTTTTTCTCTCTTCCTTTCTTTTTGTCATGTAAAATGAAAAGAAAAAAATCATAGATGACGAGGCAAGCTTATTGGTTACCTACCTGACATACAGTGCCTGAGAAGCTGTCAAGTTTATCCTTAGCTTCTCATTTTCTGGATGTCCGGTACTCAGTGTGGCTTCCTCTGTTCATTCATTCATTTTTTTTTTATTATAAAACAATAATTATATGAGCTGTATTGGTATTGTTATTGTTATTATTACCTAAATTGTTTTATAAAGCGATACAAGTATTTAATACTTATCGCTTCGCACCACTTTATTTAATATTTGTTATTTTTGTTATTTTTATTATATCATATTATATTTTTATGGTACTTCTTTTTTAGGAAGAATCATATTTTTTTATTGTATATATAGATATGATTCATATATGTAATTTATTATTGAATAAAGTTATATTATTATTATTATTATTATTATTATTATTATTATTATTATTATTATTATTATTATTATTATTATTATTATTATATATTAATATTGCTGTACAAGGAGAAAACTCTAATAATATTACTGCTACTCGAACTATTTGTATCAATATTGAAAATATACTTCTAGAAATGATTGAGTCTACCTCTCAAATTCCTAATGCTCTAATTCTAATAAATGACAATAATAACAACACACCACCAGAAATGATTGAGTCTACCTCTCAAAATCCAAATGAGGATAAGGAATATATACTTCAAGAAATAATTGAGTCTACCTCTCAAAATCTCAATGCTATCAATATTGAAACTATACTTCTCCAAGTAGAACTGTGGATAATAACGGAAATAAGACAACAAAATTAATACCTGTTAACATTCCAACTCCTTTGTAAAAAGCGTTGTTTTGGCCTGACGAAAATTCAGTTAGCAAAGGCAAGAAGAGAAAAAAAGAAAAAATTCCAGCGGTGACTACTTCCGATTAATGGAAGAAGTATCATACAGAACAAAAACCTCAACAAGAAGAACTGAAGGAAAGACGAAAAAAAAAAAAACAAAGGAGAAAATAAAATTAAACGAGAAAGCAAACACCTGCAGAAGAAGATCAAGAAGGAGACTGTAGAAGAAAAACTAGATAATGAAGACAATAAAAAAGAACTGAATTAAGAAGCGACACAAGTAGGAGGTTATGTAATAATCAATTTTGAAGGAATATATTCTCCAGGTGTTGTAAAGAAAATTAAAAATAAAAACCAGGCGTTTATAAGTACAATGACGTCAAGTGGTGTAAATAAATGGAAATGGCCACAAGAAATTGATAAAATTTGGATTATTATGACGAAATTGTTGATTGGTTCCATACTTACTTGTTCTTCTTTAAAATATAAAATTTAGCATTTCAAAAATAGGTACCTGTCAAATTTAGGTTCAGATGCAGTTCTATAGAAATATTCCTTTTTTATTTCATTTTTAAAATTAAGGAAATATAAAATAAATACATAATTTTTAACTCAACGAAACGTCCAAAAAAAATATAATTCAGTTCAATACTTTAGCAAAATTGCTAAAACTGTTTGATTTAGTTACCTTATACAAAATAAGTCACTGCTCAACATACACAAATATGGGCCAAAACTATAACAAATGTGAATAGAAACTAATAAACTTACAGACTCCAATACTCAGAGCACATCTCACAATCTCAATCAAGATCCGTGTCTCTGCGATCTGGGGCAGAATATTTTTAAAATGGTATATATTATAATCTTTTTATTAAAATTTAAATTTCGTGTAGTACCTACATTTACTGTTAATTTACTATTAATTTAGCAACAAATTCAAATAAAATTTGGTTTACAACAATTTTTCAAATTGGCCACCAATTGTTTGTAAGTATTTTATTATTGCACTCATTTTTAAATGAGTGACGGCTTTTCTATAATTATTTGACGAGATTGTAAAAATTTAATAATTATATTCACAAAAATAAAATTTGAATTCAAAAAATATTTTACCAATTATAGACCTGTGTGAATTTAAATATTATCTTACTTATATAAAATTTAACATACTTGGCAGCATTTTTTTTTTCAAAAATATTTTGTAAAACATGTTTGTTAATATTACTAAAATACAAACGATGTGGAATTTAGGAATATTTCATTATCCAATTTTTTATAAAAAATATTTACTAGACACTTGTAAGTATGTAATAATTCAAAACAAACGAATATTGCACAATGTAGACATAAAAAACTAAAAAACTTTATTAGTCCTCAACAAATCAAAAATATTACTTACATAATTTGTCACATTACACTAAATTTAAGGCAATATCAAAAATTAAAAAGCAAAATTAAATCCAATCATCAGACTATTTTCAAAATGAGTTAAAAAAATAAAACAAATCATGTTTACAAAGTAATTTTAAAATACCAAATTAAAACAGTGAAAGACAGGTAGATACGATAAAAATAATCTAAATGTATTACATAGAGGGCGATTACCTAAAATAAAATATAATATTTATTATTTATTTAAAAATATTTTAGTAGGTATGGTACGACAGATATAGCAAAAACCCCCAAGACTATAATAAGTATAATTCCGGTTTTTCGAGGTAATCACTTTTTATTTTTATACATTATACAAGTTATGCATTTTGATACCTTACCAAATAGAAGAGCCGTACAAAATCGCGTTGAGTGTAAAAGCTTGTAAAATTATACATTGGGTTTTGAAATTTACGTAGGAAGAAGCAGATGGAAATAAACCCCTTATCGAATTTCATTAAGTACAAGAACGAGTAGTTGCAACAAGTAGGGTAAATACAATCATTTAAAACCACTACTTATTTCCTACAATAATTACTTGATATAATAATTGTAGGTTTATAATTTATACATTTTAATAATATCATTTAATATTATAATCTTTTTGCGAAAATTATGGATTAAAATACTGAAATAACTATAGAAAACTTAAAAGCATCAAGAAAAATAGTGATTTATACATTAGATTAGATTAGATTAGATTAGATTAGATTAGGAGTTGGACGTTATTTGTCCATGTCCATCGCGACCTTTTCAGATCTATTGTGGGATTCCATTTGTTTTAGAGTATGTCGTCTAGCCTGGTCTTTTTTTATTAGACTTAGTAGCTTTGACAGTGGCTCCCGCATGTAGTTGCATGCAATTGGCTTTTCTTCGCTTAATGTTAGAAACCTCATTCCAGCCAGGCCCACACATTGGCACAGGACGTGGAATGATGTTTCCTCTTCTTCTTCACAGAACCTGCACAAAGTTGCTTCTTCTGCTGGATTTGTGACAATCATGTGCCTTTTGAGGCGACAGTGTCCAGTAAGAAGGCCTACTGTTATTTTAACGATTTGACACTTTTGATCCAGTAGGTCCTTCGTGAACTTGGCCGATGATTCCTTGATGAACTGTTTGGCCTGTCTCAGTCTTGGATAGTTGTTCCACCATTCCTGAGACTCTTTTTGCATCCATTGTTTAATGAATGCCTTGCACAATGCCTTAGCAACTCCACAGAAGGGTTCGGGGCCTGTTATGGCCTTATCTGAGACTTCTCGGGCTCATTCGTTGGCCTTTTCGTTGTTCTGATATCCCTCATGGCCTGGAACCCAGGCTAGGGTCACCTTATTTTGACTACTTAGCTCTGTTAGGTCTTCTAGACAGTCTTTCACCAGTCGTGATTTGATTTCTGGTGAGAGAATTGCCTTTGGAGCTGCTTGGCTATCAGAGTATATGGCAATAGTTTTTCCTGATACTTGCTGATTTATTATTTCTCTTGCACACTGTTGTATGGCTATTAGATCAGCCTGGAACACTGTTGCATATTTTCCTAAACTCAGCGAAATCGTTGATTTCGACTTGGGTCCGTAGATTCCAGCACCGGCTCCTTCCTTGGTTTTTGAACCGTCTGTGTACCAGACGAGTTCAGCCTGTACGGGAGGTCCCTGTTTCCAGGATTCTCGGGCTGGTAATTGAATTTGAAAATTTCTTTCAAATTTGTATGTAGTTATGGCTCTATCAGTAGGTATAGCTAGAATATTATCCCTTTTTACTTGCTGATATACCCTTGTGTGGTCGGCGCTATGTAGTTGGCTTATTGGGTTTTGTCCCTGCATTAGCCTGTGAATAGTTGACTTGGTTTCTCCTTGTATGAAGATGTGCAGTGGCGTGAAATTTAATAATACCTCCAGTGCTGACGCCGGCGTAGTGCTCATGGCCCCAGTAGCACTTAGACAGGCAAGCCGCTGAATGCCAGTGAGTTGGTCTATTGCACTTGCCTGCGCAGTTTTGGTTACCCACGCAATGGGTCTTATTACCCTTGTGTATAACCATATGGTCATTTTGGGGTTTAGACCCCAGTTTTTACCACATATTCTTCTACAGCTTATGAGAGCTATTGTAGCTTTATGTGTGAGTTTTTTGAGATGTTGATTCCACGTCAGCCTTTGGTCAAATATGACTCCGAGGTATTTGGCTTCTGTGGCGAATGGGATAACTGTGTTGTTTAGTACTAGTGGTCTTAGACCTGCAAGTACCCGTTTTTTGTGAATGGTACAATTGTTGTTTTTTGTGCGTTAATGGACAATTGTTCCTTTTTGCACCAGTTGTTCACTATGTTTAGAGCTGTTTGAGATCGCTCCGAAACTGTACCTGCGAATCGCCCCCTGACGATAATTGCTAGGTCATCTGCGTATCCTAGGCACTGGTAGCCTTCTTTGGACATTGTTTTGAGTAAGTCGTCCACAAGAACTGACCACAGCATTGGAGATAATATTCCGCCTCGTGTAACTTTTGCCTGTATGGTTGCCTTTCCTAGAGTGGATAAAATGATCCTGTTCTCTAGACAGGCAGTGATCCATTGGCATATTGTTACTGGGACTTTTCTCTCTTCTAGAGCTTTGGTTATTGACCTAGTTGAGGCATTGTTGAAAGCTCCTTCTTTGTGATCTATTGACTTTGAAAGCAATCTGTTTAGATCGTCCTGCGCTAGGTCAGTTGCACACACCTAGATGACTATACATCGCAAGAGAGATATCCGACACGGCAACAATTGAAAAGTCTAATAAGCCGCCATTTTGCCAGAAATCTTTCAAAACATATATGCAACCAACAATGCATGGTAATGTGAAAGCCAGACAGTATGCAACCAACATTATGCGTTTTTGTTAAACAAATTGCATGCATCTAGATCCATTGTTACTAACACAGAAAACGTCCTTTTGCTTTTAGAAAATCTTCTTTGGACATTTCTATGGCAGATATTCATGACTCAAAATCTTTCATCATTCCTGAGAAATCTAAAAATTATAGTTACTGTTTAGTTTTATAATACATTTATTAATTATTTCAAAAACGTAATATCTTACTTGTGAAAGGATATATTGGAATTTACTGGCAATAACCTGGAGTGATTTTTACAACTTTTCACCGAACAACCAGGCATTTCAAAGTTTCTAAAGAACTTGTAAACTAATTTATAAAGATTTAAATATGATTTTAATTAACGGAACGAACAATAAAATTTTAAAACACTCACTAAACGACTGAACAAAATTCGAAAGATATAATTCACGAACATAAACGAAAACAATGCAAAACACTAAAGTAGCATCGGCATTATCGGCATCGAAAGTTGACACCACATACTTTGATTTTCTCTTACGTTGACACTTAAATCTGACAATTAGCTGGCAAAATGGCGGAATATTCTATCCCGTTTCAGTAGACACTCAGTCGTTCTTTAGCCGTGTATTTCTCTAGGTGTGTGGTCAGTTGACTTTCCTGGCTGCGGTATGCATATTGGTTGGGATGGAGCATATTTATTTTTAGTATATCGTCCCTGATATACCTATCTATCAATCTTTCTAGAGTCTTAAGTAGGAAGGAGGATAGGCTTATGGGGCGATATGACTTTGGCGTTTGGTCTGTGACCCTACCTACTTTGGCAAGGTAGACTACTTTCGCCTTTTGACATATTGCCATACATTAAATTAATCATTTTTTTTTTAACCGACTTCAAGAAAGGAGGAGGTTCTCAATTCGTCTCGATATTTTTAATGAGGAGGCTATTTAGTTCATTAGCATCTAGATAGTGAGAGTATTTTATAGCACTTTTGAATTCTATACTTCTTCAACAGGATACAGAAAAATAGAACTACATGAAGTTGGAAACATTTCAAAATTTAATGGGGCCCATACCAACATAGAGATAGTGATTTTGTTAGGTTGTTTGCAATATTGATAAAAAAGTGGTTAAACTTCTAGAGGCATACCGAGTGTTCGCGAGAAAACTTCGGATGGCTTTATTTCTGGTAATATTTACGTTGCCATCTTGAATTTTTGGGTACAAGACAGTGAATAGAAGGACGTAAATCCACATACTTTTCATTTATGTGTAGCTTAATTTTTTGAAATGAATAAAATACTTTAGGATTTCAAAAAAAAATAATCAAAAAAACAAATAATAAAAAAAATAGACATTTTTTATAATTAATTACAAACTCAGGTATTTTGATAGCTGTAAGTCAAAACATAATAATAATGTAATCATGTAACAATAGTGGATAAAACAATTAAAGATTTATGGATTACTACAATAGTCTGGCCTTTTGGTTATATCCAGTGCCATTAAAAAAAAAAAAAAATTAAAATATTTCAAAAATTAACCTATATAAATATACAGTATAACTTTTTATTATTAATTTTAGGAAAAAAAGTTATTCTTTATAAAAACTTCTGCATTATCTAAAACCTGGAAAACAGTCATCAAATATCAAATTTTTCAAACCGTATACCAGGTTTGTCAAAAAATATGAATTTTGCTCAAGAGTAAAGTACGTTTATTTTTGACAAAATCAAAAATTTTCATTAAGAAAAGTTGATTAGTATTAAAAATTACATTCAAATATGCAATTACACCGATCTATGTAAAAAATCAGATTTTTTCTAGATTTTGCATTGATCGCAACCCGCCTTAGAAATTTCACCTTTACTATCAACAGCTGTTGTTTGACAGCTCGTTAGAGAATGTTTGCAATTTATGGAATGTTGAGAATGTTGACGTTAGAAATAATTGGAATTCCTAAAACTGTCAAATAAGAATTGCATAGGCGGATTTTAAGAAAATTGATATTAAAGTAGTTAGGATGAACTGAAAATTCTGAAAATCAATAGGGTTCTAAGTTAGAAGTAATTATTCAAGAAAATCAAAACCGTAAGTCAATCAGAACTTTCGTTCTAGAGTTATTGTGCCGGCATACATACACACAGACGACCAGACGAAATTTTTTTTTGCATTTTCGTACTCAGAATCATTGGAAACATGAAAAAAAGTTTTAAAAAATGGGGGTAAGAAAATTTTTTCGTCTGCACGAATGCAATACTGAGGCCCCATAGGAAGGGCCTCAGTAATAGCTCCTCTGGTGTATTCTAATCTAATTATGCACTCATCCATTTATGTTAGCCTTTCTACAGTTTGTTGGAGAGAATGTTCAATGGATGTGCTTATTTTATGATTTTTAATTGTGATTTCGGACAGCAACCCGGTTTAGCGTGTTCACTTATTGTGTATCGATATCTGCAGTAAAGCCAGGCCCAGCGCAGTTAGTAGTTGGATGAGCGTTTTATCAATAAGCACACTCCATGCTATACGTGGGGTGTACCAACTTTTCGAAGTCCCGAGTCCATGGATATTATTGGGCTTGTTAAAGATCCCTACCTCTGGTTGGAACACCAGGGGATTAGGCTTAATTTCTGGTAATTGGTAATAGCATCGGTGTTTAAACCTTTTAGTTAGAAATAGGTCGAAGTTAAATAAATTATTAATAATAATAAAAAATATTATTTCAAACTTACCAGAATCAGTATGGCCATATGTCTTTTTACCATCATTCTTTTTGTTATGAGTTTTTGTGGAATTATTCTTTGTGATTGTTTTTTTGCAGGACTGATTTTTTTTAGTGTGCTTTAATTTTCTGCATATCTTTTGCTTTTATGCAGCCTCTACAGTTTTTTGAATGTCAAAAAATTTAGTGAAAATAAATGAATAAAAAAGGATAATATTTTGTATCTGAAACAAACTGATCCTTGCATTATTTACATTTGTGACAGACTGAACTACTGACTAAAATCGAATTCAAATAGAAAGCAATAATGTACATAAAAAGAGTATGTACAAAGTAGGATTAGTTGGGGCATAATCAGAGTGCAGCAGACAGCTCACGCAGAATTTCTAATTTGTATTTGGAGTTGACGGTACCGTTGACTCGTACTACTATCTTGGGGTAGTAGTATCAATCTATAACATTCAGTTTTCCCGGCTTATGATCAATTTTGGAGATATAAAAAAATATCCTGTTCTTTTGGTATATTTTTGCCTTCTACGGGATTTTAAAATATACTTTAAATTTAATGAATCTTATTGCAAAGAAAATTAATTATAATAAAATAAAAAGCAATATTCAGTAAAGTTACATCCTATATTCTACCTCGGGATTTCTACGCACTGTTCCTGACTACATTCCTGATGACATTTCACGAAAACTAAACAGTTAATGAACCTTTCGAATAATTTATAAGGATGACAAAAAGAACTCACGAGCTTAATTACAGTCATCCATCAAAATGCTGATTAACATCAAGTTAATAGGAGGGCAGCGTTGAAAGTTTATGAGAAATTACCTTATCATTGTTATGAAAATAGGTATTGTGCTCTGGAAGCTCTTATAAATGAATTAATTAATTTAAACGATTCTGTACTTTTCCTGTATAAATAAGACTTGAAGGAACAAAAACGACGTAGTAACCATCTAGAGGATATTCCAGGAATAACTACAATAATTTTACCAAATAAAAGAAGTTTTTTGTTTCTAACCCTGTAATTATAAAATTAAAATTGTTAAAAATTTGACAAATTATTTGAAATCCGCCTATGAATACCACACCACGTCTCTTGATAGACAACGATAGGTACACTGAACGAATAATAAAAAAATTTTCCAATCTTTTTTCAAAATTATAATTTTAGGTATGTACCATCTTTGTACACTGTACAGCCAGCGTCTAAAAGAAGCAACTTTGCAAGGTACCACCGGCTTTTATTTTGGTCCAAAGTACGAAGCATTTAGTTATGTTTCTTTAGATTTATAAAAATACTTTTAGAATATTTAAAAATTTTTAGCGATTTTAAAAATTAACTGTAAAATTCAGCCGGATCCATTTGTTTTCGATTCAATTATTAATTTTATAATAACGAATCCATGACAACCTGTTGGAAAGGACCAATGCAAGAAGTAAAAACGCTAGAACATCTTCCTATGAGTTATACAGGGTGTCCGCGTGAGAACTTTAAATTGAATTATATCGTTTTAAAAATTTGAAATTTTGGGATTCTATTAATGAAATAGCGAAAAATTAACAGTATTTCCCATATCACCCCGATCCAAAAATTTAAATGGCAGTCCTTAGTTTCTTTGACAAAATTTGAAAGAGCGTAGTTTTTATTATCTCTGAGTTGACTGAACTTCGTGAGATATTTAAAGCTAAAGTTTTGGAACTAAAAAATTAGTAATACTATTTTAATTAAATCAAATATTCAAAATGTTCACCTTCATAAGCAATAATAAAATCTATTCTTGAAAGCTTTTCGAACATTTTCAAAAACGGGTGGTGTTAAATTTGGACATTCCTCTACTATTGTATTGCATATATCATCAATGGATTATAGTGTTGTTCTGGAAACAACATAAATTACAAGTTATGAAAGACATTTTAAAAAACCGATTTCAAAATCGTGCAGATGCCCTTAGAAGTTGAGAAATTTAAATTTTCTCATAAATAATTTGATTCTGACCAATTGTATAGGGAAGTACCCCTGAGGTATCCCCCTCCCTATCCATCAAAAAAAGAATTATAGAAATCGGACAACGTGGTAAAGAATGACCTCTGAAAATACTTAAAAAATTAAGAGTTTGATGATTTTTTTATGGATCCTATTATTAGATCTTGACCAAATTTATATGGGACCACCCCTGAGGTACCCTCTTTTTAATTGGACAACGTAGTAAAGAACTATCGCTGAACATGTATAAAACAAAAAATAATCCAACGAATTGAGAACCTTCTCCTTTTTTGAAGTCTGTTAAAAATGTCCCGATAAAAATAAATATAATGGGGTCTAGTTTGTGGAGCGAGTTGCTCATTCGATAGGACCCCTTTATAATATCTATTTTCCTTAAAAATTGACATATAAATATTACCAGCTCCGACTTGTTGAAAGTATAAATTGCTCCTCGTTTTCTTCCAAATACTGAATGATAAGAGGATGTATTAATTCCAGCACATAGATTAATTTATTGGGGACGTTGCGTGTGTCCATCTAGGAAAACGTGAGGAGTTTTATCGCTTCAATATAGTCAATTATGTCTATTCACTAAGCTAATAAAAACCAAGTTTCGTCACTAAAGCAAATATTTCGTAAAATATTTCTTTTTATGTCTGACATAGTTTCAAAAAATTGGACTTTTCGATCGATCATCGTCGCCCAACTCTTGGTAAAGTTGTATTTTATAAGAGTGTATTTTATTTAATTTTAATAATTTATGGTACGTTGATTTTGCCAATTCTAAAGTTCGGGATAATCGAAAACTGGAGGACTAAATTTACGTGACATGTTTTTTATTAGATATAGTCCATAAAAAGGCGTTTCCTTAAATATTTAAGTTTTCGAGCAGATCAAATTGATCCCCCGATTGGTATTACTCCAAATGCTTTACTGACTAGACACAGATTGACAAGTCTCGACATAAGACGGAAGTACTTTTCCATAATTACCCTTTACAAAGTTGTTAATTTTAAAATAAATTGTAAAGCTCTTTTACATATGCTTAATTTTAGAATCCCCAACCTTTGGAAACACCGAATCATTTTACATTGCAATTTCCCGGACAAACGTTCTGAAGTTTTCACCTGTATATAACATGTGTTATATTTATAATAATATTAGTGAACAGTTGGATATATTTAACTGCAATGTTAAAAACATAAAAACACATTGTTTAAAATAATTTAGAATTTGTTTACTGTAATTTTAGTTTGATTATCTATATGCTTTTTGTTAAACATGTTTCCTTCCAAATGTATTCCTGTTCTATAATTGGGTTTAACCTGTTAAACTATGTATAAATAAATTATTTACAAAAATTTTTGTATCAAGTCTCTCATAGACCTAAACAGCACACACTTTTGTATGGATGATTTTTATAAAACTACAATTTTAGTCCTTTCTTCCAAAATGTACACCATATTTGATAAAGTTTTCATTACACCAGATATAATTCCATTTAAAGTTTTCCCACGGACAACGGACACCCCTTTATTGGAGTAAATTTATAAAGAGTACTTGTCGCCTGTATTAAAAAATATAAATACATCAATCTTAAAATTTCTAGGCCAATACATCAATTTGCGTCCCCCTTGGCAGATTCCAGCTGTTCTTAACGTCACTTCCCGCCTCCTATACTCCCATATTTTCTATCCACAGTAATCTGGGTCAACCGCTAGTGATTTAAATGCTTCACGTCCCTACAATGTCCTGACAAGTTGATGTAACTGTGGTAAGATTGTATGGAAATGCAAATAAGCTTTGCAATAGCCCGAGTGCAGTCATGTTAAGTACACAATATGGGGCTAACGTAATTAGCGTTTAGAAGTTACCGAAGTCAGTTCGGACATACGTAAAGTGGTCAGCAAATTCGGTTTCATGTTTTAGTTTATCTTAGGTATTAAAGGATTTGGATTTATTTCATCCCTGAGGATTGGCAGCAACGTAGCAAGTTTTATTGAAACGAAGATATTTACTTAATTATTTACATTTACTGACAGCATTACGAGTGGGAGAAGTTAAGTAGCACTATTTGACTGTCAACTCAGTGTAAATGTTTTCACTTTAAGTTAAATTTCCAATAGATTTCGTGATCGTAAATAGAGTATGTACGTAATAAGCCAGCGCATCTGTTATGGCTGCTTCAGATAAGCCACTGCTAAAACTAAAATGAGTGCTAACTATCTAGGTACTTAAGTCAGGAAAGACAAAGGGCAAATAAGATACCAGATGGGAGGTGTACAGATAGAACCTAAAAAGTCACTAAAATACCTATCAGGGGACGTTTGGTGTCCACGTGATAAGCATAATTAAGAAAGCATACGCTAGAGCTACAGCATTAAGACGACTCATGCATAATATCGGAGGCACCAGTAGCCGAAAGAGAGAAATCATAGGAGCCACTATTGATTCGGCCTTGCTCTATGCTGTTCCTATATGGTAGGGGGTAAAAAAGATAAAAAAACATATAGGAACTTACTGACATACGCACAAAGTAAGCCACAAGGACCATTAGCGGGAATAGGAATGCGACTCAGAGTTACCAGAATATATTTTTGTTATGTACAAGATTTGTCTAAAAATGTACTAGATTCCATAAAAATGTACCAGATTCTATAAAATAAGGAAGACCCCAACAATTAGGCAGTCCAACCAAAATGACTGCCAGTGCGTTTTGACAGGTTATGATGTGATTATGATATGGCAACCTTGTGGGCCTGGTAATTTGACAGGGTCAATGACATAAATAGTTATGTAGATTGATTATCCATGTTTTTCAAGATAAACAAAAGCTTATGCCTCGAAAAAAAATGTAGGTAATTTTTTTGTGTGTCATCGGCTTCAACTGCTAAGGTTATCTCAGAAACAGCACTGTTAATTAGAACCCAGCAGTGAATGGTCGAGTGGGGAATCCTACCAAGGTATCAGAATTAATTTTAAATAATTAAATTAAATAAAAAAATCCCGGCCAACGGTGGGATTCGAACCTGGGATCCTTGGATCTGCAGGCAGAGACTCTACCACTGAGCCACCCAGCCAGATGTAGGTAATTATTTTTTTTTTACTATATTCAAAGGCTGAAAATTGGTTTTAAAACACATTTTTGCTAAACTGATTCTGATTAATGAGCATTTGTGAGGCAATATGGCCGCTCGCAAAACGACCCGCTTTGAGCAATCTATACAACTATATATGTATCATTGACCATGACAGCAGGCCACAGGGTTGCCATATCTAAATAGTCAGTCTCCAGTGGTTAGCATTTTGACAGGTCGTTGAAATGCCTAATATATTTTATACGTCAAACGGAAGCATAGGCTAAAAGAAGAAAAAGTAATAGATTTTGCTTTGAGTGTATTAGAGTACCAAATTCTCAGAGAATATACTAAATTTAGTATAATTGTACTAGACTGGCAACACTGCTGCGGCTACAAAGAAGATATGACGGCTAATTTTTCTCTCTTCTAAGGGTTTTGTAGGATTGTATTTCCGAGTTATTGGATTATTTGCGTGACTTGTCTTGGTGAACCGTTGCCTATGGTGACGACGCCGGATAAAGAAATAGTTTTTTAGTACCTCTGATCCAATCGTATAAAACTTGTGGAAAACGACTAAAAGTATTGCGATTGTCGTTCTACTTTTGTCGACGATATTTTTTTCTTTGTTGTGTGGATTCCCTTACGTAGATTTTACAAATGCACAGCCTCCTACGCTCCCTATTAATAATATCCTTTCTGTTGTGTTTAGACCCCATGTGTGATACATTTTTGTAATCAGGGTATTAAACCCTTTAAAATGGTATATCACATGACCTATGTTGCTATTTAAGAAAATCAAGATGGCGGCTATGCTTAAAATGTAGTAATTATAAAAAAAATAATTTTTGGCCTAAAATATGCGCAAATATATTTAGTTGAAATTCTGAAATTTTGGGATTTGTATGTTGAACCGTTTAAGTACTATAGGTTTGGTTCCATCTTTAACAGCTACCCTGTATATCTTCCTCAATGTCTCAATTAACTGCTGTTCCTGATTTGTAATAATTAATGTGGCAGTGCTGACTAATATTGTGCAGGCATCCAAAATATTATATTGTAGTGAGGTGTTAAACATTTTTTCACAAAATATATAACATTTTCATCAAAATTAATAATAGATGTGTGAACATTTACAAGCAATCTTTTGTTTCTAAAGATTTGAGAAAGTGCGAACTTTGTTGGCAACAAGTTTTTAAAATCAACTCTACAAGAAAATTCATGAATGCAAAAATATACAAGTATTTGACTCTCTTTTTCGAAGACTATTTTGTAATTCAAATAAATACGTTGAGTATACTGTTTCCTTGTTCTTTAAAGCAAAAACCATTTATTTGGTACATGTTGAATTATTTAAATACAATAAACAATGAAAGTAAATACAATTGAAAACAATTGGATGGATATAAATATATAAATAAAATAATTAAAGGTTCAATACTTAATTGCAATTTTTTCTAATAGGGGAAAGGAGAGTAAGTTGGCGAACATAAGACTTAAAAGTACATTTTTGATGTACTTTGAGAAGAATAAAAATATTTTTTTTTTTACTGATTTATATATTTTTTTTATTAAATATAAGGTGGCGCAAAATAAAGTCCCCTATTTGTTTTTTATATAAAAGTAGGATTAATTAAAAAACAATCGTATTATAAATGAAAAATATTTATTTAATCTCTAAAAATTTGTTTTGTTACACACTAAAACAATATCGACCAGATGGCCACCCCCAGCATTAACGTAATGATGAGCTCTTTTTAAAGCATTTTTCATAACTTTCTCCAACATTTCAAATAGTACTATGTCAATTTCTTCCCGGATGTTGTCTTTTATTGCTTCTAGTGTTCGAGGATTATTTGCAAATACCCTGTCTTTGAGATAACCCCATAACCAAAAGTATGGAACAATTAAATTGGGAGTCCTTGGCGGATATGTAATATCGGCGTTTTTCGAGATAAGGCGTCCAGGAAAAATTCTGATAATCGACGAATTATTTTGATAAAAAATTTTTACGATTTCGGCACGTTCTCAAGGCGTATATCGATTCATAATGAATTACCCAAGTATCTACTTTGCAACTGACAGAAAAACTCGACCAGATGTCAACTACAAACGAAACCATGACAAGGGTACTTGATTTTGCGCCACCTTGTACATAATTTTTTTGGAGATATAAATTCAGAACATGTTCAATTCTTTATCTTACCCGCATGAGTAGTTAAGTTGACGAACTAATATGGGTAAGATGGCGAGGTACCTCTACAAAAAGAATAAAAACAATAATATGAAAAAAATGCAACTAAATGGTACAGTGACAATAAGACCACATCTTAAAATTAGATTCTTTTGAGCTCAATTCGGTACATTCAGCATGTGCCCCAAATTTGCAGTTAAAACACACTTGCCTATGACCCCACAAGTTTTGTCATATTCTTTTTGATTCATATCATCATCTGTATCAACATAAGTTATTTCGGTTAAACTCCTAGAATCAGAAGAATCATTGGTTTTTTAATTACCATTTTTTTTTGCTTTACTTTCACTTCTTTTATATTAACTTTCTTTTCTCTTGTCTTTTGTAATCCTTTATCACGTTTTTTGTTGTTTTTTTTTTTAAGTTTTTCAACCTCTTAATCTTCGAGAGCATCTTCAACCGGAGTACTAGAAATAACAAGCGATGGAAATATTGAATGGTGTTAAGCTTTTCGTTCTGCTCGAGGTAATGAACGCTACTCCTTCATTGTTTAGGTTTTCTTCGTTTTCCTTGTTGGGCGTTTTTAGTGGCTCTAAACCCCTTGAGATAACTTTTAAGATTGATAGCTGCTGTATATCCAATTCTTTTAGGGCGTCTTTTTCTGGTTGTATATTGGGTTTGCTGTATTGACTTCTCGTGTTGGTGTAGTTATATCTCTCCCCGTGGTGGCAGCAGCTTCAAAATCAAAAAATATCTAAGAATTATAAATAGTTCTATTTCTGTGGCTTCAAATCCACTAATTGCATTTGATACAGTGGCTATTTTTAAATAAGCTTGACCAAACAGTGAACCAATGTCATATAAAGTAGTAACAACTCGTCCAGGGTTGTTGCTTAAAAAGTCCTCGCATGCTCTACTGTATGCAGTTTTTAAGGCACTATATAATGACACATCAAGTGGCTGCATACAGTGTCTTGTATGTGTAGGAAATCCAAGTAAAACTTCACGGCATAGATTGACTGCTTGTAATGTGACATGACTTGCATGGTTATCCATTAAAAGTAAAACAAGGATGCTTGTTAAGTCTCACATGCTGAGTAAAATGCTCCAGATAAGTTACTCCAGATAAGTTGTTGACAGTCATCCAGCCGCTATCATGTGCAACATCAACAAATCCGGGAGGTGTGTTATTCATAAAAAATGGCTGCATCCTAACCCTCCAGATAAGTTGTTGGCAGTCATCCAGCCGCTATCATGTGCAATACCAACAAATCCGTGAGGTGTGTTATTCATAAAAAATGGCTGCATGCTTACCCTCGGATATATTAAAAAGGGTGGAACAAACGACCTATTTGTATTCATGCAACAAACTGCAGTAACATTGGTACATCTTTCTGCTGATGAAACATTTACCGCCCAACGCTTTCCTCTAGAAGATATTATTTTTGAAGTTTTCGTGGTCACTGTAAAAACACCTGTCTCATCTTAATTGTAAATTTGAATAGATTTAAAAGAGTTCTTTTTCTTAAATTACTTCAAAAACGTATATACGTTTTCTCTGTTAAAGCCATCAACCTTGCGACAGAGGTAGCCTCAAGACTTCTTAGCCACATCTACTAGTTTTCAAATTTATTAGAATTACTGTGGTTTAAATAAATGGAAAAATATAAAAAAAGTTAAAAGATGCAAGAAATAGAATGTTTTCCTATGCAATCAAAATTTTATACTTAGGGCTTATCCAAGAAAAAATCACATTATTTTCTCAACAAGAATGAACCTTGCAAATGCGGTTTGATATAGACCTCTAGTGTTGTACGGACAAAATACAAAACCTGTTGCAGAAGAAGTTGCCAAATGTACAGATTTATACTTGTATTTGGCGATTCGTCAACTTATCTAATTCGTCATCTTATGTCCCTTTCCCCTACACCTTTTTAGTTTCGATTTTTTTCAGTTAAAGTTTCTTAGAAATGTTGACTTAAATTAAGTAGGTCTTAAAATTCTTACGTAAGTTATTACCATTCTAGAAAAAATTAAAATGTTAGAATCTTTAATTTACAGATGAAATAAGTGCTTTCAAACAATCCAAAAAACAATTGACTTTTAATTTTAATCCTTGATTTTTCTTTCGTAGGAAAAGTGTTTGTTTTATTTTACCCTGCTTTATAAAGCACTGAATACACTGAAGTATAACTCACTTTGGCAGAAAGTCAGCGCATCTCAGTTAGCGCACAGAGTTTCCGTATGATTTCCTATTTTTGTCCGGCACCCATCAAATCATACAACAAATCATGCAAATACATTAAAATTTCACATGGTTTGTTTGGTTCAGGATCTGAAGCCGCCGCTCGACACAACTGCGCTACCGAAACGATAATATAGAGTATTAGATCAAAAGAAGGGTTATTGCATTAATTTAGCTATACCATCTGTTTTGTTAATATTTTAAATAATAGTATAAATAGACATATTTAAACAGTGAACTAACAAGACATTTTTTATTTTAATTTTTTGTGTAAATTTATTGTGAAATATCAGATACGTTTTTATGTATTGACGCCGTCGTTTGCCGAAAGACCTTGCCAATATAACGAAGCATATACTATATATCTTTCTAGATACAAGATTGTTAATCTTAATAATAGTGAATATCTTGTGATAAATCCTCTTAATACTGAAATATTTGCAATTTGTCTAAAAATAGTAATTTCATTTTTATTCCGTTTCATATCAATGAATATCGTTATTCTATAACATATTTTTAATGAAGAATCTGGTACCATATTGTGTCGTGTTTTATAGATACGTATCTTTTCAGTGTAAAATAATCTGTATTTTATATCAAGCCGTTGTGCAGATACAATAAACTAAACTGAATTGATGTGCAACGTGCAACGATTTTATTTCAAAAGTATTCTCAATGCTCCATTTGTGCACTCTGTGCAGCCGATATCTTAATATATATCACAGGAATATAAAACGTTGGCACAGTATTGAAAAATGGATGATTTATGACTATTTATTTATATTTAACACGGAATAACTTTTCTTAATATTTTCAACACAATGCAGTAGAGCGTTGAAAATTTATCAATTTATACACTACTCTCCAAAATTAACGCCCCACCTTAAATGTACCATAAGTTTCAAGCTATTTTTCTTCTGAACTGTTGATTGAATTTCAATGATTTTTTTTTCACATTATAGGTCTATTTCTAAGGAATTACTGTACCAATGTTTTCTAGGAAAATGAAAAGGTTTTACCCATATACAGGGTGTAAAGATAAATTTGTGTTTTTTCATCTTATTTTGCAACACCCTGTGGAATTTATTAAAAACAAACGCTACATTTTATTAATATTGCGAGATAGCTTCATCTTTTCTCAACATTTTTGTAAAAAAATCATCTTGATATCTCTATTATCAAAGATTATACACAACTTTAAATGTAACAAGTTTTTATGGACATTTAAAGCAAATGAAAGCAAAGAAAAAACTACTTAAATAAAAACTTAGTGACATTTAAAACAACTAAAACCTAAGAAAACATAACCTAAATAATCTTTAACAAGTTCCCTCTCTTAAAACACTTAATAACGAGTATTTCCGCCTCTATTTCTAATTACTTCCTCACAGCGACTTTGACTTGACATTTCTCAGAAAACACTGGTACAGTATTTACTTAGAAACAGACCTATAATGTGAACAAGAAATCATTGAAATCCAATCAACGGTTCAGAATAAAAAAAGACTTCAAACTTATGGTACATTTAAGGTAAGGTGGGGCGTTAATTTTGGAGTAGTGTATATCTTCCAATGTGTGCGGAAAATCGATGAAATAAAATCACTCTTACTGTGTGTTCTAAGTAGTGTATCAAATAGGTGGGAAACTCAAATGCTCATCACTTTAGCTGGGGCAGTAAGAGCTAAGTCACTTTATGATTATATACTAGATACTATACCAACATTTTTAAGCTCTCGCAGTCAAACATTAAGATGTCACTTTATCCACAACTGTTAGACATAAATCAATTCTAAATTATCAAGTGATTGAGACATTTTAATTTCAGACGGACTGCGCATCATGTTCCTTCTCCAAGTAGGTCCGGGAGAGGTGGAAGCCGACACAACAAACAAAAACAATGCTTTGGAAAAGTACTCAAACACTATCCAAAACACAATAAAGCACAATAAACAATGCATATAAGAAATCCTGCCCCCTAAGGCTGGTCCAACACGATCAGATGACAACCGCATGGTGATATCACGAGTTGAAACACCTCAGGAAGATGGCTAGGAAATCCTTTAACAAGACAAGCATCACAATACACAAAAATGACTGGGACACTTACTTAAAGAGGACTGTGACCTCAGAGAATACAAAAAAAGTCGTTAGACAAAACCAGAAAGATGCATGAGGGAGGATATTGCGAACAAATCTAAGAGATCTCTCAAGAGATTCACATTGCAGTATTGGTGGCATGGAAGCCACACAAATTGTTCATATTGAAAAAGTACAAAAAATATTTTTACGGTACCTTTATGTCATAAAAAATACTCGTACTCTTATACCTAAGATCTCATATAAAACTATGCTCGATAGTTTTAAAATTAAATCTCTTTACAAAGAAGAAAGCAACAGGCTGTGATATATTTTGTACTCTATTTTAAATAATTTTAAGTACAAAGATTGTGATTTGATTGACTATATTAATTTTAATGTGGCAAAGATTAATCTAAGAAATCCAGGTAACAAAAAATTATTTAGTTTAGATCCAAGTAGTATATCTCCGTTTAACAAGATGATGGGCTATTACCAATGAGTTTCTTAGCGACATCCAAATACATATTGTTACGCAGCACCCTGCAGTAGCCTGCGGCTACCATAGGAAACGTACAGATAGAAAAAGAAGTGGAATGTTACTCATCGCTCTACAGTGTGCTGCGGTGGTCATAAGTAAAACTACAAGTAAAAGAAGAATATTTTAGAAATGTCCAGAAATGTCATTACCCATCAAAAATATTTTAGATGACATTTCGAGAAGGTTCGAGAAGGACAAGCAAACTATATAAGTAGACACATACTTTGATTTTCTTTTACTATACGGAGAATGGTCGCACTGCGCAGCTTTCTGAGTGCCTTTTAAAAGGAGATAGAAAACTCCATTTTGATCCCTTATTACGTGTTGCCTACATCTTGGCGCAATATTGTTAATAGGTGCGTTTTAATCATCCGCTTCTGCTTCGGAATTGTCGGTTTTCTTGTTTTAATCTGACAGGTTAAAACGACTAAACCAACAATTCCGGAAGCAGAAGCGGATGATTAAAACGAACCTGATATTTTGCTTGCTGCTGTTAGTGTCAGTGAACATTATTTTTGGAGTCACAGTTTATTGCTAAAGAATCAGTTAGCTCACTCGGACCAGTTGAAAGTTCCAAAATAACATCCACTTCAGGGATACAAATTCAGGATACGCAGAAGACTGCTGTTTTATTATAGGCGGTTGTCATATATTGTATTATCCGAGTTGCGCAGTGTATAAACTGGAACATTGAGATCAAAAGTGCCGACGCAGAGTGAGCGATCTGATTCTTTAGCTATAAACTGTGGCATAGGAATCAAAATGACCGCGCCCTATGTTGGGCGCGAGGGACCTCTCTCTTGCACCGTATAGTAATCAAAATATGTGGCCAATACTGATTGGTAGATATACTGGGTTCGATCTTTTGAACTAGTTCGTTCGCGAACTACACACTTCTATCTTGGTGTATTCTCTTCTAACAATGGATACAAATAGGATTCGATGCAAAATAAGATTACTATGAACATACGTCTAATTCGGTGCTCTTATAGTAAACAGTTCGGCTGTATTTCAATAATTTCAGAATATCCATCGTAAAACCAAGTTTAAAAATATTCCTAGTATTATAGTATTAAAACATTTTAAAATCAGCACCCGGTCTTATCAAAGTAATATTTTTTTAATTTTTTCACTGCGTCCTTTACACGTTTCAATTTTAACTTTAACGCATCATCCCCTTTAATCCACTCGAACAAAAAATAACTTCTAATAGAAAAATTTTAACTATTGTTTAATATTAATAATTGACGTAATAAATATCAGAGATAATTTCCTTACTCCTTTCATTCTCCACATTTTCTGTGGATGCAGCCGTTTGCAGCTTGACGTAAATTGTGTTATAAATTTAATTTCGCTGTTGCGGTTTTAAAACAAATGGCTTCCTTAGATAATGGTCTATTCTGGACAAGGGAATATTCCCTGAATATCCGATTCTGCTTTTGGGGAAAATTCTGGTTTGCTTATATTACCGCATTTATCATAAACCTTCTGCTGGAAATTGAGCCAAATTTACATGCATATTTTTAGTTTATGATCATCCATAAAACTACAGCGGTTTTTATCCGTTTCAAATATATTATTGACAAGTTAGTTGAAAAATGGATAATAAAAAGCGGACCCGGTAATAAATTTTCGAAAACTTAACAGACATAGAAAAACAAAAGGAGAATCATAGGCGGGAATTGTTTCCTTGTTTGTAGTTCAGCATATCGCGTTTCACGCGCTGTGATCTCTAAATATAAAGCCGTTTTTACACCCATATAATAATTAAAAAGTGAATAAATATTAAAGATATCAATAATTTTACTAATTCAATCTTTTAAATATCACTTTAATACAATATATAATCAAATACAGGGATAATTGTAATAAATATATAAAGTTGAAGCTAAATTTGAATATTTGAGGTGGTGTAAATCTGGCTTTGATAATAAATTAGGTTATGTTGCTGTTGCACTAACACATGACATATTTTTCCGGAAAATGTATACGAGTAAAATTTAATCAATCTTAATTATTTTAGAATTAAGTAGGGTAAGGTCGGGCAAAGTGAAATAGGCGGGCAAAGTGAAATTTTGGTATATTATTTTTTAAAATTGGCGGGTTCAAGTTTTACTGCTACAAGAAGCTAGCTTCCTTAAGTTGGTACTTATAAATGTAATGTAAAAGTTGTAATGCAAGTTCCGCATGTGATAATACGACTTTTAGTGTTTTTAAGTGAAAAACTGTAATATTCGTACCATTTTTTGGAACGAACCATACGAAAACGGTAAGTGATTAATTCCTGTCTATTTGTCAGCTTATATTATACATGTTTAGAAGCATTTTAAAGTGTTTACGGTCCCTATTTATCGTTTTGGTAAAAAGGTGGATTTGTTTTTTGACGGTCAAGGCAAGGCGGGCAAAATGAAATAAAGGTGTTGCGGGCAAAGTGAAATATTTCACTTTGCCCGCTTAGTTAGGGCAATGTGAAATGGCTGTTGTTGTCGCATGATATATGACCAAGCTTAGTGCTATCATTTTTATTTTCAGATAAGATGGTGCATAAATATATTAGAAAGACTACCCAACAATCATGGGAGAAAAATAGCATGGAAGCTGCAATAGCGGCTTGTAGAGCTGGAACATCAATTAATGCCGCAGCTCGCCAGCACAATATTCCTCCTGCGACGCTCTTCCGGAGAATAAAAGCACCAGTAGATCAATGTGTTAATAAAAAACTTGGAAGATATCGTTCTGTATTTAGTGAAGAACAAGAAAAGATTTTAGTTTTACAAATGGAAGAGCGACTCTTTGGTTTAACCTTAGCAGATCTTAAATCTGTCACATATCAATTGGCTGTCAGGAACAACATTTCTCACCCATTTAATACTGAAAAACAGGTAGCCGGCAAAGATTGGGTTAATGGCTTTTTAAAAAGAAACCCAACATTATCACTGCGGCTTCCAGAGAAAACCTCAGCAGCTAGAGCCTCGGCCTTTAATGAGATTAATGTTAAAAAGTTTTTCGATAAATTATATGAAAATCACCTGTGACGGCCCGCCCCCAGGCCCCCTCTTCTTTTGATTTGTTCTTGTGTTTATACTTTGAATGTTATTTATTTATTTACCTCACAAGTTTTACTTTACTTTAAATTCTATTCTTACTGTAATTTGGCCTTTTTCCTCTAGTAGTAGAAGTGATCGTCTAGTTAATTAATTGATATTTTATGTACCCACGTTGTGATAATGTTAATTAAGGTAAACCAGAATTCGATGCAAAGTTTGGTGCAAATTGATAAATAAAACATACAAATTCATATTTAAACTCTATTTATTTTTCATACTTTAAATGTGATGCAATAATTAGCAAAGTATATTACAATTGTTACTATTTGAGTCCCGTTCAAACGCAGACCATATTCATTTGCTATCAATATATATTTTATTTAGATTGATGACCAACAGAGTTAACAAACAGCGTCAATTCGCCAGTTGATTAACTATAGTGTTGTTGTTTATATTCTGATTTAGGTTGATGACCAATGAAGTTAACGAACAGCGCCAATTAGCCAGTTGATTAACTATAGAGTTGATGTTGATTTGATTATATTGTAGATATATACAGGTTGCACCCTCTTAGGTAAATATTACGATGAGTATAGAGGTGATGACCAACGGAAGTAACAAACAGCGCCAATTCGCCAGTTGATTACCTTACTATGTTGATTTCACATATACTTTGTTTCAAACCTTGTAGAACGGGTTGCTTAGCGTATAGGTGTCCCCCCTTGAGCTAACGAACAGCGTATTCGCCAGTTGGTTAACTTACTATTAAATTTTACCATCTTGGTTTGTACAATTTATCCAAGATAGCACAACCCTGTATATTTCCAAAATATTGATCTTTATAATTTCTATTGATATGACTTAATACAACCCTGTATGTATTTTAATATTGATTATTATAATTTCTATTGAAATAACTTAATATAACCCTGTATATTTCTTAATATTGATTCTTATAATTTCTATTGAAATAACTTAATATAACCCTGTATATTTCTTAATATTGATTTTTATTATTTCTATTAAAATACTCCAAATTTCACCCATCCAAAACAGATGTTATCCTATCTTTCGGGGTGTATGACCTGAAGGCCATGTGGTTTATTGGTTAAATTGATAATATTTTACAGCAAATGTCAGGCCGCCCTTAAACGAAACCGGGGTGGTATCTCAAAGAAGGTTAAATAAATCTTTTGACTCACCATTGAAAATACAGACATTAAATTATGTACTAATTTCATCTAGCGTCGTGGAAGGCGTCGATGTAGGTACGTCGCAGGGTTGGGCGTCGAGGCGTCCATCGTCGAGACGTCTAGCGTCGTGATGGAAGGGAAGGTATTTAATACGGTACTGTATTGGGACAGATATACGGTAGAATTAAGTAGGTGGTGCGGGACGTGATATTATGAAGGAAATAATTATGGACGGCAAAGCGTCGGAAAAAAAGGCGTGGGACGTTGAGCGTCGAAATGAGTGTACGGTAGGAAATACTTAGATGGTGAGGAATGTGACAGCGTTCGAGACGTAGGGAGTAGGATGGCAGGAAGTTGAGCGTCGAGACGTTGACACCGTCGGGGATAGGAGGTATTGTAGGATAGACGTCGTTTAGGAGGAGCGTTTAGGAAAGGTACAGATTATATAACTGGGTACAGATAATAAAATGTATGCTTGCACATCAAATGATAAAAATTGAATGATCTCGTCAAATAATTAAAATTGAATGACCCGAGCTCATTTTTGTCTGGCTTTTTATAGTAAAAGTTTTAATGGCTTTGTGACGTCTCTATGTCTTTGCTTCTCATAGAAATACGGTGGGTGCTGGGGTGGGTTATTTATTATATGCCTTGAAAGTTTTGTGTATCGAAATATTGTCGATATCGGTCTGAACATGGAAACTAGGAAAATAAGCGACTTAAGTGTTTTAATGATAATTACTTCGTAAACAGAAATACACTTTATGGTGTTTTCTTTCTCGAGGAACTCAGCCACGTGCATCTTTTACATACGTGGTTATAGATATTATTTATTAGGTGTCGTAAATAAGATTTAATTATCTGGGAGATTTTTCGTTAAATGAAGCCTTTTGAATTTAAAAGAATGTAATATTGTATTTAATAAATGGAATGAATAAATTATTAAGGTACCTGGGTGCGGTAGGTTACACACCGATACCCCCCGAATCGCATATATAATTGTGATGAGACGGGAATTACAACAGTTCCAAATAAGCCTTCCAAAATTATATCAAAAAAGGGGAAAAAACAGGTAGGAGTTCTGTCCTCAGCCGAGAGAGGAACGCTGGTTACTGCTGAAATTTGCTTCAATGCGGCCGGAGAATATATTCCTCCAGCTTTGGTATTTCCAAGGGTTCGACACAATGTGACTTTTGAAAACGGTGTTCCTCCAAACACAAAAATTATTACCCATCCAACAGGTTGGATGCAAACAGATATATTTACTGAGTGGTTCCAACATTTTCTAAAATTTGCAAAGCCAACAGCTGAAGACCGTGTCCTACTCATTTTAGATGGCCACTCTACTCACATAAAAAATATTGAAATGCTGACTGTAGCCAAAGAAACTTTTGTGGATATTCTCGTTCTGCCTCCGCATTGTACACATCGGTTACAACCGCTTGATGTTTCCTTTATGTATCCGATTTCCACATTTTATCAGCAAGCTGTAAGAGTGTGGCTGCAGAATACCCCGGAAAAATCGTAACTATTCATGAAATTGGAGCCCTATTTGGCGAAGCCTACTTAAAGGCAGCCACGATGGAAACGGCGATTTCCGGCTTCAAAAAAACGGGCATATATCCATTTCAAAGAATTTTCGGTGCAAGCTCCTTTGCTGCAGCTGAAACAACTAATCGTGAGGCAACTGCTGGAACAAGTCAAGATCAAAGAACATGTGCCGTCCAAGAAAAACCGCAAACACCGTCAAATGTGATTCCGGAAGGTTCTATTATTGTTTCTCCCCAGGACATACTACCGATTCCTCGAGTTTTTAATCAAGGAGATGGCGCCCCAAAAAGGAAGAGAAGTCAGTAGTTGCGACTTCAACCCCTTTTATGGAGGAGCTGAAAATTTCCAAGCAACGAAAGGAACCAGCGGCGAAAAAAAAAAAAGATACTCAAGAAGCAATTGTTTCCCGAGAATGATACTGACAGCGAGAGTAGTGAGATAGATCCACCCCTGGACGATGAGAGCAGCTTCGAGTTGGATGACCAAACCTCTCCAACTGGCCCCACAGGTAAATGCTGCACGATTACGGATTTGGAAGAAGGGAGTTGGGTTGCAGTTAACTATGAAGGAAACCTTTTTCCTGGTTTGGTCATAAACCGTGCGAACACAGAAGTGACTGTAAAATGCATGGAAAAATGTCAAAAATATTTTCGTTGGCCTAACAAAGAAGATATAATGACTTATGGGGAAGAAGACATTTACATGGTCATTAAAAAGCCAAAAGTGCTGAGGCGAGGTTTTTTTGATGTACCCGAACTGGGTACTTATGCAACCCCATAACATTTTATTATTTTCTTTATAATATGTGATGTTATATAAATGTGTTTGACTTTAATTTTTTTATTATTAAAATGAGGTTTTAGATATATTTTATAGTATTTCGCTTTACCCTCACGAAAATTTCACTTTGCCCGGAACATGGCGGGCAAAGTGAAATTTGCACTCTCATCGATTTTAATTTTTTTTCTCCTGGGTGTCGTTAGGTCATCGGTTTTTAGCTAATACATTGTAAACATGTATAATATAGAAAACAATTGCGCATAAGATTGTTTTTCTGAGTGCACCCACAAGACCACAGGAAATGATCAAACGTTAACTATTCCACTTTGCCCGACCTTCCCCTAATTTATAGCTGTAAAAATATACTGAGATTCTAAGGATGCCATTAAATTATAATGCCTTCATCAAATTCACTTGCAAAAATAAATATAATTGGTGATGTTTTGATTAAACCAACTTTTTCAAATATAACTTCAGCTAAAAGAAAGCTAGAATTTTTTAATGATAAAATTGAATTGAACTTTTAATAGAAAAACACGCGTGTAAAAAATGGGAAGTGTGTACAGGCAATTTAAGAGCAGGTATTGTTTTAATTATTGTAAGTTGTAACGGTTGTAACCGTTTTCGTTATTTTGACACCAACATCTCTACACAAATGTCATTTGTCGTTTATGCCTTACGTCAAAAGGGTAATTCATTTCGATCAATATCTGTCATCGAGCAAGTTGAATTATTGAATTTTAATTATCTTTTATTTTGGACATCCGATGTACTAATTGTATTTAATATTTTTAATGACTGTCTGATTTTAAAAAGGTAAGTTTTCTACCGATATTTTCTTGAATATATATATTTAGTACAAGAATGTCAAATTTGAAACATAACCTCAACATGAAAACACAAGATTCACGTGTTTAATATAGTTTTATCTATTATTTTGTTAGGAAAAAGATAATATGCTTTACTATATTTAAATATGTTAAATAAGATTTTTCCTTTTAATATTAATTTTGGTCTCTGTGAAGCTATTCACTAATAGTATTAAATTGTGCATTTAATAGTAAAAAGCATATTATCTGTCTCCTATATACACTTCCTGGTTCCCTTCTTGATATTTTTACCTTTTTCCTTGTAGCCTGGCTGTATATAGATGGTTCTATAGAAGTTATATCGATGGTTCTGTAGAAGTTTTGTAGAAGTTTTATCGGAAAAAATTGTTTGGAAGAACGTTCAAACTGCATGTGTAGAAGTATTGAAACTTAGAAGTTTAGTTCCAGCTACAGAAGTTGTTTCAAGTATATCAAGAGGTTTAGTTCAAGCCATCCAAAGAAGTTTACGAGATTTAACTTTACCTATGAAGATTTAATAGTTGGTGATATCCAAGCGTATCATACGAATCCCCTTTACCTTTTACCTGTTATACCACAGATAAGTCTATAATAAATCATTTAAATTTGAATAAGTAAGTCTGTGTGAATTAGAATTTGTCGCTGCCTTATCTGAAACCTTATTTAATTATAATATCTTAATGGTTAGTGATTTTCTATATTTTCATCACTAATCGATTGTTAAGTTTAGAAAGTTTTAAATATAGTGGCACTCAACATTCTTTTTCAAAGTAATACGAGTTGTTTAATAACCTGACCCACTCCCCAAAATCATAGAGCTTAAAACACTATAAAAATAGATAAAATAACAAGATCATATTACAAAGTAGAAGCTGTAAAATAGAAAAACGTTACTTTAAATTGCTTTAAATTTCATAAATTTTGAAACCCGCCATTTTTTAAATCGCTTTACTTGTTACCAACTATTTACAAGGAAAACGGCTACAGACAGCCAAAGGGAGGATCTGTCTGCGTTTCCTTTCTTTGACGATGCTGGAATGAATGATTTCTTGAAAACTTAAGATTATTCTGTCGAGTGAGATTCGAATCTAACATTCAAATTGGTTAATCGGACTCCGGAAATCTAATGTCCTAATGACCAAGTTGGAAAGGCGGCATACGTAGATCGTGAATGTGGAGGATTCGTATCCTTCCTTGGACAGAGTTGTTTAAATTTTTCAATAAATTACTGGGGGTTCAAAACTAGTTTTTATTATTTCGACTAGGTACTTTTGAAATTTTTGGAAATTTCCAAAGAATTTTTTTAAAAATAATACTAATAAGACATGCAGACATATGACTTGATGTGATGCTACTAATTGTTCCTTTTGCACCAGTTGTTCACTATTTTTAGAGCTGTACCTGCAAATTGCCCCCTGACGATAATTGCTAGGTCGTCTGCATTTCCTAGGTACTGGTAGCCTTCTTTGGACAATATTTTGACTAAGTCGTCCACAAGAACTGACCACAGCATTGGAGATAATATTCCTCCTTGTGGACAGTCCCGTGTAACTTTTGTCTGTATGGTTGCCTTTTTTAGAGTAGATAAAATAATCCTGTTCTCTAGACAGGCAGTGATCCATTGGCATATTTTTACTGGGCCGTTCCTCTCTTCTAGAGTCTTGGTTATTGACCTGGTTGAGGCATTGTTGAAAGCTCCTTCAATATCTAAGAAAGTGGCTATTGCGATTTCTTTGTCATCTATTGATTTTGAAAGCAGCCTGTTTAGATCGTCCAGCGCTAGGTCAGTTGACTTTCCTGGCTGGTATGCATATTGGTTGGGATGCAGCGGATTTATTTTTTGTATATCGTCCCTGATATACCTATCTATCAATATTTCTAGAGTTTTAAGTAGGAAGGGGGATAGGCTTATGGGGCGATATGGCGTTTGGTCTGTGACCCTACCTACTTTGGCCAGATAGACTACTTTCGCCTTTTGCCATTTTGCATAAATGTGGCATTAACACATCTTTTCCCTTCTGGAGCAGAATTGGATATATTCCATCCGGCCCCGGGGATTTGTATACCTTAAATTTGTTGATAGCCCAACTAATCCTGTGTGGTCTTGTGATCTCGAAGGCCAGCTTCCAGTCTATTGGAGTTGGTCTGATCCCCTTGTGACTGTAGCTTTCTTCGTCTCCTGAATCTAGTCCTGTTGGGATAGTTGAGGCCGGAAAGTGCACCAGAGTTAGTATCTCCAGACTTTCCTCTAGTGTCGTAGTGTAGGTATCATCCTCTTTTTTGAGGAATCCCATTTGACTAGATGTACTGTCTTTGGCTATAACTCTATGGATTCTAGCGCTGGCGGTGGTCTCTGAGACCTCTTCGCAGAACTTCCTCCATAAGTTTCTTTTAGCCTTGCGTACTTCCTTGTTATACTCTGTGAGCTTATTTTTATGAGTAGTCCAGTCTTGTGTGGATCTAATCTAATCTAGTTACGGTAGGTAACTCAAAAACAAAAAAAGAAAATGCAAAACTTTTCCACAAAAATATTCTTCATTAAAAATTGTCTTAATAATGTAACATTTTGAAATATGTCAAATTAACTGTTAAACGCCATCAAAAAAAAATAAATAAATAAAATCGAGCCCTTTCAGTATTTTTGCCGACCTCCTATCTCCTTTATTAAGCAAGATACCAATATAGGGTCTCGAATTTCGGACATAGTATATCCAATAACAAATTTATCCATTCTTTACAGACAGATTTTTAGTCACGTCCGATATATTCTGCCGCTCCTCTGCAGCAATTACCTCTTGGCTAGTGTTTTAATAAATACTGTTTTTAATAATCTTGTCTTTACAAATTTTTTTTCTCGCCCTTGTTAAACCAGTATATCTCTTAATAGTGTTCTTCCACAACACGAAACTTTGAAATTTTTTTACTCGTTTTAATTTACATTCAACAACTTTTCTTCCTGTGTTTGTTCGAGTTATAAACTTAGTTTCGCGAAAACATTTTAGAAATAATTGCTTTATCTTTACGTAAAGTTTGAAAAGTTGTACTTTAAAAAATGGGGCGCTAGGTGGTGAATTGGTACGCAAAGTTTTTCCATTAACGAAATTCAATTGACTGCATTGTTATATTTTAAATGCTTTCATTTGCTAAAAAGTTGTAATTAGCTGGTATTTCTGTAAATCTTTCTCGAGGGATTTTTTTCTGCGATATATAAAGCAACATCGAAAATATGTATTTTAGGAAAATCATCACGTTCTAAAATAAATTTATTAGTGCATTCACATGTAAAAAATATATACAAGAGTCAAAGATACAACAATAAAATGTTAAAAATGTGAGATACAAACATGTAGTTAGAAATCTAATGATTTACATAAAATAAAGGAAAAATAACAGAATATCCAAACAGTGAGTATGCACCTATTTATTTATGTTTTGCAGCAGTCAAAAATTCATCAGCAGTGTAGTAGAAAGCATTTTTAATTAAAAATCTTTTAATAGTTTTCTTGAAGCAAAACAAATTTTTTAGATCAATATGAAAAATATTTATTAGTAGCGAGTTAATGAGTTTTTTTGTCTAAACATAGGTGTTTGTATAATAATTTATTGTTTGATTATTGTGAATATCAGATTGTAAAACTAATTCTGATGAGTTTTATGTTTCTACTAATATACTAAAAATACAGGGTGTTTCATTACTAATTGGAAATATTTTAACTATAGAATCCTGAGCTCAAAATATGAAGATTTAGCCCAAATCACCTAGATAAAATGTGTCTCCTGTCTTATTTAAAAATTTAAAAATTATGTGTGCCCAGCACAAAACACCTAGAATGCCATTGTTTCATATTAAAATTGATGCCACATGTAGTCTCGGGACAATGGTGCACATGCGCAATATGCGTTAAAAGTAAGCAGGGTTGGCTTAAAAAAATTTTAAATTGTACATGTGACATACATAAAATAATGCTGAATAAATAAATTTCATAAATCAAAAATAGAAATAAGAGAATGTGAGTGAGGGGGTTGACTTCGAACTTAATCAGTGATAGAAAATAGTATATTTATTATGTAGCGATCTTGTAATGGAAGTTATTAATACATAAGCATGAAGCAAATACGAAATCAGCCATAGGGAAGTTTTGTATGCTTCATATAAGTGGTACAAGTCATTATAGGAAATTTGCACACTATATTTTATCTACGACGTTATTTGTAATCAAATATTGATGGAATTATATCCTTTTTCACATGAAATATCGCATTATCCTGTTGCCAAGTATGTATCTTTACTTAATAGCTATTTATGTAACCAGTTACAAAATGCCTTATTTTGTGCAATGAATAAATATTTGCGGAACGAGCGGACTTTATTTTTTTTAAAATAGTGTTTGGTTAAAAAATTATTCACCATCATTCTTTTGTAGGTACTTCCAATCAAATATTTCAAAAAATTGTTGTATTTGATTGCCCTACGACGTTTTTTTTTTCAATAGTAATAATAAAAATAGGAGACATGTGCAGTGTTGCCGATCTGATTTTTAACATTGACATTGAAAAAAAAAAAAAACCTTACCTGTTATCCTTAAAGGAGTACGACAAAATTTATCCTCAACATTTCTGGGCAGTTTTCAATATAACGGTGTTTAATTATAAAATAAAACGCAATTTACAGCTTTTATTTTTTGTTTTCTTTTTTGTTGTTAAATGTAATGTCAAATTGTCAAATGTGAAATGTCACTAATCATTGCCTTTTTTTCGTTTTTTCGATTTAAAAACCAAAAAAGAAGCAATTTTATTTATTTTCAATTCGTAACTGGATCAACTTTTCGTAATCAGGTGTTCGACTTTATGCATAAAGTAGATCGTTTTGACACTTACTACGATTACAAAATATGTCACTTGATATGTCAAAATTAGAAAAATGAAATTTTTAAGCATAATTTTGAATACAATCTATTTTAATGCATTACTGCATACATTTCCCCAACAGAGCTTTTAAATTATGGACACACTGAAATCAAAACTATGGGATACTTGCAGGTTGAAACTAGAGACAGGCAAAATAATCGATTATAGATAATTATTAATCGATTAATCGACGAGTCGATTTTTTTTAAATAATCGATAATCGATTATTCGATTATTTTAGATTAATCGATTAATAGGTTATTTTCGATTAATCGGATAATCGAATTCTCCATCAAATTACCTTCCCAATGATGTGTCATCCTTAGTGGTGGGCAAAATAATCGATTATTATTTTTGATTAATGGATTATTTTCGATTGATCGATTATTTTAATCAATTGATTATTTTCCAATAATTGATTACTTTCGATTAATCGATTATTTTCCAATAATGATTACTTTCGATTAATCGATTATTTTCGATTAATTTAAGAATTGATCATTTTTTTATTAATCAATTATTTTCGATTAATCGATTAATCAATTATTTTCGATTAATCGATTAATTAATTATTTCGATTAATCGATTAATTAATTATTTCGATTAATCGATTATTTTGAATAATCAATTATTTCTATTATTTATTTTGAAAATCGTCCAGCCCTAGTTGAAACCCAATATTTATAGTACCTACTAGTTCGTTGATGGCATGTTTTCTTCAGAAGGGATCAGTTCATGATTCAGAAAGTACCATAATGAATAACATTGTTTAATTTCCTTCTCTATATTGAGAGGTGTGTTGATTCGATGAAAACCGAATCTATTTTTCGAATTTTCGGGATTTTGATCCCTTTTAAATTAAACACTAGAAATTACTTTTAACTATAGATTTATTAAAAATATTAAAGTGGTTCGAGATAGATACGTTTCTCGACTCTTTTCTTGGTCGCACTTCGCACCCCATATCTTTACATCCCTCACGGTACTCGCAAAGTCGGAACTTGATAGTTAATATGAGAGATGGCGCAGCATGTATTAAAATTAAAACTAATTCGGTGCAAACAAGGTGAATTAATTTTATTATAAACTTTTGAGGACTAGATTTGTAGGTACATCATCTACAGCAGCCATACTCAACCTTTTTTTCTTCGAGCCACATACGTATGTTTGTTATCTTACACGGGCCACGTGTCTCAATATATATGAATGATTACCCTTTATTTAGGCCATCCATTTAAAATTAGTTAGTGGGAACCTTTAATAAATAAACACAAACCAACTTGTTGCAGGTAAAAATTATAATAAAAACTATGTAATAATATTAATAATAATAATAATAATATTAATAATAATATAAAACAATGTCTTTTTACAGGTAAACATTAATTTATTAGATACAGACAGACTAGACAGTAAACAATATTTAAATTGGAACACAATAAAATATAATTATAAAATAAATTCCCTAGATTTCAATAAAGTTTGCAATAAACATTCTGCCAAGTTCAAGTATATATGTGTTTGACCGGTTTCGTCCTTGAGCAAAATCAAAGTAGAAAGTGTTAAAAATTAATTTCTATCTCTGCTCTGTCTTTCCTTCGGATGTAATTCAATGCCTGTTGCGGTATTAGCCAAAGGAGTGGTTGTTTTTTTTGAAGGGGAAACGGTCGTTGTATTTTATGTGATATTCTGGCTTTGATCTAAATTCATTTTATTTCATTTTACATCTATCACATTTGAGTTTTGATTTATTTTCGTTTACAAATTGCCCGCCTGGTGCTTTTTGGTTCCACCTAGTTTTCTAACTGGGTACCATAGCGCATTTTGATTTTGCTTACTAAGAACAGATGGCGACACCATTTTCACTACTTGAATTTTTATTCTCTTCATAACCAACTTTATGGTATACTGGTGAAATTTGTAGCATTTGTTAATTCCATTAGAGACTGGAATTGAGAACCTATCTATTTCTTGCTGAGGAGTCCTAATAAGGACGAAACCGGTCCAAGAATGATGTTCTCCTTGGTGGGCAAAATCAAAGTAGAGAGTGTTGAAAATTAATTTCTATCTCTGCTGTCTTTCCTTCGGATGTAATTCAATGCCTGTTGCGGTATTAGCCAAAGGAGTAGTTGGTGTTTTTTTGAAGGGGAAACGGTCGTTGTATTTTATGTGATATTCTGGCTTTGAGCTAAATTCATTTTATTTAATTTAATAATTATATAAGAAAATAGCTTAGCTATTGATTGAGAAATGCAAATTAAACTTTCTGCTTTTAAATTATCAGACCCCGGAGATTTGTTTATTTTTAGATTCTTAATAGTTGTTTTAATTTCTGCAGAGCTTGTGGGTAATAACTGTTTGGGATCATTTGTCGGTCAAATGACCAATGCAGGTACTGCGCTTAAGTGGTCACGATTAAACATACTATCTTTAAATGATGTAACAGAATGTAAATAAACATGGAAATAAATGCGGAAGAGGACCTAATCCCAAACAAAATTATAGAAACAATGAAGAAAAACAAAAAAACATTTAAAGAAAATAATTTTGAGCATCATGGAAAATAAAGAAAAAGAAGAAAGAGAGAAGATTAGGAGGTAGAAAGGAAAAGAAACGAATACACAGCCCTAAATGATTGAAGAATGTTCCCAAGGAGCGGTACCAACATCCGAAGGCAAAGACAGGAGGGGTTTATATCGGAGTATTACCAAATAATACCTATCATATAGACTCAATGTCATTTGCCAAGCGTTTCCGCCTCCACTAAAAAAAAAAAAGAAAAGTAATCAACTGGGCTGAGTGCACTAGCATGTGTAAAGTGGCCTTTAAGTAAGACTCAATAATCTCCAAAGCAAATACTACGAATACTAGAATACTATAACACAGTCAAACGCTTTAGCCAGGTCTTAAAATGTAGTATCGTCGTTGTAGTTATTCGACTACCCTTTCCTTAACACTCAATACTGTATTTACTATGGAGTATTTTTAACAATATCAAAATTGTAATCTATTGATAAAATCATTATCCTGAAAATAAGTTTTAACAATTTTTCAGTTATTTTGGAAAATATACAACATATAGCGATGGGGCGATAATTTTCCAGCAATTCAGAATCTCTCTTTTTAAAAAGCTGAATTATTTTAGAATTTTTGATAGATTTAGAGTATATACTATTGTCGTAAGTCTTTACATGCATGTGCGCTTTTTATACAAATGCGATTGTACCATAGGACAAAAAAAATTATATTATTTTTTTATTGCAAAACATTATGACGTAAATAAATGACCATTTTTAGCACTTAAATGGGGTATATTTAAACCTTATCACACTTAACTGATAATCATTCATTTAATTGATAATTACTGGTTGAATAGCATAAAGACAGATTTAATTGCAAAGGCAAACAATAATTAATTAAAATGAAATCTATTTACAGCATTTTTATTTATCGCATGTACTACTAAACATTAAATTGAAATTGTTTTGATGTAAAACACAAGTCAATTGCTTTATGAAAGTGAAAAAAATCTAGGGAACAAGCTACCAAATACATTCTCTTTTCCTTAATGGTAAACATATAATAAAAAATTATATCAATTATATTGATCTATCGAAAAATGTTTTCAAAAATCCTAAAGTTCTGTTCTCCTAATATTAGGGATCAAATTTTTTCTTGAAAAAAAAAATGTTTTGCTAGGACCCTTAAAAAATCGGCAATATGCATTCACCTATCTATTTGAAAGGACGGCTGAGTAATCTCTTCAGACCCTACACCTACCTACCAAACCTCACCTAAGAACATCACCACCTCTATAACCAATAACACTAAACATTCTTATATTGGATATAAGCCAATTGAGCACCAAGCTCTAGATGTAATAAATGTAGACCGGCCAACTGAGCACCAGGCAGGCAGGTACCTTTTCAAAGCGCCCCTTTTGAGACAGGCCAATTTAGCACTTTGACCTGGAATCACTTTGTAATAATAATCCCTTAATATTCTAATTTAAAGAAACTCATTAAAAGCTTAAAACCAATTTTTATTGGGAAAACCCTAGATACTTTGATCCTTTTTTATTATGTAATGAAGTATATTATTTTATTTAAAATTGCCCATATAAAATTAAATTTTTATGAGTAATGTTTTTTCATTTTATATTGGTACAAAAATAATTGGCAGGCAAAGGGAATGTTATTATTCTGTTGAATACAAATTTTTGCATAATTTTTGCAATATTGTGGTACTAAATTTTCAGACCTCGAAATGCAAAACATAATGGGTGCTATGATTGAACGTTTACGTTATCCGTAACGTACATGTTAGGCCGAATTTTAAAAGTAACGAGGCAAGTTCGGATGATGGAAAACTGTTAAATTAGAAGATAACAGGCGGAAAATAACAGTAACGTGTTGGAAAAAGTATTCCATCATACGAAGTTGCCTCATTACTGTTAAAACTCTGCCTAACATGTACGTTATGGATAACGTAAACGTTCAATCATAGCACCCATTATGATTTGGTTTTACAGTTCATCAAATTTCTAGAGGCTTTCGACGGCTAGACAGAGAAAGCACTACTGACAGGCATTCCGACGGATTTACGCAATGAAAGTACACTCTGCGCATCAAGTATTTCACTATTTCATTCAGACGTAAATGTCAGATGTAAATTTCGCTAAAACATTTCTTTTATTTTCGTTTGTGTTTTTTGCTCATTACAGTTTAATAGAACCTAAGTATGGAGTTTAATAGCAAATTAAGAGGCCGCGTGATTAACAGTCAATCTCGCGAAATAATAGCCAATGTTATAGAGTTTATGAGAAGAGAAGGAAACTTTAATTCACCTTCAATACCATTTAAAAATGTAAATGATCGTGTTGCTGCAGCCACAGGAGTATCTAAAAACACTGTCGTCCGCATTTCTGGAGAGAAAAAAAGAATCGATAACCGTGAGATATCGGAATTTTCATCACCAAGAAAAACCATTAAAAAACCAAAAACAGTTAATGATATAGATGAAGCCGCACAAGAATCAAATTTTATTTTTTTATCATTAGATAGCTATTTTTGTTTCTGAATTGTGTTCATTTATAGGCTCAATTTTTTTCCGTTTCTCCTTTTTGATTTTATATGGGGTTTCAAGTTGTTTTTGACTTATTTCGACGTAAATCACAACAACACACTTTTTTAATAAAGCAAACAAGTGTTAAGAGATATATGTACGTGTAAACTACAATTACAAAAAATTGATATGAAACCCATGAAACCACCAACAAAAATGTACTAGAACATGGTGTCATTCGTCGAGATAATTTATCGTTTTGTTTAATAGATCAAGAAATGTAAATATTCCCCTGTTATTTTTTATAAAATTATAAGAGAAATAAATTTTTTTCTAAATAGTATAGTTTATTATTTTGTAGAAAAACAAAATTTCGAAAATTTTAGTAATGTTTCAGAAACAACCGTTATTAATAATAGGTACCATTTTCCTTAATAAGGTAGAAATAAAATATAAACTATTTCCACGATTTACAAAGGCCTACAAAAAAATTATAGGTATTTTCCGCTATCCTATAAAATTTATATTTTCTGACTCAATTTCAAAAGGTTGAAGGAATTCCAAAACACCTTTTATGGCATAATAATTATTTTCAATTCTACATACTATCTTTAGCTGCTTTTAAAAACGTTCTAAGAAAGTCCAATCAGACCAATTTAATCCCTAAACTATTCCACACTTTTAAAATTTAATTACCTAAAAATATTAAAAACTATTTAAAATAACTTGTTTAGCAGACTGTACAATAGCTATCTTAGTCACACGTAGCGCGTTCTCTGTCTGGGCGTCGAACACCTCTAGAAATTTGATGAACTGTAAAATCATAAGCAGCGTTACATTCAATTTAAATTAGAGATAGGTACTTATTTTCAAATTTGCCAATTGTAACACATTCTTAATTACCTTTGTCAAAATAAAATTTTCAAAACCAATCAAAACAACATTATCTTACTTCGGTAGAAGGGGTGACTATTAGGGTGACTTATTTATACGGCATATCCGTACAATTAAGTCTGTTCTATCTATGCTTTATTAGATCAATGGGCTCATACCAGTTTTTATCTAAACCTTTTAGCGTTAGGATAAAACAATATTACGTATGGAGTTAGTAACTGATTTTGTGAACGTGGCCAGCAAATGCTTGTTCTAAATGATAATAAATTTAGAAAACGTAAAGACCTGAAAGATGGATGAATAATATATTGGGTGTGTTCTGTAAAGGGCTGTAAAGCAAAATGTCATACTCGAGGTAAGTTTAATTATTTTCATTACATTTATTAAAGAAAGTGGATTATATTGGTTGTTTATTACTAAGAAATGGACAGTGGATATTTTGACAAATAGAAAAATTTTGAATCCTTTCTTGATACATCAATGATCTTAAGGACATAGTCTTTTACTGTATATTTGAATAGCGTCCGCATACCAAAAGTTAATTGCAACTTTTTGAATTTGAATTGAATGGTCAAATCAATAATCTAATGTCTTTTCAGACGTCCTGGATCATTCCTTGGAACACAACCATCAAGCCAACTTGCAAAAGCTAAGTCGACAGACTATAAGTAATAGTTGCAAAAGGAAGGCCGTGCATGACATTTGCCAACGACCATCAAAAATAATGAGTATGACGTCTTCGTATAAGGAAAATATAACAACTGTGGATCTGGATACGGCATAATATGAATCGCAATCGATTGAACACCAACAAGTCAGCTACACCAAAAGATATACATGATGTCCAAGAAGCTCTGAATGTTATGGATTTAAAAACAGATAGAAACGAACCATTTTTATTGGCCAATGATATTGAAACTAATATTGTAATTTTTGGTTGTACATCTAATATGAAATGTTTATCGCAGTGTGACACAATTTACATGGATGGAACATTTAAATATTGTACAAAATTCTTTTTTCAACTATTTACTATTCATGGGTTGTGCAATGGACATTATATTCCATTAGTTTTTTGCCTTCTTCCAAACAAACTAGGCAAAACGTATACCATTCTGTTTAATAAATTACTGATGTTATCAAATTCCATAAATATTTCTTTAAATCCTCAACAGATAGTTATAGATTTCGAAAAAGCCATTCATAATTCTGCGCAATCTGTTTGGCCAAATGCAAAAATTTTTGGTTGTCGATTCCATTTAGCACAAAGCTGGTATAGAAAAGTTCAAAACTTGGGTTAAGTAAACCTTTATAAAAGTCAACCTGAGTCAGGAACATGGATACAACATTGGCGTGTCCGGCTACGGTATCAATTTTACCTGAGGGTAATAAAGTGCTCAATTGGCGTCCGTCCCTTATATCTTGTATAATATTAATCAAAACAAAAAATTTTGAAAAATCTAAGTCTAATGTCTACAGAATGTGAGCCGGCTGTCTTCGTCGAAAAAAAAAAACGATAGAAGTTTAAAATCGCCTCTAATCTATAAATTAGAAAAAATAACTCTCGAACACAATATGTGAAATTAAATGAAAATTGTAGTGTACATTTTTCCTGGAAAAGTACAATGAAGGAGAGTGAGATAAGCAGACAAAGAACACTTCTTACCAGATGTTGTGATATTAGCGGGATGTAAGAATGAGCTGGATAAAACGATCCCATCTTTCATTAAAACTGCAAAGAAAATTGCGCCACAAATCAACAAGGATAAAAAACAAATTCTTAGAAATTAAAACTAAAAGTAAAGATAATATGTTGGAGTAATTTGTAATTACGACAAAAACAATATGAAGAAGTTATAAAAACGTGTATGAATTAGTTTATAGTAAAAGTAAAGGGAAATCGATTTGATAAAAGCAAAGAGCAACAATATTAACTCAAGAGAATACTCAGATCATAAAAGAAATACCGTAATATCAAAACGATATTAAGGCCTAAAGAAATATATGACGACGAGACAAGATTTTATGAACAAGAAAAACTTAAGACAAGTAGAGATATGGGAAATAAAAAGAAACATTTGGAGGAGAAATGTGTTGGATATTGGAAAAAATGCAGGAGATATTATTGATGTGCAGTTAGAATTTGCTATTTTATTTAAGAAACCGCTCGAATTATATGACCAATCTTTTACAAATAATTATTTTTCAATTCTAATTATATAGCTCATTTTATATCATGTTTCGTTTTAAATGGTAAACCCTATATACAACATTATATAAAATATAATTATTATATTTTTTAGGATAGACTACATTTATTGACCAATTAAAAATATAAAAATGTTTTGTGCTATCTTACAAAGCATTGTAATAATTATTACACAGAATATGGAAAGGAGATTAATTTAAAATATTGCCCTTAGGTGTGAGTAAGTAAGAAGTTGCTGAAGGCCTAGAATTTTCATGCGGAAAGTTAATGAAATTTATTTAAGATTTCTTTTAGGATCTTATTAGTTTGTGTAATAGTCCAGGCAACGAGAAGGTGTAGTGGGAAATGTTTGAAACACAATTTTTGACTTCGTAACTTTGTTTGGGCTAGTTAGGAGGTAAACATATTTGAGCCGGGGGGAGAGGGGTCTGAAGGTTCCATTTTTCGATTTTTCGCTTACATCTCGGAAACTATGCGTCGTAGCGACTCAAAATAAAATAAAAGCCTATTAAATTTGTTCTATTTAGTCAAGGTTTTCGATATCTTGTATAGTTTTCGATATATCAGCTCTTGAAAGTCTGTAATTTTGGAAAAAACATTTTTGCCTCTAGTCCAGGCAACGAAAAGGTATAGAAGGAAATGTTTGGAACACACTTTTTGACTTCGTGACTTTGCTTGAACTAGTCAGCTGTTTGTTGATTTAACAAAACAACTGTTATATTGGTTGTACGTGTTTTGTTTATTCAGGATCTAAACTTTTAGCGTTCTCGACTTTAGTGCTCGGCTTACAATGAGTGCTTACGAAAGGTGGGAGATATGTCGATATCAGTTACTTTTCACTCTGAAAAGTAACCGGTATTGATATATTGCTCATCTTTTATGTGCACTCCACGCAGACAGGGTAGTGGAATCGACAACGCTATAACTGTTGTTGTTTGAGGTTATAAAGTGTGTTATAGGGTAAAGGGGAGGAATGGTGGCTGCTGGAGTAATGGTGGCCATCAAATATTTTAGTCCAAGAGCTAGTAACATACATTCCATTAAGTGTTTGATGCACTTTGAAATTTTGTAATTTGAAATCATTTGGATGCAAAAGCAGATATTGCCCGCTAAAACATCCATTGGTATTGCCAATGGATTATCAGACAATTCTATACACCTTTCTACACGCTGGAAACAATTTATACATATTCTGGTATTTTCAATAATTTCTAGATGTGGCAAATGATATCTCTGTCTAAAAATAATAGAGATTTCTCTTTGTCGTGGTTCTAAAATTGCTCGGAATCTTTGACCGTTGACGTTGCAAATGTAGCACCTAACCATGATCCTATATAAAATTCAAATAAACTAATATAAGTAACCCCATATTTGCTTTCGAATTACATACTTACAAAGTTAATTAACATAAACTGGCAACACAAAATATATAAAATTCAATATTAATCACCAAAACGTATTCAAATAAAATGCACGTCAGTTTTTAAAAATGTCAAAATCGGCGTATTCACAGCCAACTTAGCGATTAAATCATCAGCAAGCATATATGCATTTTAAAGCTTCTTTTTCTCTGATTAGGTGTTCTTTATTTGTCGTAATGCTGAGTATTGTTGTAAACAATGACTTCATAGCCTATACTTGAGAAAAATAAACTTGGAACGAAATATAGATTTGTATACTTTATAATATATGGGTATATTTTTATGAACCTATCCTATATCAAACGTCCCAATAAGGCTCATGACTAGGTTTTTTATTGTAACTTATAACAAGCAGAGTTTTCAGATAAATTCAAAAGCATAAATTGGCCTCGAGAAAGTTAAAAAAAAACATTTTCACTTTCTAATTCGCTATATAATGCCGAAACAAGGGCCGGCATACCTAAATCTGTTTTTGTTTTACTACGATTTCGAAAGGGACATGTAAATTAAAACACCTTGTATTGCACAGACATGTAATCATATCACATTCATTGTTCGTTGGTCAAATTAAAAGAAAAAATCACAGCAACATTCTTTCAGGACGACGATTACTGGATACTTTTAACGCCTCGCGTACGAACTTTCGGTACGTTTTTCTGGGACACTTAGAGATTTGGCGCAATGATGAAAAATGCTTATTTTTGCAAGTACTATAACATATTGAAATTTAAAAAAAATTCGACCGGTCCCCGAAAACTCATAAGAAGTGTGCCATCTCATTTAGTTATTCGATTTCGTGAGACAGGATACTTGAAAGAACAACGATGGGGTCACGCTGGACGACCTGCTTCACCTGAAATGAAAGAAATTGAGGAAAATATTTTGGAAATAGTGGAAGATGACCCAACAATAAGTACCAGAGCCATAGCAATTCAAGTCGATGTTTCCCATAGTAAAGTGTGGAAAACAATACGACAAGAACAATATTATCCTTATCATTATCAACTTGTACCCGTTGATATTACAACCTGAAGTTCATCCTAGAAGAGTTGAATTTTGGCAGTGGTTTTTACAACAATTGAACAGAAATGAAGATTTTACGAAAATAATTTTAGCTACAGACGAATCCACATTTACACGAAATGGGATATTTAATTTTCACAACAATCATGTTTGGGTAGAAAATCAGCATGCCGTAAGAAGATCTAATTTCCAACATAGATTTTCATTAAATGTTTGGGCTGGTGTAGTAAATGGCATGCCTATTGGACCATACTTTTTTCCATCTCGGCTAACCGGTGACATTTATTTAGATTTTCTTCGACACCATCTGCCAGAATTATTAGAAGATGTTCCATTGAATGTTAGGCAGGATATGTGGTTTCTACATGATGGAGCTCCACCGCATTTCAGAAAGAGTTCGTGAATATTTGAATGAACAGTTTCCGAATAGATGGATAGGGAGAAATGGACCCGTTTCTTGGCCTGCACGCTCCCTGGACCTAACGCCTTGTGATTTTTTTGTGTGGGGTTATTTAAAACAGTTGGAGAAGTAAATACGGTGGAAGAACTTCAAGACTGCATTGTAAATGCTTGTGATGTTATTCGCGGACATCCGGATTTTATTTTTAAGGCCTCAGAAGTCGTGGGTACGTCGAGCAAGACTATGCATTAATCGGACAAATGGTGACAATTTTGAACAATTTTTGTAAAAATGGAATACATTTTACCGATAATGAATGTTTTTAATTTTAAAAAACCTATAACTCCCTTATTATGCAACTTTTATTTAGGCGATTTTTGGTATATCGACTTCTTTTGATGAGTTCTATAAGCTGTTAAAATAAATGACTTAACTTTGAAAACACCCTGTATAAATATAGTGACGTTTTTAAGGAAATTATTAACTTCTGGTTCATTTTAATATTCATGAGCTGCTCCTAATTACAGAATAAATATTTTACTTACAAAATTAATAAGGAATTTTATAAATTTATAAAATGTTATGGTATTAATTTCAAATTATATTTCAAGATAGCGCGGCCGATTTCAGGTAAGAGTGTAAACCGGCCGAGCGAAAACCAGCCATATCCAATTCGGTCATACCTTTCTTTCGAACCCTTTCATGACCGTAATTAAGGGATTAACCATCAGTTTTTTCATATTTATATTAAATTGTAATATTCATTTTTATTTTCTTTATATTGGCATGCTTTGCAGTAAAAAAAGGTGAATACTATTTAATTAATTTTGTTATTTTGTCAAATTAATTTTTGTCAGTAACAAAACTTTCTCAGAAATATTTATTACTAGGTACTTTTATCTACGATATTAATAATCATTTTATTAATTTAGTTTGTTACCTAGTACCTAATTATGTATAGTGTTAATAACAATAATATACGGTACCTAATGGTGGTATAATTATTAAAATAACAATTCATTATCTTCATTAATATTGAAAGTGTATTTTTATATGATATACCGTGAAACCGTTTAAGTATTATAATAATTGTAATGTGATAATTTATTTAAGGAAATGGATATTTTTCTTATCATTTATCTATCGTTTTGACAGGTAGGTATGTACCGTTAGGTACACTTTTTTTATGCAAGTTTTAAATGGCAAAAGGTTATTTTTAATAACTGAGTTTGTAAACAATTTGTAAGGTCGTCTTTTTTTACAGATAACGATAAAAATGATAAATTGTTGACATTTTTTTTTGTTTAAATATCCGACGCAATTGACTACTTTACATAATCATTTTTATTTCATAAATAATTACTTTAAATAATTAGATTAAAGAGATTTCAAAAATATTTTAGGAGTTTGATATGGGGCCAGTCTTGTGTGAGTTTAGAATAGTGATGCCGCGAGACGAGAGATTCTCGTCTCTCGTCTTGTCTCGTCTCGAACGAGACGAGAGAGACATTTTCTCTCGAAAACAGATTCGAGACGAGTCGAGAGAGTGTTATCTCTCGACGAGAATTTCTCGTTTCTCTCGAGCTCTCTCGAGCTCTCTCGAACAATTTCCTCTTTGCTTATTTGAAATTTACAATTGCTTATCGTAACTTAAAATTTTAACATATTAGATTTCGAGATAGTCAAAAAGTTAACTATAATACACCTATTCTATATATATTAAATGGTAACAAATGATACTTGTTTTATTAGGATTTTATAAATTTTACCCTCCTCTATTTTAACATGTAAATGAAAAAAAAAAAAAAATCAAGTAAAACTCAAGATATATAACATTTTTGTTATAACGAGATGCACTTTACTTGAAACACGTAAGATAGAGTTACTAGCTTTAAATTTTCAAATGGAAAGTAAGGTCATGTGATACCTCATTTGAAAGATATTTTCTATATTCCTACGTTCATGTAATCATGGCTTGAATTGAAGCAAAGATTGAAAATAGGTGAAACAATAGATGCAGTTTCTCAGAGACTCATTGATTCTGAGATAAATCACTGGTCTGAAATTCTTTTACGCATTATATCAGTCGTTAAAATGCTGGGTGAGAGCTCTCTAGCTTTTTGAGGAACAAGCGATAAACTGTATGAACACAATAATGGAAACTTTTTGAAGTTAATTCAGTTATTGGCTGAGTTTGATTCAAAAATGGAGGAACACGTTCGTAGAGGCCTTAATAAAGAAGAAATCAAAGCTACATATCTAGGGAAAACTATACAAAATGAAATAATTGAATTATTGCATGACAACATAAAGCACCACATCATTGAGCAAGTTCAAAAGGCCAAGTATTATTCCGTGATTCTTGACTGTACTCCCGATGCAAGTAAAGTAGAACAGATGACATTTGTGGTAAGATTTGTCTCCATACAGGAATCAGAGTCTGAAGTTCAAGTTAATATCAATATTTTTTGGGTTTTCTACCCATTAAAAGCTAAAGAATTGTCGGAGGTTTTACTAGAAGAGCTAGAAAAAAATAGGCTTAAAGTAGAAAACATGCGCGGTCAAGGGTATGACAATGGTTCCAATATGAGAGGAGAAAATACGGGAGTACAAACAAGAATCAGAAATATAAATCCCAGAGCATTTTATGTTCCATGCAGCAGCCATTCGCTAAATTTGGTTGTAAACGATATGGCAAAATCCTCGTTTGAGGCAGCCAACTTCTTCAATATTGTTCAAAAGTTATATATATTTTTTTCTTCCTCTTCTTTTCGTTGGGCAATATTACTGAAATATATTGATACTTACACCCTAAAACCATTGAGTGATACGCGATGGGAAAGTCGAGTCGACTTATTAAAAGCTCTGCGGTTTTAAATTGGTCCAATTCACGATGCTTTGTACAGCATATATGAAGATTCAGAAATCGATAATATGATCAGCGACGAGGCTAGCGGATTATGAAATAATTTGACGTAGTTCAAATTTATATGCTTTGTTGTGATCTGGTACAACATTTTGAGCCATATTAACCCCATCAGCAAACTTTTGTAAACTGTAAATTTTAATATGTCACAAGCTATTGATATGCTTAGCAACTGCAAACTCTTTTTTGAAAACCTGAGATCAGATCAAGCTTTTGAAAGCATCATTTTAGAAGCAACCAAGCTTGTGTCAGAGATTGACGTGGAAGCTAATTTCGAAATCACCACACCACGTCATCGTGTCAGAAGCAAAGCAAGAACGTTTTTGTATGAGGGCCTGGATGAACCCGTTAAAGACCTCAAACAAAAATATAAAATAGATTTTTTTTCACACTATAGATCAAGCAATAAATGCCTTGGAAACGAGATAGAATTTGCTAAATACTCACAGTAATTATTTCAGCTTTTTGTATTATATTTTTGGTCTAAAAGACATGCCCAGAAATGAGCTACTGGCTCATTGCAAAGATTTGGAAGTAGTTTTAACTGATGGAAATTCAAGCGATCTTAACGCTCTGAAACTAGCCGATGAAATAAGCATTGTTTCGTCATTATTAACGAAAAAGGAAACCCCTGTTAAAGTTCTCAAGTTTATTCCTACACTTAAATTCGCACCAAACCTCAGCATAGCATTAAGAATCCTACTTACATTGCCAGTCACTGTGGCTTCAGGGAAAAGAAGCTTTTCAAAACTAAAAATAATAAAAAATTATTTCAGAACGATGCAGACGCAAAATCGTCTCAATGGATTGGCAATGATAGCTATAGAACACCAAATTAGTGACAAATTAGACTCGAAATCACTGGTTCGTGAGTTTGCCGAAAGAAAAGTTAGAAAAAGTGCATTTTAATTACTTTGGTTAGTTAGAATTTATTTATAATATGGGATATTAGTTTAGTTAGCATTACAACATTTTAATTTTTGTTATTTTGCCTTAAGTGCTAAATTGCTTATCTTGTTATCTGATGATTGAGTTTTTAATAAAACGTTTTTTATTTTTTTTTTAATGTTTTCTTGACTTTCTGATATGGTCGCATGAGATTTACTTAAAAAAACGGGGGGGGGGGGGGGGGGGGGGGCGCAAAATTAAGGTTTTGCCCGGAGCGCCAAAATGTCTAGAGTCGGCCCTGGTAACATCTAGGGTTTGCGTATTTTCAAACCACCCAGTGAATTATCCACATACCTCAAAGTATATGAAGAATAAAATAATGTAATAATATAAAAAGTACATTAAAAGTATTGACATAAAATATACATAATCCTTTAAAATAAGTCGTAGATTAGCTCTCAGTCATAGTTTATAAATGAATGTTTGTTCTATTTGGTAAAACTCCAACAATGTATGCAAAATTGGCTTATATGTCCTGGTCTATTTTATCTTTTTGTTACTCGCAAATCTGTTTGCAATCACCACCAATAGCTAATAGGTCGAAATTTACAGGTAATGATTTCTGTAATTGTTTACACTAGGTACCTTCATCTCCCGGAAAAACTTCTATTTGTTTTTTTGTCGTCTAGATTTGTCGAGAAATCCGATCCTTAAGTTCCAATTAAAATATTGTTGCCCTACTGTGGCGACATCATAGCACCACATAGTCTTACCTTTAGTTTTGACTTTTACGTCAATTTATTTTAAGGTTTCTTAGTCAGTTTTTATTTGAGGTTGGTCAAGTGTCAATGTCAGATGGTACCATTATAATATCACATATATTATGATCTTGGTCGATAGCTGCGTACACTAGCACCCTACTTATCCGATGGATGGTAACCATGGAAAAAGAAAACAAAAGATTGATAGATTACTGATTTCGAAATTAACAAGACAAGACGTACCTTCGACACAACAATTTTTATATAACGCTTTTCATATTTTAAAATAAAATTATATTTTAATTACTGAGATTCTGATTTCCTGCTACCTACACCTACTAAAACTTAATAGAAATTGGCACATTTTATACAAATTAGTAGTTTTTAAAGATTTACCTAGAAACGGCAACATCGCGTTGTTCCTTAATTGGCACCGCGTCCTGAATGCTGCACGCGCAATTTTCTCCTGCTGCATACTGTTTGATTAGACTAATTGAATGATAGGCGGCGGCCAAACAACAAAGTTCATCAAAGTAATAAATCTAAAGCCAGTAAACAAAAGTTCTGAGAAGCTAATTTGCTTAAATTAATTATTTGGAACGGTTGTTCGACATGAAGTTTACGCAGAACAGCCGTATTAGGATAATTGAACGAGATATTGTACGTAATTAGAACAACGTAATTAATAAGTGCATGTGTTAAACTGTTTCCTTTGATTTAAGCAAGCGGCGCACACCATGTACAGAGCTAAGATGTTGGAACACTTAGTAAAATCGTTGTTTTATTGCTCTCACTCTTGGCGCTCAAATTTAGTTTCAGAGAAATTGACAGCAGGTATCTGCCCCCCACTTCAAAATATAGAAACCATAGCATTCATAACTAGCAATCGGCAGGCGTTGGACAAATCGTCGTCAATATCACGAAGTGACGTAACTCGATTTTCACAACTTTACAAGAGAGCGTTTTAAAGTTTTTTTATAAAGTTACGTCTCTTCGTAAAATTATCAGATACACACGGTTAGATACGTGCTATTTTAATAAATGTAATGACTTGAGATACGCAATTTCGTGAAATTGTAAAGCATACTTTTTTACATAATATTTTCAATTTTTCGAGTTACGTCACTTCGTGATATTGACGACGAAATATTGTTTTAGCCGCACTCGGTATAATTTGGAAGCATTGTTGCACTTGGTATTATTGTAGTAGTAACAGTAGTAGTAGTAGTAGTAGTGTTCATAGAAGAAACTATGTTAAATATTGTATGAGGTGGTGTTTGAGATTAAAAACATGGAAAAAAAAAGGATTGTTATCATGGGCGTCCCTACTCTATAGGGAGGGGCAAAATTTTAAAAAAATTTAGAATGTTTATTTGTTAGAAAACAAAGAAAATGAAACATAAAAGAGAATTTTCTTATGATGGATTTAATTATTCTGTGACGTCATGACTTACTTCCGGTTTTTCCAGAAATAACAGAAAATCGCAATTTATTTTTTATTTTTAAATGAAAACCCTTTTTCTTATTGAAAATTTGAATTTCTGGGACATTTTTGTATAAGAAGCATATTTTAAAAATTTTCTGTCAGTAACATATTAAAAAATATATTTTCCAATATGATGGTCATTTTGACAGCTGACAGAAAATTTTCAACACATGATTCCTATCCATAAATGTCCCTTAAATTCAAATTTTCAACAAAAACAGGGGTTTTTATTTAAAAATTAAAAATAAATTGAGATTTTCTGTTATTTTCAATAAAACAGAAGTAAGCCATGAAGTCATACACTAATTGTATCCAGTATATGAGAGTATTTGTCCCAAGCTTTTGAACAAATAAGTTTTATTTCCAATATCTCAATTAACAACGAAGATAAAAGCGGATGGAATTATTAAACGGTTTACTAATAAAAATGCTTAGATACGCCACTGGTATACCTTAAATGGATCTCAATGGAAATTTTGAAGCCTTAAAAGATTTTATGAAGTTCGTACTTTCTTATGTTTTTCCATAAACGAATTAATAGTAACATATTTAGAAAAAATATTATCCAATATGGCGGCCATTTTAACAGCTGACAGAAAATTGTCAATACACGATTATTATACAAAAATGTCCCATAAATTTAAATTTACAATAAAAAATAAAATTCGATTTTCTGTTATTTCCGGAAAAACCGGAAGTAAGCCATGACGTCACAGAACAATTGAATCCATCATAAGAAGGTATTTGATCTAGTCTTTCAAACAGAACAAAATTATTCTGATATCTCACTGAATAGCGAAGATAAGGGGGAGTGGAACTTTAGTAGTAATCCTAACAATGTCACTAACCTATTTGACAGAAATGATACTTAAGTTGTCATAATAAATAAAATAACCCAACAAAAAAGACAAAAACTAAAATAAGAAACTTAACACACATTTTTAAAAACAAACAGGTGTGATATAAAAAAAAATATGAACAAGACACAGCCATACATAATTTTATATAAAAAATAAAAATTTATAAAGAACAAAAAGATAAAAAAACTCACTCAAACACGACGATGAACACAAAAAACACTAGGAAAACGGAAATTTTAAATTTCTTTTTTCTCTACTAAAAACATTGCTAACAGAAAACATAATTTATTTTTCAGTCAGCCTATTTTTATTAATTATTTGCTCCGTGTGTGACAGCAGCGCCAACTATTTTATGAACTAACGGACGATATTTGCGTATACTGACAATACAATTTTTAATACAGTTCGTAATTAAAAAATATATATGTTAATTTTAATAAAAGTATATGGATTTGTAAAACAAGTGAAAAAATTATTATTATTATTATATATTTTTATTACTTCAGCTAAAAAAAAGTAGTAAAATCAATAATAAAACATAGGCAGGTATTTACGAGAAAATGTATGAGATCTTGCATAAGCCTAATAAGTTGTCATTGAAGAATATGTTAAATAATGTCAAAATAAAAACATTACCATTATATAATAACGTAGAATTAAAACGTATTAACAAAAATAATTGGTATATTTGTGATTGTAATTTATATTTTCTTCATTTTTAGTTCGAAAGAACCCATAGAAATTAATGATTAAAACTGGTTTCCTATCAATAAGTCACAAGATTGCATTTCAGCCAAATACAATAATCAAAGGCAGACATCTAATCATTTGCTAAACATTTAAGATTTAAAGGATGTTAAAGAATATCATAAAATTATAATTTATTGTTTATTTAAAACCTTTTCTGACGTCTATTATTTCCAGTATTACTGTTATTATTACAAAAATAAAGGTTTTTTTTTCTTCTTATTATACAGCTGTCCATTTATTTCTTTGATTCAAGTTCGATTTTGCTACTGAAAATTTATATGATTTACAATTTTTTTTGCTAGTATAATTTGCAACATAGCAACTCCGGTTGCTCATTTTGTTTTTAACCCATCTTTTTAGTAAAAAGTTAAATGTATACGTGTATTTGATAAGTTAAAATTACAAAATATTGCTCTAAAGAACTCGAATTATCCGCAGCTTGTGCTAGTATCGCTTTTGCTTCCCCTACCATGACTTCGCATTGATCGAATAGACCTCAGCCATGTTTTAACATGCATTAGCATGCTAAATGTTCTTTCGATTAACTCTGTCGTTGGTGGGAGAGCCATAAATAATTTTTGAACCACTTTGTATGTCTAGATAAAATTCACAATGTTTGTACGCTATATCATTAATGGAGAGCTCAGTCATTGTGTGCAGAAAGCTCTTTCTTACTCCAGTTTGGTATTCAGCTTCAAAATTGTCGATTCCAAATTTTTTCACTACTTTCATTTTCTAATCGGTAGTGAAATAAGTATTTTTTTATGTTTTTGGGATGTAACAGGCTTAAGGAAAAACTAACAGAGTCTTCGGAAAAACGTGATGTAAGCGACGTAAGGAAATCCAGATATGCAATAAATATATTCAACCTATAATATTCTTCAACTATATTAGCCTGAATATTATTATTTCTATGAGATTATTGTTCATAATGCATATCTTACGCGTAGTTGATTAAGTCGTAAAAGCCAGGGGGGGGGACAACTGCCCCCCTTGCCCCCCCAAACGACGCCCATGATTGTTATTTTAAAAGAAAGAATTTAAAAACCAGCTGCTTTAATTATTTATATAGAGCAAAAATCTAAAATATTTTTTAAAATAAAACAAGTAGTAAATACTGGTTTTCTATAAAAATAATAAATATATAATTTATTGTGTTCTTGTATTTAATACAAAATCCAAACAGTTTTTTTGGATGCCTGGCAGAGTATATTATAACTATTCAGAAACAATAAAAAATAATTACAGGTAAGATTTCAGTTTTGCCGAATATTTTAAACATTTTGCTAAATTTTTAGTTATCCATCTTCTATCTCAATATGTCATTAAATATTTTAAGACTTGCAAATCTAAGGGTCCGCGGTTCGAACCCCACCGTCGGCATGGATTTTTTTATTTAATTTATTTTTTTTTAAATAATTATGATGCATATGTAGGATTCTCCACTCCAATCATTCATTTTTGGGTTCTAATTAACAGTGCTAATCCTAAAGAGGCGCTGGGAAACAGTAACTAGGCCTCTCTGTAGTCCTAAAGTAAGTAGGAAGGTAATTATAGTCATAAAACTAGAAAATTGGGTACTTTGATTTAGAGAAACCCATTTTCGAATTAATTTATCCTTTTTACACATTCCTAATTTAGTTGCGATATTCTGATCTAAGTGTGACAATCTCTTCGACTAAGAGAAAGTTTTTAAGTTTGGAAGAAAAAATAACGGTGCTAGAGGCATCTGAAAAAAATCATTCGAGTTTTAGCCGAAAAGTTTCAAATAGGAAAAACCAAGTTAGTGACATTTTAACGAAAAAGGCCGACTTAAAAAAGTTGTATAGTGGAAATGGAAATCTACAACAAAAAAGAGGATTTAAACTGAAGATGTTGCCGTCGATTCTATAGTGTACGATTAGTTTTGCAAAGTGAGAAGTAAGAACATTCCATTATCTGAAATTATCTATCAAGACATAATATTAAATTTAAAGCACCATCTGGAGAAGCTGCAAATGTTAACCTTGATGACGTTTCAGAGTGGTAAAGAAAACTGCCAAATTTATTAAGTGGCTATTTAGCTGAAGATATTTATAACGCTGACGAGACTGGTCTTTGTTACCAAGTAAAACTTTTAAATTTCGTAATAAAAAGTGCACTGGGGGTAAATCTGCTAAGGAAAGACTGACAGTATTATTGTGTGCAAAGCTAAATGGTGTAAAAGAAAACCTTTGGTGATTGGTAAAAGTAAAAAAACTTTATTTTTAAAGATTTTCATGTTGATAAACGCCAAGTCGACTGGTACTACAACAAGAAAGCACGGATAACCAGAGATATCATGACAGATTGGCTGCACAAATTTGACAAAAAAATGCAATGTCCAACAAGAAAAATTATCTTGTTCCTAGACAACGCAACATCCCATCCGAATATTCAGCTATCCAACTATAATCTACCGCACCCAGGTACGTTAATAATTTATTAATTCCATTTTATTAAAGAAAAATTGCATTCTTATTCAATTCAAAATCATTCATTTAACGAAAGATACAATTTCTTACAAGTGTCTAGGAACCCGATCTAAAACCACCGTACAACATAATTTGTCACGAAGTAATACGCATTGAAACACTTAACCAAGTTATCTTAAATCAGTTTTGAATAGGAACATTGTTTTCGATAAACAAAATTTTCAAGGCAAGTAATAAATCGACTGCCCCTTTTCTATCCACCCAAATTCGTTCACACGAGAAACTGACGTCACAAAACTGAGTTCAGTTGATTTTTAGCTCCAGTCGTATTATTCTTCAAATCTAGTATAATTGAAGTTCAGTACATTTCCTAAACCCACGCAATTCATACCCTACCTTTATCCGACGCTCTTCAGCCCAACGCTCTATCTCCCGAACGTTATCACGTCTCGACGCTCGACGTCCCGACGTCATCTCTTTTATCCGACGCCCTCCATCCCGATGGTCAATATGCCATCCGAAGCCCAATATCCCATATGACGCCCTACGTCCTTACTTCTCTACCTATCTACGTTTGGCGTTCTGCGTCACGTCGCTCTATCTCCGTCACACCTCTCTAAGTTCCGACTCCTACATCTCAAGGTCCTTGCTAAATATCCTGACACAAGATAACGCTTCCGTACCGAATACAATAATGATCAACTTTTGTATTTTTGAGGAATTTATTGCTCGCCGAAATCGCATTTAGCTCGTCCAGATGCAGTAAGTATAAATTATTTTGAATTTCATAAAGGGGAGGGAGGTAGTTACAAAAATACGGGATTTTATTAATTAGGAACAAGACCAGGGAGTGGGCGGTTACACAACATATCGATAATATTTTTGCCACCTAATACTACAGCACATTGTCAACCGTTAGACCAAGGAATAATCAAAAACTTCAAATAACTGTATAGAAAGTTTTTAATAAGAAGAATGTTATCATCTATAGAATGCTCTTTATCAACGGCTCAAACTTTGGCAAACATTTTCTGGAACAGTTGATAGACGGGAAAAAACAGTAGCTCATCGAAACTGAACAGTAGATTTTAATATAAGGGGAAATAATTACAATTTGGAGTATAAAAAATAAAAAACATTATATAAGAAACGAAAAATAAACAGTTTTGGATTTTTTTCCAAATTAGAAATTAAACAAAGAATAAAATAAATAAAATTTGTAAAACTTATCGAGTAGCTTATTCATACCAAACTTATTAGTTTTATTGTATTTTAATTTTGTTTTAACTTTAATGTATATTTTGGATGAATAAATTATTATTATTATTTGCTAAAGAACGAGGCTAACGTAATAAATTAAGAAAAAAATTTGCCAAGTTGGCGAAAACAGTAGATGTCATGTCTAAAATAGTAGAACAGTAGAACAGAGACAAAAACAATAGATCTACTGTTAAAACAGTAGGTATGGCAACACAGCTTAGCTAGTTATGTTAGTGATTTAAAAAAAAAACGAGCAGGTGTCCAATGTTTCTGACAATGAGAGAGACGATGAACTAGAACTTACTACAACTGTAAGTAATTTTATTTTATTTCACCAACAAAATATTTAATAGTTATATATCGTCTTTAAAGTTGGATTTGTTGGGTTTTAGGATATTAATGATATTTTTTTTATTTCATTTTCTGTTAAAGGTTCCAGAAAAAGATTGTGTAAATTGAAAAGGCGACGTGGACTTGCGCGTTTTGCTTTATAATTCGGTTAGCATATGATTGACCAACATTTGTAAAATATGCATTGAATATATTTGCTATGTGTTTTATCTTTTATTTGATTGTCATCAATGTCATCATTATCCGACATTTCCGTTATGTTAAAAGTTTTTTTACTACCGCTCAATTTATTTATTACATTTTAGAGACTTTTACAATTGTTTTTGAATTTGTTTATTTCATTTTGGAAATATTTTTGTTTTGCATTTGTTATAAGTTTTGTTAATTTATTTCTATATTTAGCGAATGTGAGATTTAGTTCCAAGTTTATGTAATTCTTTTTTCCTATTGGTTGATAGTACGATACCTTCAGTTATACATGATTTTTGTTTTATTTGTTTTGTTTTAGTGTTTTCATTTGTTAAAATTGTTGTGAGATTCTTCGTCAAGTATTCGACATCTTGGAGATAAGATATGTTATGTTGTGTTGAAAATGGGGTGTTAACATGATACTATTACTCGAGAAGATAAACCCACGCGCATGCGATCAGCCCATCTCTCTCGAATGCCTGACGTCACTGGGAGGCAACAGCCAGTTCTATACGGCGTAAAGCGGTTTTGCGTGTAATACTAATTATTTAATTTTTTTCTTTTGGTTTGTTGGGTATTAGAAGTAAATGGAGGTTCCGTCCTCCTCCTCACAGAACCTGCACTCACTATCCTCTACTACTATCAGTTTACTCAGGTATCCTTTTAGTCGGCAATGCCCGGTAAGGATCCATGTTACAATACGTAGCCTGTTCTTGCTCAGGCAGATGCTGGCTTCCGATCTTTTCTGGTTATATTCACCCAGAAGTATCTTGGCCTGTCTCAGCCCCAAGAGATTGTTCCAATTATCGGTTCTCCTACTGCCCAATTCTTTTTTAATCTCTCCCAATGTTATGTTACTGCTGATCCGGCAGAACGGCTCAAGTCCTACAACGGGTGTTTGAGTCCCTTTCCTTGCAAGTCTATCTGCAATCTTGTTACCCTGTACCTCGTTATTTTCCGGGATCCAAGTGAGAGTAACTCTATTTTTCTCGCCTAGCTCATTCAATTGTTCTAGGCATCTCCAGACCATTTTTGAGCTGATTACGTAAGAGCTCAGTGCTTTGATGGCTGCTTGACTATCAGACATGATGATAATCTCTTGTCTATGATAGTTTCTCTCGATGTTAAACTGGATACACTTCTCGAAGGCGTAAATTTCCGCCTGCAAGATGATTGGGTATTTTCCCAAGCTTTCGGAGTGCTTGGTTCTCGGCCCATACACTCCTATTCCAGTTCCTTTGGAACCGTCCGTATACCACTGAATAGCACGTCTTTCGGTTGCAAGCGCGATGGATTCTTGGCTCCATTATTTCTTGCAGCCCAGATCTGTCGTTTTTAAGTTTTTCACAAAACTGTACTTCTTTAGCATTTCATCCTGGGGCATGTCCCAGGTATCTTTAGTCCTGAAGCAAGTAGACTTTCGTCTGATTACTCAGTTCCTGATCATTCTATATCGTGTCCTTTTTGCCACATTCTCTATCATCAAATGTAGAGGGGCGAGGTTTAAGATCACCTCCATTGCGGCCGTAGGACAGGTTCTCATTGCACCAGTAATGCAAACACAGGCTAGTCTTTGTACTTTTAAGATATGTAGTTTCAATAATATTTTTTAATTTTAAGTGTAGGCCGACGAAAGTAGCTTTATGGTCAGTTATGTGTAAATCAAAAACTGCTGATATTCTACTTATTTAAGGTTGTTCTATTCCCTATTAACAAATATGTGGTCTAAACAAGTTTGGATGAGAGTACTTGTATTTATTTAGGAAATAAAATCATTTTCACTAAGGCAGTTTAAATATTCTAATGAAATTTCATTTTCTATTTCAATGTCTTTATTAATATCTCCCGCTAGAATGTGATATTTTGAACAACACAAATACCAATCTCTTAACTCATGGCGATGTGTCTTGTTCAACAGAAGAAAGAATAATAATAAAAATGAAAATGAAATTTATATATTTAATTGTTTGACGATGTGACTACCGAGATGTTAAACCACGCCCTCGCAAATTGGCGATTTTTTTATCAAATGAAATTCTAGTCTCCTCTTGGCTTAAAGAATGTTATTGCATCATCAAATTTGCCATTTGTGGGAAGAAGCTACAACTATGTGACGCTTTGCTCACCCGTAAATTTGAACAATTCTTCTTTGTTTCTGTGCAAGTTCACGTTTGCACAGAGGCGTATTTAGATTTACTGTTAAAATATGTATGTTTTCAACAATTAGTAAGGATTATAATAAAAACATCATAAGACAGATTGGATAGGAAAAGATGTTCTAATTAATGCTAAAATATTAGGATATGAAATGGGAAATAGAAAATATTTGTTAAGAACTTAAAGAGAATTATGGCCGTAGTAGTCGACGCCGATGACACAAAAAAAAATAAAGAATTAAATAAACAACGTAAAACGTTAGGTCCGGATCTAGATTCAATCCCAACTGATTTTAATCTAGTGGGAACTGATTGCTACATGCATTTATAATTCTAAAAACTAAAGATCCTTAAAAATATCTATATCGATTTCTAGTTGCAGCAAAATTTTATTTTTATATAGAAATTATGGGTACATGAAATGTTTAACTTTTTCATTCGTATTTAAATTCTGCAAATAAATAAGGAACAACGAATTCGTTGATCGAATCAGCAAACACTATAATCTTTAACAGATATTTCAGCGATTACAACCAATTTTAATGTAAATATATCGACAGAAATCTATTTAATTCAGTTTTGCGTTGTAGGATAAACGAATGAGCTGATAAAAATTACACGTTATTAATTACAGATACAAGTTTGATGGATTTCATTAGTACAAAAACACTTCATGCTGATATCGATAGTGGGCAAGGCCGTTTCTTCATTACACAAATTAGGTGTGTATTAACTTGTCAATACTGGGCGTGTAGATATATGAGTATCTGTTATAAAGTATACTTTTAAAATAAGAAGCGTTTTTACACTGAACAGTTTGGTTCTGCGCAAAAATATTGGAGACATTTTGAAAATCTAAACATAAACTATATTTCCCATATATAATAATCAAATACGTTAACAAGAATAAAATGGATGAAATAAAATGTTATCAAGTAGAAGAAATGAATAAACCCCAAATATATGTATAACAAAACCAACAATGGACAAAAGAGATGATATTCTTCAAAAATAAACTAATATCCAAGTTTTCTTGGACGTATAAAACTAAATATATACCTGATTTCTAAGACCCAACTTGCAACGGAGTCTTACATCAAATTCAGAAGATATAACTTCAATACAATCCACCCATGAAATGCACCAAAAGGAAGAAGTGCGTTAATTATTAAAAAGAACATTTCCCAGTAAATGGAACGAAGCATACAATAACTAAAACATTAGGTAACCATTAGCATCATTAACACTAAGGAGAGAGGGGCGAAAGGAAATTCAATTGAGATCTATTGCTGATCGAAACACAACCAGAAAAAAAAATATCTTAATGCAGTTAAGGCAGAGATTACAACTCCAAAAATACAATTTGGGCTTTAAGATTGGCAAGATTGCACCGAGCTGAAGCAGAACTTCGATGTACACATCAATCTTTTAAAAAACTAACCTATTGGCCCACCGCACCGACCCAAATAAGATTCCAGATCCAATGTATTTTAGTCTATTCTGCAGTAATACTTGCTCTGAATGATAATGTCATTCGTGATAAAAGGACTGTTAGCAGAATAGAGAAAACCAAGAAAGAAATGGCAGATGACACGATCACCAGAAGATAAAACTATATTAAATAGGGCTACCCAAAGACTGAGGAGAAATATCCTAAAGCAAAAAGAAGAATCCTTCAACAGGTAAATATCGTTCCCAAGTGGCCCCATATATACTTACTTCATAAACTACTGTGTGAAGAGTATAATAAGAATAATACTTGGTAATATCTAAACCAGTGATAAGAAACATAAAGATAGGAAACACTCATAAGAAGCCCATGCTTAACAACGACCAGCTCAAACGCAGTGGAAAGTTTAAAAACCTGATAATAAAGGTTGTATAAATATCGATTTCACTCTCATATTCTGGTAAATAAATTTAAAGAATGTTAATTACACTAAATTATTTATTAAAAAGAATAAAAATTTCTAATACACTAAGTAGCATTGTTTTTGGATTATTTAATGAATAAAGTAAATTAAAATCACCCAAAAATAAGTGATATGATTTAAACTTAAACACGTTTTTAAAGTCCTATCAATATTTTAATTAATATTTTAAGTACACTATATTGAAATTTGAAAGTAATTTACTCCTTATTGTAAATCATTATTTTTATATTCGCTTACCACTTATATTTTACAAAATGATTTCCAAGTGATGTAGAACTTTTCCGAAAAAATTTTTTTTTTGTGAAATTATGAATAAACTTTTTGGGATACCCTTAGGGTTGCGGTTGCCACCTTTTTGAGAAGTGAATGAACGTAGGTTGCCAGATTTACGAAAGGGAAATTTATAAGAGGAAGAACCAGGTCTTTCCGGTGAGCGTCTAACAAAAAGGTCCTCATCAGCTTACATTTTTAACCCCAGGTCTTTCTGACAAAAGATTCAGCTAACATTGAGCTTCAAAAACAAAAAAAAGCTTATATTTTTAGTCCTTTTTCTGACGATGAGCTCCTCAAAGGACAATTTAAGGTTTAAAAAGTTACAAAGATAATTTGTTTGAAAAAAGGGCTGTCCGTTTCAAACAAGGACAGATGGCAACCCTAGATACCCTGTATGTTTAAATATATGTTTATGACTTTGAAACATTCCAAAAAGTATGGTCTAAGATAGGGGTGCACAACATACGACCCGGATGCGGCCCGCCAGTGTCGTTTTGGCGGCCCGCCGGCCGTTGACCAGTTTGGCCCGCCTACGTCAAATTATACATTTTTCAGTAACAAACTTGCATTTAGGCTGATGACCTTTTTTTTAAGAAATCTGAACCGACTATTGTAGGCTCAGGCCTCTCTTGGCGGCCCTCGTACATTTAGGGTTTTTCAAATCTGGCCCTTTGAAAATCTGAGTTGTGCAGACCTAGTCTAAGAGAATGATAGATAAGGTTAAATTATTTCAATATTTTTTTAATTATAGGAGCAAAAAATAAGGTTAAACCTGTCAACTTGGAAGACTCAATGGATATTGATGAAATAGCCATGATCAGGGAGTTAGTCAAACAAATGAATGAAACAAACTAAATTATGCAAATACGGAATTAGTAGATGAAAATGTACCATGTAGCTCAAGCCAATACACCCAAAGATTTAAAAAAGCAAAGAGAACAGTGATTCCATCCAATAAACAAAATACTTGATTCAAAGAAATCCAAAAAGATCGAATTATTAGAAGTAGAGAGTTGACATCTTTAAAGAACATCATGACAAGTCAAGAGAGCAATAAGATCGCTTCTTAAACATTTTAGAACGTGCATTTGGCTCAAAAAAAGGTTTAAGGGATTCAAGTAAATCAGACTGAATTTATTCACATTTGCTGCGTTTGAATATCCACATCCGGAGCATTTTTTATCTCTCGAGCATTTGTTTATCCACATCGGACACATCTGTATTTGTTTATCCTAGATGTAGCTGTCCAAATTACATTTTTTACATCTAGTTTTAAAATGAGATAAAGTTGGAATTGTCATTTTTACCACGTGACCACTATGTCTAAAGCGTTTATTACATTTACATTTAAATCTAATCTATTACATGATAATAAATTCACATATCAGATGCGGATATTAAAACGCAGCAATTGTAAGTAGTTTTTTGTTTTATGTGTATTTTGTTTTTGTTTTTTTTAATTTTATTATCAAAGAATATTATTTTTTTAGTTTGTAATATTACTGTTTCTATATTACATTTAGTTTTTGTGTTTAAAAGTTTTTTGTGTTACACTGTTCAATCATGTTTTTCCCAAAGAGACCGTGATAAATAAAACACTTGTTAAATATGCTATTTTCTTATATTTTGAGGTACACCATAAAAAATTAAATAAGATTACTTCATTGTGAATTTTGAAGGTGTAACTTTGAATTGACTTTTGTTCCACGCAATATGTGGAAATCACTTAAGAGCGTGGCAAAAACGTGGCAAGAACTACTGCAGTTATACAATCAAGTGCCGCCACTTTAAAGATATATTTATGGTTCTCGAAACGTTACTAAAACTATCAAACCCACCTTAAGATTACTGCCACTTCTAGGTGGTATTTAAGTGATATGATTTGGTGGCCGTATTTACTATTTCTAACATTCAAGTTTGTGCAACTTTAAAGTGGTCCCGCTTAGTGGCTATAACGCTTCAAACACCTTCAGAGGCAACTAAATAATATAAAAGTTTGAAGTGATTCCCAGCGGTGAAATACACGTGGCTACAACTGGAAAAATATAAAATGAAGTTATTTTTACTATATAAGGGTACATTTAGTGATTATAACGTAATAGTCACTTAATCGAAGTGGCGATATAAGTTTCTGTCACTATAGATAATTGCACGTGATAACCAATAAATTTTGTGGAAAATACTAAGAAAATTTGATAGTTCGCTTAAAATTGCTTTAAATTTCTTTATTTTTTTTTTGGTGAAACTGTACATTTTGGTAGAAGTATGTAAAGTTCCTCACGACTCACCCTGTATACTTAATGTGAATTCGTTATAAAATATTTATTAAAATTACTAACGCGAGAAAACTACAAAATAAAAGCACAAAATTGTAAAAAACAATTAAGAGTAAATGCCTTATCCAAAGATTTGTTCTATTGATACACATCCAGTTTATATAATCCTCTTGGAAAATAATATTGAAAGTGTATACGTGTATGCAATGGGTAGACGGAAATAAATTGTTTATATATTTCCCATGTGCTTTCAAGTTCAAGATATTTTCTCATGTGCTATTATTTTCCAAAGGAGAACTTATAAATTAAATGTACCTATGCGAAACATTTTCGCCAAAAGCAATAAAGATTATGAGACGGCAGCGTAACAGTTGTTTTTAAAATTTGTCACGGTAAATGTTATTTTGTTTTTTCGGATCTTGATTAATTTGATATGCTTATAAATCAATAATATGTCGTTCACCTTTTATAAAGCACGCAATAAACCATAGTTTTTATGCTTCTAAATCTACTGACATGACAGTTGTGAATAAATTATGTCAAATGTTCCGTTTATGTTTTGTTCAGCACATCGTATCGTATCGAAGTTAAATATTAAAAATGTTGACGGAAAAAATTTTCATGTTGTTTTTATGTGTAAAGTTTAGTATTTTTTGCACTTATTGAACCAATATCCATTAGTAAGCCTTATTTTATATTTAATGCACTCTCGTTTAATTTTCTTTTATCTTGTTAAATTATGTATAATAATATTTAAATTTTATTGGCTATTAAAAGTTAGTTATTATTTACATATTTTTTTAAGACGTACTTTTTCTAGCTTTTTTACTTTCCTATCTGTATACAGATAAGGAAAGTATAGGAATCATGATTTTTTTTCGACCTCCAGTTTTCGACGGATTTTTACGTTTTGGGGTCCCCTAAATCCGTTTCGACTATTTTTGCGATGATGTATGTGTGCCTGTGTGTGTGTGTCTGTGTGTCTGTGTGTCTGTGTGTCTGTGTGTCTGTGTGTCTGTGTGTCTGTGTGTCTGTGTGTCTGTGTGTCTGTGTGTCTGTGTGTCTGTGTGTCTGTGTGTCTGTGTGTCTGTGTGTCTGTGTGTCTGTGTGTCTGTGTGTCTGTGTGTCTGTGTGTCTGTGTGTCTGTGTGTCTGTGTGTGTGTGTGTGTGTGTGTGTGTGTGTGTGTGTGTGTGTGTGTGTGTGTGTGTGTGTGTCTGTCTGTGTGTGTGTGTGTGTGTGTGACTGTATCCACCAAAACTCATCAACCGATACAAAAAAAAACATTAAATTTTAAACTTAAGCTTTACTCCGGCGTACAATGAACTGATTAGATTTTGAGCAGAGTCGGAACATCTGGGGGGTACTTTATAGGTGGTCATTTTTATACTTTATGGAATATATCTGTTATTTACGTTTAGAGATAGAAATTCTTCAAATAAAAGTTACTTCTAATATTATTATCTATAATTTTTGTTATATGTCAAATTTTCCTGATATGGTCCGTATTCGAGAAATTTAACAAAATGTGCAAAATTCTGATTTTTAAGAAAATTGTTAAACTAAAAGTTCGATCTCTATAATTTTTGTTTTTACATGATTTTTCTAAAATGGACCGTAATGGAAAATGGAGGAAAAGTGCTAAATTTAAATACTTTCAGTATTTTTGTTTTCAAAGAATATCTATAGAAAAATGTTTCGAGATGGATGTATGTGGAAAATGTATATATTTAGTTTATCCTCTAAACATTTTCAGAGGTGCTGCAATAGGTTGTACAAAATAACCGGAAAAAGCCTATAATAACTAGATAAGAAAGTCATGTGTTGAACACATCAGATTTTTTTATATGTAGATATAGTTGGCGCAACCCAAGCGTCAGCAGTATTTGGTTGTCATGGGATTTTAACTGAAATTAATTCCTGTAACTCTAGCTTTGACCAGTGGTGTTACAAAGACAGGGGAGAATATTAAGAATTAAAATATAATATTTTTAGTAGTACTGTTTTGTCGAATCGGTCGTATCGACATCAAATGTGTAATAAAAAAATAAAAGAATATAAAATTACAAAAACATTTATTAAAAAATTATCCAGGCATATAAAACTTCAAAAAGGGTTAATTTAAAATAACAGAAAATCAAGGGCTACAGCAAAATTAAATTAACATTTGAAAATATATAAAACCGCAAAAATCAATTATTGTAAGAGAACTATGAAAATCTATGAATGTATTTCCGAGAGGACGAACAAGGTTTTTTCCACAGGACAGAATCCTCTGCACAGGAAGTCCAACTTGTAGGAGATCCCCAGTAGCGGAGGCTCTGGATCCCCATTGTGAGAGTTAATAGTAGTTTGTGCGATACGAGTGAATATGGACAGTTGTACAATTGTACAGTATATTTTTTCTACGAATCACTAACGAAAATCTACAAATATTAAAAATTATTTAAGGATATTAAGATAAAATAACTAATTTGATAATAATTTATGACTTTTACTAATTTATAAAATAAAATAAACCAGAAATAAAAAGAATTAATTCAATTTGTCTCCATTCTTTATGGTTCAAACCCACACAATGTTTTCCAAAAATTACGTGCATAGAATTGGCACTTCCGGTTAATGTCGTACCCGTGTCGAATGAGCATCTCACTCCTTTTGGTATTATTTCTACGTATACCTTTTTAATAAAGGATCCCAGTGGCAACATGGAATATTCTGCTGGAGATAGATAAAATGGTATCCAGTCGACAGGTACGTATGCTAGGCTTGTACTTAAACCCATATAGTTGCTTTCTTTACCCTTTGGTCCTAAATTAAATCGGTGTGATGCAAATCCCCATGTATGCATGATGCGAGATTTCTTAAAAAATGTAAATGTAGGACTTGCCAGTGACTTCATCATATAGAGTACACCCGATCCATTTGTAGGATTTGTAACCCCTTCCGTATTGGACGGATTTCCCATTTCCTCTCCGGCATCTACTTCGTCGGTATTCATGGGAGCATTCCCTTGACTCATTTGGGTACCATATCCTTCGTCTTGTCCAATATCCGAAACGTCACGAGAGGATGAAGGTTGAGCAGGATCTTGTGTAGGATCTCGTCTTGACAATAGTTCCTTATTACGAGCTTCATTTTGTCGATTTTCATTATCTCCTCTCCTTCTCGTTAGGCCAAGTCGTACTGGCAATTTTTTATATTTTCTTCGTGCTTATTGGACATGTCTGGATATAATACACCTGTGTTTTTTCCAGAATACTCTTGAGCTTTAAACCAGCGGCACCTACAATTCTATTGGTATTATACAGAAAAATTTAATATAACCAAACTTACCGATCAATGAATGCCAGTTACCGGTTGTTGAAAAGTCACTCCAAAATTCTTTTACGGCCTCTTCGTCAGCTCTTAATACGTCTTCTGCCGATATGGCGTTAGCGTAGGCGTAGTCGTGTTTTTCGGCTATGTAATCGTCACTGTCAACGGGCTCCCCACTCTCCAATTCGTTTCCCGGACCCAAATATCGATGATATGGTAACACGAAGCGCGGAGGCATACTGCGAAAGAAATGTTAACGAGGTTGCCTTATATAGAGAACCTAATTCAGAAAACGCCTAAAAACAAACCAGCAGCATCGGTTTTGAATCTAAACATACTGGAAGCTTGTCGCAAAAACATATTGTTTTTGTTCCAGCAGCTACAACAGCAGCACCCTGTATAAAAAAATTATATTCTTTTTAAAAAACCTCTCATTCCTTAACCAGCAGCCGGAACGATATCCTGGTTATAACTAAATTTTATAATAATATATACCACTTGTTGTAGTCGCTGGTTAAGGAATGAGAGGTTTTTTAAAAAGAATATAATTTTTTTATACTTTAACATTTATGCTTTAATATTCGTAATTAAATTTACATATAGTTTTATTAGAATTAACGAATTATTTAAAATTTTAGACAAAATAAAAATAGAAATGCTATTATTTATCGATTCTACACAAAAATAATTCATTTTAATGTATATTTAATTTCAAGAACTGAAAAATATACTGACAGTTAGTTTGACAGAATTGTCACTAATTTAAAATTTTAAAAATAATAGTAGTTATTTGACCAAAATATGAAATGTGTTTGGTGGATTTAATTTTTTTGCAGTGTTCTCACTACCTAGAATGGATATGAAATATATTCGTTCAGTTGAACGCAATATCATACTTTTTTGTTTTGTAGTATGTGCCTAGGCGTAGATAAGCTGATATCCATGTATGTGTAGAAAAAGTCTTTTTTGTATTTCAATCGCTATTTTGATAGTCAACAAAGGGTTGTGACATGTGCTTCAAGTATTGGAGTTGGTGAGTTGATATTTTATATATTTGTAATTATATTAAGCCTCATATTTGTGTAAAAAGCTTTAAAAATGATAATAAATAACATGTAAATGTTTAATCACGTGACTTTTGTAATTTCAAATTTGACATATTTTTAAAAGTAGCATTATTTTTAAAAATTTCAAAAAAGGCCTGTGGAAACAGTTACTTATTATTTAGTTTTTTGCTTATATACCAACTTTCAGCTTCTGTTTTTCCAATTTTTTTACCAATTCATGTTCAGGTTCATCTAGACGGTAATGCATGGCGATTTTATAATCTGCATGTCATATCAACAGAAATTGAATTTCTATTAATACGGCACACATCAAATCCTATACCGAACCATACAATTTAATTAAAAATCCACATGGTCTGGTGTAGGATTCGAAGCCCCTCTGTCTCTGACCACAAACTTGCCTATAAATGAATATAAGCGCGTGAGACCGCTACACCACCAACCCGATAAATTAATAGTTTAATATTTGTCAGAGTAAGGTACTGTAACCTACCGCACCCAGGTACCTTAATAATTTATTAATTCCATTTATTAAATATAATATTGTATTCTTATTAAATTCAAAATCCTTCATTTAACGAAAAATATCTCCCAGATAATTGAATCTTATTTACGACACCTAATAAATAATATATATAACCACGTCCGTAAAAGATCCAAATTTCGTGCACGTGTATGGGAACCAGCTCAATAAATTACCATAAAACATATTTTTTTTCACGAAGTAATTATCATTAAAACACTTAACTCGCTTATCTTTCTAGTTTCGATGTTAAGATCGATTTCGCAATATTTCTATGCACAAATCTTTCAAGTCAATTAATAAATAAGCCGCCCCCTTTGCACCCACAGTATTTTGCTGGGCACTAAAGATATAGAGACGTCACAAAAGCCATTAAAATTTAGTATAAGAAGACAGACCCAAATGAGATTTATTCATTTTTATTATTTGATGTGCATGCATTCATTTTTTATTATTTGATGTGCAAGCATTCATTTATTATTTGTACCCATTTATATTTCAAGTTCAGTAGTCAGTACCTTTCCTAAAACGTTAATTCTAAACAACGTTTATCCTACAATATCTCCTATTCTCGAACGCTGTCAACGTCCCACGCCTTATTTCTGACGCTTGCCGTCCCTAAATATTTCCTTTATAATATCCTTGTCGACACCCTTCGTCATGTCCCGCACCACCTACATAATTCTACTGTATATCTGTCCCAATGCAGTACCATATTAAATACCTTCCTTTCCACCAAGACGCTAGGCGCCTCGACGCAAGGCGACGCTCAACGTTGCGACGTACCTAAATCGATGCCGCCACAACGCTAAATGTAATAAGTACATAATCTAATGTCTGTATTTTCAATAGTGAGTCAAAATATTTATGTAACTTTCTTTAAGATACCACCGGGGTTTCGTTGAAACAAGGGCTTTTGACATTTGCTACAAAATATTATCAACCTAACCAATAAACCACATGGCCATCAGATTTATGCACCCCGAAAGACACGATAGACATTTTTTGAGTATTTCAATAGAAATTATAAAAATCAATATTAAGAAATATACAGGGTTGTATTAAATAATTTCGATAAAAATTATAATAATTAATATTAAAAAAATATACAGGGTTGTATAAAGTCATTTCAATAGAAATGAAAAAAATCAATATTTTAGAAATATACAGGGATGTGCTATCTTGGATAAATTGTACAAACCAAGATGGTAAAGTTTAATAGTAAGTTAACCAACTGGTGAATACACTGTTAGTTAGCTCAAGGGGGGACACCTATACGTTAAGCAACTCATTCTACAAGGTTTGAAATAAAGTATATGTGAAATCAACATAGTAAGGTAATTAACTGGCTAATTGGCGCAGTTCGTTACTTCCGTTGGTTATCACCTCTATACTCGTCGAAATATTTACCTAAGAGGGTGCAACCTGTGTATATCTAGAGTAGAATAAAATCAACATCATCACAATAGTTAACCAACTGGCGAATTGGCGGTGTTCGTTAACTTCGTTGGTCATCAACCTAAATGAGAATATAAACATAAATACAGTAGTTAACCAACTGGCGAATTGACGCTGTTTGTTAACTCCATTGGTAATCAACCTTAATAAAATATATATTGATAGCAAATGAATACTCTGCGTTTGAACTGAGATCTCAGTAAATAGTAACAATTGTAATATACTTTGCTAATTATTGAATCACATTTAAAGTATGAAAAATAAAAAAAAAATATGACTTTGTATGTTTTATTTATCAATTTGCACCAAACTTTGCATCGAACTCTGGTTTACCCAAATTAACATTATCACAACGTGGGTTTATAAATTATCAATTAATTAACTAGACTATCACTTTTACTACTAGAGGAAAAAAGGCCAATTACAGTAAGTATACAATTTAAAGTAAAATAAACTTGTAAGGTAACTAAAATATTTCAGAGAGTAAAAACAACGATCAAATAAGGGGGTACCGGGGGTGGGCCGTCACAGTACACATGTTATAGACGTATTTCTATTTATTAAGCAAAATTGATTGAGTTTATTTCCAATAAACATTCTTAGAAAAAATAAATAGATTTGTTAATCTACCTAGTGGTAATAATTGAGCTAGAGCCTTATATAATGAAGCATAATTAAAAATGTTCAGTGTATTAACTAGTACAAAGAGGAAGTAATTTTTACCACACTTCTGAGAATTCAAAAACTGAATCTATCAGTTTCAAAATTAATATTACGTTTACTATCGTTGAATATTCCGATGCATCAAGATATGAATTTAAATAATTAAATATATTTCTAGCTAATTCATCCCCTAATATTAGCACATGTTTTTCATCTTCTTTTTTCTCAGTATAAGCTAATCGGGCAGTTCGAACTGGATTATTTTCGATTTCACAACTTTTTTCATTACTTGTAAATCCATTTTTAATGTTTGGCCGATTATTTTCAATATTTTCCCGGCTATTTTCGACGCTATTTTCAAGATTTCCCAGATTTCTGCATTAAATTAACTTGTTTTGCAATTCTAATATTCTGATTTTATTGATCATATTTCGATTTATTTCCTCCAATTCTATTAGCGACTTTCTTTTTCTGTATCTCTTCCTTCTTCACGTTTTACATTTTAATTTAATAACTGATAATTTAATATATCCTTCTTTTTAGAAACTGTTATAGTCTCAAAAGATAACTAATGCGATTCATAACTACGACCCAAGAATTAAAATTTAAAGCAACGAATGGGATGGATTTTTTCCACAACTTAAATTTACAATGGTATTTTTAGCAAGAAATTTTACGTTATCCATGTGCAGGGCATTTGGTATGTCCAATCAATCATTCTATCCGAATACTTCGAAAAAGGAGCTGCCATTACGGCTACGAAGTATTATGCAAAGTGCTTTTATAAAGGAATAACGGTGTAGAAAATTGAGAAAAGGTGTAGATATATACGAAGCGTCCAATCATATCCTGCGTTATAATGGGTTTCAATTCATCAAGACAAATCCGACGCTTTTAAACAAATCCGCAGACTTTTTATAAAATTGAAAGAACATTTGAGCAGAAACGAAAGTCAAATAAGGAAGTATTTATATCTTCTTTATACAGGGTGTTCCATCTCAGATGAGCCACCCCGTATATTTCTTATCCCATACTAATTGGAAAAAATTCCCAAAACACGTCGGACGATTTTCTTTAATAAGGGACATGTTTTGAAGTATATTTGAGGCTTGAACGAGCAACCCCCTATGAGGGGGCGCTTCAACCTCTCAAAATTAAATAGTGAAGAGGGGTTGAGTGATACTTCATTTGTAAGGTGTATGAAAAAAATCACATTCTTGAAAAAAATTAATTGTTTTATCATGCTTACAATCAAAAAAATAATAATAATAATAATAATAAAGCGTCTTTATTCATCAAGTTTTAGTATAAGTGTAAATATATACATATAAGGCTTGTGCTGATTTACAACTTAACCTGTAAATAACATTGAAATATAATAATATAATAGAGAAAAGTATAAAAAATAAACAGATTTTCAAAACCAAATTCGTTGCATTATATAATATATTTTTTTTATGACCATTGCTTATTGAACAAAGATTCTTTTAGGCGTTTCTTGAAATTAAGCAAGTTATATGATTTAAATTCATTTGTAAGTTTATTGTACTCTTTACATGCAACATACGAAAAACATCTTTTAAATAGAGCCGTGTTATGATTCGGTACCACCAAGGTCATTCGATTCCGCGTAGGAAATTCATTAATATTGGAAAATGTCTTTAATTTGTTAACTAAATAATCAGGTTTCTGTATGAGTAAAACTTTGTGAACTTGGGTTAATAAATGCAAAAGGCAATAGTTATTGAAAGTCAACCAACCTGATTCTTTCATTTTATTCGAGATATGATCAAATTTTCGAATTCCATAGGCGAAACGTAGACAGCTATTCTGAATTTTTTGTAAACGAGCGGAATCGGATTGGAGTAGGGCTGGACCGTAGATAGAATCACAATAACTGAGTTTGGAAAAAATGAGAGATTCACAAAGTTTAAGTTTGAGTTGTGTGGAAAGCAGGTCTCGATTAGGGTACAACTGTCTCAAGACGTTGAACGAACTTTGTGATATGGTGGAGGTATGTTTACTAAAACGAAGATCAGAATCTAACCAGAGACCTAGGTTTTTTCCTTCATTCGTGAATTGAAGAAGAGCATCGCCTAATTTAATTTGTAATGCGTTTATTGTTAATTGTCTTAATTTTTTGGGGCCAAATAACATGATGGATGATTTTTTTAGAATTTATTTTGAGGTTGTGAGCTGTAGAAATATCAAGTAATGCATTTAAATCGTCGTTGATAAGATTTTGGGCAGTAAGTAAGCACTTATTATTAAACGAGTGATATAACTGGGTATCATCTGCATAATGATGGATCACACAATTTTTAACAAAACTATGAAAATCTGCTATATATAGTTAAAACAGCAATGGCTCCAGAATGGATCCTTGCGGAACACCTTGACTAACGGGTAGACTGCTGGATACATTAGCTTCCAAAATAACTTTATGAGTACGATTGCTAAGAAAATTTGATATTAGACAAACGGATTTATGAGAAAAACCGAAAAATTTCAGTTTTTTGCAAAGTGTTGGATGATCTAAAGTATCAAATGCTTTGCTATAATCAAGGAGAACCAAACATGTGACTTTTCCCAGGTCTGTCGCTTTAAAATATTTTGGTCGTATACATATTTGCTAATTTGATCTTTAAGTATAAATTCAAACGATTTAGAAAGGGTTGGTAGAATACTAATAGGACGCAAGTCAGATAAGCTAGTAGGTTGATTACATTTAGCAAGCGGAATAATAAAAGCCTGTTTCCACGAAAGTGGATAATGAGACGAAGAAATTATTTTATTAAAAATAAATGTTAAATGATTGATTAAATAATTTTCTACTAACTGTATCATGCGCAGTGATATGTTATCTAAACCAACGGCATGACTTTTTATACGATTTAGAGATTTTCGAACTGTATCAGAAGAGACAGATTTAAATTCGAATTTATTTTCATATATATTTTGATAGTATCGATCAAGTAAGGCTAATTAGTCATGTGACTTCAGAGTAGTAGGAGATGAATTAAAATGTTTGTTAATTTCAGTAACATTACTTAAGTTAGGTGGTATAGTAGAACTGGCTTTTTTTCTAAGAATTTCTAAGGATCTAAGAGTGTTCCAGGTGGTCTTGGAATTTTTTTCTCTAAGAATAAAGTTTAAATAAGCCTTTTTTTCTCGTCGAATAGCTCCAGTAGTAAAATTCCTTAGGTCGGTATAGCTAGTCCCAATTACTGCAGTCTTATCTTTTTTATATTTTTTTAAAGCTTTGTCTCTTAACGAAATCATTACTTTTATATTATAAGTAATCCAAGGGGTATGCGGTTTCGTAACTTTTTTTCTTACTAAAGGAGCATGTACAGAGAAAAGCTGGATTAAGGAATTATTTATATGGGAAATCATATCTTCAACGTAATTTAATTCGTAAATTATGTCCCAATTCACGGAACCTAATTCAGCATTAAAAAGATTAATATCAAATCGTGAAAAGTCACGATAGGTTATATACTTAGCTTTTTTTTCTAAAGTGATTGACTCTATGTTGCAAAGAACAGCTTGATGATATGACAAGCCACGGCCTCTGACATCTAATCAAAACTGCGTTTTTAAATAAATTCTCTCGAAATAATAAATAAAAAAATCAAAGCATTTTATCTTGCCTTAATTTTTTGTTCTTAGAAGGTGTTTATCACGTTTACTTCGATCATTTCATGTATAAAAAATCAGTTACTACTTTGCTGATTTGCTTACAATTTTAAAAATAAATTATGGTGTACACATTTCAAGAACGTGTTGAGCTGGTTAGCCTGTATTACCAAAATCAAAATGGTGCCCGAGCGGCTGCAAGGATATTTAACCGAAACCATCCTGAACCTAGCGTTCGCCATAAGTACGTAATGGAATTGATTTCAAAATTTGTTGAGTTGGGTTCAGTAATGGATAAAAAAAGGGCACCCATTGGACTTCTGAATGATGAAGGAGCAGCTGTGGCGGTATTGGGCCATGTCCAACTAATTTGACAACAATTGCATTATAAACAAGACGGAGCTCCTCCTCACTACGCCGCGCCAGTTCGCCAATACCTTAATTTACAATATCCTTGGATTGGAAAAAGAGGTCCTATGGAGTGGCCTGCTCGCTCTCCTGACCTGACCCTCTGAATTTCTTCTTGTGGGGATATCTCAAGTCCAAGATTTTTGTGACTCAGCCTGAAAATTTGGACGAACTACGCTAATGAATTGTAAATGAGTGTCCAATTATGCTGGACCATGTTAGAGACGGTTTTCAGTCAAGATTGTATTATTGTCAATGGAGGACAATTATTTGAACATTTGATTTAAAAACGCAGTTTTGATTTTTTTGATTGTAAGCATGATAAAACAATTAATTTTTTTTTAAGAATGTGATTTTTTTCATACACCGTTCTAAAGACCTTAGAAATGATGTATCACTCAACCCCTCTTCTCTATTCAATTTTGAGGGGTTGAAGCGCCCCCTCATATGGGGTTGCTCGTTCAAGCCTCAAATATACGTCAAAAGATGTCTCCCAAAGAAAATCATCCGACGTGTTTCGGGAAATTTTTCCAATTACTATGGGATAAGAAATATACGGGGTGCCTCGTCTGAGATGGAACACCCTGTATATAAAATCGCGGTGTGCATGTGTTCGTAATTCTTCTACTCCTAAATGGCTTGACCGATTATGATAAATTTCTTAGCTACAGTTGAACCCGGTAGGTGGCGATGCAAGACAACGTCTGCCTAACGAGTTAGCTAGTCTTTTATAAAATAAACGTTTTAATGTAAACAAATGAATACAATGTTAAAATGCATATAAGCGAATTAGTTTTTGTTGTCCATATATGATAATTAATATTATTTTAAAACAATTTGTTGGTGCAAATAAAAATTTATAACTATATTATATACATTTTACATTTTTAATAAAAACATTACTAATAACGAAACGAAGGTAATTAACACAGGTACTACATGTTTATTTTATACTAATTTTCCCAAATAATCTAAATTGTATTTCAATATTTATTATTATATTATTAAATGAAATACAGCGAACTCAAAGTTCAAGTGCCATGAGAATACATGTTGCTGCCTTACATAACACGTTTATTTGGATCGTACTCGAAAACGATTTTAGAAATTTAGTTTGTCGTGTTTCTACATGATGGGATGGAATTAAAATTTGTGTGCGTCGACGAGAATCGGAATTTACGAGTTCGGATTTCGAAACCATGCGTTTCGATAGTTTAACAAAGAGCACTGGTCGATGTACTCATTTTTTCTTTCTATAATTCTCAGCTTTATCAATTTTTCTTTGGTTTGTTTTTACTTTGGGAATGTGGGGTGTACCTATTTTTAATATTTTTTTATGGGAATTGGGAATAATTCATTTTCATATTTCCAACATTATATTGTATTTTTGTTTAAATTAAATTGTCTTATCTAACTTCTGTGGACATTTTAAATTTTAGTTTTAAATTATCTCCGATAGATTGTGACAAGAACGAAATAACAACAAAAATGGGCCATTCCTCAGATGTAGTACAAAGGCTATATAGGGGAGAGTAGTCCTCAGTGGGACAAAATTATCTTATAATTTTTTAAATTAATTTTATGAACGAAAAAAACCAGTATACCAATACGCTTTAAAAAGCATCTTTGTATCTAAAATTGCGTTAGATCAGTTAAGAAAAAAAATTTGAAGTAGTAAAAATATTATTTTAAAAAATGTGAAACATGTCTCACTGTGTACCATAAGTTGTGCACAAGGAGACACCGATTTTTGTCATGTTACACAGTACCTAAATGCAGCAAGTCCTACGTCTACAACATCACAAGACGCTGAGGGAGAAACTGATTGCAGCCCAGGAATATGAAGCGGTGAAACTCCTATCCAGATTTTCTCGCGCAAAAGTAAGGGGAAAGTAAATTCCAGAAAAGTGAGGAGGCCAATACTAATGCTATTCCTTAATATCCTACGAAATATGCAACGAAACAGCCAAAATGGAAGCAGGAGATGCTTCAATTGCGGGAGAATCGGGCATCTTCAAAGAACCTGTAGAAGCATGGCTTATTCTATAAATCGCGAATCAGCGAAAGAGACCGGAAAATTACTAAGACCAATAAGAATCAATTACAGCAGCTATGCGTCCCGAAGAAGCCAATTACCCATACCGAGCCGGCTTTCTAGCAATAACTGGAAAGTAGAGCATCGAAAAGGTCTCCATAGCAACGCACATTCTCTTCGGGCAACCTCGTTTAGAGGAACAATGCTGGTATGGTAACAGGCTCGAAGAACGAAAAGAGCCGGTTGATAAAGTTACTCTTCGGGCAACCACTATCAAGCTAGAGGGCGACGAAGAAGAAATCACCCTTGAAAGTCTGAGACAGGGAGAGAAGAAAGACAATGACTTAAAGATTGTCCGAGAATGGCTCAAAAATAAAGTTACACCTACTTGGCAAGAGATAGCCAAATATAGTAGAACTATAAAAGGCTACTGGGCCCAGTGGGAATCCCTGTATCTTCACGATGTCCTATTGCATCGAAAGTGGGAGAGCCCCGATGGGGTATACATGTAGTCCGTCAAGTGATACTGCCGAGGTCACAGGTGAGAAATGTATTGGCCGTTCAGGAGGACACTTTGATACTAAAAGGACACTGGCACGAGTTCGGGAAAGATTTTATTGGGTTAATTGCCGACGGGATGTAGCAGATTGGTGTAAAAAATGTGATATATGCAATGGCAGGACAAAGGTCTATGGATTCGCTCGGGAACGACTGAAAGCCCACACCGATAAAGCGGAAGATAGAATCGACAGGCTTACCACAGATACACATTTTGAGAGGGGCGACAAGGTATGGCTAAGCAATCCCAAGCAGCGAGGAGGACTTTGTCAGAAATCGCAAAGGAACTGGGAAGGCCCCTACTCCGTCCTTAAGGAAAATCAACAACCTGATCTGCCGCATTCAATTGCCAGCGGGAAGTAAACCCAAGATAGTTCACGTTGAAAAGTTAGCGCCATATCGTGGTCCAGATCCTCCCCGTTGGCTCCAACCAGGTCCCAGTAATCAAGTTATTCGGGGTGAATAACTAGAGAGGAGGGAGCAATGTTACGCAGCACCCTGCAATAGTCTGCGGCTATTATAGGAAACGTACAGATAGAAAAAGAAGTGGAATATTACTTACTCATCGCCCTACAGAGGCTGCGGTCGTCATAAGTAAAAGTACAAGTAAAAGAAGATAGCATATTCCAGAAATGTCGGGAAACGTCATTATTTGTCAAGAAAATTCTAGCTATATAAACCGATGATCCTGACTTAGGATCCTGACGTCAGTTTTCAGTTTTATGATAGACGTTACATGTTAATGTAATCAGTTGTATAATTGTTGTTATAGTTGAGTTGAAATAAATTACGATACGAAAACCTGTGTAACAATATTATTTCTAAAAAGTACTTAGCGAACATTCAACTGTTTAAAAGAAGTTGCAAAGCATATGTATCTGTTCAGACGTTTTGCTTGCATTGCACTTGGTGACGGTAAAAGCATAACGATATCGGACTCGGTCACAGAAGCTAAATCTGGAATTGCTGGAAAAGTAAATCCATTGGTTTTTAGACCCTTTCTAAGATAGAACACTTCGTATTCCTTTGTTGCAGCCTTTCCTCTCAATATCTTTGCCACGAAGAAGACATCGTTCTATTTTTTGATACTCTGTAAATGATTCTTCTTCATTTGATGACAAATCATAAATTATCTGAAAGTACGAGGTCTGTAAATTAAGTAATGAGACTGACAACGTTGCGTTTGATCTGGCAACACTGGAAGCGCGGGGCTTAGTGGGGCGGCAGAGGAACATGTGATCCACCTTCAGTATGAGTTTGACCTCGCTCGAGTCATTTGGTTGTGCGTAGCGATTGTTTTTGTGAAACAGTTTTTTCTATTGTGTTCTAAAAACGAATGACATCAATTTCGAGCAACGGTGTGCTATCAGGTTTTGCTTCAGACTTGGGCACAGTGCAACGGAAACTCTTCTGAAACTTCAGCAGGCCTACGGAGATAGTGTTTTGTCAAGGGCCCAGGTTTTTCGGTGGTTTAAGGCATTTTCAGAAGGAAGAGAGTCGATTGAAGATGAACCACGAAGCGGAAGGCCTTCATCTTCAAGAACCGATGAAAATGTCGACAGAATCCGGGATCTTGTGCGTTCAGATCGTCGGTTGACAGTCAGAATGATAGGGGAAGAGTTATTCGTAAATTTGACTCACACCACCGTTCATCAAATTTTGACCAATGAATTGAGGATGAGAAAAATCTGCGCAAAAATGTTTCAAAAAACCTTTCGCAAGACCTGAAGAACATCAGGAAGGAAAGGTGCCTTGACTTTTTGGATTCAATTGAAAATTACCCCCATTTTCTGGAACGTGTCATTACTGGTGACGAGACTTGGGTGTTTGAGTACGACCCAGAAACCAAGCGCCAGAGCATGGAGTGGCACACTTCAACCTCTCAAAGGCCAAAAAAGGCGAGGATGGCGAAGTCAAAGATCAAATGCATGCTGATTTGTTTTTTCGATATCCATGGAATCGTCCACAAAGAGTTTGTACCCCAAGGTCAAACGGTCAATCAACACTTTTACCGAGAGGTTCTTGAAAGACTTCAAAAAAGGGTCATTCGTGTCAGACCAAACATCAAGAACAAGTAGGTGTTGCATCACGATAATGCTCCTTGTCACACAGCAATTTTAATAAACGAGTTTTTGGCCAGTAAAAACATTCCTGTGGCTCTTCAGCCTCCTTATTCGCCTGACTTGAGTCCTTGTGACTTTTTTCTCTTCCCAAAGTTGAAAAGTCACCTCAAGGGAAATCATTTTGGGACAGTCGAAAAAATTCAAACGGCTGTAACCGACCAGCTGAAGGTTATTTCAGTATCGGAGTTCCAGCACTGCTATGAGGAGTGAAAGAAATGTCTCCAGCGCTGTGTGGCCTCAGAAGGAAGTTATTTTGAAGGTGACAATATTGAATTGTAATTCTTTTTGTACAAAAAATTTAAAAAAAAAATCAGTCTCATTACTTAATTTACAGACCTCGTATAATTTCTAAAGAAACTTAAATTCGTAGATATATTATCATCGTTTACCTGAGTATCCTCTTTGTCGACTGATGTATCGTCACTATTTTCAATCCTTGATTTTTTTGAAAGTCCTGTTAAATATATTGTTAGTAACACGTTTTATTTCCTTGCCTTTTTGTATGTTTAATCGATATTCCATGGTCTTCTCCGCTTTTGCAGCAATTAAGTCCTTTTCTGGCGTATCTGTCAACACTGTATTTCTTCCACGTTGAAGTCCAGGTGATTTCTTCTTTCGTGGTAAAGCTTTAGGATATCCACGAAATATTTTCGGGGAAATGAATTTTGTTTCCTCCTCTTGATTGTGGTTGTTTACAGCCACTGCACCTTCTTCTATTTTTACGTTCAACATACCTTTCTTCAACAGAAGTAGAGGCCTCAAGATGTTCTAAAGGTCTATCAGTTACTGAGAAAGTAAAAAAATCAGCATCTACAAATATATCCCGGTCAAACGGGAATATTCCGGACCTCTTGAAACCCGAAATTATATTTGAAGGAGTCACGGCTTTTGGTAGAGCTCTTCCAGTAATTTCAGCTAGTTGGTATATAGTGATGGGAATACAAGGAATTTTAGCCATCCAGATATCGACTTCTGCATTGTAGTATGCCTTCAATCACCCAAAGACTATTATATCTAATTATTGAATTTAATGACTACAATGTGGGGGCAGTGTTAACATTATGACTCCATGCTGTTTTGCCATGTTTAAAACTAAAATACCCATATGGGATTCGTGGTTATCGCATATGAGTAAAGTGGAGTTATCTTTTGTGCTACTTGTGTATTTTATGAAATGTACCATAAGAGAAACAAACAGTTATGTTTTCATCTACCAGGATAAACTTGCTAGGCCAAGTGTTCCAGTTGGTGCGCCATTGTTCATACGAATATACTGTTTGAAATTTTTTCTAGGAAAAATCATAACTTGAGGTATAAACGTTGCTGCGCCCAAAATACCCACTAAGAGAGTTACTAGTTATCTCCTTTCTCAACTAGTGCACTAGTTTGGTTGCTTTACTCCCTTGTGTGCTATAATTTTTTTGGATTTTTGCATTGTTGTCAGGCTGGTTTCGTCCAAGTTGAAGACTCGTGAACCATCTGCTAACTAAAGACATCGTTTCAAAATTGACTCCAGGTACTTAAAAAATACTGTGACATTGTGTTTGTTAGACGATGTTAGTCTAGATAGACTGCAAGCATCAGGTTTTCGAATACTTAGTTCCTGGTTGCGATATAAAAACTTCTCATCCATTCTTTACCGGCAGTTTTTTTTTTCTACCCACGATTGTGGAATTCTAATGTTGTTGTGTTTTGCCATATCATAAGCTAGTTTTCTCAAAGCTACAGTTGACAGTCCATATACACCATTTTACTAGATATTTGCAAATACTCACCAAGATCAGCTTCCTGCTCTTTACTAAATATTTGTCTAACTTCATAATGTGGTTGAGTTCTTATTTCAGTACCCGGATTTAATTTGACCTTTGTACATATCGATGCAACGTATGTAATGGGATTCAACTAGTTCTTGCAGACTCTCTTATAGAGAAGTTCTGTTCTATAACTAGCTTGTTAGCTGCCGCCACATCTTCTCCGGACGTTTTTCCTATTTTTCTAGGCTTGTCTTCGTTTCTTTACTAGAACACAATGCCATTACATACCATGAGTATTAATACACAGTGAGATAGGTAGTACACAGTAAGACACTGTGTCAGTGTGTACTATCTGACGCCGTCCCATTGTGTAAAAAAGTATCAATAATATAAAATTATCATAGTTTGTTAACCAAATGTTTTAATAAATTGTAACAAACACAAATTTATTGCTAAAAAGTATATATTCAAATATATTTGCTTGCAAACTGAAGAGACTCCACAATTGAGGAAATTTAAGTATTAATATTTCATGTAAGAGTTACTTATATGTTCTTAAAACCAACTTGATCACACAGCTATCCACAAACAACTGAGCTACAGATGACAATTTGGCTGATGAAAGACATGCATCTAAGATGTATTTCAGGGTTGCCAGATATTAAATATGTTCTAGGGTTTGGTAGAAAAATGCTATGTCTCACTGTGAAAGCCGTGCCAGTGTGGACTACCCTCCTCTATGCTCACTGCTAACTTTTATAATTCTGTCACGCTAACGAAAGCACTGACTAATAGAAACATATTTTGGGAACTCTCCGAACTAACAGAAAATATATTTCGTAGGATTCAGTAGCAGCGAAATTAAATAAAGATGAAATGGCCTGGAGGCGGCATTACTCAGTTGTTTTAGACAAGTGGAAAGACAAGAGAGAATTTATGACTATATCAAACATGCATAAAGTGGAATCCGTTTAGGTGCGAAGGATTATAACAACAGAATGTCTGCAGTAGACAAATCGGATCAAATGTTGTCCAGTACCGGATTAAGATTAATTGATGCTCTATGGCCCTAAGCAATCCAAGCCTTTGGCCCCCCTATCCATAAGTAAATTAGTTTCGGACATAAAAACAATGACTTATTTAATACGAGATAGATCATTCGCGCTTTATAATATGCATGAAGGATGAAAGATGTACATGGGCAAGGTATTAGATACAATAAAAACCAAAGCATTTTTTATTTATTTTTAAGTTTTTAGCACATCTAAGTCTATATGTACTAATAAAATATTGATAAATATATTATATTATTTGAATTATGTGCTTAGAAATAAAAATGATAAATTCCGCCTGCCGCCTCTTAATCTTGTCAACTATCAGTCAAATCTTGCAACGCGTTTTTGACAAAATTCCCGTGAACCGATTTCAATGAAATTTGGTATACTTACAAGGGTCCGATGACAATGCAATATTATGAAAAATAATTTATTGATATGATATCAGAATGATAAAAAAATATTCTTTACTTTTTAGTGCATTTTATATAAGCCTGTTTATTTTTATTTTCCATGATTTTGGCGGCCTTAGATCATTGCGCTCTGGGCGGCCGCCCGGATCGCCCTACCCTGGGGCCGGTCCCGATAGGGAAAGCCTAATTTAAATGAAAGAATAATAACTACAATTTCATAATTATACATTCATTCGTTTCAAAGAAAATAACTTGTGGCCAGACCTTTTCGCTACCCTGTATTAATCTCAATATGACTTCATATTCTTGCTGCAATTTCATCTTTATAATTTGATTTCTTGTTTAAAATATAAATAAAAAAAATGAAGAAAAATGATACGAAATACGATCCGCCGTAAAATTCGGGCTTCCCCGAAATTTAATAACGAAAAACGAGGTTTAGTGTTACCAACCAAAAGTTATTGGAGCTAAAATGTAATAAAATCGCAACATTTCTCTTATTATTTTTGGGCATATTCGTGTTAAATCTGATTTCGCATCATCTAATTTCGAGGGTGAACATCGCATCTTTCCGGGCAAAAAAATCGAAAAATTCATGCCCTACTTCTTCGACATTTATTGGAACCTCTACCTAAAGAAGGGACACGCATTCTACCGTGAATAGGTTACCTCCATCGACATATAAATCTGACCTTGTGGGATTACATGATTAGAAAAAGGTGTTTTAAGTGCAAGCGTTTCGTTTAAAATAATTTATTGAATATTTAAGCTTTAAATTTTTGTAATTTCTTTGTAACCGCAGCAAGTGTCAAAATGATCTACTTTACATAACTTGTTGCATAATGTTGAACATGGAAACTGGATACAAAACATTCATTCAAGTAAATAAAAATAAATATTTTGGTTTTAAAATCAATATACAGGGTGTCCTGAAATTAGAAGGTCAAATTTTAATAGGGTAATCTACATCATAAAATAGTAGTAAACGTTCATATAATGATATGTCCGAAAACATTTCTTTTCCTAGATACAGGGTGTTAAAAGTGAAGTCCTTATGACACACTTTTGTGAATATTTTCTAAACGTTTGAAGATAACTAAGTGAAATTATGTATAAGTGCTTACATTTTTACGCTCTATTTAATGGACTAAACCCCAGTTTTCGATCATCTTCATAGGTGGGTAAATTAGGGGGTTTTTAACATTTTTGACTATACAATTTGGAAATCCAATGTATTCTTTATAATAAAGCTACTTTTGTTGTATTTCGCTAGAACGCACCATTTTCAAAAGAAAAGCATTTGAAAATTTCATGAAGTAAACAATAATTAGTAGGCCTGTAGAATCAGAAATTTTATGTTTTTTTAACTTTGGAAAACCGGCGACTAAAGAAATTTTAGAAAATATTTACAAAAATGTGTCATCAGGACTTCACTTGTAACGCCCTGTATCTCGGAAAAGAAACATTTTTAGACCTATGTTTATATGAACTTTTACTCCTATTTTAGGATGTTGATTACGCTGTTAAAACATGACCGTCTAATTTCAGGACACCCTGTATACATTATTATTTAATGTTTATATCAAAGAAGGGCAAGCAGACTTTTAAAAATAGAATTTGGTTAAACTTACACCCTGGTAAAAATGTTGTTTCGGTCCTTACTTTCCATTATAAAAACAGGACAAATTAAGTAAAACACAATACACGACAAAATAATCCACTTTCTTGGAACTAAATAACTTTAACAAGCAATATAAACACACTACAAGTCATTGAGAATAAATTAATATCATTTTCTATTTATCAATGAAATGAATAAAGTCAATATTATGCATATTCAACTAACAATGCACGAAAGTAATATTGGTTGCCTAGATGTCAGTAACTTTTTCGCTGTTGCTAGGTACACGCTAAAGTGTACACAAATCAAGAAATTATATACATGCCAAACGTCATTGCTGAGGTGGCAGGTGTTTTTGTAAATGCGTCTTGTTTGTTTTCATTTACGCCGTGACTAACAGTAGTATTTTATAAACCTAAGAAGCAAATTTCACATACATGAACAAATAATAATAATGCCGTGACAACAAGAAAACGAAGCAACGACTTCTCGTAGGGTGGCGGCTTTGCCGCCACCAGAAAATTTTATTCCATACCTAGCTACGCCGACCGGCATAAACATCAACGGCCTAGACACAGCTCACCTATTCTGTCAAGACGTTTCGCGTGTATATAACTTTTTGAATTGCGTACAAGTTAGCATGTACCTAGACACTGTGTAACTTTTTACCAAAACACAAAATTTTATAAATTGTCTAGTCAAAATTAGATAAAATATTGTATGTAACACGTTATGAAATGCCGTTTTGTGTAACTCATTACATAAAATAAGGCATTTCGTAAATGATTGCATAAATAGTTATTTTATCATCTCTACTAAAAGAAAGACGTAAATGAGGGGATATGTAGATTTAAACTAATTATACGAAAAGCTAAATATTATTTTCCTGTAAACTTCCCAGTTTTCATTCTACAGGGTAATCAATTGAATTTCATAATAAATATATAATTTGCTAAATATCTTCCCCTATGACTTTACCTTAAAAATTTGTACTTGTAAATTAATCATCATTATTTCGATAAATTACGATAACCCATTGGCGTAGAATCAAGGGTTAAGAAAACAATATTAATCCATACTTTTTGAACACCCTATATTTCAAAAGAGCTAAGATTAATAATTATTTTTCTCAAAACTTGTCACAAAAAAGGGACTCTGGGTTGATCTAAAATATTCCATTTTTGAGATTTTTTAGTTTTAGCTCTACTTACACATGAAAGCTATGTACATTATAAAATTCCAAAAATGCAAATTTTTATTAAAGGCCGATTTCATAATCAATAAGAAAATGTCCATTAACTAATGGACCTTTTAATATTTATTATAAAATGGGCACTTGATAAAATTGTACGCAGTTATTCATTATAAATTACCCACCCCTTATCATCGTTATTATTGCATATAGAAAAAAAAGTTTTGAATAAAAGTTGTGTGGTTATGACCGAATTTTGTTGCGTGCAGATTTTAGGGGATACGAAAAAATATATATTTTTTTTAATGGGATACCCTACATAATATTTAATTTTTTTGGAATGATCCTTTCTGTCAGCTTTCAAAAATATATATGTTACCCCCACCGTATGCAGTTTGTGAGGTAATAAATGTCAAATATCATAGTTAAACTTACCCACCCCTTATCATCATTATTATTGCCTCTAGAAAAAAAAGTTTAAAATTAATGTTGTGGTTGTTTTTTTATCCAATGTTAATAGTTATCATCGATGTTTTTTTTATCCGATGATATCAATTAACATCGATGTTTTCATTTAACATCGACGATTTTTTTTTCCATGTTTGTTAAGGACGGGGTATCCCTGTGTATAAAAATTGTATGTGTAGACCAAAAGTAAAATCGACAGTTTTTCGAATATATAGTGTTTAAAAATCTAATTTTTGGCAAAATTAAAAATAAAGGTCTAACTTAGGTCACCTTACTATTGAAAATTAATAAATTTATTATTTTCAATAAAAACCAATCATGTAAAATAACCCCCTTTTATTTCATCTCAAAGGTGCCGTGTAGAATTATTTTAACCTCGATGTCAAACAAATAATAAAAAAAAAATGTAATACGACCTAAGTTCAACCTTTACTTGGAATTTGGTACACTCAGAATATTTAAATATTGTATATTTTTCAAAACGTGTAGATTTGAAATTTATAAGTCACTTTCTTTGAAAAAACATGTCAAAACGAATTTGGACCAAAAATGGCGTCTAATTTAACTCTAAATAAACCCCGAAAAATCAATAATTACTTCATGTAATGTAATAAAGATGGTGCTCCGATCGATAATATTTTGACTAGTATTTGATTATTTCCGTTTATATTATGTGTGTTTACGGGGGATATACGAGATGATAAGACTGCCTCTAATACTGTTTATATGATACAATTGGAAACGACCTTTTTTCATCGGCACTCTTTTTTCTGACCTTCTGACACGCGCCTATTTGTTATATGATGTATGATTATCGGTTATTTATCAACTAAAAGAATAGGAAATTAGTACATTGTGAATGATAATATCATTTTAATGCTATTTTTGATACTAGTTCAAAAGTTGCATTTAACGATACTCAATGTTTCATTTTACCGTCAGTTTTAGTTTGACATATCCGTCATTTTATGTTTACAAAGCTCAGTTTCTATTCGAAAGTAAGAGAAACAGTCAATATAAAATGCGAAAAACACTTTTTATCAATTTCGTTTATGTCAACTGAAAGCACAAATAAAAAAATCTATACTATAAGTAACATACCATATATTATGCCTGTTAAAATAAATCAAAAATAAGAGATCATATCGTTGACGTATATACTTTTCCATCTGTATTTAGTGATTACCAATTGCAAATTACGTATGAACATGCTTCTGCGCAAAAAAAAACCATTATTTCAAGTACTTGTATCATTAAAGTCCATTAAATTATTATTTTTATAAATTTTCTAATCTATGCACTTTAAGTTTCATTATATGGGGTATCCAGACATTTTAATCCTCGTCCTCTTCTATTTAAAATTATCTCAGGTGCCATATATTCCGAGTAAAATTTTTCTAATTTTTCAACCATATTTAAAAAAAAAAATGGGTTGAAAATGAATTTTTTCAACAAATAGTGAATTTTCATCTCCAGTATATACTACAAAGTAGCACAATTTTCTTTGAGCTATACCTAGCTGTCCTTGAATCTAATAGTATATAAAATCATTATTAGAAAATCAAACATAAAAAGAATATTAATATTGTAGTATCATTTCTAGCACATTTCTTAAAAATCATGAATTATTTTAACATATTGAAATTTTTCACCTGGTAAAAGTAGTTATGGTTTTCTTTTAAATGAATGTCACCATCTTCTATTTTTAAGCATGGAAATGGGTTTGAATATTAGGTAATGTGCGCCAATAATGTCAAATTATGACAATTCGCAGAAAACGTCAACTTTTTATTTAGATTTTAATATGCAAAAGCCTACCTACTTTGGATATTGATCGTAGAAAAAATATATTCAGAATAATGAAACATTATTATTAAATAACAAGTTTTTTTATTGTCAAATTTAATACGTAATATTATTTTTTAATTGCAAATATTTGAATGTTAAAATTATAGCGTTTAATTTTTTTATTCAATGACGAACTCGAGAGTGATAGAAAAAAAATACTACCTACCTTTAATGCAGGAAGTCGATGTCAATTTATCCAAAAATAAAACTGATTAAAATGTACAATGAAACTCACTAGGACACTTGGCACAAATAAATTAATTTTCTATTAAAGAAAATAGCACTTATTAAAAACAATCAGCACAATAAAACTAAATACCCGTAAGCTTGTTTGTAAATTTATAGACTCTTAACTCCTTCCCCCAGCCTTCATTAAGTATATTAAATGTCGTGACGTCATATTGGCACAGATATACGGTAATGTGTTATTGACAATCAGGGAAATGTTTCTAGGTAATAACTACCTAAGATAAGATAAATGAATGTTAAATACCTACTCATAATATCTATTGTAGGGTTTTTGTACTTTATTAGGATAAATATTTATGCGGGCCTGGAAATTCCAGGAAATGACCGTCAAAATTACCCAAAAACATTAGGTTAGTACCAACATCAGATAACAGATAACTTCGGTATTTAACCAATTAATCACAATTAATATTCTTGAACATTCAAATGACAAAAACTTCCATCTTTAACCAATGAGAATATAGTTTTCATTCGATACTTCAAAATTACAATTTATTAATTAGGTAGAATAGTTTTAAAATATATTGCGAATTGCGACACGTCAAGCGTCCCACTCCGACTCAATGTGACGCAATTATTGTGGCAATATATTTTGAAACGACTCTATATTCGTGACTTGAAATTATAAACATCCCTCGTATTACTACTCGTATATAAACCAAATTATTTGTTTTAGGAAATATTTATATTTAATGTGAGTCAAGATATCGTTTTTGTTGTTAACCATCGCATACATACCTACCTACATTCTTTACTTTGGTCCAGGAAACAAAGTCAATTTTCGATAAAAATAAAATGTAATAGGTAGGTAATACTTTATGAAACAGTACAATAAAAGTATTGAAATAAAGTATGCTCATACTCCAAAATGAGTCGTAGAGTTAACATTTTTATAATATTATAAATGGCATATAAAACGTTTTCACAATTGCGAAATATTTTTTTTTTTATTTGGTAAAATCCTGGCAATTATTGAAAAATAGATTTTATGTTCAGGACTATTATTAGGATCCTTCGAACTCAGTCTACTAAAAACCGGTTTATAATACAATATAATACAATATTCCCTAATAGCTAGGCGGTCGATATTTATAGTTACTTAAAGATTTCTGTAATAATTTGCACTAATTCAATCTCTAGTCGGTAGGTAACAGCACCTCCTTGATTGAATCTAAATTGACATAATTTTGTTCAGAAATTCCTAGGAGACGCTGTCCTTAAGCTTTACGTTTTAATTGATGGACCCTTTTTTTGCTCTTCAATGAATTGTTTTGGGAAACATCGATTGTTTTGGAAAAACAACGATATTTGGAAAACTCGATATTTTCTTTCAGATTTTTTACAGTATCGATAGTCTGTATTCGATGTATCATTTGATGTCAACATCGATGTTTTAAAACATTTGCGCCTCCCTAAGGCATAGTCGAGCCTGGCAACTCGTAGGAGTTCGAGAATACACTTTTCTTTCGTTTTATACATGATTTTCTATTCGAATGTGCTTAAATTATTATTATTATTATTAAAAAAAATATAAAAAATTAATTCTAAAATGATATTCCAATTCCAACTGAGATGGCTGTGATCCATAACAATGATAAGGTAGGTACATTCTTGATAACGAGACCAATTTCTGTTATGGTAGTGTGCTTATGTTAAATAGATTTAAATAGGAGTATACTTTATTTAGTTTTTCTCGTATTCAATTAAAAATGTTCCTATTGAAATTTGATGTACATATGGATTATGGAATATTATTTTTCAATAACAAAAAAATATCATCAGCTGTATTAAAAAGGTAAATCAAAATTAAAACAGAATGTTTAGATACAGGAGCCGCTTTACTTTTGTGTCCTGGGTCCTAAAAGTACTTTTTGGTAGTTAATTTGTATTATATTTAAAAGTACTCCTTTTCGATTATGTTTTCTGTCCTAAAAACGACGCCGTTTTATGTCACATTCGAATAAAAGCAAATTATTGACAGAACAGTGTAAAAGAACTACTACACTTTACTACAATTTAATTCTCGTAAAATTTGTTTCTTTTATCCTCTATACACAATATAAAATAAAATATACAAAAGGATGTTTGAAATATAGACAAATAAAAACTATCCAAAAATATCTTTTTAAGTAGTTCCAATGTCAATAACAAACGGCACTGCGATCTTGTTAAAAATAACAGTGTTGATTAACTGATATCACAATTTATAGCATAAAATTTTTAGTTCTGACGACATGTATTTTTGCACAATGACGTCATCATTTGTTTTTTAAATGACAACCCTATTTTGGTGTAAAAAAATGGTACCTTGAATAACACTTTTTTTTTGAAAAAATAACAACTTACCAAAAGATATCATTAATGTTTAGGGCTAGCTGCCTTGCAGAATGGTGAGAATTTTCTTCAGTTTCATCGTTTACTGGAGGCTCTTGTTGAGGCCAATCATGGACGGATCCTGTTTCGGTAAATTTGGTAACCAATTTACTTACTATAGATCTTACAATAGGCGGTCTATCAGGGTGTTCTTGGTTGAATAATTCACATGCTTCCTGATGTGTTCTTAACTTATCACCATATCCAACCATTATTAAAATTTCTATTATTTCCCGTTCAGTTAAACGTAGCATTTTTTGTTAACAACAAAGAGAATTTGTTTTTAAAAAACTTGCTAAATGCGCCTTTTACACGGTCAAAAGTGTACAGAAGAGATAATGATAAAAAAAAAGTGTTTACACTCATATTGGTCAATGCCAAATGGATAAAGAAGAGTAATTTGAACATTTGTGCTAAATTTTGTTTGTTTTTGTGGTGTTATTAGGATTTTATTTAATTAAAGTTAAGTTTTGATTTCTTTCGACAAGTTATTATTTTTTCAAAAAAATTAAGGTACCAATTTTTTTACACCATCATTTAAGTAATTGGACCATCTATTAAAAACAACAACAACAAAAAAAAAATAAGGTTGTCTTTAAAAAAACCAATGATGACGTCATTGTGCAAAAATACATGCCAAACATTTTGTGCCATAAGGTGGCTAATTAAATATTAAAATTGACTTGTCCGAGCGTTTTGCTTGAAAACATTAAATAATTCAAATATGAATTTTGTTCCTTACTTTATCACCACACTGTATTGTATGCTGTATATAAATGAGAATAATTAATTGTAAAAATTGTGCAAGAAAGTTTTTCTTTGTAGATTGTAAATTACGACATAATGAAGTTAATGTTTAATTCTTAAAATTGCTGATTAGAAGAATAATCAACGCCAGTACAATTCAACATTTTCCATCGCCAATGGCAAACAAAATGAGGCAAAAGAAAAAGAAAACAGAAGGAAGTCCTAAATTAAAAGTAATTAAACGGAATAATTGTATTTTTATAATAGTGATTGTAGAAAAAAATCCTGCACACTTTTATTTCGGTGTTCTCGAATTGAGGACCACTACCTGCACAGACCAAATAAGTGCACCGAATTGCGGACCGTACTAAGGATTAGGGATTAAGGTGGTAATGAGGGTTCATTGCGTTAACTAGATTACTGAGAGAGATTTTTGTACCTGGAAATATGACGCGGAATTGAGGAACAAACTTCTCAATAATTGAAGTATCTTATCACTATACCCATTTATAATATTATTATTTGTCTTCTGATGGATTTGCAAAATTTGAAGAAAAGTACGAATTCAGATAAAAATAGATATTTATTGCACAATTTACAATTTATAATTAATTTTTTAAACATATACATATTATTTACATTTAATACACTTTATCATAATTTGATGCGAATTTTACAAAATCTATTCGTTTTATAGAACCATTTTTATATTCTAACATTTTTGAAGTTAACATATTTAATCTTCGTCTAACAATTTTGTTGTTACATTTAACAGACTCCTTAAGGCTGTTAATACGAATATAAGTATCTGTTTGAAAATTGTTCAAAACATTTACAAATAAATACAATGAAGGGTGCATTGAATAGAAATTTGAATTAAATCTAGAATGAAAGGACTCGCATGCATTGGTAGAATTTTCTGTAGTTACAACAGCTTCAGCCCAAATTGTTGGTGGAAATAAAGAATTTTCTTCAATATAATTCTTTACTAAATAGTCAGCTAAATTTACCACAGCTTTATGCATATGATCGGGCTGAAATTCAGCCAAATCCAAAGCAAAACATTCTCCAACTTCTTTGGGTTTTAAAAAAGACAATCCAAAAAGATACCTCATCCATTTTCCAGTTGCACTTTTTTCATCTTGGTATTCTTTAGCCAATCCCAAACTCTGTATTTTTCTTTACCAAGCTTGGCCAAGATGAAACCTACATCCAATGATCTTTGTGGTGGACCATTGCGCAGAAATTGCTTTGTGAATAGCTAGTTCATAATCAGCTACAATAATTTTTGGAACAAATATTAAATTAGCATTACAACACTTTTCTTTAAGAATAACGAAAAGTCTTTCGTATGTTAAACGAAGTTTATTCGGTAATAAACAAAAAGCTACTGGTATATAATGGCCGTTTTCTACGATATGAAGTGTGAACAACTGTAAAAAATGTTTCGTACAATATCGAAATGTTCCATCAAGATACACTTTGTCACTACTACACAAAAATTTTAAATTAGTATAGCACGAAAATACTACAATATTGTTAATATTATCAGCGGCCAAGAGAAATGGTTCATTTTTAATTGTTGTCAAATTTAATGTTGGTAAAATATCGAAAACATCTGATACATTGCTTGGTAAACGTGCTTGGACTTGACGTCTTTTGTAATACATATTATTTCTTATGTATGTAATGTCTTTTCTTGTCAAAGCGTCCATTGTATCACTGTTTTCCCTTAAAACAGAGTGTATGATTTTCGATGGCCGTTCTGTGATATCTTCTACAGCTTTCCGTTTGCTTGCTACACTCAAAATTTGTCTATTTAATTTCTTTATGTCATTTTCATGATTGTGCACTGTTTCTTTTCGAGAAATTATATTATCTGAACCTAGCGTAAATACTTTTGCGTTACATTTACTTACAGTACAAGTCCAAAACTTTTCACCACTTTTAAGAACCTTTTTTTCACGAAACTTATAATCATCCCACACAAGTAACGACTTTCCCTTTTCACTTAAGATCATTTTAATTTCACTCATTTTTACAAGACTGCTCAAAATAAACTAAACACAAAACACTCACTTCAAATATATATTAGAATTTCGAAAGTAAAGTAATAAAATGCTCGTTAACGCAATGAATCATCATTACAACCTTAATCCCTAATCCGCAATTCGGTGCACTTACTATAATTATTTCTCAGAAGCCTGGTCCTCAATTCGTGTCATATTTTCAGGTACAAAAATAAACCCTTCTTAATATTTTCATTTTGGTTCTCAATTCGTGTCTGCCCTTTCATTTGTTTGAAAATACACGAAAATACCCATCTAATTTCTTAGAATAATTAATTTTTAAGAAACTAGTCCTATTATTTAACATTCTTCAAAGAAAAGTTAGAACAGCAACAGAGAAGTGATAACAAAAATAATAATATAAATGTACAATAAAAATAATAGAGAATATAATCAAAATCCCAGCATTCAATCACTTCTATGTTTAAGGTAAATAATTAACCTAACAAAAATTATACATATTTCTCTTCTGCTTCGTTAAATACCTACACATTCACAACCGAAAATGCATCACTTAACAGCTCTAATTAAATCTTGGGTCGAAAAGTGACACTGAAAATAATTATTTTAAATTGGCTGGTGTTATTGTAAAAAAATACTTGAATAAAATATCGTTTTAGTCTTATTCGAATTTAGACCAATCTAACTGGTTTCTCATCCACAATGCGGTGTGGGATGAACTTGAATTTATAATACGCGAGCAATAAACTCTGAATAGCTCTACATTATTTTAGAAAATATGCCGCAATCTATTTATTTAATTGTTGGCGAACCAGGCGTAAATCTAGAAACTTTCCAATGGAGAGGAAGGGTAATTTTCTGGATTCGAAATGTGGATGATTTTTTTCATTGGATGTCAACGGCTTCAATTAATAGGGTGCTATTAGAGTTTTTCATTTATATTCAAATATAAAATATTTATAGCAGTTTCAATAGAAAGATAGTTGTTAACTTCAAACATAAAAGAACATTAACGAATATTGCTTTTCCAAAATCTTAAATATTGTATTGGTGTTCAATTAAAAACAATTCGTCTTGAATATACCTATTTTAAGATTGAAGGATAAAATCAGTAATAGGATTGCTAGTTCAAAATGTAAAGGAAGAAGTTATAGATATAGTCCAGGGAGATAACTCATTCAAATGGCCTTTTTAACCACTATTTTTGGAGAACGAGAGTTTATTAAATATACAGGACGAAACAATAAATTATTTCTGTTACAGTAAGTACTAACCCTCACGTCAATATTTTAAATATCACTTTGTATCAAGGGCAGTTTCTCCATTGGTTCATTTGTGCAGTGAACACCCAATTCAATTTCATAAAAACACATTATTTTAATATTACATAAATAACATAAAAATATAAATTTAAGTTTAATATTTTTATTTTCATACGTGTTAATCTATATTTTTTTGTACTTCATTGTCCTCTGGCTGATTGCATCTCTGAAGTATACCGTGTCTGTGGCGCATTATGATAAGTGAGCCTAACACGAGTGAGACGATATGCCGAATGCATATAGCTAAAAAGAGAAGACAACACGCCAACAGATCCTTCAAACTGTCAAAGAACATATTAATTGGCGCGCCGCTCACAAACAAGGTTGCCAAACCAGTGTTGCCAGTCTAGTACAATTCACACTTTCGTTTGATCTGTCTACAGGCACAGCATAATTTTGTAAATAACCATATGAATAGAGTAAGGGTTATATTTTAATAATTTATCGTTCCATTTTATTTTGCATAATTATTATACAGATATTATTGTATGTTTAACTTTACCCCAGGATAATTTTAGTTTAGGGTAAAAGTAAACTACATCACTTTTATTTTGAATGCCTTGAAAATAGGTCAAAAAGACAAATAAGGAGAACCTAAATAATGCTTTCAACGATGTTGCTAATAGAAATAAAGACATCCTTTAAAAATTTGGGTATTAAATCTTGAGAAAAAGAAATTACGAAGGCATGATTGATTCCACTGTTCCGAAAAAAGTTATAATTCCAAGATTAAGGCAAGAAAATATGGAAAAGTGTTAACAACAGAAGAAGTATTTAATGGATTAATAGAAGCACAAGGAAAAGTTAAATTAAAGTAAAAAACCGAACAAAAAGATATTGTCGATCCAGCAACTTCAAAACTGAAAAATGGATCCAATGAATTTAGATAGGCAAGAGACTTTAGGATAGCCAAAAAGGGTAAATGATAAAATTAAAAATAACAAAGAAAAAAATGGTGAGTTTAAACATTTTTCAAGCGATGAAGATTATTCTTCTTTTAAAAATAGTGATTCAGAGCGCGCTTGGGAAGAATCCTTCAATGACGAAAAAGAAGTAGATATCATCAAGTTCACTAAATCTAAACAAAGAAATGGTGATTTTGTATTTGTACAATTTAAACGAGGTAAGAAAATATGGCTATACATAAATATACATATTCTGGAAACCTTTCCCAAAATTAAAGTGAAAGGCCAGAGAATATTTTACCATTTCTCAAAAAAAAATCTTGTCTTAGTTTTATATTGTTTCATGTTCTATCATGGAATTTTCTTTAGTTTTTTTAATAATATAGGTAACTTAATCAAAGTTAACACCAAGCATAATTTTAAAGTTTTGTTTAAATATGTATATGTATTATTGTATAAATAGTTTGAGTAAATATAAACATGGTTTAAATTACTTTAAAAATTATGTAAATGTTCTTAATATGGAAGGTCTACAAATACCCCTTGACAAAATACATTACTGTTTTCCATTTTAATAATACTTGTTGTAACCTACCGCAATCAGGTACCTTAATAATTGATTATTTTCATTTATTTAATATAATATTGCATTCTTATTAAATTAAAAACACTTAATGCAACTTATCTTAAGTGCGTTTGAATAGTAACGTTGTGTTCGATACACAAAATTTTGTAGGCAAGTAATAAATCTGCCACCCCCCTTTTCCAACCCAAAATTCGTTTCCGAACCGGGAACTAAGACACTGACGTCACAAAAAGCCATTAAAACTAGTATAAGAACCCGGACACAAATGAGTTCGCAAGGCATTCATTTTCATTATCTGTATTATATTTCAAGTTCAGTAGTCAGTACCTTTTCTAAAACGCTCTTTCTGAAACAACGTCTATTCTACAATATCTCCTATCCCCCAAACGCTGTCATGGACTCACGCCTTATTTTCCAACGCTTGCCGTTCCTAAATATTTCCTTCATAATATCCTTGTCGACACCCTTTATCACGTCCCGCAGTACCGTATTAAATACCTTCCTCTCCACCACGACGCTAGGCGAATCGACGCAAGGAAACGCTAACGCTGCGACGTACCTGAATGGACGCCGTCACAACGCTAGATGAAATTAGTACATAATCTAATGTCTGTATTTTCAATACTAAGAAATATACAGGGTTGTATTGAGTTATTTCAATAGAAATTATAAAAATCAATGTTAAGAAAAATATAGGGTCGTAATAAATCATTTCAATAGAAAGTACGAAAATCAATATTGTAGAAATATACAGGGATTTGTTATCTTGAATAAATTATACAAACCAAGATGGTAAAATTTAATAGTGGTGAATACACTGTTAGCTCAAGGAGGGACACCTATGCGCTAAACCACCCATTATAGAAGGTTTGAAACAAAGTTCGTTACTTCCGTTGATCATCACCTATTTACTCATCAAAATATTTACTTAAGAGGGTGCAACCTGTGTATATCTAGAAAAGAATCAAATCCAAATCAACACAGTAGTTAACCAACTGGCGAATTGGCGCTATTCGTTAACTCCGTTGGTCATCAACCTAAATAAGAATATAAATATCAACACAGTAGTTATCCAACTGGCGAATTGACGCTGTTCATTAACTCCGTTGATAATCAACCTAAATAACATATATTTTGGTAGCAAATAAACGTGGTCTGCGTTTGAACGGGACTCAATTGAGATCTCAGTAAATAGTACAAATTAATTGTAATATACTTTGCTAATTATTGCATCACATTTATTTTAATTAACATTATCACAACGTGGGTATATAAATTATCAATTACTTAACTAGACGATCACTTTTATTACTAGAGGAAAAAGGCCAAATACAGTAAGTATAAACTAAAATAAAATAAACTTGTGAGGTAAATCATAATATTTCAGAGAGTAAAATAACGATCAAAGGGGTACTGGGGGTGGGCCGTTACATTGTTTACAATTACCCCAAGATAACAGGGCTAAATGTAAATATTGACAGATCATATTTCACATTTTTTAAACCAATTTCTGTATTCTTTTAACAGTAAAATTCAGTAATTTGATCAAATATGAGATCGCATAAAAAATTCTAAACTTTATATCCATTTATGGAAAGATATGGCAATTAAATAAAAATTAAATAAATCCAGAACATGAAATTCTAACTCAAAAACAAAAATGATGTCGACATGAAATTTTTATCAAAAATCAAGCTCTATAACGGGACGATGCATAGAGATTTAAAAAAAATCTGCCTAAAAATAAGGGTTAAGGGGGGTTGAAATAAAAACAATCATAAATCAAAAACAAAAAGCAATATCAAAATAAAATTTTTAGTAAAAATCAAGCTCTATAGGATTATGAAGCTTACTGATACTGAAAAAAATCTGAATAAAAATGGGGGAGAGGTTAAGAGGGGTGAAAATGGTAAGAAATAAAAAAAAAAACATTATTTACTTGAAATTTTTATGAAAATCAAGTTATATAAGGGGAAGAAGCCTTTTAATTATGTAAAAAATTATTTAAAATGGGGGGTTAAGGGGGTCTGTTAAACTGAGAAGAGTATAATATAGAAGACCAAGTATTATATACAGTGTGTCGCATTTAAGATGAAGACACCCCTATATTTTGACTATCTAAATAAATACAGATTTGAAATTTTGCAGTCATACACATTTTTCAAGATACTCAACTGAAATTTAAATTTTAAATGCGGCCTACTACGAATCCACAAATAGGGTTATTTGTAAGGATTTCACAAGTGCAAAATTATTCCTATCCATGGCACACTAGTTTATCGAATAAACAAAATCAACTTTTAATAATTTTGTGTATTGACCAAAATAATGAAAAAACTAAAAATGCGAATTTTGTCATAAAATTTGGTATGTAGGGTTAGAATAATATTCGGAACAACTTTGTTCAAATAACGTTTTCTGATATCTCTAACGCGAAGAAAAATATCGAAAATTGACCAGATTTGTGGATTTGCAGGAGGCCGCGTTTAAAATTTAAATTTCAGTTGAGTATCTTAAAAAATGTGAACCGTCACCCTGTATGATTGTGCAAAACTTCAAATCTGTATTTATTTAAATAGACAAAATATAGGGGTGTCTTCATCTTAAATGCGACACACTGTACATATATCTTCATTCTAGATTTATTTATACAATTAGGAAAGTGCTTTCTTCCCTTTTTGCAATGTTGATAATACCCTTAGAATTTTTACAGAAAATGGGAGCAAATTAGGGTGCTTAAAGGATAAAATTACATAAAAATGATCTAATTTATATAATTTTTGTCTCCCATAAATCTAAATCCTTGCTTCGAGAAATAAAAAGAAAAATTGCTGACTTGACAAAATTGTACTCTAAAATCTCTGGCATTTTTGGGTAAATAGGTATTACTGGTACATGAAAAACCAGATAAAAAATAAATTTTTAACAATTTAAATTTTTTCCAAAATATTATAGTTAGCAACGTGTTATTTGTGATTGTGTCTCGAAAGGTTATTTTCGAAAAAAGCTTTAAAAGTATTGAAAGTTATAAGATCGAATGAAATGACTATCTAACCCTCAAGAACTAATAAAATAAAATAATAATTAATAAATTGAATAATTCCTTACCTTGATTTATAATTCTAGCCGTTCATGATATAATGGACACACACTCTTAACTCCCAAACAAAATAGGTTATTAAAATAATGTTTTAATCAAACTTAATAACCACATTGAGGATGCACTCCAATGGCAGGCATAAACACACATACATTATCCTATTTGAATGTTCACATTACGGCCTCTTCGACACGAATTTTCACTCAAGAATTAGTCAATAGATCCTATTTTTGTCGGAATACCGTGTATATTTCGAATTTTCCCACGTATGGAACTATAAACGCGACACTTTGTTTCCGCGTCAATAGCGATACTAAACAATATTATGTTGTTATTTGTTATGTGCAGTGGCGACAGAAAATGATATCAACCGCACAAGGTTTTCGTTAAAGATTTTAATTATAAACGTCCTGAACGTTTTGATATGTCTTTTATGTTGATCTGGTTGAGGAATGCATAAAAACGTAGTGACTACAAGAACGACAGTATTTTTTTTTTATTTTATATTTAAAGATCTTTAGGTATAAGATACAAGGGCGTCGCTAGGTTTTTTCTAATAAGGGCAATTGAACATGAAAATACAGAATATACAGGGTGTTATTGAAATACACGTACATATTAAAACTGGGTATTGCGCAGATCCCCATTGAATGTAGAAAAATATTATTTTTTAAAAATACCCCTTATTAAGGGAGTTATTAATTTTTGAAAATTAATTCTAAAACAAACGTACTTCACTGATATGTTGAGGATGACCTATATAAATTAGGTTTATTTACCTATTTTAAACATCAACAGTAATTAATATGCAAGTTTTTGTCAGATGATAAGAAAACTAGTCTTGTAAGAAATAACCATGTTGCCAAGATTTTCGAATTAATTTCTATTTCCGAAGACTGGTTTTTACTACCCTCGTTATCAAAAAACTAGAATATTTGATAAATGATTGTTTTTAAACTATACATTTTTGAAACTATAGATTATTAAAATTTTAGTTGATTTACGAATCTGGCTAACACGAGCGCGTCATTTCCAAGTTGGTAAAAAGTGTTGTTACGATTACTTTTAAATATTTTTTTACGATGCCACTATTTACGAATATTGAACTAACGGATATAGTGCTGGTTTATGGGGCAGCTGGAGAAAATTCTCGGCAAGCACAAATCCTGTATCGCGAACGGTTTCCAAATCGAAGAATTCCGGACTGTCGTACGTTTATTTCAACTGTTCAGCATCTAAGAGACCATGGAAAATTTGAGAGTGTCAATGCAGATCGAGGGAGAACAAGAACACAAAGAACATTGGCGGCCGAAGAAGAAATATTGGAAGCTGTTGAAAACCGGCCTCAATTAAGTTGTAGAAGACTAGGTCTTGAAATTGGAGTGTCCTCATTTGTTGTGTGGCGGACACTTAAAGAACAAGGTTTACATCCTTATCACATCCAAAAAGTCCAGGCCTTATATCCAGGTGATGAAGAAAAGAGAGTGGAGTTTTGTGAATGGATGATTCAAAAATATTATTGTATACTGACGAGGCTTCATTCACTCGTGATGGCGTGTTCAATATGCAGAATACGCATATTTGGAGTGATGAAAATCCTCACGCCATTAGGGAAACTGGGCATCAAAGAAAATTTTCAATAAATGTTTGGGCTGGCATAATAGATCAGTATTTAATCGGGCCTTATGTTCTCCCGAACAGATTAAATGGGCCAGGATATCTCCACTTTTTAGAAGATATTTTGCCAGTACTCCTAGAAGAGATACCGTTACAATTAAGGCAACGGATGTGGTACCTACTAGATGGCGCTCCTCCTCACTTTGATTTAAACGTACGGCAGTTTTTGAACATTAGATTTCCTCAAAAGTGGATAGGCAGAAATGGACCTACTAAGTGGCCTTCGAGATCTCCGGACTTAAATCCATGCGATTTCTTTTTGTGGGGTCACATGAAACAACTGGTTTATAATGAACCTATTAATAGTGTTGAACAATTAACCAATAAAGTTAATGCGGTAGCCGAGGAACTACGACAAAATCCAAGACTAATTTCTAATGTTCAAAGTTCTTTGGAAAGACGATTGCAAGTGTGTGTAAATAATAATGGACGGCATTTTGAACAATTACTGTAATAAACTTTATTTTGAATTAATTGGTTTTGCTACGGCAACAGTGCAATTTCTATGGGTAAGTTCAATTTCGATTTATTTTACTTCTTTAAATATGGAAACTAGTAGGTCGGAAAAGGGGACTCTTCCCCAATATTTAAATTTTAGAATTTGAAGTTAAAATTGGTGCCAATCGTTTTTGGTCATTACATACTATTCCCCATTTTAATATGTACGTGTATTTCAATAACACCCTGTATAGGATATCATACAGGGTGGACCACCGAAAACTTTCCACCCATATTTTTAAACGTTTGAGCCAAAAGTGAAAAGACATTTTATTTTAATTTTATTGTTATTATTACAAACAAATTAGGGCTGAGGAATAAATCCTATTAAGCACAAAATTACAAAGTTCAATAACAAGGACAATTATTAAATAAGTAATTAGCAAATAACATAATGCAAACAAAGCACTAAAAATCTTAGATTAAAGAAACCGAAGATAGAAAATGCCTATTACAAATAGCTGCGCAGAGGCTGCCAATTATTTTCAGTCGGAACTAGTAAGTGGGGGAACAACAGATACGTACTCAGGATAAATAACAGCAGTGATTGATTTTTTGAATTAATAGGAATAATAAAAGAACATTGGTACATCATTTTATTTATTTGTAAATTATAAATTCTGACAAAATTTATTTTCGATCTAAAATTTATTTACAGGATGGCCCAACGAAAACTTGACATTGGGGTTTTGGGCATTAATATCGTGGATCTTAAAAAACGCTCAGACACTCGATTTTAGTTTGAAAGAAGGCATCTTTTTACTGTCATACGTCATTACCCTCCACTCCGTTACTCCAATTAATGCAATTTATATGGGGAAAGTACCAAGTATGACATATCACTAAAAACGTAATTTTAAGGAGAATTTAGTAATATATGACTATTTATTGCTCTACTTTTGATTTTCTGCCAGGATAAAAACTGTTACCTATTGTAAAGTGTGGCACTTTATTTGAAAGCTAATTTTATTAGGAATTTAGTGCGTAGCGTAAATTTTTTTATTTTGGTTGATTGCAATAAAGTTTGTATTTCTTAACTTGTGAACTCTGTAATTATTTAAGTTCTTGTTTTAAATTATGTTTTGTTATATTGTGCATTAAATTATTATTAAAATTAAATGACACATTTTATAGTAGGTAACAGTTTTGTATACTACCAGAGGGCGCTAAAATCAAAAGTAACACATTGAATAGTCATATTACTGAATTCTCCTTAAAATTATCTTTTTAATGATGTGTCATACTTTTGGTACTTTCCTTAGTTAAATTGCATTGGTTAGAGTAACGGAGTAGAGGGCCATCACGTATGTCAGTTAAAGATATGATTAAAAGATGTCCCCCTTCAAACGCACAAAAAATAAAAATATCCAGTTTTTTAAATTTGGCAAGAAGGTAAAAAACGAAAATAAAAGAAGTTTTTCATTCAAAATTTGTCAATATTTTGAGAAAATTTAACTTATTGTATGTTTTTAAATATGTTAAAAGTTAATAGAAGTAGACGATCGAAAAAAATCGATTTTTTTTTGTTTTCGAAGTAAAACTGTCTATTTTTTTTTAGTCTTTTGCGTAAACTATTACAATTTTAGTCATTTATACAGTGGTTTAAAAATGTTAAATCTTTGAAATATCTAAATGATTCTTAGTGACATATAAAACAAAATCAAAATTTGTTTTTTTTTAATTGGTCGGTACCTACATATTCTTAGCCAAATAACTTACCTGTTTTTTAAGTACGGGTGAATTTTGATATGGTAATATTTCTACATTACTTTTTTCATTTACCACCTTATGTTGCAAGGTTGGTAAATTCTAGAAAAAATTATACAGTTTTAAGACACCAATAATGATAAATGTAATGTTAAAAATTGTTATTTCTACCTCAGTAGGTACAGCATTTCCCTTCAGATGAATTTTAAATGGTAATCTCTGTCCAAAGAATTATTAGTAAAATGCAAATGACAAATACGAGGATCTTTATGTATTTGATCTTCATATTGCAAGCCAAGAACCATGTCTCTCGCCTTTCTTTATTTGCTGGGAAACTAAAATAGATTATGTTTATTTCAGCGTTCAAAAAACATTTAAATAAACTTTTAAACTGATAATTTCAAACAATAATTTCAGAAATTTCAGTTATTACAATTTATTATCAACAGTCCTGGCTCCTGACCTGGCGTACCTCTCCTAGTTTCACTCGAAATAAACATGGCTACTTGTCATAACAAAATTAAATATTAAAAACTTACCTAAATAAGTGAACAGACTTCTTGTCTCTCAAATAATTTGCGCTTGCATGGTAATAACAGTCCCTTAATATACACCTTGGTATTTTTTGACCAAAATAAACTCACTTAACAACACAGTAAACAATATCTAGTAATTTCATGGACAACAGAAAAATGGCGATACACATGTTATCCGTCAGCAACTTGTTGTCAAAGACGGGTGGTGACGGGGGAAGAATTCACTTATTCACTTTAATTGGTGGAACTTGGTAGTGGGAATTGAGGGGGAAAAGAAAAGGGCAGTGTGCGCATTTGACCTTGTTACATCTTCGGTTTCTTTTAAGCTAAAAATAAACTTAGTTTTCCTTAAAAAAGTCATCGAGTTGGTTTTTGAATACATTTACTGACTGTGCGCGAACAACACTTGGTAAATTATTCCAAGTATAAAAAACTCTATTACAAAAAAGTTTTGTCGGGTACGTGTTTTAAAATTTTCTTTGCTTAACTTATACTCATGTCCACGTAGACGCTCATCTGTATTCCGTGGGAGTACTCTAGAGAGGTTGGATGAAAAAGTACAATGAAGAATTCTGTAAGTCACAATTAAATAACCTCTTAATCTTGTGTGGACAAATTAACACAAACTCGACATGTTAAACCGTTCTTTATACGATGGTTTAATTCTGCCGAAAGATATTCGAGTAGCGTAGCTTTGAACATTTTCCAATCTGTTTCGATCAAAAACCAGATCTGGACACCACACAGGTCCGACATATTCCATCAACGGTCTAACGTAAGTTGTATAAAGTTTAGAAAATGTTTGAAAGTTCACACGCGTAAAGGACTTTCTTACTAGGTAAACCATTGAGTTCGAACGTTTACATATCGCTGGTATGTACTCTAACCACATAAATGAAGAGTCCCAGTTCATTATAGAAGTTGCTAACGCAGTATCGTTTAGATAATAGTTCATGCACGGGTTATTTTTTTCTATATGCAGGACGACACATTTTTCCGTGTTTAAAGGAAGCAACTAGGTGTAACAATAGTTTGAAATAGTTTCAAGGTATTTTTGTAGCTGGGTAGAATCTGTCACAGGATTAGGGTATAGCTCAGTGTCATCACCGTAACACGAAATATTAGAATTTAAGTCTTTGCCTAGATCTGCAGCGTATACCAAGAATAGTGGCCCTATGACAGAGCCTAAAGGGATACCATTTAGAACTGGATACTCTGACGAGAATATCTGTCCAACTTATACCTTGAAGTTACGATTTAATAAAAAATCGCTTATCCAGAGAAGTAAAGAACCGCGAATTCCAGCTTTTTCCAACTTATAAAGCAATCTCTTTTTGAGAACACGATCAAAGGTTTTAGCGAAATTAAGATATACGACATCGACAGGCTCTTTATTATCCACAGACGTAGTCCAATCGTTTAAACAGGCCCTTAAGTTTGTTAATATGGATCGGCCTTTGATGAAACCATGTTGTTCTTTTGGCTCCACTTTTCATAAAGAATAACTGTTTTCCAAATATTAATAATAAAAAAGATTTTCATATGCTGCCAATTTACGTAGACAGTTGGTGGCATAGGAAAGCTTTTTATTACTAATTTCAGGAAAATAAGTTGTTCTTTATAAAAAGTCGAACATGGTCTAAAACCTAAAATACAACCATCAAATATCAAATTTTATCAGTCGTATAAAGAATTAAGGTACTTTACTCTTGAGAAAAACTTTTTTTGACAAACCTCGTATACCACTAAAAAAATTTGATATTTGATGACTGTATTCTAGGTTTTAGATAATGCAAAACTTTTTATGTAGAATAACTTTTTTTCCTAAAATTAATAATAAAAAAGTTTTTCATATGATTCCAACTTAGGGGGACATACTGTAGAAACAACAATGTTAAAATGAATATAGAAATTTAAGAAGGAAATATAGAAGTAAAAGAGGTAAAATTAGAAATTCAAGGATATTGTAGAAAAAGAAGATAATAAAATTAGTAAAAGAAAAGAAGCTTTGTAAAATAAAAAAATTAAATAAAAAAAAAAGAAAACAAATTCAAGAGGAAAATAGAAAAGAAAGGAGAAACGAAGTCATATAGAATTAGGAAGAAAAAACATACATCTATTAAAACAAATAAAAATAAAATAAAAGTAAAACAAAAAAAAAGAAAACACAGGAGGATGAAATAACAATAAATAAAAATAAAAATGATATTGAAATAAAATTAAAACAGATGAAAGAAAAATTAGAGTATTAAAAATAAATAATAAAAGTAATAGTAGAGTAAAATCAAAACAGTTATTAATTTGACAATACGTGCTAGAAGAAACATTTACACTGCACGTCGAAACTTGTTTACAGGGTGTCGATTCCACTTAACTTAAGCATGGTATAAAAAAATTCAAAATCTACGTTTATCAAAAGAATACTAAGACAAAAATTCTGAGATTGGAAAGTGGCTCCATTATTGTTTTAGTCTTTTATTTTTGGAACCAAAGGCGTTGACGATTTTTATTTTTTTGAGCTCTACGAAATTAAGCCAGTAGATAAAAGACTTGAAACATTTTCTGATTACCTTCATGAAAATTATTTAACAGTTAATTCGAAATTAATATGGGCTGATGCCTCTGCTGCATTAAATAAAACAACAAATGCTTGCGAATCTTTTCATTCCCATTTTAATGCATCCATGTACCAAACGCATCCTTCATTATTTATTTTTGTAGACGCACTTCTTAAAATACAAACTGAAATATATATTAAATGCAATAGTGTTAACAAAATTCACAAATTTAAAAATATAGCCACTAAGAAACTTCATAATTTTGTTAATTCTAAAATTATTGAATATAAAAATAATAAGTTGTCCAAACTACAATATGTTAAAATAATATCGCACTATCGCAAATAATTAATTTGTTATGTTTTTTTTTTGTGTATTTTAAATTAATACCTAAATTTTGTTTTAAATATTACGTCTATTTCTTGCAAGCAGATGGAGGTATTATTATTCATGTGCCGAGTTTAAACATTTTAAAAGGGAATCTTTTAATCTTTGTGCCGAGCTTGACTATTTTTATTTCTTATACCTGAGCCATGTGCCGGGTTTGTATCCTCCGAGTTACATAGGGAAAAATGGGGGTAACGAAACGTTTGCGGACCTATGTTTATATGAACTTTTAGTCATGAAATAAGCCCCTTCTGTATGTGCACGATGGTTAGGAACACTCTGTATATGATTTAATATTCGATTATTTGGTTTTTTGATCAATTGCACTTTCAATTAAATCTATTTTTGATAAATATTATTTTCTATCACAATTGTTTAATTTTGTTTTCGATCAATTGTTAGTTGTTATTTCGATAAAATGCTTTCGATCAAATGTATGCAATCAATTTTGGCCACCCCAAGTCTTTATTTAATGTATTTCATAACGTCTAAATATAGTAATAACATAGTTTATCATTAACAAAGTAAAACATTCACATGAATAGGATGCGTTTCATGTTTTATAGCGTGTTGTAAAGGAACAATAAAACGCTATTTTTTTTAAATATCGTGCAGAAATGAAAAAATAATATATTTTTTTAACGGTTACTATGTTTATATTCTATTTATAACTATCAGGTAGCAAAAATAAATGTCGATGTAAAATGACTAGTCGCAGTTCCATCAATTCATAAAATTGAAGTATTATTGTAAACAAGATAATAAAAAAATATATACAAAGTTGCTATTTTACGATTTTATTCAAATATGTAAAACCTACTGGATAAAAATATGAATAATGATCGATACATGTTAATTTATTTTTCCACCCTTCGGTAGATAACCTAGAATGGTAATGGTAAATTTAGTGAATAAAATTTAAAGAACTTGTATTACGTATTAAGAATATTGTTTTAGATCAATCATACTCAACCTACCGCCCTCTGAGCCTTTTTGTGCGGCCCTCCAAGCTTTTTTGTGCAGCCCCAAACACTAGATATTATTGGTACTTTTTAAAACTATTGCTTTTTGCTTTTTTTCGTTTTTTTTTGTTTTTTTTTATTTTTTTTTGTTTTTTTTTTTGTTTTTCTGTTTTTTTTTGTTTTTTTTTTGTTTTTTTTGTTTTCTTTTTGTTTTTTTCTAGCGGATCCCTATCGTCACCCATTGTCCTTTATTTACATTTCAAAAAGGTGGCAACTCACCCAAAAGTATTGCGGCCCGTGTAGCATAATAAACATTTTTATGTGGCTCGAAAAAAAAGTTGAGTACAGCTGTTTTAGATTATGGACCCTATTGAAAAGTTTAAAAATATTAATCATAATTTTTCAATATAAACAAGCTTTTCGTTTTTAAGTCATTTTATCATGATAATGTTGAAAATGTTAAAAATCAATAATTTTTGTTTTTTATAGGTTTCCAGCTAATCCTGCCGAAAAACGCATTTTGTAAAACATATTGAAACTTACTCTAGAAAACATTTCAAATAGTGATATTTTATGTTCCAATCATTTTTCTGGATATATTTTTATGTTAAAGACTGGATGCGGAGGAAGAACTAGATTAATTCCAGGTACATTGCCATCAGGATTTACTGAGACCCCAGAAGATTAATCTAAAAGGTAAAGAGCCCTGCACTTTCCTTGTGGGTTTATCGTTTAAAATTTTTTAGTGATGATCTGAACTATAAAGCCTCTATTGCAGAGAAAGAAAATGCAGAATTAAAAAACATGTAAGTAACTAAGTACTTTTTAATACAACATAAATTTTATTTTCAAATACTTGCCTATTACTACCTATATTTTTTATAAACCACAAAAATTGACAATAATTATTTTTTATTAAATGTACCTATGGTCTTTAATTAAGTAGACTGCTAGTCGTTAAGAAATAAGCAAAGCCTAATATGAGTTTTTCAATAAAAAAGTCATTTTAAGCTTTTTTTATTAGCATTCCTAATCATTAAGAAATAATCAAAGTTTAAGACAGTTTTCCAATAAAAATGAAGCTTCACATATTTGTTAACGACTGGCAGTGCAAATGTACCTAAGTACGTAACATATCGTTTAGTAATCTATTGAACATTGTTTACGAACAATATTTTTATGTTTAATAAATTATTGGAAAAAATTCTTGTATTTTAATTATCGTACACGTGTGTTAATCAGGTCCAAATTTTGTGACCATTTCTAAAAAAGAGGTCCTCAGCTTATTTTTTCCTAAAACGAGTCGAACATTTTTATAATAATAATAATAATAATAATAATAATATTTATTGACCTTTGAAGCCATATCTACAAAATATGAATAAGGTAAGTCATACATAAATAAATAAATAAATAAATAAATAAATAAATAAATAAATAAATAAATAAATAAATAAATAAATAAATAAATAAATAAATAAATAAATAAATAAATAAATAAATAAATAAATAAATAAATAAATAAATAAATAAATAAATAAATAAATAAATAAATAAATAAATAAATAAATAAATAAATAAATAAATAAATAAATAAATAAATAAATAAATAAATAAATAAATAAATAAATAAATAAATAAATAAATAAATAAATAAATAAATAAATAAATAAATAAATAAATAAATAAATAAATAAATAAATAAATAAATAAATAAATAAATAAATAAATAAATAAATAAATAAATAAATAAATAAATAAATAAATAAATAAATAAATAAATAAATAAATAAATAAATAAATAAATAAATAAATAAATAAATAAATAAATAAATAAATAAATAAATAAATAAATAAATAAATAAATAAATAAATAAATAAATAAATAAATAAATAAATAAATAAATAAATAAATAAATAAATAAATAAATAAATAAATAAATAAATAAATAAATAAATAAATAAATAAATAAATAAATAAATAAATAAATAAATAAATAAATAAATAAATAAATAAATAAATAAATAAATAAATAAATAAATAAATAAATAAATAAATAAATAAATAAATAAATAAATAAATAAATAAATAAATAAATAAATAAATAAATAAATAAATAAATAAATAAATAAATAAATAAATAAATAAATAAATAAATAAATAAATAAATAAATAAATAAATAAATAAATAAATAAATAAATAAATAAATAAATAAATAAATAAATAAATAAATAAATAAATAAATAAATAAATAAATAAATAAATAAATAAATAAATAAATAAATAAATAAATAAATAAATAAATAAATAAATAAATAAATAAATAAATAAATAAATAAATAAATAAATAAATAAATAAATAAATAAATAAATAAATAAAATGAACAAAGTAACACAGTACAATATAAAAATCTATAAAAATCTCATATATCAGCTAAGCAACCGTATACTGTAGGAACTCATCTAATGAATAGAAAACATTAACTGTTAATAGCTGCTTAAGATCTTTCTGGAAGCCTTGTAGGGTTTGATTATTTTTTATGTTTGATGGCAGTTTGTTAAAGAGGTAAGAACCGGCGTAGTATGGTGATTTTTTGTAGCTGGTATGGTAATGTTGTTTTAAATATATATTTTCAGCATTTCTGGTATTATACCCGTGTATATTTTTTTCATTATGAGATTTCTTATTTTATTAAAAGTAAAAGACAATAATTTATAGAGGTATATTGCAGTAACAGTAAGAATTTTATTATTTTTAAATATTTCTTGACAACTATCCCTGTAACCCAAACTAAAAATTAATCGTAATATTCGTTTTTGGATAATAAATACGCGAGAGATATCTGATGCCTGTCCCCAAACAGTAATGTTGTAGTTAAGGGTTGAACATACATGGGCATAGTAAATTGTTATTAAAGATTCCTTTGGCATATCATTTTTAAGTGAATACAACATAAAATAGCTTTTATTAAGATTTTTGCAAATATTATCTATTTGTTCTCTGAAGTTTAGATTACAATCGACAAGTGTCCCAAGAAATTTAGTTTTATTTGCTGAATTTACTAATACATTAACTTTGTTGATATTTACATCAAAAGGTGATTGGACAAATTTTCTGTCGCCGTAGGAAAAATTAACACAAATTGTTTTTTCCAAGTTTAAAACCAATCTATTACAGTCACACCATTCTTTAAATGCCATAATAATCTTTTTTACTTTTTTACTACCTGTCCTAAAGAACTGGCAGATACTATTACTGTTGTGTCGTCAGCATAAATAAATATATCATCCTGATCTTTAAAATATTCAGGCATATCGTTAACGTACAGTAGAAAAAGTAATGGACCTAGTACTCCCCCTTGAGGGGTTCCTAGGTCATTATAAAATATATCAGACTGGATATTATCAACTGAAACAAAAAAAGGACGACTTAAAATATATGAATTTACCCATGAATTTACAGGGTCTCTTATACCGACTGCATTTAATTTTTGACATAAGATGTTTGGGTCCAAACAATCGAAAGCTCGCGATAAGTCAAAAAATACACCGTAGGTGTACAAGTTTTTATCAATTTTGTCGTGAATTGTTTGGGTAAATTCTACTGTGGCAGTTTCGCATGAATATCCACGTCGAAATCCATGCTGTTTGCTTGTTATAATATTATTATTATCCAGATATGAGATAATGGAATTAAAAATAGCTTTTTCAAGAGTTTTTGCAACGACACTGAGGATGGATATACCTCTATAATTTGAAAGAATGTTAGTTGGCCCTTTTTTATAGATAGGTACGACCTTTGATACTTTTAGTATATCAGGAAATTTACCAGACGTTACTGATGTGTTTATTATTTTGGTAAAGAATGGGGCAAGCTGATCTGCACATTCTTTCAAGAGAAATACAGGTATATCGTCAAAACCTGTAGACTTTTTATTTTTCAAACTTTTTATTACATCCACAATTTCAATATCTAACATTGGCCTAAAATAAAATGAGTCACACGGTGTTTTTTTTGTTAGTGTACAAACAGTATCAGTTTCAGGTGGCAATATCGATAAAACCGAATCAACAAGAAATATAGCAAAACCATTACTCACCTCTTTTTTGCCTTCGTAGAGTTTTTCGTCATGTTTAACTTTTTCTGGGATTGTATCTTTTTTATCTTTTCCTAATTTAGTGTTGACTAGTTGCCAAATTGTTTTTGATTTATTTCCTGAATTATTTATTATGCTACAGAAATGAGCCTGCTTTTCATTTTTAATTTGAGAATTTACGATTTTTTCTTTAAGTTATACTCTTCATTACTTATAGCATTAGTTGTTTTCCTAATCCAGTTTGCATGTTTTAAAATAGAGATTTGTTTTTCTAATTCTGACGAAAATTTTATTTTATTAATATTATTTCTTTTCCCGCTATTTTTTATTGTTTTTAATGGAAATGCGGCGTTGAATACATACATAAAATCATTCCAAAATGTTTTAAACATTTCATCAACCGTGGTGGAATTCGAAAAATATATATTAACTTTATTTAATAAAAATTTAAATTCTGATATCTGTACTTCACCAAATGATCTACGTGTCATTTTCTCACCTTGCTTTTCTATTCCAATATGTTGATCCCATTTAAGCATTTGTGCAGAATGATCAGAAATAGCTGGATCAAATACAGTTATATTAAGTAATCTGAAATCAATATTAGTAATTATATAGTCAATTGATGTTTTTGTGATAAAGTTGCCATATTTTGCTATACGAGTTGCCACAGATATATGAGATTTCAACTGAAAACATTCCAGTGCGTCTGATAATAGTTTTAGTTTGTTTGAGTTTACAAACCCATCAATATTTATATCACCACATATAATAATCTGTTTATGTTTTATAGTAACACAATTTAGCATTTCAAAAAAACGTTCAAAAAATATATCTACATCTCCATCTGGTGACCTATAAAGAGTTAAAATACAACAAAGGTCTTTTAAAGTGACTCCAGCACATTCGAAATTTTTTTCTGAGTTTAGATGTGTTAAATAATTTATTTTTACACAGGTATTGCGAAGATTGTTTTTTACAAAAACTGCTACACCTCCACCTGGTTGAGAACATCTTGAGTAACCAGAAATTAACTTGTAGTCCATTAAACTGAGTACGTTGAGTTTATCATCGGACGCCCAATGTTCGGAAAAACATAATATATTTGGGGAGTACGTATTTGTAAAGACATCCAACAGATTAATTTTTGCTGACAAACTGTGAACATTTAAATGACATAAAGTATAAAAAGGCACATCGGTATTAATTACTTAGTTTTCTTCCACAATGGCATTTTCATTGTTGGTTTCTTAGAGGAGAGTATCTGTTAAACTTAGAATATTTGTTAAAGTTGCGCCTTCTACGAAAAATATACTCGCTAATTTCTATTCCTTTGGGCCATGTTTCTGGTTTAAAGAGAATGTCCTTAAGTTCTGCATCGGCAGTGATTCTAAACGAATTTGATCCTATAACTTTGTTTTCAAACAAACTGCATGAAAATTCATGACCAGGAAATTTTGATTCCAAGTAATTTTTCATCTTTTCCAACGTGTAGGATTGTTTGTATTTGGAGGCATACACCCATACTTTTTCAGTTGATACAACATCCTCGCTTTCAACATCTTCACCTACAATTTTTGGTTGTATTTGGCTATTTTCACCCAAATTTTGTATTTCGTTCATTTTTTTGTGTGAATGGATTTGTAATAGTGCAGATGACATCTGTTGGTGCGTGATTTTTTCTTTGTTTCTCTCTTTGGAGTTTCTTGGTTGTTGGTTATTAGTTAAATTGCCATTACCTAAAGCATCTGGTTTTTGAGAAACAGTGGCAACTGCGCTTTGGTTGCTAGCCAAATTCACAATCCTCGCATATTCAGATTGTGATGACACTGTGGCAACAGCGCTTCGGTTATTGGTATTTGGACTATAGTTAACCTCCAAATTTTTTGGATTTTGTAAAAGACTAATTATGAGTTCTTGGTTATTAATAGTTCGTTCTAACTCACTTAATAAACGTTTTGAAGCATCTAGTTCCACTTAAGCTACTTTTAAGTCGCATTTTAAAGTCAAAAAACTCACCGATCCGGCATGGTTATCGACATCATTATCACGAATATCGTTAGATGCATCAAAAAACTCCGTGTTTTCACTAATGTTTACATGCTTCATAACTTTATCACTCACTTTTATATCGTCAGGCACTTTCTTTTCAAGTATATATATATATATAATCAGGTCCTTTTTTCTGAACATTTCTAAAAAAAAAACAAAAAAAAAACAAAAAAAAAACAAAAACAAAAAAAAAACAAAAAAGAAAAAACAAAAAAAAAAATTATAAAAAAACAAAAAAAAATAAGAAAAAAAAAAAAACAAAAAAAAAACAAAAAAAATGGTCCTCCACTTATTTTTTGTACAAACGAGGGTCTTTTATCCGGTCTATTTTTGTGTAAATCCGATTCCTCTACGGCTTTTAAAAAGCGCGGAATTCGCGTAAAAAGCGTGAAGGCAAGTCAAAAAGCGTGGCTGCCACGCCACAAGCGTGACATCTGGTAACCCTAGCATTAATAGATATCAAACATTTGTATAAAATACGTACTATTTATTTATACTTTTGATTTTTAAATATAAGCTTTTTATCTTTTTTAATGCCTATTATTTCATAAATCTGATGTATCCAACACAAATAAAATAATATTATTAATGATAATAATTTAATATTACTAGATACCTACTTAAATAATGCAAGTTTATAAAATATGTCCCTAATTTGGAAAATTTTGAAGGTATGTATAAAATTTATTATTTATATTAATTTTAAACCCCATAAAAATGATGCGACTTTGGTTTTAGTGTCCAAGCATTTCGGCCTCACATCCCAAACAAACGTTGTTGAATGTGGACTCTATGCCTTTCCCAGGGCAAACTTGAAAAGGGCTTGCGATGGAGACTGGATAAAGTTGCGATATTAGATTCTATTTTGTTAGGAATAAGGTCGACTTGGGATGAAACTTGTCAACCGCAATTGCAAGTTAAGGTCAACCTAAATGTAGAATTTCTATTACCACAACTTTGGATTAAACAGAATAAATAGTGATGAAAAGGTAAATAATGCAGAATAACAAGAATATTAGTAAAATTTTCAAACATTTGACTTCTTTAAAGTGAAGGTATAGATAGTAGTTTTGTTGGATTTATAGTGACTCATTTTTGATAAAAAAAAGAAAAGGGTTAAAATAAAAAGACAGAAACGTCGGAAACAAACTACTTCTTCAGTTAATAATCAAAGAGGCATTGAAATATATTCAAAGTGATAGAACATTATTTGATTTTGCATATTTTTGGATCAGTTTCGTCCTTTTTGGGACTCATCAGCAAGAAATAGCCATTCTCATACATATCCACTTGTATACCTGGACTGTTGAAAATTATTTGTTTTCTCTGCTATTTATCTTTGAATATAAATTCAATACCCTTTGTGGTGTTAGCCGAAGCAGTAGTTAGTTTCTCTTCGGAAAAAAATGCTCTTTCGACGATTCTCATTTGTCTCTATTTTATTTTTAAATTAGTCATATTTGAGCATTGGAATTTACTTCTTTGTGACTTAGGTGTCTTTTAGGACTAAAAATATAGAGCAGGCGCTAATTTATCAGGTAATATTCCTGTTTCAAGTTATTTTTTGAAAATTTATTTGACTCCATAGCCACTACCAATTATTTATATTTATGTGTGGATATTTGTGTTAACATACTCTAGTTTAATATAATAATAACATTGTGCAGCAGTTATTTTGTTATTTATTGCTACAATTAAATTACAGTATACAGCAGATTACATTTGATTTCATTAAAATATCGCTACTGCACTTTATTCTATGGATACTTGTAATACGAGCAATTTATTGTGTTTATGTTTTCACGTCGTAGGGGTAAGTTGGGCCAATAATAATAAAGAAAAGTCAAAATAAATACTGTGTCATTATTTTAATAACAACAGAATTTTAATTAGATACAACCAAATTAAATTTTAAGTAAGTTTATTTATTATAAGTCGTTATATTTATTTAATTACATAAGTATTTCTAACAAATTCATTAATTTTTATGCATAATACAATATTTTTTGAATAACTGTCATTTGTTCAAAATAAAATAGGCAATTCGAAATTATATTGACGTCGATTTACACTAGAAGAAGAAAGGTCAAGGTTGACAGATGATTTTCAGAATGAAATGTTTACATTTTCTGTAGGTTAACTTAACAAAACTTTAAACTATTAAATTATCAATTTCTAAATCTATGTTTTATTTTCAAAAGGGTAAGTTTCATTCAACTTTATATAACTTGTGAAAATGTATATCATTTAATCGATTAATATATTTATTTTCTACTATTTAAATTAAAACCGTAACAACTATACCAAACAAGATGTCTTTTATTATTTTTTAGATTGCCAAAAGAAGTTATTACCTCAAGATGTCCTCTATTATCAATGTTGCGAAGATTTACTGAAATAAATCAACTAATTGATATTGAATTTTCGTATATTTCTTTAAAATTTAAAAAAATTATAATGGATCATTTAATAGAAACATCGGTGTAATCTTGACTAATTATATAGATATAAGAATGTAATTTTTTAAGTATGTTAATTAAGATTATGACTTTAGTTATACATTGTTTTGCTATTTTGATGAATTTCCCTGTAATTAGGCGGAAAGCCTGTTTGGAATTAAATATATAAATAAATGACAACCTGTTTCGGCCTTGTCATCATCAGGTCTACCAATCAGAGAATAAATAGGTGTTGAACAAGTGTACTCATAAAAATGATAATACATATTACATACCTAAAGTGTAATGATAGGTACAAACATTTGCTGAGACTTTTCTATGAAATTATTAAAAACATAAACATAAATGGCTGATAACGAACACCTTCTTAGGGCAAGGAGATTTCTATGTGGGGAAATATTAAAAATAGAAATTAATACAAAAATTAGATATCGTTTATCTTTAATTATAAAATATTTTGTGCTGATTAATTGATCCATCAATGCACAGCCAAAACTAGTAAGTCTGGAAAGCTGAAATTTGGAACACAGGATTATTTTATAACATAAGCATCCTCCAAGAAAGGAGTTTTAGAAATTTCAACTTTATGGGAAGGATGAACTTTGTATGAAAGTGTAATGCGAGCTATTTTCGAGTAGTGCGGTAATGATCAAATCCCTTATATCCCTCGTAGCCTTGTTTGGGCCTTTACTTATATTTACTTGTAATCTTGTCTTTACTCGTCATTTCCCGAAACCCAACTGAATATTTAATTTAAAAATTTAAACTTTAAAAACTTATTTTTATCAGCAAAGAAAACTTGTTTTTCGTGCAAATGTTTTTAATTATCAAGTGAAATTTGTAAGCACCTCCTTGCCTCGACGAAATTATTTGATGAAAGATTAAAAACAAAAAATATTGAATTAGCAAGGTGGGATTCTCCAATATTTATTTATTGGAAAATCAATGACAAGCTTTATCAATGGACATCTTTAGCTTGACATTAAGCACTGAAGATGGCTTAATGCCGAAAACACTTTGCTATTTTATTAAAAAAATACGCATAAACTTTTCTTTAATGATCTAAGCTGCTTGTACACAGCCGTTTACCTCTTTTGGTTCCTTATATTAATGTCAGTTATACAAAAAGATTGATCAAAGCTTTAAAAAAATCAGCAGATGACAGATGGCACTGGCTGGTTTGTAAACTCGACAGCCCTATAAAAATAGCTTAATTAACTGTCTCAACAACAACCTATGTAACTATTACGTTTCCCATTTGCCTTATTGCAAATTTAATCCAAACCTTGTGTATATTTTCGTTTAATTTCGTACTTTATGTCCTTTGGGACAAACATAACAATTTACAGCGTGATAAAATGGGATTAAAAAGTACTTTGGTGTAAAGTATTGTACACGCAGTTGTTGAATTAAACCGACTTTTATATGTTATTTATTAGTGAATCAGCTTTTCCCAAGGGACCAAAAAATTATAAATTTTTGTTGTTATTTAATGTTACTTTTTTCATATTAAACTAAACTTTATTAGCACAAACCCATACTGAGTTTTAAAAACAAGACTGTCCATTTCATATAATAATGTTCTTTAAGTTCAATGCCAATGATCGAAATATTTACGTGGGGACATGATTACGATAGTATCGTATCGCTGATGATGACGGTCACATGGGGGAGGGCCATGAACCATGAAGGACATGCCCCTCTTGTACACACCAATATGTAATAAAATACACAAAGAAAATTTAAAATATTTTAGCTATTTGGCGTAGCTGTGGAAAAATTCGTATTAATAGCTAATGATAATTATACTTGGTACTTTTGGATTGTATTATACAACGAAGAATTAGTTATGTGATTTTTAATTAACCCTCATTTATTTTCTTCAATCAACTTCGTTATAGCTTGGTCTTTTACTATAAAATTCCAAATATGTTATTTATTGTTACAGAGATCTAGTAGGCAAACTTGTCACTTTGGTATTGTAACTATAAATTATTAAATTGTCGTATTTTATTATTTCGTGATATAGTTTATTTAATACAACTTTTGGTCTGGAAACCAAACATATATACATTAATGAGTTATCAAATGATAATTTTTGAAAATACATTTCGTACATTACGATTTTTGATATAAGTTTACCGATGTTCTCGATATCACTCATTGTACTATACTTAAATGAAAATCTACTATAGTTTGTTTTTTCTTAGTAACATTAATAGCATTTTTTCAAAACACGAAAATAAACATAATAAAAATAATGGGTGCTTTGCACTGTATGCATAAAACGTAGTACATACTAATGCTTCGCGAAGAAATATCTACTACGTAGCATTTTTTTTATATACAAAGTACTTACTTCACTTGAGAAAAATATACTAAGGATTATAACCAGACAGGAGTATCTACTACTAACTCGAAAAATCTACTACTGACTCGAAAAATCTATTGCTTAAGATTCTTAAAAACCCTTTCATTTTCTTAGTAGGTGACAAGGCTCCACCCATTGTTTCTACGGCATCGCCAAGAAAATAATTTGCATGCAATCCAGTCAATATTTTCCTTGCAGAAATCTGATCACAAAATTGTGAATGTAACCAGGTATTTAATTACCGGCATAACTTATAATATATACCTGAATTATCATTAACAATATAGATCATAAATGTATCTTCTTCTGTATCTTCTTCTATATCTTCTTCTATATCTTCTTCTATATCTTCTTCTATATCTTCTTCTATATCTTCTTCTGTATCTTCTTCTGTATCTTCTTCTGTATCTTCTTCTGTATCTTCTTCTGTATCTTCTTCTGTATCTTCTTCTGTATCTTCTTCTGTATCTTCTTCTGTATCTTCTTCTGTATCTTCTTCTGTATCTTCTTCTGTATCTTCTTCTGTATCTTCTTCTGTATCTTCTTCTGTATCTTCTTCTGTATCTTCTTCTGTATCTTCTTCTGTATCTTCTTCTGTATCTTCTTCTGTATCTTCTTCTGTATCTTCTTCTGTATCTTCTTCTGTATCTTCTTCTGTATCTTCTTCTGTATCTTCTTCTGTATCTTCTTCTGTATCTTCTTCTGTATCTTCTTCTGTATCTTCTTCTGTATCTTCTTCTGTATCTTCTTCTGTATCTTCTTCTGTATCTTCTTCTGTATCTTCTTCTATATCTTCTTCTATATCTTCTTCTATATCTTCTTCTATATCTTCTTCTATATCTTCTTCTGTATCTTCTTCTGTATCTTCTTCTGTATCTTCTTCTGTATCTTCTTCTGTATCTTCTTCTGTATCTTCTTCTGTATCTTCTTCTGTATCTTCTTCTGTATCTTCTTCTGTATCTTCTTCTGTATCTTCTTCTGTATCTTCTTCTGTATCTTCTTCTGTATCTTCTTCTGTATCTTCTTCTGTATCTTCTTCTGTATCTTCTTCTGTATCTTCTTCTGTATCTTCTTCTGTATCTTCTTCTGTATCTTCTTCTGTATCTTCTTCTGTATCTTCTTCTGTATCTTCTTCTGTATCTTCTTCTGTATCTTCTTCTGTATCTTCTTCTGTATCTTCTTCTGTATCTTCTTCTGTATCTTCTTCTGTATCTTCTTCTGTATCTTCTTCTGTATCTTCTTCTGTATCTTCTTCTGTATCTTCTTCTGTATCTTCTTCTGTATCTTCTTCTGTATCTTCTTCTGTATCTTCTTCTGTATCTTCTTCTGTATCTTCTTCTGTATCTTCTTCAGTATCTTCTTCTGTATCTTCTTCTGTATCTTCTTCTGTATCTTCTTCTGTATCTTCTTCTGTACCTTCTTCTATATTTTCTGGAAGAGAAAATATAGTTCTCAGCTCTGGCTACTGTTCGTCTGGTGGCACTATGTGTGACTGGCTTTTTGACTAAAGAATTTAAGATTATAAAATTTATTATTTAAATCCTTTTTTTATAATGGGGGCCATTCCAAGTTTTTAAGAAAGCTGTTTGTCTTAGGAAAATTTGAAGTAACCTAAATAAGAAAGTTTAGAAAAATTTGCATTTCAGTACCTCATAAATTAGACACATTAATTTTCAAAACTTATGTTTATTATAAAAAAATTGTAAAGGTATACCATCAAAATGGGGTTCTTAAGGAAGAGCAGCCTAGCTGATTTTGCGCCCTTTAACCAACGTTTGCCTTTTTCTTATTTTTTATGTATATAGGTACTATAGTGAATATTCTATTTTAATTTACTTGTATTTTGTTGGTTAATAAAGACATTTATTATTATTATTATTATTAAAAAGTAAAAACAATTAGGAAATATGCAAAAGTTAATATTTACATTTTACATTTAATGTCCAAGGTTTATACTTAAATAAAAATTAAAAATTAATATGAAAAGGGAATGTAGGGTTGATTTTCGTATAATCAAATTGCTTATGGCATTTACTATTTTAGATATACAACAGTGAATTTAATAGATTACATTTAATAATAAAATGTGACAATTGATTTATTAAAACCCACTAAAGAGCATAAAAAAAACTTAAAATTAACTTAATCATGTGGATATGGTCAAACAAAAAAAAAAACATTTACCGTTTGAACCATACCATTAAGATATATACTTTATAGGCCTCCAGTAACGTTACTTTCGGTGTACACTATATGTTAAAGTAACATAAGCGCTTAATATTGAGGCAGGTTATGTCAAGTTTAAAACTACATAAATTTACTTGAAATTTCATAAAATTACCAACTCTTCAGTTCCCAGAGGATGAAACGAAACTACTTCAGTACTTCTGGACATCAATTGCGGTGATCATTGGATGAGTTACTGCATGGCAGCTGATTGAAATTTAGACTGGACTCCACAGTAACATGTAACATGTGGATTAAAGAAAAACAGCGAGGTCATGTCATTAACCATAGTTCTCATGTCCCCAATCCTAGAACCCTCCAGCCACATACTAGAAACTCTTCTCCTCATCGGAGTCTTTAACTGTATTCTAGGACCCTATCATGAAAAGAAACGAATGTCTCAATCATGACCTTACAAAGACATTTTTTGTAAAAAAAATTTCTGTATCTTTCTTCTGTTTCTTCTTTTTAACCGACTTCAAAAAAGGAGGAGGTTCTCAATTCGTCGCGTTTTTTTTTCTGTATGTTCAGCGATAATTCTTTAACACGGTGTCCGATTTCAATAATTCTTTTTTTGTTAGAAAGGGGATACTTCAGGGGTGGTCCCATATAAATTTGGTCAAAATCTATTAATTAGGTCCATGAGAAAATCCTCAAACTCTTCATTTTTTTATGTATGTTTAGCGATAATGCTTTATCACCTTGTCCGATGTATATGATTATTTTTTTGTTAGTAAGGAGGTACCTCAGGGGTGGTCCCATATAAATTTGGTTAAGATGTGATGATGGCATTTGCACGTTTTTGAAGTTGGTTTTTTTAAATTTTTAATATCTGATACTTGTGTATCTTCTTCTGTATCTTCTTCTATATCTCCTTTTGTATCTTATGTATCTTCTTCTATATCTTCTTCTATATCTTCTTCTATATCTTCTTCTATATCTTCTTCTATATCTTCTTCTATATCTTCTTCTATATCTTCTTCTATATCTTCTTCTATATCTTCTTCTATATCTTCTTCTATATCCTCTTCTATATCTTCTTCTTTATCTTCTATATCTTCTGCTATATCCTCTTCTAAATCTTCTTCTATATCTTCTTCTATATCTTCTTCTATATCTTCTTCTATATCTTCTTCTATATCTTCTTCTATATCTTCTTCTATATCTTCTTCTATATCTTCTTCTATATCTTCTTCTATATCTTCTTCTATATCTTCTTCTATATCTTCTTCTATATCTTCTTCTATATCTTCTTCTATATCTTCTTCTATATCTTCTTCTATTTCTTCTTCTATATCTTCTTCTATATCTTCTTCTATATCTTCTTCTATATCTTCTTCTATATCTTCTTCTATATCTTCTTCTATATCTTCTTCTATATCTTCTTCTATATCTTCTTCTATATCTTCTTCTATATCTTCTTCTATATCTTCTTCTATATCTTCTTCTATATCTTCTTCTATATCTTCTTCTATATCTTCTTCTATATCTTCTTCTATATCTTCTTCTATATCTTCTTCTATATCTTCTTCTATATCTTCTTCTATATCTTCTTCTATATCTTCTTCTATATCTTCTTCTATATCTTCTTCTATATCTTCTTCTATATCTTCTTCTATATCTTCTTCTATATCTTCTTCTATATCTTCTTCTGTATGAAAGTAAGACATGAGAAGGCACCCAGGTCAAACGAAGTACCAACCCTCTTAATGGAACAACTAATGTAACCACTAGATAACAAAAATAACAAAAGACTAAAAACAATAGGGCCATTTGAACTAGTTTAAATTAAATGACAAATGGATTTCAATCCAATCAAATCATTTTGTTACTAGCTTAAATTAGTAATCATAAGCAGGTCAGCATATATAATTTTGTAACATTTTGATTGCTAAATTAAGTACAAAAAAAATAAATGACTAAATGATCAGAAATAATTTATTAGAGAGTGAAGACATTTTTTAAGTTGGACCAGCTGAAAGTTCCAAAATAACATCCGCTCCAGAAATACAAATTCAGGATGCGCAGAAGACTGCTGTTTAATTATAGACGATTGTCATATATTGTATTATCCGATTTGCGCGATATATAAACTAAAACATTGAGATCAAAAGTGCCAACGCAGAGTGAGCGAACTGATTCTTTAGCTATAAACTGTGGTAAAGGCACCAAAATGGCCGCGCCCTATGTTGGGCGTGTCGGACCTCTCTCTTGCATCGTATAGTGTACAACGTAGATTTATTTCAATGACATGCCATTTGACTCCCGTTTGAATAGTAGCTTTGCTCTCTCGTTTTTTCCGTCTGAATTGGACCAATAGCAATGACTTATGCCCTTACGGCTTCAACGTTATTCTAAATGTACTTACCCCTCACTCTCCTCACTAGGCCTCCTCTTCCAGTTCTTTATGTCGCCAGGCGTTAGGTTGGATGGCTTTTCGTATATCACACTTAGATTGGGTTTCAGTTGACAGATGACAGTATGTCCCTGTATCGTTCCTTTATGTCCCTGTATGTTCCTGTATGTCCCTGTATGACACGTATGCATAATACTGTTTGAATTGGACCAATACCAGCTGAGATATAGACTTAGGCCTTTTGACAATGCCACTGTGCATGTTCTTTCTCTTTAACGTTAATCTACATGTAATTTTCTTCCACTCCCCAATTTTTTCTTTTAGATCAGACTAATAATAGCTAAGATACAGACTGAGGCTCTTTTGACTTAGACGCTCTTTATGATTTTTTTTTAACATTAATATATACCATGTTCTCTACATAATACCGTTTTCCTTGTTTAAATCTGACCAATAATAATACCAGATTAGGTCCTTTTGGTATAGTCACTGCACTGGATTTTTCACTTCGAAGGTAATCTATACCAGTGCTCCGCAACCTTTCCTCATCTGAGGCACACCAAACTGCTCCCTAGAATTTCGTGGCACACCAAAATCTAAAATATATTTATAGCAGTGGCGTAGCTAGGTCGGGGGTCAGTTCACTCCATGTATACTAATTATTTATGGATGTCCAAACTACCTTAGTTTTTTTTATTGTTTTAAAATGTGAAGAAGCCCCTTTCAGATTTGGGGCATCAAAATTTTCACTCAGGACATAATACATATTTTTTTTTTATTTTTTTTTATTATTCAGATAGAATGAAAAATACAAATAGGTACATACATGAGAACTATACTAAATACTAGGTAGGACAGGTAGGTATACTAAATTTACTTCTGTTGACACGTCAATAGTAATAAATATTTTGACATGATGATGACTGATTAATGTGATACCTGCGCTTGCTTCGTTGAACACCAAAGTTTTATATTCGGCTCAATTTTAGACAGCGCAACTCTCATTTCTTGGTCAAGATCTTTTAAGCATGACCGTTTATCATTTTTAATTAATACAAGCGTTGAAAAACTTTGCTCACATAAATATGTTGTGGAAAACGGAAGTAGTGTGAAGATGGCCTCGTCGGTGATGCGTGGATATTCTGTCTTGATGGAAATCCAGAAAACATCTAACGGAACTTCGTCGAATTTAAGTTTTAGGGTCATATCATTACTTAATTCTGTGAACTCCTCTCGAGTTTGCAATGGCAGTGCTTCCGTGGAACTTATTGCATTGGTTGCGAAAGGATTTCGAATCCAATTGTATTGTTCCGTGTTGATAGAATGGAAATAGTATTCAAATTTTTGTTGAAGCATACTTAAATGTTGTTGGGCCAAATCCACAATCAACTGCTTGTTTTCGATCGTACTGTGGTTGGTCCTGTGATACATTTCTAGACATCCTTTTTGCAACTGTTCCTGCCAAAGTTCAAGTTTCTTTTTGAACCCTTGTAATTTATCGGAGCACGTCAATATATTTTCATTCCGTCCTTGCATTTTTTTTATTAAGTTCATTCAGATGTTCGAATATATCCGCCATGTATGCAAGTTTGGCTATCCAGTATTCATCATGAAGGTGCTGGCATAGATCGTACATATCTTGACTTGAAAGAAACTCACGCACTTCGTAGCGAAGTTCAAACAGTCGAGCTAAAACTTTTCCCCGGGATAACCAACGAACTTCTGTATAAAACAGTAAGGATTCATGTTCGCTTCCCATTTCTTCACAGAGTATTCCAAAGTTTCGCGAATTTAAGGCTCTCGATTTAATTATGTTTATGATCTTAATACATTCATTCATTGTGATCGAAAGCTGTTCGGGCAAATTTTTGACCATCAATGCTTCTCGATGTATGCAGCAATGTGTAATTTGTATTGACGGATTTTTTTGTTTTACACAAGATACAAAACCTTTCTTACTGCCCATCATTGCAGCAGCACCATCTGTACAAATAGCAACGCAATTGGTCCACTGAATATTATGTATTTTAAAAAAATTATCAGTTACTTGGAAAATTTGTTCACCGGTAGTTCTCTCTGGAACCTCCTTACAAAATAAATAATGTTCTTTAATAGAGTCCTCGTCAACGAAACGTACAATAGCCATCAGTTGTGCTTTATTTTTAATATCGGTTGATTCGTCGATTTGAAGCGCAAAAATTCCAGCCGAAATGATTTTTTTAATTAGTGTTCCCAAAATATCACTTGACATATCTTGGATACGTCTTTTAACAGTATCGGCCGACTAAGAAACTTTACTCACGTCCTTAACTTCGTTTGGCCCAAGCATAAGTCTAACAATGTCCATGCATGCTGGTTTAATAAGCGTTTCACCGATAGTGTGCGGTTTTTTTTGTTGTGCAATTAATTTTGCAACAAGGTAGCTTGCTTCTAATGCCTTTTCAGAAACCGTAACCGCCGATTTCATAAACTGCTTTTGTTTCTTATTTTGATCCAAGCGCCGTTGGAAAAATTGAATGTCTTTTTTGACACAACTGGGATGATTTGTGATCAAATGACGGTTTAGTTTGCTGGGTACCATTGCTTCATTTGACAACTGTTCACCGCAAATGACGCATTCAGGCTTTGGAGCCGCTTCGTCGCCACACCAAGTGAAACCATATCGAAGGTAGTCTTGATTGTACTTCCTTTTCAGCACCTTTTTTGCTCTTTTTGCAGCACTTATGCTGGAGCTTGTGCTAGGTTCTTCGTCATCTGCTCGTGATTTCAGCAAAAATTTATCCATATTTAAGGCACTATAGTTATTTATAAAAGTAGATACTGCAACAAAACTTAGTCCAGTTCACTTATTTATAAGGCACAAGAATTTATTTATATAGCAATTCACTATTTATTTCACTCTACGATTTATTTGTTTGCCCGCGTATTTATCTAATTCACTTGACTATTCGACTCTCTCTGAGTCTCTGAGCGACGACAGGCGCGCTTATATAGGCAGTGGCGATGTTCAGGAAAACATCGAGTCGCGCCTCGAACGGCACGGATCTTTCTAGTTTAGTCGCCTTCGAGAATCAAGCCGCCGCGCCGCGCCGATAGACGGATAGACGTTTACCATCGGCGCTGTTGTCAGATTGCTTTATTTTTCGCGGGTCTCGCTACAATACGAATCTGATTCGTATTGTCTGCAAGAGCGGCACACCTCAAGTCGGCTTACGGCACACCAGTGTGCCGCGGCACACCGGTTGCGGAGCACTGATCTATACCATGTTCTCTATATTATATCGTTTTTCCCGTTTCAATATGATCAATAGTAGCCGAGATACACGATTAGACTCTCTTAACTTTGACATTGCGCATGATTTTTCTATTCAAGGTTAATCTATATCAAGTTCTCCACATAATGCCGTTTTCCTCATTTAAATCCGACAAATAATAGCCGAGATACACGCTTAGGTCCTTTTAGCATTGTTACTGCGCAGGATTTTTCTATTCAAAGATAATCTCTATACGTTCACGTAAACGATAGTCGCCATCTTGTATCGCTTAACCGAGTCGTAAACCCACATACTTTGATTTTCTTTACTATACGGTGCAAGAGAGAGGTCCGACACGCCCAACATAGAGTGCGGCCATTTTGAACCCTATGCAACAGTTTATAGATAAAGAATCAGATCGCTCACTCTGCGTCGGCACTTTTGTTCTCAATGTTCCAGTTTATACACTGCGCCACTCGAATAATACAATTATGACAACCGCCTATATTCAAACAGCAGTCTTCTGCGTATCCTGAATTTGTATCCCTGGAGTGGATGTTATTTTGGAACTTTCAACTGGTCCGAGTGAGCTAACTGATTCTTAAGCAATAAACTGTGACTTCAAAAATATTCACTGACACTGACAGCAGCAAGCAAAATATCAGATGCGTTTTAATCATCCGCTTCTGCTTCCGGAATTGTCGGTTTAGTCGTTTTAACCTGTCAGATTAAAACAAGAAAACCGACAATTCCGAAGCAGAAGCGGATGATTAAAACGCATCTATTAAAAATATTGCGCCAAGATGTAGTCAACACGTAATAAGGGTTCAAAATGGCGGAGTTTTCTATCTCCTTTTAAAAGGCACTCAGAAAGCTGCGCAGTGCGACCATTCTCCGTATAGTAAAAGAAAATCAAAGTATGTGCGTAAACCAGTTTCAATTGTCCATCACTGACAGGTTACGCCCTCTAGCGGCGATTTTTAGATCTTTGGTCCAGATCGAACATAGCCTATCTACTTTTTCTTCTAATAACCAATTTCTTGAGACCATTTTATTATCATCAAGTATACAAAATAAACAGAATAATGTGTCTATCCAGAAAAGTTCGTTGTAGATTTATAGCATTTTTCTCCGTTAACTTTTATTTAATAAAAGTAAAAGCAGTATTAATAAAGCTTAACCGACCTCATTTTCTTTCAAATAAACAATTCTTATAGCATTAAGTAGTTCCTAAAAGTTGCTCGGGTTAGACCTAAATAAGATTGGAGGATTAGCAAAGACGGAGGTCGAACTTTTCTACTTTACAAATGTTTGTTCAAACCGCTGACACTAATGGCGAAAAACTGCCCGGAAGGCTGCGATGATAGCTTTAATATTGGATGAAAGATAAAATATCGGATTTCTCGATTTTGTAGTATTTCGTCTTGGATGATTTAAGGTTGAATTGATCGTTTACAGAAGGGATGCAAATAATGAATATTTTATACTGATTATAACCATGTGTTGAGTTTTTTAAGGTAAATACATTTTTTATTAAATATAAATACGGGGTGTTCCTAAACATCGTTACATACGGAAGGGGGTAATTGTTTGACTTATTTCATGACTAAAAGTTTATATAAACATAGATCCGCAAACGCTTCGTTACCGATCTACAGGTTGTTGAAATTTCAAGATTTTTCTTTTCCTAAAGCTATTTCTCTCTGAAATCACTTTTACACAATTTAATTGTTTTTTTTTTTTTTAATTGAGAAAATCGTTAAAATTGGAAATTTTTAAATTTTAAAAATTTCCAGAAGATCCTCTTTTTTCTAAATTCTTTACGAGTGGGGTACCTCCTATAGTTTTTAAATCTCTATATTTTATATTATTGTCCAAGGTGTGCAGAAAAACATGCTGTAAAATAATGTAAGGCTTCATTTGATGAATTAAAATGTATAAATTGTGTAAAGATGATGGAATGGGATTCTCTGGTTCAAATTAATGTAAATCATGCTGCATGGGACACCCATTGTAATTCTTACCAACGTCATATAGACGAATTAAAATCCTCACTTTATGTAGCATAGAAATCGCAAATGAATCAGTCGGATGTATTAACCATTGGTGGTACAGCTCTACACCCGCAAAATAATTCATTTAATATTTCTAATAAAAACTTGACCTGCTATCTGTATTATCACAAAGTCCGTGGAATTAGAACTAAAATAAATACCGTATACTTGTTTTCTCTTCAGTCCGATTTTGATTTTGTACCATTGACAGAGACTTGGTTAAACGAATCTTTTCGTAGCTGTGAGATATTTTCCGATAATTATCATGTATATAGAAAGGATAGATCTACTTCTCGAGTTAAATTAAATTACGGTGGGGGTGTTTTGCTAGCTGTCAATAAAAAATTTATTAGTAATGAAATAGATCTAACATTTATTAGCGATATTATTCCAATTATTGATATTCTAGGCACTACCGTCAAACGGGGTTAAGTAAATCAAAAAAACACGTTTTTTTATCTTTTCTCCAAAGATAAGGAAACTAAAAATATACAAAAAATATTGAAGGTTGTGACACTCATTACGAGTGGTTCTAATAATAAATCATGTTTTTTTGAAAAAACAGAAATATATAAATTTTTTGTTAAAGAGTGACTCACTTTACCCTCTACTTTGGGGTAAAGTGAATCATGCATCTAAATTGTATTAAAACTCATTTTAAAATGTCTATGGGTAAAATGAATCAATTTAGAGCAAAAAAAACGTCATAAGTTAAAGCTCCTCTAACGCGCTTCATATTTTCTGCCAATTTAAAAGTTAGGTCTCTATGTCTGCTCATAAAGCTTTTAAACCAGTCGACTCCTGGCATATTCTCTTTAAATCTTTTTTCTGTCATTCCAATTTCGTTTAAATATTTTGCACAATTGTCCTAACGTCCGTACATTTTAACGGAAATCCCCACTCGGCACAAATTACTAGGGTTTTCTTTAGTCTAGTTTCCTGAGTTTCAGTTAGTGCAGTCTGCCGACCATCTTTTAAGGGGTTTTTTCCATGATACCTTCTTTGAATTGTGTTAAAAGGAACGCCAAACTGTTCTAAAGTTTCTCTTATAGACATTCCCCGTCGAACCTCTGCCAATGCCAGGACAACAACACCGGATCATAATTACATTTTCCTCGTGGTCCCAACTTTTTTTAATACACCCTTGGCATGCTGAAACTAAAAAACTATATTAATAAAAATACAAAAACAGCACAATTTTATTATATGACAGAATAAAAATAAACAATTTATACAATGCAACCCAAATATTACAAAAACATGAGTGATTCACTTTACCCCTTTTACCGGCTTTTTTTTATTAAAAAAAAAGTGACAACTTTACTACAAATATTACGACATGAAATATATGAATATTATATTGCTAACTACCTAATAAATACATTTATTTTATTTAAACAAATTAAATTTCAAAACAATGAGTTCTACACTGTGTCGTTTTTAATATTTCATAAATAAACAAAAAATCGTTGATCCCATAAACTTTTCGTGTAACTTACCAGTCTACTTAAACGCAACAAAACACTCGGTACTACGTCCAAAGGTACACTGAAGCGACACTCTGATGGGAACATGAAATAAACTTAAAGCTTTCGATGACAACATTGCCGATTTTCCAAAAAGTGTCCAGTGATTCATTTTACCCACTATGATTCACTTAACCCCGTTTGACGGTACGATTACATTAAATTATTACAAAATATCAATACTACTTGTTTACATTCCTTCAAGTCTTAAAGTTGTTGATTATGAAGCCTTATTTGATTGTCTCTCCACCTTAAATTTTGTTGATTACGAGAAAGTATTTGTTTTAGGAGACTTTAACGTTGCCCAGTATGTTAATATGGCACCTCCCACTGGTCAACTAGTTGAATTAAATGCTTTCGTACATCTTCACGATTTCAAACAATATAATAATATATTTAACATAAACAATCGATTATTAGACTTAGTTTTTTGTAATGAATCATGCACTGTTGAAAGGGTATATGATTTGATGGTTCCTGAAGATGTCTCGCATCCTGCTTTGAATATTAATTTTCAAATATCTAATCCTCGTAGTAAACCTAATCCAGTAAATAAAAATTTACAGTATAACTTTCGTAATGCTAATTATATGATGTTATATCAACTAATAGCTTCATGTGACTGGTCTTTTCTCAATAATGTGAATAATATTGAAACTGCATGTAAGTTATTTTATGAAAAACTATATGGTATGATGGATATATGTATTCCCAAATATGTTCCAACTGACCTATTATTAGAGATATTAAAAAAAAGAGAAAGCACGAAAAAAGTTTAGGCGCAATAATGATTTAAATGCCTTCGAAGAATTTAAACGGCTAAGATCCAAAATTAAAATGGACGTAGAGAAAGCACATAAAGACTACGTTAAAACATTACAAGAGAATATAAAAAGAAATAGTGGGAACTTTTGGTCATAAGTAAATTCTGAAAGGAAAGATGGTGGAATACCTGAATTTATGACTTATGATGATTTAAATCTTTTAAACATGCAGGATATTGTAAATGGATTTGCTACTTACTTCAAAAATTCCTACAGTAATTCATCAAATTTTGAAGTTGACTTTGAGAGTGATTTATCAAATAATTTACATGTGCATATCAATCTTCTTAAAAAGCTAAGATGTGTAGTATACAAATTAAAACAGGTTTCTTATATACTCGAAGAGCAACATTTGCGGATGTTGTACCATACACTTTTTGAGCCTCACCTTACCTATGGCATTATTGCTTGGGGAAGTGGAGCGAATACATACCTCAAAAAAATAGAAATTATACAAAAACGACAATTAAAAATAATTTATAAAAAAGAGCCCCGGTATTCTACACACTTACTTTATTCTGATACAAAGGTTTTTGACGTTAAGCAATTATTATTTTTAAGTATTGCCACAACACAGTTCAAAAATAAACATAAATTAACATATAAATATTACCCATATGATATTAGAGGACGTAGTCAATACCTAGTTCCGTTTATGCATAAATATGTCGGCCAAAGAAGCTACAGTTTCTTAGGACCAAAAATTTTCAATTATTTGCCTATTAACATAAAAGAAGAAAATAGATTTAAAATATTTAAAGTACTTTTAAAAAAACATTTACTGGAATTTCCTAGACTTTTAATACATGATTTAATAGATAATAATATTATTTATTGTTTCGGCCTTTACTTGATGAAAATCCATTTAATTTTGAAAGAGTAAAACCAAATTTGGTAGATTTTCACACTTTTATTTTAAAAATAAAAATTTTTAAAAAAAACACTAACATGACATACGTTTCGAAGTACAACTTCTTTTTCAAATGTGACTATTTACAATTCGGTATCCAATATATATACGAAATAATTTAACAAAACAAAGTACTTAAGAAAACATCAATAACATTACAAAATAAACTAACTATTTAAAGTAAATAAGGGTACTTAGGTAATTATAATATCCATCAGATAACAATAAGATAGCCCATTACCAGGATTATCTCACAGAAAACTGGGAAAGAGATTTAATAAGGGTGAATTATTAATATCTAATTGATCATTTAGTAAGTTATCTGAATTTTTAAATCTATTTATTTCAAGTGTTTCTAAATGGTTTAATTTAAGGCTCTTATTTTCTACATGTAAAATTTCAAAGTTGTCTGTAAAAGAATGATTTTCAGCTAAAATATGATTTGAGTAAGTAGAATTATTTTTGTTTTTTGTATAGCTATTATAATGTTCGGAATAGCGTTTTTTGAAAGTACGGCCTGTTTGACCAATATACAATTTTGGACAACTACCACAATTTAATTTATATACCCCCGATTTATTATTAGGATTAATTTTACCCTTATTGTTTTTAATATACTTCCCAAGCGTATTATTGGTTTTAAAAGCTACGTTAATATTTTGGTTTTTTAAATATGATGATACCTTTTCACTAGGAGCTCCTATATATGTAAGACTCTTATATCTGCAATTTGGATCTTTAATTATGGGATAAACTTGTTGAATAGCCTGTTTAAAAAGTTTTTTCTCTAAAATGTTGTCTACTAACTTTGAATTAAAATTATTATTTACTGCGATTTGTTTAATGATATTTAATTCTTTAGTGAAGTTCTCTTTAATAATAATTTATAATAATATATATTTAACATTATTAATATTTTTAATTTTTTTGTACTTTTTATAATATACTGTCACATAAAATTGATCTAATGCTGTTCCTGACTCCGTATTGTAGATATAAGAATTTTGTATTGTTCTGTTTTTCTATGTATATAAACATATTTTAAAATAGCGTTAATAGTCGCATTTATATTTATATATTTTTGTATTTTTTATATTTATATCTACTGTGGAATTTATATGTATATCTTGTTTATATTCTAAATTAATTTTTTGTATATATACCTACAAACAAACACTTTCGTGTTTCGTAGGGTCATTGTTATTTATTCACTTTTTTGAATTTTAAATTTTGTAATAATGTAAATTGCATACTATTTATTTGTGAATAAATAAATTATTATTATTATATAGCTGAATTTAAAGAATCTGATGTGTTGAAGGCAATATTAAAGTTAAAATCCAAATTTACTAAGGGACCAGATAATATACCATCCTTCATTGCTCATTGTTCATTGTTCTCATGCGTTAGCTATTCCTTTAAATAAAATATTTAATTTGTCACTGCGTACTGGTACATTTCCTAATGCATGGAAGAGGTCAAGAATCTATCCTGTTTTTAAAAAAGGTAAAACAAATTGTATCGTGAACTATCGACCCATCATTATTATATGTAATTTTGCCAAAGTTTTTGAAATTTTACTAATCGATAATATAATACCACACGTCAAACATCAGATAGTGGACGAACAACATGGTTTTTGTAAGAACAGGTCAACAATAACAAATCTATTCTCATTTACACAATACAGTTCTACAATAGTTGATGGATAGACGTAATATATATATACGAGAAACTTGTAACGGTTACTCTTCTAGTACCGTTATTTTTTAATATTTTATAACTATATTTTTAAAATGATTGTCCCATCTCTATTAGGACTGATAGTTTCATTCTTTCACTACAAATATTTTATATAGTTATTTTTTGTTATTTATAAGTTGTATGTTCGGATCGAAAGTGAATTTCGACAGGTATTACTTGAAAAAGTCTTTTACAATAATACATCAGAACGAGGCAGTCGAAATTATTAAATCTGCTAATATTTAAGCAATCTTAAACAGTATGTGGTATTTTTATTAGTGGTGAGAACCATCAGTATTTCATGGTGAGTAGAAGATTAATATTTACAAGATTTCTGCAAAGATTAACGAAATGGATCGAGATTTATTTAGTTGTTAAAAATGTGAGGTTAGATGTTTTAGAACGTGTCATTAATTTCTGTAAAGATTATTTTTTATTCATTATGTGTTCAGAAACATCTTACCTCCTTGTTCCTTATTTTTCCTTATTACGTAAACTTCAAAAAGGTCTCAATCTTTTAGATAAGTCAACCTTTGGGTGGTTTTTTTTACAACTACGCTGAGAACATAGTTTAAAATATTTTTTTTTAAACAAACGCTGAGAAGACAGTTGAAAATATGTTAATTAATGGTTAGAAGACAGTTGAAGTTATGGTTAGAAACATGGTAATTTATATTTAGAAGAAGACGCATCGCTGTAGGAGACCGTCCTTATTTGAAAAGATTGAAGACCTTCACCATTCCTACTTTGAGATAAGTTTCATTTTTATCTTTAAAACATTAAATAAAGAAGTAATTTAAATGAATCATGGCTTGTGTAGATTGTAATTGTTACTTGCCTGCATAAATATATACATTCTGTTTTAACATCAGTCATATTAATTATATTTGCCAAACTATTATAATTCACCTTAAATGATATGTTTATGTAAGTTTGATGGCGCCCTCCATACCTTTCCTATAGTTAAGTTTTGTCAAGGTTATTAAGTACTACTCACGGCCCTAATTAAAATTGAGCTAAAACACGGTAAGTAAAACCAACATAACTTGTTACAAACTCGATCATAAAATATTACTTCAAAAGCTTAGCAAGTTTGGATTGTCCAAGCCTGTCATACATTTTTTTCAATCTTACTTCACAAACAGAACCCAGTTTGTTGAAGTGCGTGGATTTGAGTGTGTCGATATCTTAGTAACCTCTGGCGTACCTCAAGGCTCGATTCTGGGACCACTTTTATTTATACTATTCGTAAATGACATCATTAATGACGTTAACGTAAAATATTTAATTTATGCAGACGATGTCAAAATTTTTAATCAGGTAGAGATCTTAAATGATTGTCTTAAATTACAAAGTAATATTAATAAAATAAATAATTGGTGTTTAATATATAATCTTCCATTAAATTCAAAAAAATGTAATATAGTGTCATATACCAAAAAAGATTTTCCAATTCTCTATAACTACTGTTTGGATGGTGTTATATTAAATAGGCCTGATTTTGTTATAGATCTTGGGGTAAAGTTCGTTAGAAAACTTACTTTTAATGAACATCTAAATGACGTGGTAAAAGCATCATTCAGAAATTTGGGATTTATCATTAGGCATGCAGTTGACCTCAATTCTATCGAAACCATGAATATGTTGTACAATGCGTTCGTCAAATCAAAATTAGAATATGCTTCAATAATATGGAAACCGTTTTATGATATTCACATAAGCGCTCTTGAAAACGTTCAAAGACGATATCTAAAATTCTTGACATTTAAGATAGACGGAACATATCCACCAATTGGGATAAATCACACGTTGCTTTTAAATAGATTTCAAATGCAAAGCTTAGAATGTAGACGAAAAAATCAGTCGGTAATATTCCTCTATAAACTTATTAACTACCAAATTGATATTAGAACAACTTGTATTTAAAGTGCCAAGAATTGAATCTCGGAACAACTTAATGTTTTATGTCCCGCTATCTCGGACAAATTTATTAAAAAACTCGCCATTGTATTTTGTGTGAAAACTGCAACAACCTGCAAGGTAGAATTGATTTATTTTCTTGTAAGCTTTCGCAGCTCAAAAAATTGTAAAACTGTTTCGGTACTATTTGCTTGTGTATAGTCATTAATTTATTTAATTTTTGTCATTTTATGTAATTTTTGTTATATTGTGTAATTTTTGTTATGTTGTGTAATTTATGTTATATCCAAATTATGTCTTATTGTGCAATATGTTATATTTATATTTACTTTTGTAATTACAATTTTTTTTTTCCTGCTCTATAACTAGGCATTTAGCCTGTAGAGCAGTGTATTTAATAAATAAAATAAATAAAAATTATACATAATTCAATAGAGGTAATTATTGCCAATTTTTGGAGCAGGGGCTATTTTTGGACGACCTCTATGATTATATATTAATCACAATTCAAGTGGTTTAATAATCAGCATTAAGACCTGTAAACATTTATCATTAAAGTAATTAATAGCACTAATAAATTGTCAATACTTACTACACACTATTAAGCTGTTGAATATCTATCATTATATGTGTTGATTAATGATTATTGTTTTGGGGTAACTACTAGAGTTATTAATTTTACTTTTAGTCAATTTTTGACATCAATTTTGTCATATTGAAGACTTGGTAATTATTATATTTATATTATAATAAAGGTAATATTTATATATATTAATTAAGCCTCTCTGTACATTTCTGCACCGAGAATTGATTAATGATATAACCATAGAATAGTTTAATACTGATTGATGGTTCCGGTTTATGCTCGGTTTATAACATATAAAATTCATGAATGAAATATAAATGTATTTATTGGCAAATAAAGAGTGATTAAAACGATAAATTTTATTACGAACTACAAAAGAGATATTGTATATTGGAAACTTTTGAAACAATTGTTTTTATTGGTATATTGTGTCAAATAATAGTTATTTATATACCAAGTCAGCAAAGTGACTCTTTATCGAACTAGACTGAGATTATGAGTCGAGCGAGAGAGGCGAACGAGGCGAGTAACAGGCGAGTTCGATAAAGACACATTGCTGACGTGGTTCATACAAACTTTTGTCGCCAACCCTAAATAATTATAATTAATAAAAAAGGAGATATTATAACATGACATTTTAATATGACAAAGTAAACAAACAGAAAAATACTAGCGAATACAAAACAAATCAGTTACATACTATTTCTGTCAGACGGTCATGGCTATGTTGATAAATATTAGTGACATAAAATATTTGATTTTACAAATACTAAGAGACAAAAAAGTGTCCAAATGGATGTTGTATTCCAGTGGCGTTGTTTCATTTGTAATTAAATTTTATACTATAAAAAAGTTGAGTGGAGAAATGAGCGGTGACACCCTCCAAAAACCTATAAAAATCAAGAAAAAATATTGCCTTTTCCTCTATATTATTAGTCATGGTATTCCAACACGTCATATAAAATTTCATGAAAAAATGTCAAACGGTTTAAGAGCAACGTTAAAAAAATTCATTTAAATTTTTATCTTATACACCCTGTAACTATTTTTGGGTGCACTTTTGTATATAGGTAAGTACGGTTTAATCGACCTATTTTGACCAAAGAGTACGTGGTATAATTTATGACCAATCTTTTTGAAACACCCTGTATATATGCATCGGAAACATGGATGACAAAAAAGAAAGAAAAATATGAACTGGTATTAAGATAAATTAAAATTCGTAGAAAAATATTTAGCGGTGTTAGAAGAGCAGAAGATATTTGGAGAAGACAACGAACAAAGAGTTAACAGATATGTTCAAGAAATCGCAAATGACACGAATAATTAGAACACAAAGAGCGACATGGTTAGTGCACATTGCTCTAATATCAGAGCAGAGAATTGTAAAAATGGTACTGGATAAAGGAGAAGTTGGAAAGAAAAGAAGAGGACGTCCAAAGAAAAAGTGTTATAAGAGGTCAAACGGGATGTAGATGAGATGAAAACAAGTAGCAGAGGACCGGAAGAAATGAAAAGGAATAGTTAAAAAATTTAAAGGACGCGTCTCCGAGATCTGTAGAGCTGAATTATTTTCCAAGAGTTAGAAACATAATTTTCATATTTGTAATTTCGTTTGTGACATTTTTGAATTCTTTGGGGTCTCTACAGCGCCTGCCTGAACTGTTTCTTCTTTTTTTTTTTCTCAGTTTTGTTGGCTTTTATCCAGCAGCTGAAATCGTGTTGTTATTTGATCTTGCGCCTAATAAGTACTCCTGTAATATTAGATTCTCGAGTATTACTTTGTTTTTTACTTACCTCCTGAATCTACTTCTGTGATGCATGGTCTAGGTCGTTCACTAGATATCTTTCAAGGCGTGCACTACGAAAAGGTTCTTTGATTTTGCTCTTGTTTTAGTATATCAGTGGCAGTGCGTATACTCTCCCACAATTGATTTATTTTCTTTAATAATAAATGAAAATAATATAATTTTAAAAACTAAATAATGTTTACTTGTTGAATACGATGCTGTTGATATTTTGTGTAACAGTTTTCATTTTGTCATGTGTTATTAATCTGATTTATCATCATTTAAGATTCTTTAGCTCTAGCTCTAAACACTCCTTTTTTACAAAACTTCCCGACTTCACATAGAACAGTAATCATTTCTAATAGAGACAAACGGAATGAGTATTAAATTCTTCTCTCGTTCTCTCCTCTTCCGAAACTGCTAACTGGGAGCTAGAGTAGTCAGTAAAAAGGACAGTGTCAAAATATCAATAAACTTAGATAGTTTTGGTACTTGTCGATAATACAATTTGGCGCAAAAGCCATGACAAATATACCTCTTAAAAACAAAACTTTATCTTCTATTTATTCTTTTTTTTTCTTTCTTCCTTTTCTTCGTCTTCTTCTTTTTCGTCTTCTGCTTATCTGTTTCGTGATGAATCCGACTTGAATGCACCTTCTTTGGGCAACACCATAATATAAAGCAACATATAAAACCAAAATGTTGTTTTGGTAGAAGTTATACTCCAAAAATATTCAAATATAAATAATAGTTAATCTCATATGAACCTCATATTTAAAAAGTCCTGACGACATCGCCATTGTATGTTTCAATACTCCGTATATTCATAGTTGGATTACTTTATTTATTTAGAGCGCAGTGAAGCTTCACCGTAATGCTTCCATAGCTATGATTTATTAACAACTAGCCTCGGCTTTGCACGGTAGCAATTTTAAATTTATGGCGATAACTTTCTGATCGAGGTCTTAAATATCAATAAAGATCAGTGGTAAAGACGAAGTACATATACATTTAAGTGTTTAGGGTTATAAAGGCGAAAATAGGAACAAACAAACAAAATTAATTAATGTTAGAAAAAAGAATTGTGAGTTCTAAAAAGATATAAATGAAAATTTTATATATAGGGCAAACTTTGCTTTGTTATTTTATTGAATAATTATTATTATCATCATTTCGCTCAACAATTTTGGTCTTATGATAAATTCCAACTAAAAAACAATCTCAATCTGAATTAGGTTGAATTTTTCTAAATTATTCTCCTTTTTTTCTAGTCTCTACTGTCTATTTTGCTCTGCGTCTCTGTATTTCTTCTTTTCTGTGCTCTTGTCCTACTCCGCTTAGTCTCTACATCTATGAATTTTCAGTTTGTAATTTTGAAAATTAAACTCGACTTACCTTCTTGTCTAAGATCCGAAGTAAGGTAGACCTTCACGCATCTGTTTAACGGATGAAAGTTTTTTTTTATTAAATAAAATATGTTTATAAATATACCGCAAATGGGTTTCCTAAGAAAATATGGTCATGGCTATTTATTTTCTTAAAGTAAAAAAAAGACACCTCGTAAAAAAATATACTGTGGATTGTCATTGTCCATATCCACTCTTGTTGGAAAAACTACTATTTCACGCTCAATATAAATGTACATAAAATGAATTAATTATAAAGAGAAATATTTCAATCAAAATAAACAATTTGCTTCTATTATGTAAATAATAAGTTTATATACATATTTTTTTACGGTTCTCCTATTAGTTCGATAACCTATGACATTTAAAACAATAGGCTTAAGACAAAGAAAAATTAGAGCAACTATGAATATCTAAAGTGTTCAAAAATTAAAAAATAGAACAATGTAATGCGTAGAATGTTTTTGAAATAAGTCTATATAAATATGTTTTTCTGTAACGCATATCTAAACGTCTTTTGATTAAGAATGCATGTTTTGTTAAATTAAAATTATTCATGAATCTATTAAAATCGAATATATAATTATTGACTCAATATATGTTATTTAAAATTTTGAAATTTTGAACAAATTAATAATTAAAAGATAACAAAAAACAGAGTGACATAACCCAGTGTTGGAAATAGTGAGTGTGGGATAAGCCCCTAAAAATCATATCTGATCTCCAGAAGCAAGTTAGCTTGTGTGGAACTAAGGAATTATACCACCTTTACTATTCGCATTGAGTACAGTCAAAAACAAGTTAACAAATGGAAAATGTGGAAAATATATTGAAATTTAAATTTAGAATACAATAGTTAATATGAAAAAGGTTAAACGCAAAAGGTAAAAGGAAAAAACTGAAGGTTTTTTATTATCTACATTATAATTGTAAAAAAGTCTACCTACTGTCCACAAACATATCCAACAAGTTCTTAGTCATCCTCGCTCCCAAAATTAGATATTTCAGGATATTCACAACCTACTAAATCATAATTATTACTATTAGTCATATTTTCAAATTTAAATTGCTTTATACATTCATTTTTATTAATATTGTTTAATCGTGTCCATATGACAGTGGTGACAAGCGACACTTAAAGACGTTGACCTGTCAAATGTCAAGAGAAGAGGTGCATTCACTTCAGCGTGGAACATGTTTCTCCAAGTGTGATTCGAGTGATTGGAGGTGGCTAAAGGAAATCAAAATTTGTTAGTATTGAATTTAAAGACAATTTTTCCAAATTTGATTTATTTGTTAGTTAAATTTAAATAAATGTTTAATACGAATTGATCTTTTTAATGATCCTTTTAATGTCAATACAAAACAAAAAATATTAAATTGAAGTACAATTTATCATAATTAAGACGCTGAACTGGTTTAGTTTCTAAAATTGTTAAAACATTTGTTATTTTTCCTAAAGAATTTTTAAGAGAATTTTAATTGTTAACGGCATTTTTCGCTTGTCCTTTGGAAGATGAATAATAGGGCGGAGATGTGAAATGACTCACATTATTTAATGATTAATTTTTTTTGAAATTCTATTGAAATAAACGTAGGTGCATTATTGGAAACCATTTGGCTAGGTAAACCAAACCAGCAAGACAGCTACATAAAACTTCAATAGTTGATTTGGAATTGATTGATACTTCAATCCACTTTGAATGTGCATCGATAATAATTAAATAACATTTATTTAGATATGGCCCCATGAAATCTATATGAAGTCTAGACCATACTTCTTCTTGCCAATTCCAATTATTTAAAACATCTATATTTGGACTTTTTTGTTAATTACACAATTCTTGCAAGAATTACACAGTATTTCGATGTCTTTATCAAGCTTAGGACACCAAAAGTAAGATCTAGCTACACTATTCATCTTAAAAACTCCCATACGAGATCGATGAAGATCATTAAAAAGCTCCTTTCTTAATGTATAGGGTATAATTATTATTAATCTACTATTTCACATTATTTTTATAAAACAACTCTGAAACTACAGTAAAACTTGAACCCGTATCCAAGTTAAAAATGAAAGAAATTCCTTCAATTGAGACATTGACTAGTACAGGATTAACTTTAGAAACTAAAGTAAACAAACAACTTTTTTCTTAAAACCATATATTACTGAGATCGACTTTAAAATTATGAACCAAATGGGCAAATCTATTTACATAAAATAAAAGTTTTTTCCATTGTAGAAGCAAATTTTAATAGCTATAAATGAATCTAAAAACCGACCACAACAAAAACTTTACTACACCGAAAAAACGGGGTCTATTAAACATGTTTAATAGAAAAAAATTTAATTGTCACTAACAAATTACTTAATTTTCGGTTAATACCAGTAATAAAACGAATGTTGCTGGAAATTTATTAATTTGAAACTGCTGTAATTAGTCAATTGTTTAATAACCAATAACATATTAGTAAACACTTTAATACCCACTAGTTTTCTGATTACTATTAAACTGATTTAATGGTGCCTATTAAACTCGTTAATAGCAGTTTGCTGACAATAATTCAATGTTCAATAACCACAAGTAAATTTTAACGATATTTATCCCCTCCATACTCTATGTGATGTAGATTTACAAGCTCAATAATCTCTCGCGCCATAGCATGTAATGAGGAAACAACTCTATCCTTACGGAACTCAGTGTACTTGTGTGGTATGAGTAAGTCGTGTTCTATTGAGTTTTAAAGAACTAAAATAATATATTATAAGGAATTACTAAAGAATTTGAGATGGCGGTCCTTGTTTTGGTGTCTTTTCTAACTAATACGAATTATATCTATGCAAACTGTTAGTAGTACTCCACTTAAAAAGTTTATTATATTTGTAGGTGTTAAATCTGTGTTTCTCTGGAACTAGATTTTCAAAATTTGATTTAGTTTTTTTTTTAATTAAGAAAATCTTCAAAAAAATTTAAATTTTGTAATTTTCTTCTATAAAAACTATACCAAGTTTTGGAAAAATTGACCCACAATTGTTCAGATATAATCTTTTTCTATGTAAATTTTTCTTAAGCTAAAAATAAAAAAGGATGGGGTACTAACCTAAGATTTATATATGGTTATATTTTATATAATTAGAGACAATTACCAGTTTTTGGGGAAGGAGATATTTATATTTTGAACGACCTCTATGAAACTATTTAATAATCATAATTAAAGTGGTTTAACAGACAGTATTAATACCTGAAAATATCCATCATTAAAGCCATCAATAACAGTTATTAAATTATCAATACTTGTGAACTAAATGCTATTAAGCTGTTCAATATCTACCATTACTCTGTTTAATAATATAAGTATTTAGTTCCTCCTAATAAACTGTATAATAACTATTACCACATTAATTTACTAATGTTTAGTAAATTTTTTTATTTGTTTGCTTGTCATAGCAACACTGATCCAAGAACAAAAGTTTAATATGTGCTCTTAATCAGTTTAGCTGTCTCATATAGTATTAAAAATTTAATAACCGGTATTAAATTTTAAATACCACTAGCAAAGTTTTTTCTCGGTGTAGTAGTAAGATACATAGCTAAAACTAAATTAAAATTATATCACTTATCACAAAAGTAAACATTTAACTAACGGCAAATAAATCAAAATCAATCAGTAGCGTAAAGTCTACTAATAATAAGAAACTTATATCACTAACCACAAGTAAATAGTTCACTATCTGTAGGTCGTCTAAAAACTAATTAAACCGTTCACTAACCACAGGTGCGTAATTTTAGAAATCTTATTTTACTTACAATAAATAAATATTTTACTTGTCCCATATACACAGAAAAAAATTATCATCTACATTCAAGAAAAGCTGATTAAAAATAACATAACTTTTAAAATTCTATATTAAACAGTGATTATTATAAATAATTGTCTTTTGAAATACCTATAAATCTTCAGCATCACTCTCAAAATTTGTGTCACTAGCGTCGCTGTCATCATTAAGGGATATAATTATAGGGTTAATTTTGTTTATCCTGTTTTCACGGGCGGAGGTAATTTGCCCACAAAATATTTAAAGCTGCTAATCCTATAGGTAATTTGCCCACAGCAAGTAAAAGTTCATCTTAATCCTGTTGGTATTTTGCCCAAATTTATTTCTAACTGAATAAATCATAATAGATATATCTTTCATTTATTATTTTTTATATATTATCGAAAAGTAAAAACACATTATTAATTAAACTAAAAATTATATTAAACACTAATTTTTATTATTATAAAAAAGTAAGTATACATAAGTTATATTATATTTTTTATATATTTATATTTTATTTACATATTTTTCAACTGGGAGGGATAAATGTGATACAAATTTTATATACTCTAATCTGCTGATTTGCTGCAGATCAAATCGCTGTATAAATTTTTCTAAACACTGAATTTTTTGTTTTACACTTTTGTCTTTGATTTTCTTAGGTATACTTAAGCTTTGTATTGTGACATACGTGTCGATTTGAAAGTCTTTAAGCTTTTCTATAAAAATATATACAGAAGGATGTGTACAGTAGAATGAAGAATTAAACCTTGAATGAAACGACTCACAGGCATTTGTAGTTCTTGTAATTGAAGCTGTTTTTTCTGCCCATATACTTGGAGGAAATGTAGAATTTTCTTCAATATATGTTTCTAATAGGTAATCGGCATACCCATCGAGAACGGCATTTTCTGGTTTACTTGCCATTAAGTCAAACACAAAACAGTCTCCAACTTCATCGGCGTTTAAATATGTCAACCCAAATGATGTTTTAAGCCATTTTCCGGTATCACTGTTAGTTGTATATTCAGTAATCCCAGAGATTGAATTTTACGATACCACGCTTGATGTAGATGAAATCGGCAGCCATTGATTACAGTATTAGGCCACATATAAATTAACGCCTTATGAATTGCTATTTTAAAATCAACGAACACTTTAGATGGATTTAAAGCAATACTGTAAGTTTCCAAAATTTTATAATGCAATAACGAAAACAAATGTTTGTATATATCGGTAGATTTGTTTGGTAATAAACAATATACCAGGGGCACATAGTGTCCATTACACAGCCCATGAATGGTAAATAATTGTAGGAAAAACTTTGTACAATACGAAAATGTTCCATCCATATACAAGACGTTCATTTTACACAAAGTACGAATATTTGTCTCACATGTAATACAATAATATTATTTTCTCTGCTATTTATTAAAAGAAAATGTTCACCTTTACTGGTTTTAAATGTATTAGAATATAAGTCAACTGCATCATGCACTTCTTGTATATTTGTAGGTAATGGACCTGGTAGTATTTTGCGACGACTGTTGTATATAGTTTTTCTTATGTAGGACACATCAATTGTAGTTAGTGACTCTTGTAAATTAGTAGCAAGTACTTTACGGATAATTTTAGAAGGTTTTTCCGAAATATCATCAACTGCTTTTCGCTTACACGAATTAGAAATAATTTTCCTGTTTAATTTCGGTTCATTTGCTTCATGGCTATGAATTAGGTTGCCTCTGGATACTAAAAGTTCAGGACCAATTGTAAATACAGTGACATTACAAGCATTTGTTTTTCTTTGGGAGCATCTCCAAGAAACTTCTCCACTTTTCATTTCTCTATCTTTGGCAAACGTAAAATTCTCCAAAAGGAGTACATCTTTCCCGCGTGTGCTTTTAATCAATGTAGCTGACATTATAGAAATAATTATTGTTTATAAACACTCGAATTACAATCATCAACGTATAAAAACTGACTGAAATATAAACAGTAAACACCCAAAGTAAGTACCTATTAGAATTATTAATAATCAGGTAGGTACCTATTTGTGGGCGGATGTAATTTGCGGGTTTAGGTACCTGAATGCTACTGTGGGTAAAATACCAGTAAGATTAACGCACCCCTTTACTTACACAGTTAGAAAACAGATATTTGTGGGCAAAAAGGACCCGCCGGTTTTCACGTGTCCACCAGTCGTCAATTAATTTATCACATTTTTGAACACTTTTTTGCCAAATTTCTGGGGTTGATGTATCCAGTGCTTGTTTTCATATTTCCCTTACTGCTTCGTCGATGTAACCATTAATTCCAATATGTTTGTCATATTACGTTTTACATATACCCCAAATGTGTTCGATGGGGTTAAACTAACAATGGTACGGTGGAAGCCGTAACACATCATGTCCATAACTATGTATGACTTGATCTACCATATAAATTTGTGGTGGTTCATGCCGTTTGGCTAAAGTTAATAACTCAGATTTAAGAGCGCATTGTGGAAATGCAACATTTTCGTTACGTAGCCATTCTTGTATTTTGGCTACAGTCCAATTCTGTCTTGGCGGTTTGTTTAAAAGTTCTGTGTGATAACTCGCATTATCTAACACTATAACAGACGGTTCACTTAAATTTGGTAATAGTTTTTTATTTAACCATTTGATAAACATATCCGAGTTCATGTTATCGTGGTAGTCTTCTGATTTTAATAAACATAATTACATACTATATAAGTATTTAATAATTAAAATATATTCATCCTCTACCCACCGGAGGACTACGCTTATTTTACTCAACTACCTGATGCGAAATTATCCTGTAGACCGGCTCAGTCGTGCATCTGTTTCTTAATTCGATATGGGTGTAAATTCAGTGAATGACCTATATCTATGAAAATTCCGATTTCAAGATTCTTACAAATTTAATAAGCTTACATTTTATTTTAATATGATACAAATAATAAAGGCATATTTGCATTAGAAAATATTTACTATAATTATAAGAGAAGGTTAGTAAAATATGCAAAACTTATTTGCGAAGTCTAAAAGGACGTAATTATCTACCTACCCACATTTACTAAAAATATTCATTTTGTAGATACGACCTCTTATCTTAGCAGGACAAACTTTTATGTTCCATTTAGCTTCTGTAGTTATACAATTATAATTTTTTTTAATTATAGGTGGGACACCTCAGAGGACAAAGGAATTTGGTACAATTTTGAAAAATGTTTTTCGGTGGATAGGTACCAGTGAGAACCCTATTAAAAAGCAAGAACGGCCTGTTATTATTTCAAGATTATTAATTTTTTCAATGAAACTATCCTATAATTCAACCAAAATCAATATATTTATGTCAAAGATCATATCATCATTGTAACAAATTTAGTTGTATTGGATTTAAGAACAAGGTATTACTGAATATAAATAGAGTATATTTAAAAAAAAGTGTAAGGGTCTATTTATACTCCCTTATTATTAGTATTTGCATTAGTATTATGATTAAGCATTAAGTTGAACCTTCACAATGTAATGGGGACATTTATACTCGATTTATGATTAGGATTAGCATTAATATTTATGCTTAATAATTGACAGGTTCAACTTTTAAATTAAACATTAAATTTCTTCTTTTCTATAAATAATCAATTGCGTATTTGGCCTTTGTTTTTAATAGACAACGGATAAGGATAATTGACAATACACATATGATTATGTTGTTTATATGTTTGTTCCAACAAGCTCGAAAATGATAATATTTCGGTACAAATCATGCTCTGTATACAATTTTTGTGTATCAGCAGTGTTCACCGATTATAAAGTTGACAAATGACATGTCACCACGAGGAAGCAAAGGCCTCTTTTCTGTCTGATTTGTATCAAATTTCTGCTTCTTTTTATTTGTTATAAATTTGAGTTTTAAATCTGTTAAAATGTCCTTAATTAAACCTATTTTTGAATAATAATATTTTTAAATAAAACTAACTAGTAAAAATATTAATAGGAACACATTTAAAACTCAAATATCTTAAAAGAACACAACCGGCCTCTTACACATTTCTTCAGTAACCATATATTTTGTTGACTGCAGAATTATATCTTATTAGGTATTAGGTTTAAAAAAGAATTACTAATACTAATTATAAAACGAGTATAAATACCTTTTTTGAAAGATTTAACAAATTTAATGCTTAATCATAATACTAATACAAATACTAATACTAAGGGAGTATAAATAGACCCTAAGACTATTTCATTTAAGATGTACATAATACTTCAATTGAGCAATAGATACTCTTCATTTAATTAGAGGTATTTTAGTTAGGGCAAGTTGATTCTAATTTTGAAGCAAGGCTTATTAGCTCTTGTTGAACAAGTATTACTAGAATTTTAAATCAAGACGAGTTTTACTTGCGGATATACAAACACAACAAAACATTGAAATAAGACCATTCATCTTAAATATAGTACACCTTTTTTTTGTTTTTTTGTGTAGTATACAATCTTTTAGTAGCGGTAAGTAAGAGTTCGGTAACGATTGATTAATTGTTTTCGTATACCTACCTACCTATCGAATCACCTAAAGAAATTTCAGGAATAGCCCCCTTGTAAACTAGGCAACAAGCTGCCACTGCAACTCAATGAAGTGGTTACTAGAAGCTTCGAAAACATCAAGAGACCAGAGAGATCTGCAGAGAACAACAAATTTAATTACACAACCAGAATACAACGAATTAAAATACAAAGTAATATATTTTTATAAAGTAAGCCATTTTAAAATATCTATTAAAGGCTTATTGATTTGAAACTATGCAGAAGTTTTAAAAAAGTTAGCAACTCTCATAGACATGTAACAGGAATACGCACAAATTGACAAACATGTCTATAATTTTCCCCTGCAGGAGCGATAAAAATAATTAAATTTTATGAAACGGAACTACGACTTTGGCGCACCGAACGACAGAAACGCCTGTCATTTAATAATGCGATTTTACAGACTTCCGTAAAACTTTTTGTACCAGTTCTCAGGCTGAGATAAGTGGCCCGGGTTAAAAAGCTTGAAAACTTTCAGTTTAGGTGTCACAAACGTTGTAGAAGTTGTTACTGAAATTGATATTGCTGGAGTTTGGAGTTATTCTTGAAGGGAATAGCTGAGTGATGAGAGAGTCGCATTCGAAAAATTTAGAGGTGGATTTCGAAGTTTGGGATCGAACGGGATAACAAAAATTAATGTTTGAATGAAAAGCGTGTATATAAATTATCTTGATATATATAGGGTATTTCAAATTTTGAAGGAAAAGGAAAAAGGTAGATAAAAACAAGTAAGAGGTTTATAAATCATTTCTTTCATGACCGACACACATTGTCGCACATTTTTTGTGTGAAGGCATTTTTTAATATTCAACAAAATGTTGTACAGCTAATAAACCAATGACCAGTAAATGGCCGACCTGATTTTTCAATGATGGAATTTCTTAAGAACTACTAACATTTGACTTTTAAGAATTACGAATTTTTTAAAGAAAACATACTAATAAATATGAAACCTTTCAATAGGGTCCGATTACAATGGGTCATGTTTACATGTGAGATATGCTGTTTTATAAATTATATTGTAACAGTTGGTCAGGGCCGACTAGAGGGAGGGGTAGCCGAGACTAATTCCCGGGGCCCGGACACAAATGGGGGCCCGGCAGCGTTATAAGGGGGGCCCGGCAACTGGATATTTTTTGTCTTGTATGAGAACGACACAAGACGAGACGGGGAAGTGTTTGGTTGGGGAGCTTTTTTTTTTAAGTAGAGTAGGAAAAGGTGTGTTTGCTTGAGTACCTTTTTTTTAGAAAAAGCAATTCAAGTAGAGAAGAAAAAGTTTTTGTTTGAAGAGCTTTTTTGTCAAGGGGCCCGATCTAGAAAATTGTTCTGGGGCCCGGCCTGGCTCTCGGCGGCCCTGCAGTTAGTCGCTATACAAGTTATTCTACATAATCAGTTTGTTAAAAAAGCCAAAAGTTTTTAAATTAAAACCAACTTAAATTTAAAACTTGAAATGTGTACGTCATCTGGAATAATCGGGAATAGACCAATCAGCTTGCATTGAAGTTTTTTTTTGTTATACAGAACCAAGCCAACGAACAAACCGACACACAGAATGTCGAAGTGAACGCACATCTAAGTGACACTTAAAATTGACACCACCTACACTACCTAACCTAACATTCGTTTTTAGTTTTTTCTAAATTCTAGATTTATTTCTTCTGTATTTGCTATTTGGTTTAATTTTATTATTAATATGAGTTTGTCAGCTGGATTTATAAAAGTTGATTCGAGTGTTTTACCAATTGTAAACCAAGATATGATTACCAAGATGATTATTGCATTTTTGAAAAATACTCAGTTTATAAAAGACACAAAGGTATGTAAGAATTTATTTATAATTCGTTTTAATAGTAGTTACAGTTTATATGGAGCAATACACCTTATAGTAAAAACATATTTATCTCAAGTCATTAGGGTTGTCGAACAGTAACAGTTTTTCAAAAATAAACATTTTACTCCTTCGCCTAGGTCACACCAAACTGACACACGAACACCTTTTAAAGAATATAGGCCCACCATTCTGCGATGTTTGCGATACACCCCTTACAGTACAGCACATACTCATAGAGTGTACTAAATACACTAACTCCAGGAATGCTTATAACCTTCCTGAAAACATAAGAACATTACTAGGTGAAGACTCCCACATAACGAACTTGTTCAAATACCTAAAAGACGCAAACCTTATCGACAAAATATAACACAAACTCTGTAAATCTAAACTGCTGTATTTATATTTATAATGTTTTCATTGTATGTATCCTGTCGCTAATAACCTTAGGGTGGATGCGACATTAAATTGTTAAATAAAAAAAAAAAAAAAACATTTTACCTTTCTTTACCCTTTAGGTACTTCATTTATATTTATAAGAAAAACATATTTTTCGACGTTTAAAGCTGTGCTGTTGGTATTATTTCTATAATTAGAAGTAAAAGTATAATGGGGCATGTTCAAAAATTTTGAAATTTTTTTTATGAATAATAGAGTTGAAAATAAAATTACATTTTTTTTATTTTTTTTTATCTATTCATTTGCCGGAGTTATGAATTTTTTTAAAATTTATGACGTCACCGGGAATAGACCAATAGGAGCTAGCGCACAACGTTGCCGGCTAGAAGGTTTACGAGAAGTGATGTACGTTCGTTTGTGTACTCCTTCTTACTTTTAGACTTCTAAAACATCGTTAAACAAATATCTTTTAAATATATAATATCAAATGTTTTTTTAAAGTATTATTTCTGTTTAAACTTTTACCATATTTAAAGTTTCATTGTTTTAAAAGTCACTTAATAATTCAGAAAATGGCAAAATGGCAGCACTGTGTATGGCATCTGTCATCATAGTGTCTCCATCAAGAATTTATTTGGAATTTGATTGTTTAATTTTGTACTTTTTATAAATATTATGACTACGAAAAAGTGTTTTGTTCCAGAATGTGATAATGATTCACATTCATCTTCAAAAATATTTATTAGTGTTCCTAGAAATTTGGAAAGAAGAAAATCAACCTTCTACTAGCGATGTTTCTCGTGAACTTTTTAATAAAAATACACCGGATTATCAAGATGTAGAAGCAATTTCTGCTAATTGTCCCCTTCAGGAAATTGAAAATAAGGCTACTATAAATTCTTAGGTGTATAACCTAAAAACCCTTCTGGAAGAAAATGCAGAATCTCCTGAAAGTTTTGAAGATACCGAATTTATTCATCATTTTGTGGAAGAACTAGTGATAAAGAAATAATGGAAAAATGTGGGTATTTGAACAAACTGGTTCCTGGATCCCATATAATGGCAGATAGGGGTTTCAGAATAATCAGCTACTTGAAAACATGGGATACACTTTAGTAAAGCCACACCTAGTGTATCACAGAATGAAAAAACTTCTCCAGAAGATGTACAATTAAGTAAAAGAATAGCATCTCTAAGAATACATGTGGAAAGAGTTATAAGAAGGGTTAGTTAATTTAACATGTTAAAACCACATTCGTGTGTGAATTTTAAGCAAGTACATTTACTTAGTAATATCTGCATAATTGCTTGTTAACTTACAAGAACCTATTTTGTAAGAGTAAATATTAATTTAATAAACTTTTTTGTTTGTTTTTTAATTTAATTTACCTAATTATCACATTTCAGGGATTATAATGAGTTTTTAAACAGCCAATGTAATTTTTGATAAAAATTTAACTTTTCGAGCAAATCGAAGAGGAATGAGTACCTGTATATGCATAGATTTTTTTGGGACTAAAACTACCAAAACAAAGGCACCTATTTACAGCAGTTTAAAATGAAACATTTTAACAAAAACGCCTATGTCACAGTGATAAATATTAAAAACCAAGTTCAGTTGAATGTGGTAGCAAAGTCTATATATTCCAATAAATCGGGTAACTACATGTGGTATCACTGGTGATAAATTTAAAAATATCACAATGCTTGCCACCTTTTTCAAAAAACCAGAAAGTGTGCCTTCTTATGAAAATGACAACAGTGATAAATGTGAAAAAAAAATTTCATGTTGCTATTCGTTATTACGATAGTAAAACATGTTTGCAGTTCCGTTTATTTTTTATGAAAATCTAAGTAAAAACAACCAATGTCAAAGGGTTTTAATTTTTTTTCTGTCAAACCAAATATATCACAAAATTAAAAATTGATCATAGGTCAAGCTAAAGTAATACCTTTATTAATAGTGGCTTTAAAAAAGGAGAAAGAATAATATTGACTTAAGTTATTATTATTAACATTGGTGATTTTTAATAAAAACTTCAATTATTGTTTACAAACAAAAATATAAAAATCTGTGAAAATTTTATTTATTAACCTTTTAATAAAAAATGAGAAAAATGAAGTAAAAAAACAATTTATTTACAAATAAAAAATATATACAAATCCTAAGAATATAAAAGTACTGATTTATTTTCCTGTAGTGGATGAAGAGGTTTCTTTAACAATCTAGCCAAGTGTACATCATTATCAATAACACTGAGTAGATGTTACAGATGGTTCCTCACTTCTTCTATGAAGCCACATGTTTACAACCTCCTGAAAAAAATAAAAGGGTTAGATATGCAGTTACAAAATAACTATACAACCAGCTACAAAATGCCTTATTTTATGTAACAAGACGAGCACTTTACTAGCTCTGAACGAATCCAGTAAAGAACCTCTGATTTTCAAAACTTAAAAAAAACAAGCTCACCACATTTTCACATTTTTGAAATATTATAGAGCTTTTCGAAAAAAACTGCTATTTTTAAAAGTACCATTTTTGTTTAAACAGCTATGTCTCATTTTAGGCTATTGAGTATTATAAAATAAAAAATTACGGGATGCTTTGTTAGCTTCAAACGAATCCAGCAGAGCACCCCAGTTTTTTTTTTTAAACCACACCACATTTTTTGGCTCCTACAATATTATAAAATATTCGAAATTTGACATTTTTAAAAAAAATTCGCAATTCCTTGCTGACTTCAAAGTTTTTTTTCTGAAAACAAATATACTTACCACATTTTTAGGATTTTAAAACAGCCTAAACATGTGTCATAAGTAGTTGTTTTTATATATTAAAAAACTGAAGTGTCCTGCTGACTTTGTTCCAACAAAGCACCCTGTATTATTTAAAAATAGCAATTTTTTTAGTAAAGTTTTACAATATTTCAAGAGTCTAAAAATGGGGTGTGGTTTTTAGAAAAAAGCTTTAAAAAACCGAATTGCTCTGCTGGCTTCTTTCGAAGGTTAGCAAGCACCATGTATTTTTTGAAAATATAATATTTCAAGTGCATAAATATATGGTGTTGCTGTTTTTACAGAAAAAACTTTATAAAACAGAGGTGCTTTGCTGACTTCGTTCGAAGCTATCAGAGCATTTTAAGTTTTGCATAAAACAAGGAGCATAAAATTTTTGAAAAGGGTATAAAAATAGCCTAAAAATATGGCATGTTTTAACTCAAAATTTCATAGGTGCTCTGCAGCATTCTTTGGTATCATAATTATTACTAGGTTCACTAACAAAATCTATTTCTAGATTATTTTAACACTTGCGATTACAAAAAATGTCTCTTTATGTCAAAATTAGAAAAAAAATATTTATAAGAATAAAGGGCCTTATACACTGTTTATTATATGTGATAAAAACAAAAAAGCATAATAAATATTACAAACCTTGAGATTCAACATATCCTAAGCATTGTGCACTAAAAAACAGCCACATCATAAGGTTTTTGCTGTACTTTATGTTTAGGTGTAATTTGTCTCCTTCTCTCTTATGGAAAAAGTAAATATCTCCATATTCTTGCTTGGCAGATCTAAAAATAAAACCTGAGATAAATATGTTTTACTATAAAGTGTACTGCTTCATATAAGCTGTAACTACCTACCATTAAAACAATTTATAAATAAAGTTTTACCTTTCTATCTTTTGGAAACTGAGTATTGTTAAAAAATGCAGTAATCATCTCGGTAATCATATTTTCGTTTACAATGGGAAAAATACTTGATTCAACTTTTATAAATACAGCTGATAAATTCATATTCTTCTTCCTTTATATATCCTATATCCCACAGGATAATTTACCCAGATAAATTCAGATTAATAATAAAATTAAACCAAAACAAAAAACTAAGGTTAGTTGTTAGGTGCTGTCAATTTTTAAATGTCACTTAGATGTGCGTTCACTTCGACATTCTGTATGTAGGTTTGTTCGTTGGCTTGGTTTTGTAAAACAAAAAAAACTTCGACACAAGCTGATTGGTCTATTCCCGATGACGTATAATTTCAAATTTTAAATTTCAATTGGGCTTAATTTAAAAACTTTTAGCTTTTTTAACGAACTGATTATTTAGAATAACTTGTATAGCGACTAACTATTACAATATAGTTTATAAAACAGCATATCTCACATGTGAACATGGCCCATTATGTATTACCTGAGAAATAGCAAATTTGTTATTGTATAGAACGAGTTCATACAATTTGCCTACCTTAAAAATTAAAACTAAAGAACATTTAAAACTATTTAGAAGGATAGTGCACAAATCTTTACTGTAATACTATTTTTATTTGGTCGAGGATTACCTACTTGTTATATGTTTTGTAAATAATTGTAATATAAGTACATTTTTGTGAATGAATGACTACTTTTTGTAAATAAACAAACTCTTTCCGTTACAACTATTATACACATGTCTAGTATTTACATGAATAAATCTACTATAATATTTTATGAAATAATTTGGAACACAGAAAAGTAATAAAAATTGAAATTGAAATTGAATCCATAAAAATGTACTTTTGAAAATACCAAAAAAATCATCACATTATTAAATATTTTATTATTTTTAGATCTACCAAGTAAGTACATGGAGATAATGCGATTTCCCATGAATAACTTGAGAAAAGGAGATATTTGCCCAGTAAACGAATGAACATAAAGTATTTTGCATTATTTCTTCCACATTTGAAGTAAATAATGAAGTCGATAACAAGCTGAATTTGATAATGAATCTTTAGAAGACATTTTAATTTGACATCTCCATTATTGTTAGGGCTTGCGTATATATTTTTTATTATTTGTAAATAAAGTGTTTTTTACTTCGTTTATCTTATTCATTTATTTTTATTTTTTAATAATAGGGCAATAAATAAAATTTTCACAGATTTTACATTTTTGTTTATATAAACAGCTTCGTGCGTATTGGGTTACTTACAACTCTTGTTACGTAATATACTATTGTTTAAAATTGGCTCTGTTTAGTAATAGTAATATTAAATCTGCAAGTTCCGTTTTTGTGAATAGTATAATTGTTGTTTATTGTACGTTAATTTTCTTCTTTGCACCAAATGTTCTCTATGTTTTGAACTGTTTGAGAACGCAACATAATCTGTTGTTTTTACCTAATTTAACATGTGCTCCCTATTAAGGGTGAGATTACAGAACGTCTGCAACTTTGCAGATCTGCAAATAGGGCAGCAACTTTGCAGAACTGCAAATATGGCGGACTTACATATGCATGTATCAAGTTTTCGTATTCCAAAAAAGATCTGCAAATTCGCAATATTTATTGTGGTTTATTACCTCCAACAACACTAAACCCAAATCCATTACTATGTTTAAAAACTCGATAATCTGACACCGTGAACTGTATTCAATCAAAAGAAACAGAAGACGTCATGGTTGTAGGATGTTCTAACCTTCTTAAGGGTGGATTTGGATTTATTGTTGTTAGGGGTAATAAATATTGCGAATTTGCAGATATTTTTTGGATACTTGCATCTTTAAGTTCGCTATATTTGCAGATCTGCAAAGTTGCCGCCATATTTGCAGATCTGCAAAGTTGCAGACGTTCTGTAATCTCACCCTAAATCCTCATTTATCAACCTATTTTGAAGCTAATTATCCATTTTATAGCCCTATCGCTTATAACACGTGCATTACATAATTATACATTTTTGGATCATGTACGAGCCCTAACCAATATAGGTTCGGCCTTTTTATAATTATATATTAGGAAACTTAAGGTTGCAGAAGAACATCTATTTTTTTAAAAATTACTTAAATTTAATAGTTGTTGATGTTTCTACTATTTGTGAGAGCATGACGCACCTTGATCTTAAATTTTTTAAAAAACAGTAATTAATCGAAAGATAAATGACCAATTAAATGTTCGAACAATATCCTCCGCAATTATTAAATTTAATGTTTGGGAGGCTTTGGAATTTTTGACGTTTAGAATGTTTTACGTGTTTGACGCACATAATAAATACCAGAGAGTTGAAGTGATGCTACGAACGTAAACGTGTACGTGAAAACTGACATCTGCGCTTGCGTATTTAAATATCCTTCACGTTCACGTCTACGTAAATACGTAAGCTTACGGGCTCTGGCGTATGTACGTAACGCAAACAATATAACCTCTTTTTGAAGAAATCCTACTATTAATTGTCATTATCTGTCATGGCACGTACATGTCACGATACGTTTAACAACTTCAACTCATATTTTGGACTTCAACGTATACATTATTTTCTGCGTTGACGTTCACGTTTACGTTAACGTATTGGAAACACTTCAACTCTCCACTAACTTATTTTGTTGGCTTTGGAAGTTTTGACGATTAGAACGTTTAGAATTTTTTACTTGTTTGACACACATAATGAAACACTAACTTATTTTGTGGTTCGATGTTTTAAGTTGTTGAAAGTGTGACGGTCACATACTTTGATTACTATACGGGGCAAGAGAGAGGTCCGACACGCCCAACATAGGGTGCGGCCATTTTGATTCCTATGACACAGTTTATAGCTAAAGAATCAGATCGCTCACTCTGCGTCGGCACTTTTGATCTCAATGTTCCAGTTTATACACTGCGCAACTCGGATAATACAATATATGACAACCGCCTATAATAAAATAGCAGTCTTCTGCGTATCCTGAATTTGTATCCCTGGAGTGGATGTTATTTTGGAACTTTCAACTGGTCTGAGTGAGCTAACTGATTCTTTAGCAATAAACTGTGACTCCAAATATAATATTCACTGACACTGACAGCAGCAAGCAAAACATCAGGTGCGTTTTAATCATCCGCTTCTGCTTCCGGAATTGTCGGTTTAGTCGTTTTAACCTGTCAGATTAGAACAAGAAAACCGACAATTCCGTAGCAGAAGCGGATGATTAAAACGCACCTATTAAAAATATTGCGCCAAGATGTAGGCAACACGTAATAAGGGTTCAAAATGGCGGAGTTTTCTATCTCTTTTTAATTGGCACTCAGAAAGCTTCGCAGTGCAACCATTCTCCGTATAGTAAAAGAAAATCAAAGTATGTGGTGACGGTATCTTTGTGACAGTTTATAACGTAATTTTTTTTATTCGTTATCGAAAATGGGTCGCGGTAAAGCAACTCCAAAAAAATTAGGGATTTGATCATAAACAAATATAAACATAAGTTTCCTAATAAATATCTGAAATAAAATTATGAAAAGGCCGAACATATAGTGGTTAGAGCTCGTATTATAAACATCATCATTTATTCGAGTTTACATAGCAACTTTTACTGCACCTCAACTGCAGGTGAACCATCCAAAAGTGCAAAATAAAGTGCATTTTAAAAATTCAAATTGCTCCACACATTAAGCACCTAAAACCAGTAAAGCGGCATTTCCAGGTTAGGGAGTTTCTCGGAGAGGAAGGAAAATAAAAGACATAAAGCGACTAATAAAACTACAAAAAGGAAGGCACGAACTTCAACCATATCTGAAAAGGACAAAGTAGAAAGCCAGTCAGAAAGTACACACAGTAAATAATGCGATTTCATATAAAAGTTTCAGAATGCGATTGCGAAAATGCGATTTAAGAGTATGTAGGTAGATATCTGGCGCTCGCGGAGACTTTTACCAAACTTGCAGCCTTTATTGTGTTTAATGCTTGACTATTTTTTGAGAAACAATCTTTCAGATTGCGGTGGTTTTCCTCTTTTGACTAGAAAGAATAAATGGAGTTCATAGTAGTTTTGTATTTCAAGAGATTTTGGAAATAAAAAGAATATTACAACTGAAAATAGATAATCCTGTCAAAACAACATCTGACTTATAATAAAAATTAAAAACGACGTGGGCTACTACGATCAACGTCCTAATAGTATATTGTCAATTAGATTATCGTTTTAACATTTTCAAATAAAGAAATTCTGAATCCATGTTTTTATTAAAAAAATTATTTCAGGTTTTCATAAGTTTTTAAAAAAGCATGATGAATATTTTCCTACAAGAGCCATATGAATAAATGAATAAATGTTTATTATTATGAATCAATAAGTTTACAAATATAATTTAAAAATATACATACTTAAAAAACATTTAATAAACAATAAGTCACAGAAGCCATATTGACATGTCCTGTACGTGACTATGAGAAGTATAATTGTATTAGTATTGTAAGTTAAAATTTAAAAACGTTAAAAATATAAAAATATAAAATTATATATTTAAAATTCAAAAACATTAAAAATATAAAAAACATAATATTACCTAATGTTAGAAAATATTATCTTGTAAGAACATAAAATCGAACCATAAAATTATAAAAATCTAATTGTATAAATTATATTATTATTATTTTATTCAATTAAGTCATGTATTTCTTTTCTAGGTCTGCCTTTAACATAATCCTTAAGCATACTTTTAAAAGTTTTTAAGTTTGTTTTTCTTTGGATATTGTCGGGTAAGCTATTAAATAATTTGGTTCCCACGTACAGATAAATCTTTTGTCCTTTATCCTTGGTAATTAAGGGTATCACATATTTATGTCTATATCTTGTCTCATAACTATGTTCGTATGTCTTTAGTCGATCTCTATTTAAATATTGTCTTGTGTTTAATTGGACGTAGTATAGTTGTCTTATATCGAGGATATTTGTTTCAGCATAGAGAGATTTAGTGAAGTATCTTGTGTTTTTGAGACATTTGAGACACCTACCCAGAGTTCAGATGAGACTCTACCAAACTCTGATATACCATTTCTTTTTCTTTGATATTTAAAAATTCAGATAGTTTTTTAAATCCATACAATATACATCTTAATATTTTTAGCAGGTAATTAATATGTATATTCCATCTAAAGCAGAAGTTTAACATGATGCCTAAATATTTTATTTCTTTCGCAGGTCGTATTTTAAATTCATCTTGTATGGATAAATTAAAAGTAGGTTGTGTGGTCGATTGGCTGCTAAAAGGTAGGTACACTGTCTTCTGAATATTTAACGATAATAACCTGTTATCTAGAAATTTTTTAATTTTTAAAAAGTTAGTTTCTATTTTTATTTTTAAGTCATAATAATTATTTCCTTTATAAATGATCATATTGTCATCAGAAAAACTTATTATTTTTTGGCCCTCGTTTTCTAGTAAAAATAAATCATTTATGTAAATTGTAAATAGCAAAGGGCCCAACACCGTCCCTTGTGGTACTCCACACGTTATGTCTTTTGTTTAACTAAACATATTATTTACTTTAACTTGTTGTCTGTTCTGCAAATAGCTCTTGAAAAAATCGTGTGCTTTACCCCTTATCCCTATGTTTTCAATAACATCTAACAATATAGTATGATCAACGGTGTCGAACGCCTTTGATAGGTCAATAAAAACACCAATTACTGTTTCTCCTTTGGCTATAGAGTCATAAATAGTGCTAGTCAGTTCAAGTATTGCATCTTGGGTTGATTTTCCCTCTCGAAAACCCAAATTGAGATTTTGAAAGTAATTGGTATTTTTCAAGAAAACTATTAACTCTTTTTTTGACTACCTTTTCTAATACTTTGGCTAAGCTAGATATAAGATAAATTGGTCTGTAATTTTCTACGTCATATTTATTTCCATTTTTGTAAATTGGTGTAACAATGCTGTTTTTGAATGGTTCAGGAAACACTCCCATTTCAAGTGAATTATTTATTATTATGGTTAATGAGTATTTTATATAATTTACAATGACCTTAAGTACTTCAGCACTGATTTTTTCATACCCAGGAGCTTTTTTAGATTTTAGTTCTCTGCTTTTATTTTGTATTTTTTCCAAATTATTTTGCACACACTTGCACATACTGCATCTGGTTGGAACGGATACAAACCACAATTACGAAACCCTTGTTTAATAACTGTAGGCAAATTTTCTTTTGTTACAACTGTTTGCAAAAGAGGACAAAATGTAGATTTCGTTAATAATTGTATCCTTCCAATCTGACTTAAGTGGTTTAAAAACGCTGACATCGGCAGGCTGCATCATATGTGTAGTGTTTGGTAGAAGTGAATAAAGAATTATATTGTTATCAGAACAGTACTGGCTTAAATTCATAGTCAAATGACTTTTGTATCCATCCACTAAAACAAGAATTGGTTTCTTTATACTATTATCTACCATCCATTTATCTAAACCTTTAGTTATATAATCATAGATTTCCGATTTCATCCAGCCTGTATCGGACTTTCCCAAAAACCAATCACTTTGCGTGCTGTTGACTACGTCCTTTGGTGGACTAATGTACTAGAAAACAACACAGGGAGGCAAAATTCTTCCACTGGCAGAGAAAAAAAGAAGGACTGTAACTGCATCTTTTTCCTTTCCTTTAATGATTTGATATACGTTTCTGTACCCACGAGGTGCAATGACCCTTCCAGTTTTGGGACATAGCAAAAAACAAGTCTCGTCCCTGTTAAAGATTCTATCTGCGTCGTTTAAGATATCACTAGCGTTTATTGAATTCAAATACTCTTCTAGAGTTTTAAACCATTTTCTAATGCTCTCTTCTGTTACAACAGCTCGGCCTTTTGATATGTCTTCTGGAGTTCTGTGGTGACAGTTCAGGGTTCCTTTTAAGGAAAGAGCTGTGCCACTTTTTACCAGGACGATTATTGGTAAATGGATTAGGTCTATTGTCTTCTTTTATTAAATTATGAACGGTGTTTAAAAGATCATCTAGCTTTAACGAAAATCCACATTTTGCAAGGGCTATGCACCAATTTGCAATGGCAATTTCTTCTTCTTTGCTAAGTACGGAATCTGGGCCCATTTTTCGAGGACCTTCAGGTACCCTTAAATGTATTCTATGTTGGATAGTACCTCTTGGAACACTATAAACGCGACTTGCCTCTCTGATTTTCATACCATTTCGAATCGCTACCATTGCTTGTACGAGCTTCTGTTCGGTATATCTATGAATCGGCCTTTGAGACATAATGACGTCCTGTATAAAAAAGCATTGTGTCAAGTTTATTTTAACTATTTAGTTCATTATTGAATACGATTACCTACTGTTTTATAAAAAACAGGTAAACATTTGGGACGGTTGAATACAGGAGTCGCTGAGACCAAAAGTCAGCCAGTCGCATTGATCAATATTTACTTAGGGCCGACTACTGGTAAAATAATAATATACAATACGAAAAATATTATTAAATTGTAGAACTTTATGAAATATATGTCTAGTATGAAAATAGTCCCTATTGACGAAATACGTTCAAAAACCAGTACTCGGTCTTATGAGGTACCTATTGGATTAAATACTTAAAAACTAAAACCCAGTAGTCAGCCATCTATTTTTCATACAAAAAAACAATATATCTGGTTTTTATTTATATCATAACGTAGATAAACATAATAAGTTAACGATTTCTCAAAAATGCAATTAAATTAATGAATAATCATGAAAGAAATTGCCTTAATTGACAGCACTCTTTGGTAGTAAAAATTTGGCGCGTAACACACATCTGCTCGCATAGACGAACGGCTCACAAATGGACATTACTATCAGAGTAACTAGAGATGCTACTATGTTCTAGCTAATATAAAGGTATTAGAAAGATTTGAACTTGGTCCCATTTGTTTTAGGTAATCTGAACTCTATTTATAAGGAAGTAAAGATAAAAATGGCTGAGTACTGGAGCATGGCTGACTACTGGAGCTTTTACCCTAGAAATAGAAATGTCAAATGTCAGAAAAATGATTTCCTATTATTTCTATTTCAAAATTTAAAAAACCAAAAAGTAAAGAATTATAAAGGGTTACGAAAATTTTGTATATATGGCGTATTGCTATATGGATAGTCTAATATTATTATTTAGCCATTTGTACAATAATAAATCAACTGAAAGGATTTAATTCACATTTTATGTTCGAGACGGTACAACATAGGTATTTTGAAGATTTTAAAATAATAATAAAAGTGTCAGTGGACCCAAAATAGTTATATGTGATGTGTGTTTCTACAATAAACTATTTATGTAGAAGTGGCCCCAGTACAGCTACTTGTGGGATCCCGTAAGAAACCGCTCTGTGTTATTGATCTTATATAAAGTTTTCAAAAATTAATTTATAAAAGAAAATTGTCTGCTAATTTTATTTTGTAAATATACAAGTTTAAAAATATGAATTTTCTCTTAAAAACTTACTAAAAACTTCCGATTTTAAATAAAAATTTGTAAACTTATAATACATTTCCCATACACTTAGAAATAAATTTTATTTACAAGCCGAATATGTAAGTTTTTATGCTTAGTGGAATATATTTTTTAAAGTGATTTTAAAAAATAGTTTTATTTTAACTTTAAAAAAACGTATTAACTTAGGATTCGCCCTGTACATTTACCACATTTGAGAAATGGATAATCCATTGCATTATCTTTATCGTTAACTTCCATATTTAACTCCGACTATTTACATTATGGGTTGTCCCTTCGAGATAACAGGCTGAAGGTTATTCGGAAACATTCCTATCGAGAGCAGAGTGGCGCAGTGGAAGCGTGCTGGGCCCATAACCCAGAGGTCCGTGGATCGAAACCACGCTCTGCTATTAATTATTTTTTTTATTTTTATTTTTCCTAGAATCTTTTAATGTCATATCGTTAAATCTTCTAATGAATAATATTTCTATGTTTTATATTCAATTCATTAATTATGGAGGTATTTTGTAAATAGTTTTAGAATTTCTGTATTAAACAATAACGATCCATTTAAATTAAGTTACCTAGTTGTTTTTTATTGGTAATTAGGAAACTCGATATTAAAATGTGACACTGCGCTGCTAACTGTAAATTTACAAGGAAGTAAATTAAGTATGACAACTAGTTGCGCAATTAATTTGTTTACATATTTTTTAATGTTTAACTAGTTACCCGTTAATACTCTATTATCTAATAAAATATTTTTAACCTTGAACTTGTACGTTACAATTAACATGACTATCTAGATGAGAATGAATGACTGATTACCTGATAGCGAAAACTTATTTTAAATTATTATTAGTATCTATAAAATGAAGTAATCAATATAATGTAATACCATTGTTTAAAGTCTTAAAACAATGGTAATACCTTATGATAGTTTATTTTTAATATTAGTAGAGAAGCAGTCAAGAGATTGAGTATACTTACTTTTTGTAAATGTTTTTTATTATTATTTTTATTATTTTAGCACATATTTTAATGTTATATCCTCAGATAAATAAATAATAATGATATCTGAATGTCAAAAATTTACATTGTGTTTGAAAGCAACATATACTGGGTCTTCAACAATAACGAAAACCCACGTGACCAAAACGTCATGACAGCGATTGATGAAAATAAAAGTAAAAATCCCTAGATTTGAGCCAGTGCCGTAGGTATTTTATTACAAAATAGATCTTCTTCTTTTTTTTATGGTCTGCAACTACGAGAACAAAATTTAGTTAGGTAACTATTAGAATTACAACACAATATCATAATATTAATTAGAGGTATTTTACATTATTGTATTTTCACGTTAGAATTCGATATTTTAATTAGATTTAGTCAAATGCAATAATCTAATTTTTTAAATTATGATATAATTAACATAACCTTAAATTGAAATATGGTTATTGCCAGTATTACAAAAAAAAACCTTTTGCAGAAAGTTATGAGTAAAATAAAAAATTTACTTTAGATTGACTCTAAGATATTGAGCTACAGCTGAAACTTTAAATACGACAGGCAGAAGATAATGGCAGTATTTGACAATCATTGCAGTTTAAGTAAACGAATTTAAAACTTACTGGGATTGTACCTGGGCAATGGAAAGTAATAAACAAATATTTTTTTAAGTTTGTTCTATTATTTGATACATTTACAAAATACATTATTACTTATATGTATACAAAAAATATTATTATTTATGTAACAAGCACATATTTGTTTTACCTTATAGCTCTCTCACTTCTCACTTTAAATTATAAAGGCATACCTATTGACAACTATTTTATTTAAAAGGATATCGAATAGTAATCGGTGGTGCACAAACGATACTAATTCACAGTACCTATTTGTTCAAAATCTTTACCACCAACTTTAATGCAAGCATTAATCGTTCTTTTTTGAACACATTATGTAGTGTCTCCTCAGTTATATTTTGTATTTTATTTAATATAGGTGCTTCAGTTCATAAACGTCACACAAACGATTTTTAATTGAGTGATCTGTAATATTCCACGGGTAGGTTTAACAAAATTAAGGTAAAATGATTGTTGCAGTACCAAAACTTTCTTGGGGGTGAATTATCAGAAATATTTTCAATATTTTATGGCTAGTTCGTGGCGACAAACCTAAAAAAAATATGTTTTGAATTTCATTCGTCAGAGTCATTCTATGAAACACTGTTCATACCTGTTTGAGGTGCTGTTTTTTTTTTACTAATTTATTGGGAATTTGGACCATGTTAATTCGCACATCTTTAACAGCTTTTGTTATTATACTGTGGGCCTTTTAGAGCTTTTTCCTTTTTTATAATTTTGAACATGTATTTGTTTATGAAGACAGAAAAGAATAAATGGAATGTATTCACCTGGAAAACGTTCCTCAAATTTTCGAAAACAATTACGAATATAAAATAATTTTCTTGTTCCTGTGTAACACCTGAAATAAATTATATAGTCATTAACTTTTACGGTTTACAGTAAACAAATTTGTACTTACCAACAAAAAAGAATTAAGCCAAAAATAATCTCTAAAAATAACTAATTGCTTTATTAATATTAATTTAAAACTGGAATATAGTTGTTTATAAAATGTAAACAAATATAATATAAATATTGTCAGTCCCCAAATGAACGCCAGTGACATTTCTGACAGTTCAGTTTGGTTCCTTTTACGTCAAATCAGGCCCTTTCGATGGGTTTTTGATGGTTATCAGGTCACGTGGGTTTCGGGTATTGTTGAAGACCTGGTACAAGTCAGTTGATAGGAGGGGAAGAGCGGGGTTTGTTTGCTTTTCTTAACCAGTAGCGTATTAAATAAATGTCAAAATATAAATTATTTTATTAGTTTTGAGATATTTCAGTAGACCAATATTTCTAATATGGAATGTTAATAGAAAACAGTCCAAAATGAATTTTTCAGTAGACAAATATATACCTATTTGAATAAACGTTGCAATGATAGGTAGTTTTATAAATTTTATTTCTAAAATTGTGTACTAATATTTCACATTGATTCTTTTGTGAATAATTTTTTTCATTTATTATATAGACCGAGTACCGATGTATGTAATAAGTTAATTAAATTTTGTGCACAAAATATATATGACTTTTAATAATTGAGAAAGTAGGGTTAAAAAAAAAAACTGTTATAATATTTATGTAATTAATTTTACTAACTAGTTGGGTTAGATCTGGAAAACAAAACAAAAACAAAGGTATCATGTTATAGTAAGTTTGGAATAAAGCGATACTATAATATTATGTGATAAGTTCATAATTACCAAAGGCAAGTTTTAAAATATTGCCAAGGTTTCCTAATGCAATATTTTTAATGATAAACACAAACACTTTCGTTTTTTTTTTAAACTTAAGAGCAAATCGGACCTCTCGCAAAAGCAAAAATGTTAAAAATTTTTAAACTAAATACTTTTTGAAGGTTTACAAAAAATTCGAGGTTTCTCAGCACTATGTTTTGTTTTTATTGGTAATTTCTGAAAATTTCACAAAAATCAGACTAAAAATAAAGGCTCAGAATGAATTATAAATTTTCGAGGTGTTCGGTTTGCTCTTAATGTCGATAATTCTTGTCATTTAGAAATAGAACGTTAAGATCTTTGCACCTAAACAATAATTTTGTAGAAATGTTCGAGCAATATATGCACAAGACATCGATTAGCATTAGTTTAATTTTATTTTTACAATATCCAACAGTATAGGCCCAATTTACAGGACAAAAGAAGTAGTTCAAAAACAGAGCCTTGATGTACTCCTGGTGTTTGATAAAAGGTATAGCCGCCGATTTATATCCAAAAGGCACGGTACAAATTATAGTATATTCAAAAGATGTGAACTAACCAGATTTATTAACTTTGATTTAATTCCCAATCCTTTTTTATATGAATCCAGCCTGGCAGTGTAGGTTAATTTTGACAAAAGCTTTGGATATGTTAGTGTAGACGTCTACCTGACCTCTTCTGTACCTGCAATATTTCTGCTATAAATTGAGTCTTACAGAATAAATCAACAAGAGATGATCTGTGAAATATATGTAGGTTTAAATGTACCGACGTATTAAGGAATTGGGTATTACAGATAATATTCAAATCGAGATGAACAAGACTCATGTTTGGACAAGATATTTGATATATTCTTACTACTTTAATAAGGGAGATGCATGGATAAGATAAAAAAAAATACTCATAGAGTGTGTTTCTCAAAATAGGTTTGCTCAATTTAACAAAATATAGCCGGGACGGGATTAAAAACTAAATAGAAAGTATCCAAACACAATCAAATTCTAGTAGACCAAAAGAGGACTAAGGCTATAAACCAATAAAACCGTTCACTCAACAATAATAATTGCAGCATTTACTACAAATTCTAACAGATACGCCAGAAAAAGATAGACTAGAAGAAGAAAAGATAGCCAAGTAAAAGAAGAAGCAAGTGAAACAGAATCTGTTTGATAATGTAAAGAAACAAGCAAATGATTCAGGTGATTCCGGGATAAAGTAATCTACGCTGATGATGAATCTGACTGTTTAAGTGAAATGGACTGTGAAAATTCCGACCAAGAATTCATGAAAGACGTAGAATCTATCATAGATCCTGAATCTGGGACGCCAAATATCGAAATCGGTAACTTTTTGCTGGTAAAGTATTGCATGAAGAAGACCCAAAAGTATTATGTTGGAGAAGTGGAAGAAATAGTTGACGGAAAATATTTAACAAATTTTCTAAGAAAGAAAGAAAATGGATTTACCTTCCCCCAAGTCACTGATAAGGACCTAATAGAATTGGAACAAGTGGAACTAAAACTACCTAAGCCAAGAACGTCTAAAACAACTGCAAGGTCAAGTTCAATAAAGCGGTTTCAAGTAGACTTTGGTACCTACAACGTTAACTAAACTAATTAAAAATTTTGTGTCTAACTATGTCTTTTTATATATTTTTTTTTGTTTTCTTTTTGTCGACACCTGCCCCTACACTGTCCAAAACTACCCCAGCCAAGGATACTTTGGAAAATTACAAAAATCTAATTCATCGATCAGAGAATAATCGCTAAACCTATGATGATAGATAGTACATTTATCAGTGGCAAAAACATAACATTATGTGATCAATATATTGAAAGCCAAGCTATACACAGCTAATTATATTTGTAGTGTTCCAATATCGATCTTTTCTCCTAATAATAGTTCAACATCTAATACATACATAATTATATCAGAACGGAAGTCCTGGAGAGGGTGCCACTCCACCACAGTCAACACGCGTACCGAGCAGGAAGATCTACAGAAACTGCCCTGGTACAATTGACTGACGTAATCCAGGATGCACTGACAAACAAAGAAACGGTCGTGTGTGCCTTCTTAGACATAGAAGGAGCTTTTGACAACACGCCACACGAATCTATAAAAAGAGCTCTTACATACAGAGGGGTAGATAACATCACATCCAGAAGGATGGCTCAGCTGTTATCTACGAGAACTGCAGAGACACAGATAGAAAGGACACCATCTCGATCTGCACAACCAGAGGATGTCCACAATGAGGAGTTCCATCCCCACTAATGTGGAGCCTAATCGTAGACGAACTTCTACGCAGATTGACTGACCTCGGCATACCCTGTCAAGGTTATGCCGACGACATAGTCATATTTGCTAGTGGCAAGTTTAGTAATATCCTGTGTGATATAGTCCAACGAGGACTAGAACATACCAAAAGATGGTGCCGTGAAGTGAGACTTAGTATAAACCATACAAAAACAACACTAGTAGCCTTTTCAAGGAAAAGAAAACTTAATCTCAAAACCGTTAAATTAGACGGGATAGATATAGAATGAAAAAATGAAGTCAAATATCTAGGCCTAACCTGGGACAACAAACTTCTCTGGAACACACATGAGAAAGAAGTAGTAAATAAGGCCACAAAAGCCCTAATGGTTTGAAGAAACATTGCAGGCAAACGATGGAGATGTAACCCAAACATACTTAGATGGATGTATACTGCAATAGTGAGACCAATCATCACTTACAGGGCTATAGCCTGGAGTAATAGAACTAGTTTAACTACTACGACAGCAAATATCTCAAAAGTACAAAGACTGACCTGTGTTTGCATTACTGGTGCAATGAGAACCTGTCCTACGGCCGCAATGGAGGTGATCTTAAACCTCACCCCTCTAGATTATTTTCTGCTAGATTTTACCGACTTTCTAGGCAAGTAATAATGTTTTTTTTGTTCTGGCTTATTATTAGATACTAAATTAAACTGTATTTATCTATTCTTATTTCTTTAGTTATATCAAAAGTATATTATTCAGATACTAAAAAGTATTGAAAATCTTAATTATCCGTTATTATAAATATAAAGAAACAGTTAATAGAGACATTGTAGATATATAATTATATGATTATTTTTTTTTTAAATATAGTATTTTCCTATGCCTGTTTTCTGATCTAGAAATTAAAAAAAGTAAACCCTATGATCTTGGTCTATAAATGAACTAATTTTTTCGAAATCTTGGAATCGTGTTTTTTAAGAAAGTCTATATAAAAAAAATTACAAATAAAAATTTCTATAAAAATGTCGTGACCTAATTATTTATTAATTATATAATCAGTAAACATTATGAGAGGACATTTGTACTTCATTTAAAAAATATCAAGTCCAGAGCATAATTTCCAAGATTTTTTTTGTTATACATACTCTCAAAATTTCTTCTATTATAATATTATTATTCCTGATTAATGACGGCGTAATGTGTCGTCATTGTCGCTAAAGTTTACCCTTGTCAGCGGATTAAACGTAAAAACTGTACGCTACTGTTTTCTCTTAAATCACAAAATCTTCTCCTTTTCTTTATAAGAAACCAATTGCTCGAATCGTCCCTTTTACAAAAATACATTTCCTCCCGAGATTCTTATAAATATCCCGACCAATATATAAGAAACTTTATCTTAATACTTTTTCGTAAAATAGTCACCCATTCAAATTTGAATAATTTTTCACCTAATAAAAACTGAAGTCGAATAAAAGAACCAACAATTTTTCACGGGAATAACCTTTCACGGATTACCAGGCCAAAGGCAAAGGTCCAAGGACTACTTGAGATTTATAGCCACACGCCAGTTCGGCCATTTTCACTTTCTTTTTAACCGACTTCAAAAAAGGAGGAGGTTATCAATTCGTCGTGATATTTTTTTTTTTTTTTTTTATGTATGTTCAGCGATTATTCTTTAACACGGTGTCCGATTTCAATGATTCTTTTTTTGTTAGAAAGGGGGTACTTCAGGGGTGGTCCCATATAAATTTAGTCAAAATCTAATAATTGGGTCCATGAGAAAATCCTCAAACTCTTCATTTTTGATGTATGTTTAGCGATAATGCTTTACCACCTTGTCCGATTTATATGATTCTTTTTTTGTTAGAAAGGGGCTACTTCAGAGGTGGTCCCATATAAATTTGGTCAAAATCTAAAAATTGGGTCCATGAGAAAATCCTCAAACTCTTCATTTTTTATGTATGTTTAGCGATAATGCTTTACCACCTTTTCCGATTTATATGATTCTTTTTTTGTTAGTAAGGGGGTACCTCAGGGGTGATCCCATATAAATTTGGTTAAGATGTGGTGATGGCATCTGCACGTTTTTGAAGTCGGTTTTTTTAAATTTTTAATTTACACTTGTTCAGTACATTTGTTTTCGGTGTCATTAGTCATGGATGAGTATATATAGATCGATATATGAAATCCCTTTTAGATCACACTTGAAGACTTGTTTATAGTTGTGTAAATATAGATCTTGTTTCTTACTCATCTTATAGCTTTACAAATTTTTCAAAATGAATAATGTGCTACGATTGACCCTGTCAATTACATCGCTGAGTGCCAATTTGTCGTTAAAATGCCTAAGCCTAATACTATACTTTAAGTGTTTAAGTCCTTTCAGCAACAAACACATTAAACAAACAAATTGCCAATTGTACTAAATACTGTAAACAATTATTTTGATTATGTATATCCTGTCAATGAGCCGAGTCTATAAATTACTTTAAACATAGAACACGTTCTAATTTTTCTAATATTCTAAAATTGGCTGCCTAGATGTCGGTAATTTTTTACCAATACACAATTATGTAAATAATCTAGTCACAACTAGAAAATATTATTGTATGTAACACGTTACGAAACGTCGTTTAATGTAACTCGTTCATGCTCGTCCTGCAAATATTCACTCGTTACATAAAATGAGGTATTTCGTAACTGGTTGCGTAAATAGCTATTATGTTTATTTATATGTAATAAAATCTACGTTTTCTATTTTTCTTCCACCAACCTACTATTTTACAAAAGTTTCGCCTAGCAATACTGGTGTTGCATCTAAGTGCGTGAAATTTAAGTGTGTGCTGTGAACAATGTGAATGTAAAGGCAGCGTTCAAGGCATCTTCTGCAGAATTCTCGCTGCGACTTCAAGTCACGAGTGTAAAGCGGTAATTTTTAGTAAATATATATTCTAAATAAAAGAGGAGCACTAGTCGTAGTTGTAAACATGTGACAAATCAGCTGCAAGTGGTTCATTATTAAAAGTGTGAAACATGTTTAGATGTAGGGAACTTAACATGTGCTAAAGTCAGCTGAATCCTACTGCAATACCTTAATAAAAAATTAAAACATAATTAGAGAAAACCTATTAACAAGCATGTAAAGAAAAAAATTGTATATTGATTGTTTTTAAAATAAAAAAAGAGAGATGATACAAATACGTTATTTTCAATTTAAATTAAGAAAAGACCTAACCTAACAGCTTTTGGCCAGTTAGTTCTTCACTACCCTGTCTATTTCATCTATAATTAAATTGATACCTAAATTATTAAATAAGTCTCTTTGTTCATTAATAAATAGGAGATTAAACTCAAACAAATAATGATTGAGAGTGAAAGCAGGTAGAAATACGACCAAATCGGAGGCGTGCTTATTATTTTTGAGAAGGTACAATTATTTAAAATATTCATACAATTTCTTTTATTTATTTCATGAAAACTTTGCAATATCGTAATTTACCTAATCGTTGTAGTCATTAGTGGGGCTTTATGAAAACGGAGTAATAATTGTGGTAATTATAGTAGGAACCAAATAAATTAAGAATATTAATAAAAATCACAATATATATTTCAAATTAAAAATAAGAAAGATACCTAATCAGGGGTTGGTTTGGTGACAGGAACAATATTATCAATTTTACTATTTTAATACTGAATTTAACTTTATTTCACAAATTAACGTATATTTATATATTATGTCGCGGCCGAAGTCAGTAAGGAACTGTCTCTTAAGTTTCTTCTTGGGTTACACATACAGAAGTATTACTTAAATTTTAAATTAAAATCATAATGACGGATATTGCATATCCAATGCAACTGATATTTTTATTTTGTTTTGTTTAGTTATTTTTAAATTTTTATATTTTATAATCTTTTTATATTATATTTAGTTTTTAATTTACTTCGCTTTGTCTATAAATTTTTTGTAATTTTTCAATGACAATAAAGCATACCTCTATATATATATATATATATCTCTCTCTCTCTCTCTCTCTCCCGGTTTACCTGCAGTTCCTCGAAACTAGCCAGCCTTACCCAAGAAACCCTAATTGGGTTCGGCCAACATTAAAAGACATTATAAAGCTTAAATTACTATTTGATTGGTACTTAAATCATAAAAGTTTACACGCACCTATCATTTCGGAAATCCCTAAGTAAGATAATTAGTTTGGATATAACCTACAGGATTATGTTTTCTTGACCGCCAAACATAATAATAATAATAATAATGTTTATTTCAAATTTATGTAACAATGTACAAATTGATACAATAATAATAATTAAATAAATAAACATTTGTATCCTGCTGAGACATTGTTCATGTCTGTGTACAGGAATTAAAAATACAAATTTATATAATAATTTCTAAATGGTAATAGTGAATGGTAAAAATAAAAATTATACCTAAATATATACACTTCTTTTTGTGTACAAATTTTCTTCTAATCTTCATCCTCAAATTCGTCACTGCTGCTACCGCTATCATCAAAGTTAATTATGATTGGTTCAATATTGTGTTCAATACGGTTGTCTACGTCCCACATTTTTTGCTCTTCTTTTAAAACATGCTGAATGCATTTCTTCCAGTCTTCTGCAGAAACATTTTGAATGGCTTCTTGTAGGTAACGTTGCACGTCCACTAATTTAAATGTTCTGTTTTCTCGTGCCACATATCCTTTTACTTGCGCCCAGATTAATTCTATTGGGTTTAATTCGCAGTGGTACGGTGGTAACCTTAATACTGTAATTCCACGACTTAACGCCATTTCATCCACTGCGAATTTTTTATATTTGTCTCTGTGTAATTTTGTTAACTAAAGTAGGTCTGCCTTTAAACTATCTTTTTTATATTGGATGTTTTTATTAATTAACCATTCTTGAATTGCTCGTTTTTTCCATGATTGTTTCGGTAATGATTCTAAATACCGACTATGATATGGGGCATTGTCCATGACGACGACAGACCCAGGTTCCACAAGTTGAATGATGCCTTCAAACCATTTTTCAAATACCTCCGCATTCATCTCTTCATGATAGTCGCCTGTTTTCTTGGATTTAAATATTAATTCACCATTTGGTAAAAATCCACTGTCGCTTCCTATATGCGTAACTATTAGACGACTACCTTTTCCAGACGGCTGTTTTAACCCAGTTGACAAGCCTTCAATAAAGGCACTTGTTATATGACCATCCTGCCATACTTTTTTGACCGTATGTCCTTGGTTAACCCACGTCTCATCCATGTAGTAAATTTTTTTTTGATATTCCGAAATTCCTCAATTTTTCGGAGATAATTTCTTCTCCATACTATTATTTCCTGACGTTCAATGAGAATGCGTTTCCTGTCGACTTTTCCGTACGTAAATTTCATTTCGTGTAAAATTTTCCTCAAAGTTTCTTTACTCATTTGTGGGACCAATTCATGATCGCTAACTGCCTCCAGAACTTTTTGCAAAGTGGGCAGCTCATTTCTGAAAAAGAAACTGTGAATAGTTGTGCGTATACTGTTTTTGGCTTCTTCATAAACTGTGATTTTTTTCTTCCGCTACTAGTTTTTGGCGTTTGTACTTCCCCATGAATTTTGTTTTCTCTTAGTATTTTGTAAACTGATGATTTTGGTACACCCGTATAATCAGAGCACATATCAACTAATTTATCTTTTGTAATTGTGGAAGTTAATGATGTTGGAACGCCCGGTTGGTTATTCGGAGGTACATCAGTAGAATTACAGCACATATGCTCTAAGTTATTTTTTGGTCGCTGATGATCTCTTTCAAGACAGTGAAATACTCGAAGTACAATTTGTTTTTCACTTTTTCGACGTTGAAGGCCCTTCAATGTCTTCCATTTTTTGCATAGTTTTAGAACGGTGTAGAAATATTATTATTTAATGTTTAAACACTTATTAGCACTAATATTTTCACCAATTGTTCTTACAACACGTCGATTACTTACTAACTTAACTGTAAAACTTACAATTCACACCGTATAATTCAAAACCCGGTGTTACGCTCGTGGTTAGAAATACACTACTGAGAACGTCATCGACGAGATGGATTTTACTCGTAACAGACAAAGACACAAATATCGCTCCGTACACCGATGCCATTAGTTGTAACAAATACTGAACAATCCATAAAATAATTAATTTTAAATGATAAAGAAATGTATAAGTATTACTCATTACTGATTTTTGTTATAATTAATATCTTTTATTAGTACTATGATTGTATATTATCTATAATTTGCCACAACTTACAACTCTACTACTTACTCTATTTTGATTCTGCTAAAAACTAGTAAGGTAAAATTGAGATATGACAACACGGTTCACTCTCAATCATTATTTGTTTGAGTATAGTCTAAGGTATTGGCTTTAAGTAGGCCCAGGTAGATTTTTAACGATTTTAAGTTCAGAAAATACCTTTTCGCAAGTGACTTGTGCACAAAGTATAGTTAAAACAAATTGATTATATATTTTCAGGTACTGTCAGTGACCTGGCAAAATCGCGAAAATAACATGGCCCAGGTTCGTAGAGAACACGGTGATTCCATCACAGTTGCTAAGGACGCAATGACGTCACGAAATGAAAACGTGAAATGACAAAATATTCTACTAGGTTTCGTGCATTAGTTTTTTTTTAAATATATTATTGTTATTTAATGGTGTTTATATTTTTATTTTTAAACTTTGTTCTGGTTTTAGAGTTTTTATAATATCGGTAGTTTGATTTTTTGAAAGACGAACTACGAAAGCAAGGAATAATCATGTAATGATTTCCATCAAATTTCAAATGAATTACTTTTTAATTGAAATATGAAAAGAACATTTTGAGTTAGGATACGAAATTGCACCACGTGCACGTCTCTGGGTTAGTCAGAAAACAAAACGGGAACAAGAAAGAGATAGATAAATACTCTGGAAAACCATAAAAGAAGTAAAGACCCATATCCAAGGGGTTAAGCAGCCATTAAAGTCAAGGGCTTAATAATATTAAAGACAGTATTGGTAAAAGAAAAGCCAAGAGAAGAAGAATATACTTAAGTGACCTTTGCTCTATACATTAGAACTAATTTATGTAAACATAACCAATTATTTACTTAATGTTTTTATTTGATTTTATTATTATTATTAAATAAGGTTTGAGGATTAAGGTATATTATTTTAGTTTTATGTAACCTGCTGAGAAAATTCATCATATTCTGATAGTCGTAAGTACATTAGTTTAATTTAAAAATCTGATAATTTGCTGTAAATCATTGATTTGTGAAATTAATTATTTATATGCAATAAACCCGTAACAACCACTAGCCATTAATTTCAGTTTAGGATCAGTCTCTTTATTTCTTCTAACGATTTTGGTGTATAAAAGTAAAAATTGTTTGCCAACAGCAAAATTACGGCTCGTTTTTGACTTGCCAAAATTTAAAAATATTTCGGGATATAAACAAAGTGTGATCCGAATTCAGCTCGGACGCCGTACCATAATCCAAAATGTTTAAAATAAACCATTCACGCAATAATATTTCTCTTTACAATTCAAATAAAAAGTAATTCATTTGAAATTTGATGGAAATTATTACATGATTTTTTCATGCCGTGTTTTAGCTTGTCTTTCAAAAAAATCAAACTACTGATATTATAAAAACTCCAACACAGGTATATAGTCCAAAAATAGAAATATAAACACCATTAAATTTTAATAAAATATTAGATTTTTTAAAAAAGTAATGTATGAACCGCAGCAGAATATTTTCTCTCAGCTCGATTTTTTATTTCGTGACGTCACACCCTTTCTTAATAACGGGCAAAAGAGGCCACCGTGTTGTCTACGAACCGTGGGCCTAGAGTTCAGAGCTTGTCGGGTGTCACTTTGTGCTAAGATATAAGTTTAAACAATACACTGTTCTTACTTATTTCTTTACCTAGATCACCAAACCAGTAAACAGTCCAGATTTTGAGAATTGGAAAAGGACAGAAAAGGCGCACGAGCAGTATCCATAAAGATCTTTATCTGGATTCAGATTCTTAATCATCTATTTCACAGTTTTTCAGCTTCGTTCAGATTGTCTTTTTTTTCATTTTTGTTCTTAATTTTTCCAGTTGTTATAAAACTTTTGTGTTGATATGTAAACTGTTTTAGCTCAACTAATAATCGATTTCTTTCAATTTTACAAAGCTTAGAAATGGTGCAAAGGACCTACGATTAAGCTTTTCAATTTAATTAAACTTCTGGGGTTTAACAAGGAACAATCTCTTAAAATTTACTAGCCTTAGCATAATCTAAAGTATTGCAATTGACCAATTTTTAATTTTGGACAGTTTAGATTTGAGAAACCAGAAAAAACAAAACTAGGTCATATTAAAAAAGAATCCATTTCTTTAATGCAAAGTAGCAAACAATAAATACTGCAAATAAATATTTTAAAGGATTTTACCATAATATTTTTTCAGATCTCGAGCGTCATGCTTAAAACTGACAGGTGACAACGATAAAATTTTTATTATAAAACCATGTGTGCATATGTTATTCAAAAAAACTCGAAATGCCTCTTCCAGACGTAACATCATCATAAATCATGCAAAATCCGGAAATAAGTGAAATCCTGTGCAGAATCCCCTACGGTTTTTAGAACACAATGTTTTCATAACTACGAATATTGTACAAGTAAAAAACTTTTATTTTATAACAGAGTATCCTCTCTACCAAAAGTTTCCATATCCTTTTCGGAAATGTACCTTCGTCATTCTCTGTACGGTATAAAAACGTCGCATGACTTGAGGAATTTCCCGCTTTCAAGCGGAGCTTGATGATAAAAAGTTTGGAAATAATTTCATTGCTTTTTATAAGTTAACAGGATTATAGTTCGAGTTAAAAAACTGGAGGTAATCTCAGAGAATAATATTTTTGATGAAAGGGAGTTTTAATAAAACGGTGTCGGTTTGCGAAGTAATTTTTTGGAACAAGCCTTAAACGGTATATCAAAAATATAGGTCAAAAAGCTTAATCTAAACTTACTCGGAATGGATTTTAAGCCAAAAATTCTGACATAATTTTTTGGTTAAAGCCGTTGGTAAAGTAATCAAGTAATTTTTTAGAGTAAATTATTTTTCAGATTACTAAAAGTTTCGGGTCATTGTAAAATGTTCTTAAACAAGGGAAATATTATATATATTATAAAAAGAGGTTACAACCCAATTTTCTGATTTTTAGGCCCGATTCAATTGTAGCCAGTGATTAAGTAAACTATTTAATCAAATGAGTCTACTGTACACGCAAGTCGAGTTAATTAGTAGAGTTAGTCCAAATAATCGTTTATAGATGGCCAGTGTTTGCTTGAAATCGATTAGCAGCAAGTCGAGTAGGTACTGTAACGGCCCACCCTCTATACCCCTGTGATCGTTATTTTACTCTCTGAGATGTTATTATTTACCTCACAAGTTTATTTTATTTAAGTTATACTTACTGTATTTGGCCTTTTTCCTCTAGTAGTAAAAGTGATCGTCTAGTTAATTGATCATTTATATACCCACGTTGTGTTAATGTTAATTAATGTAAACCAGGATTCCATGCAAAGTTTGGTGCAAATTGATAAATGAAACATACAAATTCATATTTAAACTCTTTTTATTTTTCATTCTTTAAAGTTGATGCAATAATTAGCAAAGTATATTACAATTGTTACTATTTACTGAGATCTTACTTTTAGAATTTATATTTTATTTGGGTTGATGACCAACGGAGTTAACGAACAGCGTCAATTCGTTACTTGGTTAACTACTGTGTTGATGTTGATTTAATTCTATTGTAGATATACACAGGTTGCACCCTCTTATGGAAATATTTCGAGTATAGATGTAGTGACCAACGGAATTCGTTACTTCCGTTGGTCGCCAGTCGCCAGCCAATTCGCCAGTTGGTTACCTTATTATGTTGATTTGACATATACTTTGTTTCAAACCTTGTAGAATGGGTGGCTTAACATATAGGTGTCCCCCCTTGAGCTAACGAACACTGTATTCACCAGTTGGTTACCTTACTGTTAAATTTTACCATCTCGGTTTGTACAATTTATCCAAGATAACACATACCTGTATATTTATAAACTATTGATTTTTATAATATCTATTGAAGTGACTTGATACAACCCTGTATATTTTTTATATTGAGTATTATAATTTCTATTCAAATAACTTAATACAACTCTGTACATTTCTTAATATTGATTTTTATAATTTCTATTGAATTTAATTAAATTCAACCCTGTACATTTCCTAATATCGATTTTTATAATTTCTATTGAATTAATTTAAATTCACCCAAAAACAGATGACTAACCTGTCTTTTGGGGTGAACGACTGAATGCCATATGGTTTATTAGTTACATTGATAATATTTTTAAGCAAATGTCAGACCCTCGTCTAAACGACCCCGGTGGTATCTCAAAGAAAGTTACATAAATCTTTTGACTCGCCATTGAAAATACAGATATTGGATTATGTACTCATTTCATCTAGCATTGTGATGGCGTCGATTTAGGTACGTCGCAGTATTGAGAGTCGCCTTTCGTTGAGGCGCCTAGCGTCGTGGTGGAGAGGAGGGTATTTAATACGGAACTGCATTGGGTCAGATATACGGTACTGTATTGGGACGGTAGAAATATTTAGGTGGTGCGGGACGTGACGAAGGGTGTCGACAAGGAAATTATGAAAGAAATATTTAGAAGCGGCAAGCGTTGAGAAGTAGAGCGATGGGACGTTGGGCGCCGGAATGAATGTAAGGTAGAAAATACTTAGATGGTGCGGAATGTGGCAGCGTTCGAGACGTAGATAGGTAGGGAAATAGGGCGTCTGGACGTTGAGCATCGGGATGAATATAATAGTAGGAAATACTAAAGTGGTGTTAGAAGTAACAACGTAAAAATGTAGGGAAGTAGAACGACAGGACGTTGGGCGTCGAGACGTTGTCACCTTCGAGGATAGGAGGTATTGTAGGATAGACGTCGTTTAGGAAAAGCGTTTTAGGAAAGATACAGAATATATAACTGGGTATAAATAACAAAGTGATTGCTTGAATGTAAAATAATAAAATGAATGCTTACACATCAAATAATAAAAAATTAATGAATCCGAGCTTATTTGGGTCTGGCCTCTCATATACTAGTTTTAATGTTTTTTTGTGACGTCTCTGTGTGTTTTAGTTCCCAGCGAAAAACGTATCTGGGTGGAAAGAGGGTGGCTGATTTATTACTTGCCTTGAAAATTTTGTGTATCGAAAACAACGTTACTATTTAAACGCACTTAAGATAAGTGTGTCAAGTGTTTCTTGGTCTGGGTTCCCAGACACGTGCACGAAAAGTGGATCTCTTAAGGACAGGGTTATAGGTAGATATTATTTATTAGATGTTGTAAATAAAATTTAATTATCTGCGAGATTTTAAATAAAGGATTTTGAATTTAATAAGAATGCAATATTATATTAATTTAATAAATTATTAAGGTACCTGGGTGCGGTAGGTTATAGTACCTATAGTGAATTTTCATTTTTTTTATTAAATTACCAAATAATAATCACATTACTATTAAGAATCGAAAACGACAACTTACGAAACAAACACAATCTTCTTTGATCAATATTAAACATTCTTACTTACGGAACTCAAACTATAAGTTTGGAAGAAATTTCAAAAGCTTAAGCATTTGTAGGTAGAAAAATTGATTAGTAGAAGAAATGCGTTTGGAGCCACCAGTTGTCTTTTAACAAAACTGGCTTTAGAAGATCTTCAAAAGAATATTTAATTGTCATCAGATTGTCGGAGGAGTCATTTGATATTTCTGCTAGGCAAATCCAATTATCTATTCAGATGAATAATTCTATGATGAGGGATGCTATTTCTGCCACCAAAAAAATTAGAAGATCTTTATCAAAGCTCAGATAAATCCAAAATTATTAAAATAAAATTATAAATTTCCACCTTTGGGTGCAAATATCTGGAAGACCAATCATTTTAATATTTATTTAAAAAACATTATATTTTTAGAGGGGATTAATTTTTGTTAATTTGCATTGCATTTAGCCATATTTCAACCAACCGGCAATTTGTCTTGATTATAAACTAAGAGTTCACTAAATGGTATCTTCTCCTTCCTATTCTGATGAACTATACACTAAACACGCGCACTGTTATCTGCTTTTACATAATTTCACATCACTAATTTAAATGGTTTGATCCTTCTGAGTCTTCTCATTAGGTATTGGTTGTCCAAGAACTATAGAACTTTAGCATTAACGAGGTCATGTTTTTTTAGCGATGATTTTCCTCTCGTCTTCGACTCTAGGCATTCTTGTTTCAAATTACATGGTGATAATATACTGCTCCCACTGCAAAACTGTATTTATTTATTTTTATATTAACTGCTGTTACCTGTATTTCTTCTGTTCCTATTTTGTTCTCATCATAATGGCAAATAGTTGTTTTTATTATTAAGGCGCTTTCACCTCTAGGACCAATATTGGCTATTTTAATTATATCAGCAGTTTAAAATAATATTAAAACTTAAAACATATTTTGTAAGTACGAACAAAATGAAATTCACAAAAAAAATGTCTAAAATTATTTTTATTTTTCTTTATTTCTATTGATCTTGCATTTATGAATATCTATCTACTTACGAAAAGGTTATTAGAAGTAAAAAAATTAATTTATGAGCTCTTAAAAATCAAAAACATTATGAGATGGGTGAGTGTAACCCAACGCAAGGCTAACATCAATTAATGATTGATAGCCCACAAATCATGAAAAAATAATGGTCTTTCCACATTTAAAGAATACAGTCATCTCCCATCAACCAGTTTCCAGACAGTTGATTATTTCTTGCGATATATTGAGTATTGTATTAAACATAATATAATGCCAATTTAGGCGAAATTTCCATTCACCATTTTTTTTACTAACAAAGTAGGTCATGCATATGTAAGAACTTTATTTGCTGAAAGTTGGATTTTATTCCAATACCTTCCAAATAACTGAGAGTGATGGCCCATATTAAACTAAACGATGTAATTTGCGTCACACTCATTTTCCTGCTAATAAGGTCATTACTTGTGGTCGTCAAGTCTTGATGATTCCTTTTATTTTTATTTTTTTTTTCGTTATTGCAACACAAAGAAATAGCTCAATCTGTAATAACAGTGTACATTAATGATACCCCAAGAGTTCTGTTATTGTGGAAAGTAATTTTTTTATTAAATTGGTTTTTTTTTCTATCTATTAAATTTGGTTATTTAATGTAGATCTAGGTTTATAGTTTATAAATCTGTTTTATTAGAGAACTTGTTTTAAAGTGAAAATTGTGAACCATAATTAAAAATGCACTTTTTAATTTAAACCAATTTACTTTCATACAAAATAGTTTTGTAAACCATCTATTTAAATAATTAAAATTATTGAAGATTATACAGTTATGTATTATAACAGTCCCCCATGTGATAGCGAAAAGTGGCATGTTATTATTTTTTCTGTAGTAAAATAATATATTTTACTTTCAGACGTCGAGAACAGTAAAAAATGGCTTTACGGGCATTTTCTGTCATCCGGTTTTGATACTTCCGGTGTAGTACTTCCGGCCACACGACCGGATATTTACTTTTTTTCAACAAAATTCAGGATACGGCATATTCGTTATTCTGAATCTATGATAATATTACGAGCATTTTTCGTATTTGCGGAAGGGCTATATGTGAAAAGGAATTTTGCAATCTGGCGGTGAAGATAGTTTTTAAAATAGGTAGGTATAACATCGAAAACGAAAGACTAATTTTCGATATTATCGACTGTTTAGTAAATCTATTTATGGAAAATTTCTATCAGTATGTGAAAATTGGTTTTCTAGTATACCTCTTTTTAAGAATTTTTATTTGAATTTAAAAAGTTTTTAAGTCTTTTTTTCCTATATAAAGAATAAAAATCAAGCAAAATAGGCGTAGATTACAGCTGGCTTAAGATGTTCATAAAAAAATATTGAGGTCACTTAATTGTAAAAAATACTCAAGAAATACTCAGAAAATTGTTCAAATAAAAGTTACTTCTAATATTATTATCTATAATTTTTATTTTGTCAAAATTTCCTGAAATGGTCCGTATTCGAGAAATTTGACAAAATGTGCAAAATTAGTGCAAAAGTACTTCTCAGACACCAGATATCAAAAAGTTGGTTTATTCCGTCTTCCTCTATAAAATCTTGCGTTGCGCATGCAAATCTATTACTAATCCACTCGCAGAGAGGATCACAAAATACTGATCTCGATCACAAAACTGGATCAGTAATCAACTAGTTTCCGAAAACAGATAAGGTTAGTAACACTAGGTAAACGAACAATAGGATTTGTAATCTTTCTGATCCGAGTAAGTTTCCGAAAACGCCTTATGTAACACTATGTTCAATAAAATTACGAGATAAAGAAAACACCATGTGCACTTAGTGTTTTTAATTTTCATGATAAATTCTCTAAAATTTCTATAAGAAATATTGAAATTATGTGACACTATGTTATAGAAATATTCATTCAGCTATCAGAGATTGGCCTATATCAAGAGATAAAACGGAAATTAGGTGTTTTCTTGGACTTTGCTCATATTACTAGATAGTCTTCAAAGACTTTGGCCGGATTACTAAACCCCTTCATCCACTAACGGATATTCTGAGAATTATTGCGTTACTAGGAAAGAACTTTTAGCTATTGTCAAAGTTCTTGAACACTTCCATATTAATTTTTTTTAAAAGAAGTTTTATCATTAGAAATGATGCAGTGGCTAATGAATTTTAAGAAACCTGAAGGGTAAGTTGCTAGATGGATACAAAGACTGCAACAATATAACTTTGAGACAGTACATCGCAGAGGCCGTCTCCATAGCAACGCAGACATTATTTGCAGTCGAATCTGTTTAGAACGACAATGCCGGTACTGTAAAAGGCTCGAAGAACGGGAGAAACCGATTGAAGAAGTACAACGCTAAAATAACAGAATGTCTCTTTTTAATTTCAAGTAACCCAAAACACTCGAAATTCATACCATGGGTAATAATTATAAATCAGCGTTTTTATTGTGATCTTTTCAAGTGCGGCTCGAAAACGCTGACAAAATAATATCAACAACCTGCTGTACGCTGAGGCATCTTCTCATATTACCTTTTCCTAATACCAAAACATATCGAGAAACGAATTTTAAAATATCAAATAGTACATGGACTTACATTTAATAAATCTAAAGCCAGGACTGAACTTGTGAACGAAAAATGAATATATGTTTATCTGGTTTTTCTGTTTTAATTTTACGAATATGAATCACAAATATTACCATGCAGTAGCATCATTTCACTTAGTAGGTCAGTAATATATTTATTTAATACGGAAAATTGACAATTTAGTGTGTTTAGAAGAACACATTTTAAACATTAATATTGTAGGGGACTTGATGTTAGATAAGTGGCGTGTGATTGCATATCAAGTGTGATAAGTCAAAGTGGACAACTGCGGTAGAATCAATTTTTTTTTGTGTCATCGGCTTCAACTACCAGGATTATTTCGCCTCGTGTCATATGTAGGCCTTGTTACTGTTTCCCAGTGCCACTTTAGGAACAGCACTGTTAATTAGAACCCAACAGTGAATGGTCGAGTGGGAAATCCTACCAAGGCATCAAAATTAATTTCAAATAATTAAATTTAATGAAAAAATCCCGGCCAACGGTGAGATTCGAACCCGGGACCCTTGGATCCACAGGCAGAGACTCTACCACTGAGCCACCCACCCCAGTAGAATTAATTATATTCCTTTTTACGCAGAGTTAATTTTTGTGAATGGTTCTTATGGCGAAGGCGCATTCGACGAGAGTTATACAATTGTACAAGACCGTATTGAAACCATTTTGGAATTAATTTTAGTAAGTTTTCTTAATATTTTTATTTAAAAAACTTGTTAATTTTAATGATTTATGTACACATTTCAAAAAAAACAACTCAGGATTCACCCTATATAAAAGAATCTATAAAACTGTATAAATATGGTAAATGTTATTCCAGTTTATTGTCTCCAAAATCTAAATATCGCCGATCAGGAAATATTTACGTTTCCATTTTAAACACTCCTACATTCATTCATTATTATTGGAAATAAATATGTTTTTTTACATATATTTCTACGGAAAAAAATTGCGCTAATAAATATCTCATTAACTTCTTTTCTTTTTGAACTCGCTTCCGAAACGTTTACATTTTTATGTGATGATCTAGAGCGATAATAATTCTAAGTAAATTCAAATGAAATTCTTTAAATACTAAGAATATTTTCTGAATTTGAATACAAACAGATCTAATTAAAAAATAACCAGTTTAGCTTGTTAATTAGGAAAAACTAAACACGTAAAAAGATATTCCTTTATTATTGAGACCATTGGTGATGGAGTTGATGTATTTCTTTACGGTAACACCGATAATCGTTAGGTTTTTGTTCTTCATTTACCCATAATTATTTTTTTTTACGATCACTATCCAAAGTAGGCTCTTGTGCTTCGAAATACAACCGAAAAGTTGACGTTTTTCGCGAACTGATATTAAATGACAGCTTTGTCGCTCGCCGAGCGAAAAACTTGACAGCTTTCTTGCTCGCCTAATTTAAACTAGGTATAATATTGTTATACTGGTTTTCAGTAACTCAATTTATTTCAAACTCAACTTTTACAATTCAACTATACAACTGATAACATGAACATAAAACGTCTATCAAAAAACTGAACCTTTGACATCAGTATCATCGACTTATATTAGCTTGAACATTCTAGAACCTTCTCTAACCGTCGAGATGCTTCTTGACACGGAATGACATTTCTAGACTATTCTCTCTTCTTTTTTTACTCTTACTTTTACTAATGAACGCAGCACACTATAGGGTGATAGGTGACATTGCACTTCTCTTTGTGTTCATATAACATCCGCAGGGTACAGGTAACATTGCTCCTTATTATCTAATTGAATTGGTGAGTTAAAGAACAGTACTAGTCCAAAAATGGACGTTTTGATTTAAGATAGCCAAATCGATAATAATATGTGTCTCCACCCATTGAGATCAAATACAGTACAATACACACAATAGGTTCGGCAAAATAAATTACGTTGAAAATAGATGAGTGGAAGAGCAGTATAAGTCCACGACATGTGCCGTTTTTTACACTTAATAATGTCACTTTTCTCTGTCAAACTATAGGCAGTTTGTATATTATGATAACAGTGGATATATGAAAACTTATGAATATAAAGGTGGTCTAGTATCTCATAGCTTTAAACTAATAAAGCAAAATAAAAATTGTCCACCCCTTCCTACCAAATGATGCACACTCCAAAAACAAATTCCAATATATGTAAAAAAAAATAAATGACAAAAAGGTTATGCAATATATTACAGGAGAATTGCAGGAATTTTACTATCACGTTACCTCCTGGTCCACATCTGCAACCGATAAAGCTAAAGAAGGAAATGGTGAGTAAATTTTAGAGGGGGGGGGGGACACCCCGGACCCCCCTAGCTAAGTGCATGGGTTTTCCAAAAATATATTATTGTATATTATCTATAAGAAAATAGTTTATTTGGCAAACTTGCATTATTTCTAAACTAGAGGCTACTAAAAATAAAATACAAACTATATAATTGACTTAAAAAACAGTACATGTTCACAATAATTTTTTTTAAATATTTCATATACAAACCCTTTTTAATAGTTAAAACATAATATCCTACACTTATCTTAAATAGCTTTACATTTGATATGCACATGTCAAATTTATAAGTCAAATAACAAAACATGTTAATTAGTTTTTTTTACTTTACTTATAATACCATTTTTGGACTAGTACTGTTATTTGACTCACCCATTCAATTAGTCGTCCCGAATAACTTGATTACTGGGACCTGGTTGGAGCCAACGGGGGATCTGGACCACGGTATGGCGCTAACTTTTCAATGTGAACTACCTTGGGTTTACTTCCCGCTAACAACTGATTGCGGTAGATCAGGTCATTTGTTTTCTTGAGGACGGTGTAGGGGCTTTCCCAGTTCCTTTTTGGCGCTTGGGATTGCACAGCCATACTGGGTCGCCTCTCTTGAAATATGTCCCTGTGACATGCATCTCGATTCTATCTTTTGCTTTATCGCTACTGACTTTTAAACGTTGCCGAGCGAATTCGTATAGCTTTTCCAATCTTTCTCTCAAGTGGGAGGTGTACGCCCCTTTTTTTCACCAGGAGGTTGCCTTCCAAAAAGAAGATTATGAGTAAGTTTCATATCCCTTCCAGTAATCATCATAGATGGAGCATAACTGGTCTATTCATGTTCAGAACTTCCGTAGGCTAGCAGAAACAGAGGAACTAAAATGTCTCAGTCCTTTTGGTTCTCAGAGATGAACATTGGCATACTGGCATATGGTTTTATGGTGTTTTTCTACCATCCTGTCGGACTGTGAGTGGAAAGGCGTAGTACGTGTTTTCCTGATGTCTAACAATTTCATCAATTCTGGCCACAATTCGGAAACAAAATTTCGTCCTTGGTCAGAATGCAATTCCAGAGGGGCCCCATGTCTCGCCATGTCGTTTGTCAGAAAGGCTTCTGCTACTGTCATCGCTTCCTGATTAGGAAAAGAAGCTATTTCGGACCACTTTGAAAAATAGTTCATAACAACTATCAAGTATTTGTTTCCCTTTTCTGTTAAGGGTAGTAGTCCAAGGATATATATCGCGATTCATTCGATAGGCTCTAAGGAAAGGTACTGTGCCATTTTACATTAACTTCTTGTTTTGGGCCCTTTTCTGTCATTGCATAGATTTCTTACACCAGTCTTCTACATCTCGTCGGCAATTGATCCAATAAAATCTTTCACGAACTCGTCACGTGGTCCTTTTAGTACCAAAGCATCCTCCTGAACGGATGCTATGACACTCCTCCAACACACTTCTGACATGTGATTTCGGCAATACCACTTGGCGGACTACATTTACTCCATCGGGGATCTCTCACTTCCGGTGCAATAGGCCATCTTGAAGACACAGAGAATCCCACGAGTCAAGTATCCTTTAATAGTTCCAGTATATCTGGATATCTCTTGCCAAGTAGATCTGACTCCATGTTTGATCCATTCTCGGACAACCTTCGAGTCATTGTCTTTCTTTAGAAACTTTCTTAGAAGAGTAATTTCGTCTTCGTCTAGCTTGAGAGTGGTGCCCTGAAGATTTATAATATAATATAATTATTACCCATGGTATGAATTTCGAGTGTTTTAGGTTACTTGAAATTAAAAAGAGACATTCTGTTATTTTAGCGTTTCTGATAGGTGCTGTTCAGTAGTTATAGGTGCGGTTTGTGAAAAGCTTGATTTATTGGGCATTGTGGGTGATAGGATTTGCACGATTTATCACTGAGTATCCTTTTTCTTTAGAATTTGAGTTTTTAGATAAATGCCTTTAATATTTATTGATATTGAATTGTTGATTAAATTACAAAGATAACTATTTTGAATACTGCTTTAATAATTATTTGTGCGCACATAGAAATGAAATCTGAAACAAACAATCGTGCATTTAATCCCTTTTGTTCATTGCACTGCTCTGAATTCGACCTTCGGGGTCAAGCTCTAGTAGGTGGAGCGAGTATGTCGTGCGTTTAATCCCTTCATACTCATTGCACGCTCAGTACTAGTAGAAATGTGGGGCGTATCGCGTGTCTAAATTCCTTTACGCCAAAAGGGTAGTAACTAGGTAGGGGTAACGTCGCGCGTTATATCCCTTCTTGATCACATTTCATACTCCTAGGTACAATGCCTTGAAAATGAAAAAGACAAAACAGTAATAAGTACATTGAATGTCTAAATCCCTTTGTACTTGGTGATTGTTCGAATAATTATTGAGATAATAATAAAGATAATAAATAATTACTAAAGTAATGTTCACGGACACTCACGAGTATTTTCTTCTTTATAGGAAAACCCGACTATGTGCATTAAATGGACAGCGCATCGATTACCATGAATCAAAACATCCTGACAATTGTTATTTTTTTATTGTTTGGTAATGATATGAACATTTATTAATTTGTCTTTTGACCTTTGTTTACTAGCTTAAAGTTTTATCTTTATCTAAACATATCTCTCTCTCTTTCTGTCTCTTTTTCTCTCTTACTCCTTTTTAACTCCTCTTACATAATTCTTCATTTTTCTTATTTTTGAGTTTTTTCAAAAAAGCTATTCGAAAAAGCTATTTATTTTAACGACTTGTATTCACCCTGTACATTTTTCAACACAATAGATATTTATCCTACGGGTAAAAACAAACAATAATAATTATTTGTTGAAATATTCACTAATAAAATGAAAAATAGGCTACATTAAATAGTTATTGCTCTGGACACTTCACAATACAACTCTCCTCTAATACCCTCTCCCAAATATAGACATAACTTCATTTTTACATAAAGTGGCTCGTGCCAGGAGTTAAAAAACAGTTTTATGAAAAGGGTAATTAGAAAAAATCTCTACACGTTGTACTGTTAATGGAACAAAATTCTAACCAGATAGTTTTCTGTAATTAAGACATGATTTATAACAAAAAATTTGACTAATATTTATACAATATACAATTTTTTTTTGATGAAACATAAAATTCAGAATTACCACAATTGGCAATATGAATTCAAAATGAGTCTATTATGGGATTCCGAAAAAAGCTGATAAAATTGTTATTACTTCAATTAGTGTGCTTGCAAAACTTCAAATATGAATAATGTACCATGCAGAATATCAATTAACGTATATTTCCGAAAACAAGGTTTAAAATTTTGAACTGTAATTGGATATACAAAGCTCTCCCGGGAAGCAAGAGTATCTACTCACGTTTTTTGTTTTTTGCCATTCATTCATGTTAACAAGGAAATTATTTTACTATCGCGTTTTATTTAGTTATGCCATTGATTCGTGTTAACAAGGGAATTATTTTTAATACAGCTATTTTATTTACTTAAAGTGGGTTGTTCGGAGTTAAATATTTACGCCACATATATTTTTAACTTTTGCTTTGTCCTATATGCTCGTTTTATTCCAGAATAATTTTTTTTAGTATTTGTGAGTTATCCTGAAAAACTGATTTATTTTACGTGCGTCAACATTTTCTATTTCACGTAAAAATACTAATATATAAGGAACTTGGACTTTAAATTCTTACTTTGTGAGTTAAAAATAGACACATTGAAAAATAAAATTGTTTTTGGGTAATAATGTGTCCGTGAACTTAGAGTAGGTAGCGACTTGCCAACATTTTGTGAGTCTTGAAGGATTGTAAATTTAAAAACAAATTACAAAGTTGGCAGTAAGCCGGTGTTATTTTTCAGCGTATAATATGACTTATTACTCGAATTTGAAATTTATATGCAGTTGTTATAGGTTTAAATGTTATTTGCAATTCTGGAATCTATGTTCGGTACTTTTATTATTTTTAAACATAAGATCACTTAACATTTTCCCTACATTCTTTATTTATCTTCTACTGTACAGGGTTTAGATTTCAATCGTCTATGGCCAAATGGCCAAACTGTGACTCATTCTGCTACACTTCTTGAGGAATTTGAACATACATCATTATTTCCAGACTTCCATGATCTTCTGAGTTTGCGTTAGACATGCCTGTCATTGTATTTTATTATTAAAATATATTTGAAGTATCAATATATCATGCATTAAGTACAGGGTGTCCCGAAATTAGACGGTCATATTTTAACAGCTTAATCTACATCCTTAAAATAGTAGTAAAAGTTCATATAAACATAGGTCCGAAAACGTTTCGTCTTCGAAATACAGGGTGTTAAAAGTCCTGATGACACATTTTAGTACGCACAATTTTCAAGAGAAAATCATTTGAAAATTTCATGATAAGTTCATGTTATCTTATTTGAAAGTGCAAACAATAATTAGTAGACCTGTGGAATTAAAAATTTGGAAATTTGGAAAACCGGTGACTAAAGAAATTTATTTAACTTTAATTGATTTTTAAATGTTTATTTTAAAAAGAAACTTTTTTTTTCCAAATGGTTTGGTTAGCTTTGGCCCAATAAAATGATTGATGAGAATTTATTTCTTTAACTGTCGACGTTTAAACTATTTATTTAAACCAATTTTATCCTAAGCCCCCCCCCCCCCCCCTAATTTACCCACCTATGAAGATGATCAAAAACTAGGGTTTAGTCCACTAAGTATAGCGTAAAAAGTAAGCATCTGTACCAAATTTTACTTAGTTATCTTTAAACGTTTATAAAATATTTACAAAAATGTGTCATCATGATTTAACTTTTAACACCCTGTAACTCGAAAACGAAACGTTTTCGGAACTATGTTTGTGAGAACTTTTACTCCTAGTTTAGCATGTAGACAACGCTGGTCAAATATGACCGTTTAATTTCGAGACACCCTGTATATGGTTGCACTTTAGTTATTGTGGCTAATATCTTTCAGATGATTTTCCAAAGGACAACGATTCCACAAAGAATATTCTCAAAATGTATGCCTGTTGCACAATGTTTTTAGAAATTAGAAATCTACCAAAATAAAAAGAAAGCAATAGTTGTGGCTATTTCAAGTAATTAGTTAATATCTATATACTTACATATTGACGAAATCAAGATATAATATCTATGTTTTCTGCATCTGTAACAAAAAATATAAACTTAGTTTAATATATATCAAATAAACACATATACGATTTTTGGAAAATGTGAAAATATAATCCCCAATTTATCCTACTAAATCATACAAATGTATCTCCACATCGCCAAAGTAAAAACAAAATAGAAAAAATTGAAAAAGCTAAGAAATAAAGAAAAGAAGAATATAGTGCATCGGCCAGGAAACGAACCTGCAGCCTTTGAGTAATAGTCCTCGGCTCCTCTACCAATTGGACTACCGAAGCACATAGCTACGATAGTTGAATTTGTATATTTCAGTCATTAGATTCCGAAAATCGCCAGCGCACATACATATTTTCCCCCCTTCTCTCAACTCTATCAATTGTCCTTAAAGCCTTGCAACATCATATAAAAGGAAGAAGAATGAATGAAGGATTTTAGAATTTGTTTATTTATTTCAAAATAATAACTCATTAAAAATCTCAAGCTTATATTAATACTTTAAGCATGTCACGAATGAGGATCCGCCCGGGGGCTATACATTAGCATGGGCGTCGTTACACAATTATATAGGGATGGGCAAAATTTTGAAAAAAATTTAGAATGTTGGAAAACAAAGAAAATGAAAAAATAAAAGAGATTTTTGTTATGATGGATTTAATTATTCTGTGACGTCATGGCTTACTACCGGTTTTTCCAGAAATAACGGAAAATCTCAATTTATTTTTAAGTTTTGAATGAAAACCCTTTTTCTTATGGAAAATTTGAATTTCTGGGACATTTTTGTATAAGAAGCGTGTATTGAAAATTTTCTGTCAGTAACATATTCAAAAATATATGTTCCAATATGATGGTCATTTTGACAGCTGACAGAAAATTTTCAACACATGATTCTTATCCATAAATGTGCCTAAAATTCAAATTTTCAATAAAAACGTGGGTTTCTATTTAAAAAATAAATTGAGATTTTCTGTTATTTCCGATAAAACAGAAGTAATCCATGAAGTCACACACCAATTGAATCCAATATATGAGTATTTGTCTCAAGCTTTTAAACAAACACGTTTTCATTCCAATATCTCAATTAACAACGAAGATAAAAGCGGATGGAATTATTAAACGGTTTCCTAATAATAAAAATGCTTAGATACGCCACTGGTATACGGTATATGGGTCTCAATGGAAATTTTGAAGCCTCAAATGATTTTATAAAGTTCGTACATTACTATATGTTTTTCCATAAACGAATTAATAGTAACATATTTAGAAAAAATATTATCCAATATGGCGGCCATTTTGACAGCTGACAGAAAATTGTTAATATACGATTTTTTTACAAAAATGACCCAGAAATTTATATTTACAATAAAAAAGAGTTTCCTTTAAAAAATTAAAAAAAAAATTCGATTTTCTGTTATTACCGGAAAAACCGGAAGTAAGCCATGACGTCACAGAACAATTGAATTCATCATAAGAAAGTATTTGTTTTAGTCTTTCAAACAGAACAAAATTATTCCAATATCTCAATAAATAGCGAAGATAAGGGGTAGTGGAACCCTAACAATGTCGCTGACCTATTTGACAACTGATACTTAAGTTGTCATAACAAGTCTCTAATAAATAAAATAACCCAACAAAAACTAAAATAAAGAAAAGCAAAAACTTCAAACACATTTCTAAAAAACAAACAGAAGGTGTGATATAGAAGAAAAATATGAACAAGGAGACAGAGCCATACATAATTTATAAAAAACAAAAACATAAAAAAACTCACTCAAACACGACGATGAACACAAAAAAAAACACTAGGAAAACTCAAATTTTAAATGTCTTTTTTCTATACTAAACATAATTTATTTTTCAGTCAGCCTATTTTTATTCATTGTTCGCTCCGTGCGTAACAGCAGCGCCAACTATTTTATGAACTAACGGACGATATTTGCGTATACTGACAATACAATTTTACCTAGAGTTCGTAATTAAAAAATATATTTGTTAATTTTAATAAAAGTATATGGATTTGTAAAACAAGTGAAAAAATTATTATTATTATTATTATATATTTTTATTACTTCAGCTGAAAAAAGTTGTATAATTAATAAAAATCAATAATAAAAGATAGGCAAGTATTTACGAGAAAATGTATTAAATCTTGCCTAAGCCTAATAAGTTTTCATTGAAGAATAAGTTAAATGATGTCAAAATAAAAACATTACCATTATATAATAACAAAGAAATAAAACGTATTAACAAAAATAATTGGTATATTTGTGATTGTAATTTATATTTTCTTCATTTTTAGTTCGAAAAATTAATAATTAAAACTGGTTTCCTATCAACAAGTCACAAGATTGCATTTCAGCCATATACAAGAATCAAAGGTAGAAATCTAATCATTTGCTAAACATTTAAGATTTAAGGGATGTTGAAGAATATCATAAAATAATAATGTATTGTTTATTTAAAACCTTTTCTGATGTCTATTACTGTTATTATTACAAAAATAAAGGTTTTTTTCTTCTTATTATACAGCTGTCCATTTATTTTTTTGATTTAATTTCAATTTGTTTCTGAAAAATTTACATAATTTACAGTTTTTTTGCTAGTATAATTTGCATAATAGCAACTCCGGTTGCTCATTTTATTGTTTTTAACCTATTTTTTTAGTAGAAGTAACATGTATAGTATACGTGTATTTGATACGCCAAAATTACAAAATAGCCCCCTAAAGTACTTGGATTATTCGCAGCTTGCGCTAGTATTGCTTTTGCTTCCCCTACCATGACTTAGCACTGATTGAATAGACCGCAGCCATGTTTTAACATTCCTTACTAAACGTTCTTTCGATTAACTCTGTCGTTGGTGGAAGAGCCATAAATAATGTTTAAACCACTTTGTATATCAGGATTAAATTCACAATCTTTGGACGCTATATCATTAATGGAGAGCTCATTGTGTGCAGAAAGCTCTTTCATATTCCAGTTTGGTATTCAGCTTCAAAACTGTCGATTCTAAATTTTTCCACTACTTTTATTTTCTAATCAGTAGCGAAAAAAGTATTTTTTTATGTTTTTGGGATGTAACAGGCTTAAGGAAATATTAACAAAGTCTTCGGAAAAGCGTGATGTAAGCGACGTAAGGGAATCCAGATATGCAATAAATATATTCAACCTATAATATTCTTCAACTATATTAGCTTGAATATTATTATTTCTATGAGATTGTTGTTCGTTATACATAGCTTACGCGTTGTTGATAAAGTCAAAAATAAAGGAAGTGTAGTAACAATATGGACGTAGTGACACTTTTGGCTATGTGCTACGTGATTATCCATCTCGTTCCCACTTCTATTATGATTCTATAGTCTTTCTAGATACAATCCAACACGGCGGAATAACCGATTAGTAACGACTTCAAAGGGACCGCGTACATGGGCGTACCAATTTTATTATTAAAATTAAATAAATTAAATTCACAATTGTGTATAGTTCTTCCATTAAACTCGTTCCGAACTCTTGCCGACAATTTTGTAAATTAAATATTTTTATAAGAGAAAGTATTCGTTAAAAGGCGATCGAATGATTATAAATTAGACGGCGTTATACGCCGTTATTTAGAGAGATGCACTTAATTGTAGTCCTACTTGAAATTTAAAAACTTGCTACAACTGAATATTAAATTATAAAACGTAAATAAACGAGTAAAATGTACCTGTCTGTAAGGGCGTTTGGTTCAAACAGGGTACCAGACGTGAACTGATCCCTTTTTGTACCTCAATCGTTTTTTTTTTTCCGGAAAACGAAATTTCAAAGCAAAAACCATAAAGGAAAATAAATTCTTTGCAAATAAAACAAAACTATAAAATAATTTAGAAAAATAAAGTTTTTAAAAGAAATAAATGAATACGAACTAATAAAATGTTAACAATGAATTAATTTGATGACTTTCGTATTACCAATAATGACAAATAAGAAAGTTAATTCGAATCTAAATCTGAACCATCTGTCGTAGTTTGTATATATAACTACTGGAGCTACAGAAGGTATAATATGATATTTTTTTTCCTTTTTAGGACATGATTAATGCAGTTTTTCTAAACGTCAGTCAAAGACGGGTCTTTAAGAACGCCATTAATATTTTCCAAATCACATTTGTTAAGGTAGGTGCAAAATTATTACGTCTCAGTTTTTGTTTAACTTAAGATCAAACTAATTCAATTGGATTAAGTACACAATATTAAATGGTAACCTCAATACAGTATAACCATCATCTTTTGCAAAATTATCAATATAATACTGTATTGGAATATTTTTACTTTTAACAATTTGTAACAATTGTGGTTTTGTTTTTGTAGCGAAGCGTTTGCTACAAAGACTTTTTCATTTTTGGCATGTAAAATTATGACTCTAGCATCTACATCTACCTCAAAAGGCATCCAGAGAGCATCTCGTATAACACAAATCAAAATTTAACAGAAACACCGAAAAATAAAAACAAGGGGTAAAATTTTTCAAACCGTGTACGCTACTGAACAAAGATAAAACAACTAAAGCAGCCAGGCGAGCCAGTAATTCTGGCCGCTCACTTGTAGCCTTAACATCAACTGTAGGTGCGTAGATGTTTAAAACTTAAGTGTGCCACATCAGAGGCTATACCAAGACGGTTCACGCTTATTTGCAATGTGAGAGTATAGAATTTGTAGCATTTGCATGGCATGTAACGCGAATTATTACGCAATCCCGGTACAAACGATATATTGGATTGAGTTTATAAACACTATACCTTATATAGTTTTCTTTCCATAAAAGAAAATAAAGCCAAATAATACCTTCCATTTCCCATATTCTTCTATTGCTGTCAATTTGCATTATTTTTATAAGCTTCAGCTGCGTTGGGTTTAATCACATCTCTTTTATACTGGAACTCCCTGAATAATGAATTATTCAAATTATTTCGGATCCCGATAGAGTAAAAAAATCTTAATAACATTGCAGTTAAATGTGTTCCAGAAAAGGAAGATGTTTATTTGAAATTACGTTCGAAATTGCTTCAGCATTTTACATTTAAAGGCAATTTTCTTAGACGGTTCATTTTCTTGCTAGAGAGATTATTATTTACATACTAGCCTAGCGATCGACTTATAAAATTCTGAACGATCTGCATGGGAAATCGACTTCTCATTTAACGTGTTGGATAATATGTACATCTATCACACTAGAGCTAGGAAAACCTATAACAATTATAGAAGATAGTTTAGCCTTACAAATTACAATTTTGAATAATTAATGCTCCCAAAAATTCTCTCTCTAATTAATTAAAAATTTATCCGATACTAAGTGTTTTGGAGCAGGATTTATAAATGTTGTAAAGTTTGAAATAAATAAATATATATATATTATAAATAAATATATAATGCACCTAGCGCCCTCTCTTGCTTAATTTAAGTATGTCATGTTTATCAATCATACAAATCCCCAGGAGTAGATGGAATATATCCCATTCTATTACAAAAGGGACAGGAAATTCTAATTCCACATATGTGTCGCATATTTAAAGCATGTCTAGCCTGGCGACACATACCAAAGGCGTGGCAAAAGGTGAATGTCATATACCTCCCTAAAGTAGGAAAGTTTAATGACATGACGCCAAAGTCATACCGCCCAATCAGTCTATCTTCATTCATGCTGAAAACGCTAGAACGACTAATAGATAGATATATACGAGACGAAATACTGAGAGAAAATCCTCTCAGCGACCGTCAATATGCATATCAGCCAGGAAAGTCAACCGATTTGGCCCTGAATGATCTTAACAGGCTATTGTCAAAATCCCTGGAGGATAAAGAAATGGCAGTAGCAACTTTCGTAGATATTGAGGGAGCTTTTAGTAATGCTCAAACAAGATCTATAATTAACGCATTAGCAATAAAAGGGGTACCAGTAGTCCTATGTCAGTGGATAAAAGCCAGCCTAGAAGAAAGGGTAATAACATCATCTCTAGGCGAAGCTACATTGACAGCTAAAGCAGGCAGGGGCTGCCCCAAGGGAGGAGTACTATCACCCCTTCTCTGGTCAGTCCTAGTGGATGAACTTATAAAAAGGCTAATATCTGCAGATTTTTACTGCCTAGGGTATGCCGATGACCTGGCGATCGTCGTAAGAGGCAAGTTCGCAGGTACAATATCGGAGCGCACACAAACCGCTCTAAACATTGTCGACGAGTGGTGCAGAGAGGAGGAACTAACAGTAAACCCTCACAAAACCACAATAGTCAACTTTACAAAACGAAAAGTACCAACAGGACTAAAGTCACCAGTACTGAAAGGAGTGAAGATTCCATTCGCTGAAGAGGCCAAATACTTGGGAGTCATCTTTGACCACAGGTTAACATGGAATCAACACTTGCAAAAAGTCACCCAAAAGAGCACAACGTCCTTCAACTTATGTCGAAGGTTGTGTGGAAAAAATTGGGGATTACAACCAAAAATGTCCCTGTGGTTATATACCAGAGTCATAAGGCCGATGATAACCTACGGGTCGGTGGTATGGTGGCCAAAGACTAGGCAAGCTGGAGCCATTCGACAGCTCAATGGTATTCAGAGGCAAGCATGCCTGAGTACCACGGGAGCTATGAGAACGACTCCAACAGCAGCTATAGAAGTCATGCTAAACCTAACACCCCTACATATATTCATTCAAGGCGAAGCCAGGTCTGTCACATACAGACTGCACAAAGGTTCATCGCCCATAAGCAGTTTGCATGGACGTGACTACAGCGAGCTATATAAAGAGTTGGAGAACGACCAAATAATGGGTATGCCTTCAGACGAAATGCTTCCAAAGTATAGCTTTCAAAAGCAATATAAAGTAAGTATACCAGACAGGGAAGCGTGGACGGGAGGACCTCCTATTCATGCAGATCTCACCTGGTATACAGACGGCTCCAAAACCCATGAAGGTTCAGGAGTAGGTATATATAGTACCAAGCCAAAGACAGGAATCTCACTGAGCTTAAGTAAACATGCGACAGTATTTCAGGCAGAAATAGCAGCAATACATCACTGCGCAAAAGAAGTATTAAGACAGAAGGTAAATGGAAAAACCATTGTCATATACTCAGACAGTCAAGCGACGTTAAAAGCACTCAGTTCCATGCAGGTACACTCAAAGCTTGTGTGGGACTGTTTGGAAGCCCTAACAGAGCTGGGTAGTCAAAACAGACTAACCTTAGCCTGGGTACCAGGCCACAGGGGACACAAAGGCAATGAAAAAGCTGATTTACTAGCCCGAGAAGGAGCATCAAATGCTCTTATTGGCCCAGAACCCTTCTGTGGTGTAACAAAAACAACTATCAGAACATGCACAAAGCAGTGTATGTTTAAAAAATCTCAGGAGTGGTGGGAAAACTCACCAGGACAGAGACAGGCCAAAAAGTTCTTAAAAGGACCATCGTCTAAACTCACCGAGCATCTACTAAGCCTTAATAGGAAAAATACTAGAATACTAGTAGGTCTATTAACAGGGCATTGTAGGCTTAACAAACATATGTTCAATATCGGTCTGACAGAAGAGGCCTTGTGCCGATTCTGTCAAGAAGAAGAGGAAACGGCAGAACACGTATTGTGCTACTGCGAAGGTCTAGTAAGACTGAGATTCCTTACACTTGGAGAAGAAAAACCAAGGGCAATTAGCTATACCGGAGAACTACTTCCCAGTCTATGGAGTCTACTACATGAGACCGCATTAGACAAGGTACTCTAAACAATGATTAAAGGATATCCACAATAGATCTGAAAAGGTCGAGGTGGGGGAGGCCACATGGCCCATAGTCCTAATTAAATCTAATCTAATCATAGGATGATATAGATCCTCCATGAGTGAGTCGTAATATAGTCGTTGTCGAAGAACAAGTGTTTGGTATTATTTCAAAACCTACCAAGTTTCCCATTTTTACCAGGTTATGTACCCAGACCATACCTAGACACTAGCGTTTTAGAAAAACTAAGTGTACAGTGCTTCTCAAAAGTTCCCTCCCCCCCTCTTTTCTTTTGAACGGTTATACTTAGACTGATGAAATTTGGAGGGAGAAAATGAACTATTGTAAGCTTATCTACTAGTGGTAACAGGTGACGTAATAGACATCGGTGACGTCACCAGGTAACTGAAACCAATAATATTAAATGTATAATAAAGTTGTTCATTTTAATTTTAATAAATATACTATTACATAATTAATGTTCTTTAATTTCTCTTTATCTTGAAAACGAATGTCAATGTATTGAGGTCGATTATCGCAAAACAGTTTTGGAAATTTGCCCTCTTATTGTTCAAACACGGTAGAAAATTTGTTACATTGACTACAGTCGTACCCTCCTGCCGGGTTTGTGAAGGGCATAAATAAATATATAAATTGAAATTGATTTTCTATATAGAAAACAACATTTTTTGCATGTGTAAAAAAACCGTCTACCGTTCTATATACATATTTTCTACGAATATGCCAGACGGAACGCTATTTAATTTTATTAAAATCGTACATGTTCAATCAATTAAAATGTCGCACGTAATTTTATTACTTACACAAATTTTGTTGGAAATATCTACCCACCCGTAATATATAGGTAGGTAATCGATTTCGCACTAAATTACATATATTACGTTGTACAGTAAAGTGATTTTTTAATTAAACGTACCAACAATACCATTGTATCCATCATTTCGTTATTTTAAGAAAAAATACTGATACTATAGAAATTGGAAGCCAGAAAAATACTTAAATAAAGGGTAAAATATGCGCCAACTTCGCAATAGTGTCGAAATGTGGTTGATTAAGGTCATTCAATTATGACGTAAGACTTTTCCTATGACCAGATACCAAAGTGCCGCATCGAAGTGTTTGGTCCCATGGAATTTGTCCTATATCACACGAGTATGGCGTAATATCTTTTTTCTGTGGATAAACCGTTAAATACGTCAGACAACAGTTCTTTTTTTTATTTATGTAATCAAATATGCTTTAGAGGGAAAGCCCACTCACGCGACATGTCGCGCGCGACTGATCGCGCGCGGCAGTACTTTTGATGTTTTTAAATGACTCAAAGCCCATTAACGCGGTTCTGTCGCGTGGTCATTTAAAAACATCAAAAGTATTGCCGCGCGCGATCAGTCGCGACATGTCGCGTGAGTGGGCTTTTCCTCTTACAGTATATTTTTGGGTTGATATTAAATTGACTTTAAAATAGACCTAAATAGTTTTAAAAAGAAATTATCTCCATATTAATTTGAAGAACATGAAAATAATAGCAATAACTTATTGTAATAAGTTTGAGCTTTAAAAAAATCAACTTTAAAATATTTTCCCTCACTATACATATACATTTACACATTTTTTGTTTAGAATGAAACAGGCTATCGGAAATAAAATTTTAAATGGTAAACAAATAATAAGACAAAAGTTACGTTGGGACGAAATTTTAGGGGTTGCGTTTTCCACCCCTTACAACCATGGGGTAAACCAAATAAATTACTGGCTAACGGCCATATGCACCATTCTTCTGTTAATAGTTATCAGAGAGTTAACTACATAACTGACTGTTAAAATGACAATATTGTATTCACCACCACAAAATACGACTAACAATCTGTTAAAGGCGTTGTTAATGTAACAAACAAATTTTACTTATCAGACTGTTTTAATTTTGCTTCTTTGTTTTGAAGGGCTAGATAAGGTTGTATAGGATATTAACAGTAATATATACGTAACACAGACTGATTTCTAACTGAAGATGGTAAATAGATGGTGCATAGCAAATTCTGTTAACACACTGTTATTTTTTATACTACTGTTAGATAACAGAGGACTTAGCTGGACAATGGTGCATATGGCCGTAAGTGTCTTTTTGGTAGTAGAAAATGACAGGTTAATTTCAATATTGTAACTTGTTTAGTGCTTGTGAAAAAAATTGTAAAACAAATTTTATGTACTCCCTTTAAGGGGCTGTATCTTAACAAGGGATGATCCAATGAAGTTTCTTTATATGAAAGATTCTATCTGTTTTTCGATGAGGAATCACCCCCTTAAATGTTTTACACTTATTTAGTTACACCCTGTATAAATACAGTTTGCACGAAAAACGATATATCGCACTTTGAAACGATACATCGCATTTTAAAACGATACATCGCACTTTGAAACGATGCATCGCACTTTGTATATGAAATACACCTTCACACGATGAAACAGAAAGATGGGGTTCCTGTTATTTTAAAAATTTTTAAACTGTTAGTAATCGTCCCCATGTTTTATTAAATTTTGACTGCACCCGAAGATAGAAATTTTTCCGAAACATATGTAGTGCTGTGTTAAACAACAGAAAATAAAAACATGACCGAATAAACCAAGGAAATTTTTATTTATATGATATTCAAACTGTTTCAGTCGAGTTGTCTCCTATACCACAAAGTACTGAAAGAAAATCTAGTAACCGAAAAAGTTCTGGATGCCAGAATCTATTAACTGAAAGCCCATTCCTCCAAAGCTTACGTGGAAAGGAAAATGAGAAGAAAAACGAACAAGAGAGAAAGAAACAAAGAAATATGGTTAAAAAGAAATTATTCGAGGAAGATTAAGAAACAAAAGAAGATAAAAAGAATGAAGAACTACAAAGAAAAAGTCAATGAAGTGTTGCGAGTGAAGCGTTGAAGATCCTTTCAGCGTTGTTGATGACGAAGAGGACTGCGCCTGTCTCTACTGCAATGAACTTTTTAGTAGATCGTAGGTCAAATGTTACCCCAAACACATACCCCAAAGTAATAAAAATAAAATCTAGTTTTACTTATCTCCTAGTCCGTGATGGCGACAGGCAAAAGGTGCCGCCTGTAGCACTGTAGTCATACGATGCCAAATCTCCGTAGTAACAGTAATTCCCAGTCGAAAGATTGGTATCTAACCGCATCTTCAATAAATTAACATCAAACCGAAATGCTGGCGCTGGTTCCATGGTTCCAATCATTGGGTCCAAACACCAAACTGAGTCCAAACCGGGGCCCAAAACCCTAAAATATACAATCCGTATTCAGAATGGTATAATTTAATTTGATTCCACCCAGTTATCTCTTAATTTAAAACAATAAAACGTATATGTGAAATCTTGAGCCACCCAGCGGGTTGAAAACTAGTGTACCCTTCAATATTTGGGTACAAACACCGGATACAAATAACGGTCTGAACTACGATCGGCCTTCAATAAACACTCTTATCCCAGAGGGTGTAACTTCAATTAAAAAGACAGAGAAATCCGCTAAAACCTTCTTAAAATCAGTGTACCCTTTAATACACGGTCTGAACTACGATCGGCCTTCAATATGAGACTGCTAATACATCTACCAATGGGTTAAACTTTAAATCCAATTCTACTCCAACACGAGTTAAGAGACCGGCACTTTACAATCACAAAAATAACTGGCTTAACTCTATGTTAACCAGATTCAATTTTACCAATAGTGCTTCTTATATTATTGAGCTATTTTTCTAACACTCCCCGGCATAGGATAATTCCATAAAATCACAAAAACTGGAAAAGCATCTCTTGGCCAATTTTCAGTTCAAACCACCATTACAACCTTTTCTCAGAAAAAAATACGCGCAATTTCTGCTCTTCTCCAACTCGAAGACGAAACCTTGATCGCGCAGAATCGCCGTACATAAAACCTCTTTCAGCCAGTTATCATTCCCGGACAAGTAAGGTTCACGAATGGCACCCCTGCGCCACCAATAAGCTTTCACGATTGCGAAAATAAAACTAACTGTATCATGCTGGTATCCCTGTATTACCCAATATAAATCCTAAACAAACGAAACGTCAAAATATACCCAATGAACTACAAACGGCTTTACCATTCTCTGTAGTACTTATCTATGATCTGACAACTGTCTAGCAGTCACCCACAACCGTGTGCCCACAACCTCTGATACAGATCAGTGGCCACAACTATAAAAAATATAACCCCACCTATTTGACATTCGGTATCCAACGAATATAATCTAAAACTTATTCACCGAACATAAATTGTTGTTTAGTGCTAGTGAAAATTATTAAGAATATTCACAATTACATGGATTGTTGTCTAGTGTAAAGATTATTGTGAACATTTACCACAACAAGGATGGATATTAAAGGTTAATTTTAGCATAAACACAAAGCATAAAAGGTGTTTACCTATGACTATTCGTGTTGAACATATTTTAAATTTTGTAAAAATATTAAGTATAAAATCCCTATAATTTAAAACTACTGAGAACTGGATAATAGAAATGTATGTAGGGTGATACAGGGTGGAAGTTGAATGCATTAAAACTTTTGACTAGTCGGATAAGTTTTGTTTTAAGCAAATATAGGTAAAGAAATACTTCATGGACGAACAAAACCTATACTGTAGACTTAACGCTCGATTAAAACCGTTATATTACAATCAGAATGTGCTGGTGTTTCTAAAAGGTTAAAAATGTTTACCTGTGAAATCTGCTAACCATAAACTACCAAAGTACCTACATACTTATTTTTCGCTTTAGTTAATAATTGAGTTTTTTACACATTAAGCGTATGTAAATATCAGGGCGTCGTTTTGCTCGCCATAGGCGGGCAATGTGGTTTTTTTTCATAAAAAAACTATTTTGCTTGTTTGTATTAAAGTTTTCCCTGGAGACTGTTTATTTTTAACTTAATATCACAGATACCGTCTATCTATCTATCTATCTATCTGAATTAGGGCTTGGTTCAAAGCCCACTTGTACTGAAGCTCTAGGCTTATTGTACCCCTCACAATTTCTATTCCATCAGATTGATTTTCTTGATGAATTCAAGAATATGTCTGATGGGCGCTTTCGCGATTTCTTCAAGTTCCGGATATTGTACCCCGAAGTACCATTCCCGTTCCCATTTAAGGTTCCGGCAGTGGCATAGTATGTGAATAGGAGTTTCGTCCTCCTCTTCACATATTCTACATGGGGAGTCATCAGATATCCCTATCCCTATCCCTAAGAGATTTAGGTGTCTTCTAAGGCCGCAGTGTCCCGTAAGGAGTCCTATTACGGCCTTGAGTTCGCTTCTGCTAAGGTTTAGCAGTTGATGTTGTCTGCTCGTGGATGGCCCCTCTATGAATCTTTTGGACTGTGTAAGTCCAAGAAGTTCCATCCAGAGCCTATGGTGTTCTCTTTTTATTTGTTCCTTTAACACCCATTTAACATGTTGGTATGATATACCATACGTGGGTTCTGGTCCAATAAGAGTTTTTTCCGCTCCCTTCCTTGCTAGGAGGTCTGTTTTCTCGTTTCCAAACACTCCCTCATGTCCTGGCACTTATTCAAGGGTAACCTTGTTATGTTCTGCCAGGGCCTGGAGGGACTGTTGGCAATCAAATATTAATTTAGATTCTACTTCTACCCTTTTCAGTGCTTTAAGGGCTGCCTGATTGTCATATTAATGATCCTCTTATCGCTAAGAGAGTCATTTAGCACGACTTTGGCGCAGGTATTTATTGCTGTTACTTCAGCCTGGAAGACTGTTGTCAGTGATCCCAGGTTCAAACTAATTGTCCTCCCTGAGTTCACATGGTAGATCCCAGCTCCTGTGCTGTTTTTTATTTTTGAAAAGTCTGTATACCAGATTGATTCGTTTTGTTTTTCCCTATTTTCCCGGCTTTTGTCCCTATCTGGTATTTGAATATCAAAAGGTTTCCTGAAGTCGTGAATAATGGGCGTTCTATCCGATGGCATTCTTAGTACCGGATTTTGTTTTAATTTCTCTAATATCATTGTGTGGTGTCCTTTTCTCGAAAGTTTCCATCCAAATCCATTAGTAAATAGCCTGTATGCCACCGCCATAGCTTCTTGCTCCACCACAAGGTGTAGTGTAGGAAGACCTAGCAGTAGCTCCATTGCTGCTGTGGGCGTAGTTCTAAATATCCCTGTTATTATTAGACAGGCTAGTCTGTGTACCTTGTCTAATTTTCTGTTAGCTGTTATGCGTTTAGTCTTGTGCCACCATATGACTGATGAGTAAGTTATAACAGGTACTACAACCATAGTGTAAAGCCAGTGCATTATACTTGGTTTAATAAGCCCCCATGCGTTCCCTACCATCCGTCTACAGGCCCACAGTATCCTTACAGCTTTTTCTGTTGTTTTTTCTATATGGCTGCAGAAGCTAAGCGTAAGAGTGATTCCAAGATATTTAACCTCTTTTGCCAGTTTTAGATGTTGTCCCCATATATAAAGCTCCTTCATTCCTTGAAGGTTCCTTTTTCTTGTGAATGCAACAACAACACATACCGTCACTAATTACTCATACATTACAAAAAGGTTGGTTTTTACATCCATTTCATATTTTTGTAACCAAAATTGCTGGGTATGTCATTTTACCCGCCTCTCCCCTGTTTTTGTTTTATAGGAAGATAACTGGCATCGTCCTAAATTAATTTATTAGAACTGTCAAAAGCTAGAACAAAGCCTCCTTGGTAGTAAAAATAGGTCTTAAATATACCGGTTTGAAAACTATAATATCCTAAATGACAATAAAGTTACATGTAGCAGTAGTCTGATTATATTTCAAGGCATTGTCATAAGTTTCCTCTTACATAGCAACTTCTCCCATTTCATGATTATTTACCATTGAAATAGGAAATATTTTCATTAATAACTTATTTCTCTGTATTCATTAATTCAGTCTTTGTGAAATAATATTCCATCAATAACTAACTATAACTACATTAATCCAAGTCGAATTCGATACAATCATCCACTCTCCGTTTGAAATAACATCTAAAATTGGAATTCTATTAAAGAATTCAGCACGCCAATCTTTCGTTGCACTTAAAATCGATCACAAAATACCTCTGCACTGCATGGTTTTAATCTGTGAATCTAACTTAAAGTGCATTTGCTCCTAAATAATGAAAATTTCATTTCTAATCCAGATTTAATCAATGATTAGAAGGATCTGAGGATGTACAACGTAGGTAGGCATTAGCCGAGCTGTTTTAATTGTATTTTGTAGCAACTGGATTATTAATTTTGCAGTGGCATTGCAAACATGTACATAAAAGGGAGTTTACAAATCAGCAAAACCCAGTTTAAATTAATTAAATTTAAAGTGCACAGAGATGTTTCAAAAACCAATTTAAAAATTCAATATACCTACTGAAATAAAACCAATTTGTCCAATATTTAAAATAATAAAATTGTTACAATTTAAATCACATAAAATAAAATTTAGGTAATTCGGGAATAAATGAATATAGTGAACATAAACATTGTTTCATATTAAAATTCCGATATATCCGGTTTTTTTTTTGTAGAAATAGAGATAGGTATGGTTAGCATAGATATATTAAAAAAAATATATTTATAAGATTCGAGAACACATTTGTTTTTGTATATAATTTTTTATTGGAAAGCCTTATTTTGTTATAATAATAGGATACGATTTACAAAAATTGAATTAGATACCTGAGGCAAATAAGGTCCACCTAAGGAACAAACTCATTTTATTTGAAAAAAAAGTTAAAATAAAATGGAAAATATACATAATCAAAAACAGTTACGCTTCTTGGAATAAATAAATACATTTCTAATAGAAATTTCTATTGTTTTTTTAAATTTTTGAGCATTTTTTAAAACGCCTGCGATGGGCCTTATTATACAACCAAGAGGGTAATAGGGCCCTTGCTTAAAATTCGATTCTTTTAAAAAGGTCTACAAAATATAACGCATACACGTGTATTTATAAATTCAAAAATATTTTTAAAACAAAATAATTTAAAAAATGGCACAAATATTAAGCTTATAAAAGAATCTAAGGCATTCTAAAATAGTTCGTTAGCAACACTTTGGACAAACAAAACATTCCGTATCGCGTTGTGTTAACCCTAGACAAGCTTCATGACACCATTTTGCGCAAGTTGTTTCATGTCAAGTTTGTCTTCAGTTCCGCAAAGAAAACAGTACCACGAATCATTGTCCAATGATTTTCTTGAGGAAATTAAAGCCGAAAATTTTGACGTTGAAGGTCTAGGTTCTTTTGCTGCAGACTTACTAATTGACGTTGAAGATTTAGATTCTTTTGATGCAGACCTAATGTCTGCTATTGAAGGTTTAGATTTTTTTTGCTGCAAACTTCCTGGAGGTAGCAGATACTGATGTCGACTTTGTGCTAACGGGTGAAAAAAGGTCTTTCGTTACCGCTTGCGCTTTATAATTAAGGGAGTTTTTCCTGTCAGCTGTGTTATTGTTTTTATTCTTTGTTGCAAAAAGCTCAGGAGTAGGAAGCAATTCCTTAAAAGACCTAATAAGAACTTCATGACTAGTGTCCAGCATGATGTTGTCTGTCAACGTTTTATCTGTAGCTGTGGTCCCACCTGGCGATTTTCGTGATTCGTCATTTTTTACTGGTGTTTTTTCTCCATATTTGCTGCTTGCTGCTATTGCTGAATATTTCACGATTTTTGCTAGCTTATTTAGCGGTATGTCTTCTAACTCATCATCGGTCTCAGATCTATGATCCGTTGTATTTGTAGCGTTATCAACTTTTAAAATATTCGGAATTACACTGCTGTTTGTGTTGTCTCGCAGAATTCCTTCATCAGGTACAAGTCGTTTAGGGTCTTCTAAATGGCGCTGGCTTACAAGTGATGGGGCACATGCTGACTCTGGAATCCTTTGTGGATCAAGTGGAAACATTCCAGTGATAATAATATTCTCAGGCGTCATACATGTGGGCCAGACTTTGGTAAAAATTTTACCGAATCGACTCTTATTAAGACGTCGATCTGGATGCGCATCCCACAATTTAAGCAGTTTTTGATCCCAGTGATGCTCAAAGGATCTGTTAACTGCCTTATCCAGTGGTTGGAGTTCATGCGTCGCATTTGAAGGTAGACAAAACAATCTAATTCCAAGACATTCTGCAGCGTCCACAATAGAAATATCCAGATGACTAGAGGCTCCATCGAAAACTAGTAACGCCGGTCCAATACCTTTGTAGCGAGCTAGATGTTCAATAAATTGAATGAAAAGTGATGTTGTCATGTTACCCTTATCTGACATTTTTACCAGGGTAGCAGCCGGTAAAGCATCTTGCCATTCTGGTTTCAACCTTTTCCCTCTAAAAATAACCATAGGGGGTATAGTGTTTCCTAGTGCATTACAACACTCCGCAATAGTCACATTTTCAGCGTGCTCATGTGCTACCATGTGAATTCGTTTCGCACCCCTTTGTCCAATTACTTGTTGCTGGTGGTGGACAGTCAAACGGCAACCCTTTTCATCCATGTTAAACAAGTTTTGAGGGTTTTGATGAATATCCATTTCCAGGTAAATTTCAGAAATCTTGGTGAAATAATCGTTTACAATATATTTGTTCAACTTTTGCGCTCTTCCTGGGTTCATTAATTGAGCTTCCCGTTTAAAAAGTTGCGGGTTTCGTTTCAAGAATGCGTAAAGCCAATCTTTACCGGCGACTTCCTTGCTCACACGAAAGGGATGTTAAATGTTGTTTTTGACACAAAATTTAAAAACTGATCGCCTTACCAAGATTGGAGTTAATAATAGTCCTATTTCACATAAACGAATAATTCGTTGAGCAAATTCATTTTCTTGTTCTTTCGTCAGTACTGCAGCCCTGCCTAACTTTTTTTCTACCTTTCTCGATTTAAGGTGGTTTCTAAGCGTCATTCTGGGGATTCTGTAGTGATCTGCGGCCTCCCTCTGAGACAGTACTCCGTTATTTACCGCATTTATAGCCCTTTGCATCTGCTCTGAGATCCACTGTGCACGTCGTCTAGGCATATTCTTTGTAAGTATCTGAAAACAAAAAAAAAAAAGAAAAACATTTATCATCGTTTAATAAGGCCCGGGCCTTAATCGCAGAATATTAATGGGCCTTAATAGCCGACATGACAATTAAAAGCTATAATTTAAAAAACTCAACAATCTCTTACCTTTTCGCAATTATTTTTTTGTCGAAATATGCGGTAGGGACTGAGGAACACCACTGGCAGTAGTACCGAATAAAAAATCTTTAGAAACAATAAATCGTAAACCAAACATGGCGCGCGAAATTTATAACACTGGACGTTGCAACACACATGTTCACAACCTTGGATAGTACTGACGACGATACTAAATTTCAGCGGGGTCGAAATTGGCGGATATGATTGACCCGTGGTGGGAGTTGAATCGGCATTGCCAGGTTTAATAATATGTTTCCATTTTGTGAGATATTATTTTTGGGCTTTATTAGGCGTCGGGCCTTATTTGCCGCAGGTACCTTAGTATTTATACAAGCCAATAGTATGTACAACAAAAGTGGATAGGCATAATGACCAAAATGCTAAATTGTCTGAGTGCAGTAAAGGCAAATCACTCGAATTGTATAGTATTTCTTCCACGAATCATTAAAGAAAATCTACAACATTTTAAAAAGTAATTTAGAGGTAATTAACATAAAATAACTATTTTAAAAATAATTAAAACAAAGATTTTATCTGGTGGGAAAAGTGACTTTAGCGGAATGTTAGAGCAAAGTTGGCTGGAATCCAGCGGCTGGCGTGCCTCGCCATTAGTGGGTAATGTTAACCACACCAACGGAAGCCATGGAGTCCATGCTGGACCTAACCTCTTTTAAGATTTTGTTGGAAAGGGAGGCTCTGATAGTCTCCTATAGGTGGGTATTTAATGCAACAAAGAACTGCGATAAGACAAGACGAAGATAAGTGAGATTAATAACCACCACATCCTTGGAATCGTCTCATACTCGCTAGTTCCCCGTCAGCTCGTAGAAAAAGATATACAACGTCCTCATTCCAGAGAGAGACGTATAATGCAAGGGGATGAAATCCCTCAGAGGCGGACTATAAGCTGTACACGGATGACTCCAAAACTTATGATTTTATGTAGTCTGGAAGGTCTTAAATAAATAAAATAAGTCTCGCAACGCCTAATTGTCTCAATAAATTTGTTATTACAAACTATTTTCAACTACATTAAAACGTAACAATTGAAAGATTATAACATTTTTAACATAATGGTTACTTTATCAAGTGTTCAAAATGTGCTCTCTTTGTGAGTTGACAGTACCCTAATCGATGGTAGAATGCGTCTACCACATTTCTCCATGATTGTTTTATTTATTTAAGACATTCCAGACTACATAAAATCATAAGTGTTACATATGGTTAAACTCGTAACTCGTAAAAGTTACTAATAATGTAAGAGAAACGGCAAATCTGGCAACATTGCAAATATCAAATCTGGAATCTCCATATCCCGAAATAGGTGTACCCCAAATTTTGTACAATTAGGATTAGCAATTTACGAGATAATTGGCCGTTTCCAGACTTTTGGGCCACTCCGTATATCTACAATCAATGTCTGGAATGCTTTGGAAAATATTAATAACATAAGGGAGACAAGAGTGGCGGTGTCTGGAACATTTATGTTTACTAGTTGATTACAAAGTTCTGATGAATTTTTAATTGAAAAGGTGCTTTTAAAGTTGGCTGAAGTAAGTAATGTTGGGATAAACCAAAAGTTAATTCTGTGACACGATGATTCGGGATAAGATTATACGGATCTAATGAGAATATTCTGTTTATGTTGTCTAAGTAAAGCATTAAAACATGAGATAGCAGGATTTGAAGAAGATAATTTGATTTTATTGGAAATTAATCACTTTTAACATCAGTTTAGTGGTATTTAGAATATTTTTTACTTTAGTTTGAGAGTGATTCAACTTATTCTATATAGACGATACGATTATCGTGGGCAGTACACGTTTCGGTTCAATAATGACCTGTATTACTAATCCGAGAAATATAATTTCCGGGAATTTAGTAGGTAACCGACTTATTCAAGTTTGATTTGTTTTTAAAAATAGAATTTAAATTATTTTAAATGTAAAATGGGATGATATTGAATATTATTTGTCAAATACACTCCCCTAGTTGGTGCGTCCCTGTCAAAAGGATAAAGTTTTTAAATTAATTGTCACATTTGGAACATCAATTTTAAGGGACCTCCAAAATTTCAAGTATCGGTACCAGTTTCAAAATTATTTTCCACTATATTTAATACATATCTTAATACAATTCGTGCAGTTGACCCGTTAGGTTTGTTGTGATGATTCTAGGCTTGCGCGCACTTGTCGGCAACAGCCCGGAACGGAACGCGCGACGGCGCCGGCCGGCAATTTTTTTAAGGTATCCGCACTAGCCGGTAAATAATTTTTTTCAGTCACCGGCCACTCGTCGCTAAGACACGATGGATCCAAAGATAATAATTAATTATAAGTTTACTCTGTAAGGAAGAGGAAAAACAAAATACAGTAGTTAAACAAAAAAGAAAACGAAAAAGGGTACACGAAATCTGTAAAAAGAGGAAAATCGAAAGTGAATTTGCCACTTTATTTCCTCAAGAAGTAGAACATGGAGAAAAATTTTGTCAGTATTTCCGAATGAGTTACGAAAAATTTCAAGAAATTTTGAGTATTATAAAACCTGATCTGACAAAACAAAATACAACGTTCAGATGCTCCATTCCACTAGCAGAACGCTTAGCAGTGACCCTAAGGTAAGTTATTATTATTCGTTAGGTAGAGCTCGATTTTTTGTGAAGAGCACAATAGTGCAGAAATCAATTTGAGTTTGTATGCGTGGTCAGACAGATTTAAACGTGATTAAAGCCACCTGCCGCTCATCACCGCTCATACAAGTTGAATTCAGTAGCTTAGTGTTACTTATTTCTATTTGTTGCATTTATTTAGCTATTTTGAGTGTGGCATAGCTATGACGAAATGTGCTCTTCACAAAAAAATCGAGCTCTACCTATCGTATTTACTGTTACCTGTTTTCATGTCTTTAGTTTTCTCGGTTATATTTATTTCGATCTTGTTTATAAATATTTATATTTTATTGAAAGACCAATTTAGAAGCAACTTTTTATTTTTTAGTACAACTTTTTAATGTATATTAATGTCTAATTCGTTGTCACTTTTTAATTCTGGAGAACCTACAACAGATGTCGATCTTGGTGAATATGTTGGCTGCACGTCTTGAAGAGGAAAATATTGAATGTTTTGAATTTGTGCTTGCCAAGCTTGCCTGTTTTGCTGATGTGAATGTTGTGCTGTGTTGGAATGTTGTGCTGTGTTGGAATGTTGTGTGTGCTGTAAATTTAAATGTTATATTAGGTTGTGTTCCCAAAGGTGGGATGTGCTGTGTATATGAAAGTTGACTGACTTGCGAATATTGATGTGGTTGCGAAGCTAGCGTGCTTTGTGGATGTGATGGTGGTAGTGTGTTTTGGAAATGTTGTATGTACTGTAAATTTGAATGCGGCATGTTATGTTGTGTTCCCAAAGATTTCATGTGCTTTGGGTAAGAATGTTGTATGTCTTGCGAATGTTGAGTGCATTGTAGTTGTGGATATACAGTTTTATTGCAGTGAATTTCAGTTGAATGAGTATTGTCAAACTGCGTGGTGATTCTAGGTTGTAAGCATTTTAACTTTGCTTCTTGTATGATGTTAAAAATCTTCCACTTAACATCAATTTGAACTTTAGGTGGAAATGATTAAGCCGTCTCAGACAGTGCAAGGAAAAATTATTTCAAACTATTGCCTCCTGAATTAGTAGCTGTAGTACTTTTTAAATATTTGTCGAGAACGTCAGCAACTGTACTGGGTTGTGTATTTTCGGACTGCACTTTCTTTCTCTTTGGAGTCGATCTCGGAGCCGCAGTAGGTGTTGCTCCAGATATTGTACTGTTATTAGAAGCTGTTGAGTGTCTTTCATTCGTTCATCTTCACCATCCTCAGAAAGTATTGGGCTATTAACAGCAGACGTAAATGATTCGGTAACATTTGTTTTTTGATCTCGATCTGGCAAATATTTTTTCAGGAATGACATCTCTGCTTCAAATTTATATGGCTTCATTTTAACAGCAGAGTCTCCTACCTTTTAGGTCGCAAACAGTTAGTCCGAACTGTTTCAGACTCGAACACAAGTCACATAAAATGGGGTGTCCCTCAAGGTTCTGTTCTTGGGCCCACCCTGTTTTTAATTTATATCAATGATTTAGGTAAGTTAAATATCTCAGGAAGTTTCACTTTATTTGCTGACGATACTACTATCTTGTGGCACAATAAAGACGTCAATATTCTTTATGCAAATATTATTAATGACCTAAAAGCCTTTAAAACATGGTGCACTGCAAATTTTCTGTCATTAAATTTTAAAAAAACAAAAATACTAACCTTTAAATGTAATGTTCCTGATATTTTAATAGATATGGATACTGTAGAAGCCACAAACTGTACAAAATTTTTGGGTTTAAATATCGACATGGATTTGAAATTCAAATCTCATGTGGATTCACTTTTAAAAAAACTCGCATCGGGTTGTTATGCCGTTAGAACCACCTCTCATGAATTGGGAGTTTGTGCAGCAAAAACTGCATATTATGCGTTAGTTGACTCCCATCTACGTTATGCTGTTCAGTTTTGGGGAGTCTGTTCTGCCGAGTTATTTGACAGAGTCTTTACAATGCAGAAACGGGCAATAAGGTTCTTATGTGGAGCACACAGATTAATTTCATGCAGACCGCTGTTCTTAAAACAAGAAATATTAACATTAACATCTTTATTTATCTTAGAAACTTGTTGCATGATCCATAAGAACAAGTCGAAATATAAATCGAATACATCCCGTGTAACTCGCCAAACGGGTAACTTGAAGTTGCCTATTCCCAAAACTGAACTAATAAGAGACTCTTTTATATACAATGGTATCAAAATGTACAATAGGCTATCACATACGTTGACAGATATTGAGTCACAGAATTGTTTTAGAAAGCTGCTCAAGAGATTTCTGTTAACTAGGCCTTATTATAATATTATAGAATTTTATAATGACGAGACACTGTGATATGTGTTTTATTTTGTTTTATTTTATTTTAGATGTATGTATTAATGTTAATTTATAATAATGTTTGTTTATATTTTAATGACTATTTATTTATTTGTAATTTGTATACTATTTGTACAATATTGTGTTTGTATGACTATTTATTTATTTGTAATTTGTACAATATTGTGTTTGTCAATAAGTATTTTAACTTGGACAATAAACATATATTCTCTCTCTCTCTCTCTCTCTCTCTCCACTTTTACCCTTTCGAAACTTCAGTGCCTTTCTAAAATTATCACGCAACCGCGACCATCTTTCTTTACAAGCGGATACTGAAAAAAAAAATTAATAATTTAGTAAAAAACCTTAATAATATTCCCTATTTTGAGAAATACAGGGTGTTTCAAAAAAGGAGGCCAATCCGTCATATTAGTTTTAATGCAATTAATCTGTGGTTAATGGGTCGGCTTTCTTTTGAAACACCCTGTATATGTGTTTTCTGTCCGATAATTACTTATGACGTTTTTCCCTAGTAAAATTTATCAAAAAGTTGTCTGTATAAAGTAGTGACTAAATAATTTCTACCAAAATTTCTAGTTGGGATATTTCTTTATTGTAGATTCTTGGCAACTGGAGATTCATTCAAAATGATAGCTTTTAGTTATAGACATGGCCATAACACTGTAAGAGAAATTGTCCATTCAACATGCAAGTCAATTTGGAAAAGACTGCATCCAATTGAAATGCCCACTCCAACAGAAGATCTATGGAGAACCATTGAGAAAGATTTTCACCAAAAATGGAACTTCCTAAATTGTGTGGGAGCTATAGATGAAAAACACGTAGTCATTGAAGCACCACCTAACAGCGGATCCCTGTACTACAATTACAAAAAGACGTTTAGTATAGTTTTGATGGCATTAGTGGACGATAATTATAAAATAATAATAATAGCTGACGTCGGAGCTTATGGAAAAAACAGTGATGGTGGGATATTTAGCAATTCTGTTATGGGAAAAGCCTTGATAAATGGAAACCTATCAAAACCCCTAATAAAACTCTTCCTGGAACTAATATTACTTTACCACATGTTATTGTGGGAGACGAAGCATTTCCTTTACAGAAACATATTATGCATTCTTATCCTGGAACTCAGACACGACATGATGAGGGCAAGGCAATTTTTAATTACCGACTGAGCCGTGCTCGTCAGCTGTTAGAAAATGTGTTTGCGATATTGACACAGAAGTTTAGAATTTATTAGAGGAGACTTCAAATGTCGCCAGAACATATTGATTATGTAATATTAGCCACTTGTCTACATAACTTCCTTCGGGGTGACTCACGTAAGACAGAAATTGATCTGGGTGACAATATAGAAACCACTCATGTATCTACAATTTAAAACCTACGAAATGTTGGAGGTAGAGCTACTGAAGAAGCATTGCATATCCGCGAAGAATTTAGAAATTACTTTTGTACTATAGGGGCCGTAGATTGGCAAAATGATATGGTACGACAAGGTTATAGAAATCAACAGTAAATATAATATTACATTATATTTTCCACAAACTGTTTAATAAATAAATAATGATTTTTATGTTAAAAACTATATTATATTAAATAAATAAAATGTTTGAACATACCTGGTTGTCGCATGTGCTCAGAAATTTCTTTCCAGCAGTTATTTTTGCATTACTGATTGGAATAATTTTTGTCAGAAAAATCATATAGTTCCTTGTACTGGCTAACAAGGATAATTAATATTCCCTACTGCCTGGAAAATTTCCATAATTACTCCGGTACATAAAACAGGTAGGAAAAATGATGTTTGTAATTATCGTCCCATAAGCATTCTTTGCAATTTGGCTAAAGTATTCGAAATAATTACACACGATCGTATTTCCAATCATGTTTCTCGTCTTATATCTTGAGACCAACATGGATTCATGAAAAATAGATTTACAGTTACAAACCTTGTATGTTCGACGCAATTCATTTCGAAAGCCTTGGATAGAAGAAGTCAAGTTGATGTAATATACACAGATTTCTCCAAGGCCTTCGACAAAATTGATCATTTCATCTTGCTCCAGTTAAGTTCCATTGGTTTATGCGGTCAAATCATTCAATTAATTGGTTCGTATTTGTTGGGTAGGCATCAATATATTCAATGTCGTGGTTACAGGTCAAAAAATTTCGAACAAACATCAGGAGTTCCGCAGGGATCAATTTTAGGTCCTCTTTTATTTTTAATTTTTATAAATGATATAGTCGCTAATATCGAGCATATTGAAGTTTTAATGTATGCCAACGATCTAAATCGATTCTGTTAAGCATTGTTTGCGACTTCAAAAGTATTTGTCCGACATTGCGAAGTGGTGTATCGATAATTCACTCCCTCTAAATCCTGAGAAATGTTCCGTAATGTCCTTTACTAAAAAAGTAACACCTATAATTTTTGATTATAAACTACAGACCATTGTTCTAAATCGACACGAATGTATAAGAGATTTCGGAGTTTATTTTTATCCTGAACTAACTTTCGTTAAACACATTGAACCGATGTTATCTGCTGTTAACAAGAGTTTAGGGTTTGTTATTCGAAGCTGTAAAGAATTTTGAGACATATTCACCTTAAAAATTCTATATATTAGCTTTTTACGGTCAAAACTTGAATACTGTTCTGTTGTTTGGAATCCCGTGCATAACATTTATACTGACTTACTCGAAAAAGTTCAAAGAAAATTCATGAAATTGGCTTCCTACATTTTAGATGGTATATACCCTACAAGGGGATATCCCCACGCTTTACTAATATCTAGACTCAATCTTTCAGAGCTCGTGATACGCAGAAATTTCCAACATGTACTCCTACCACCGTACATAAACAAAGAATAGTAAATCCACTATCCCAGTCGCCTTTGAAGGTTTTTGCACACAAGCTTGCCGCCGTTTTTGTCTCTTCACACACACATTCCCGGGCATACAGGTGTATTAAGCAGCGAGCGCAGGCTGATTGCATGCTCTTTCGACTGGCGGCGTTGGACTGGTCTGTACAGAGAGTGGATTTACTATTCTTTGTTTATGTACGGTGCTCCTACTTTATAATCTTTTAAATGGCTCAGTCGACAGTATTGATTTGTTAAATTACGTTAATCTAAAAATCCCCCGTGCTGGTTTAAGAGTTTACTTGAGTTTCTACATGCCAGCTTCTAGAACTAATATTTTGAACTCATCTCCAATGTACCAATCTTTTCAAAAATGTCAATAAATTCAAGACAGCTTGGACATTTTTGCATGTAAAAAATATATGATTAAAAATGTTTTTTCTTTAACAATGTAAAAAAAAATAATGTAAAGCATGTAATGCAATGTAGACAATCATTTCTTTATCCTGTGTTCGGTCAGTTTTTTTTCTAGATATTTACATTGTATTGTATAGCTTTTTAACAATTTTGTATTTGTATTTATATTCTAATGTTTTGTCTTTCCTACCCAGTAAATGGTGATTACTGTTGGGTGGTGTAACAAATAAATAAATAAATAAATAAATAAATAAATAAATACAGTGTTAAAATATATACCTCTACTTTTGGAACACCATGTATAAAGATCAATCTTTGTATGTTAACCGTCCCTCTACCCCTCTTCTAATTATTTTCTACTGTTAACAATTACAAAGGCTTTTGATCACTTCATTTCTTGTTCACTGTTCTCATCATATAATTTCTGCAGTAGGCAGTTGCCTCAAATATTTTAATTACAGTTTATTTTGTCTACGTCCCATAAAATTTATTAAACGTAATTAATATCAAAAAGCATTATTTTAAAAATAATTAAGAGAATCATTTGAATTCGAAATGGCCTTTTTCTGGTAAAATTCAATTTGAATCTTGAATTTTAGGGGAAGGAGTATGGAGTAGTGCATAAAGGGCCACAGTTCCACATACTTTTTATCCTACTACCCCTTCAAGCTACCCTTAAGTCCATATTTTTACAGCCTCTATATATTTTGATGGATTATTAAAGAGCACACAGTATATATATATCCATAATGATAAAAAAATGTTACGAATTTAGTTATTTTTTCGAGATATTTTTATTAAAAATGTATATATAATATTTTATTTACTAGGAAAAATCAAGTTACATGGATGAAATATGTGAAATAACCCCCCTCCCCTTATAGACTGTCTCCTACTCCAAAAATTCAAGTATTTAACTTAAATTTTATCTGAAATAAATCCATTCGAAGTTTTCAAATGGACACTCAGTACATACAATTGAAAAAAATTCTGTGTATTTACTTAACAACTTTTATCAATTTCACTAATCATCCAAACTTGTTTTAGAACAAGAGCAAATCACACGCAAAAGTAACGTTGAATCAAATTTGTTTATAAATAGAACTGAAATACTATTTTTAAATCTACCTTTCGAGTATAGAAATTAGTTAGTCTGGCAAACAAAATTACCTCCACCGAGATCGTGTCAATTATGTAGAAAATAAGCTTTCACAGAAAATTAGAGACGAGACACATTTCAAAATCTGATTTATCCAAATGCACTATAAACTAAGTTAAGGTGTTAGATGTAAACTGCAAAGGATACAAGGGAAAAACATTATTTTATTTTTTACTTTTTACGAAGACAACACTTTTAATTTATTTTGTCTAAATGTTATTTTATTTTTAACGCCAGCTTATTACGATGGGGATTATCATGACGAAATGAACGCCGACTATTTTAATCAATGGTTTGAGGAGTTCCTAACTTATCCAAAAATGGACTAAATAACGTTGTTGTTGTTATGGATAACGCTTCGTATTATTCCCGTAAATTTAGTTTTTCTGCTACCGCATGGAACAGACACGAAATAAAAAACTAACTTTTGTTGACGACTCCTATTTTAAATCTGAGCTACTTGAAGTTACCAACGCATACAGAGAGCAATACGACACATATAAGATTGAGGAAATAGTTGCAAAATACGGGGTAACTGTTTTACGCTTACCACCGTATTATTGAGAAATTAACCCGACTGAGATGGTATAGAATCAGATAAAGCGCTATATTACTACGAACACATTTAATTTCAAGAGATAGGATGTTCGTTTATTGATAGATAAAGCAATTGTTCAATTCGGTCATGTCACTGAACAAAATTGGCGTAAATGCGTTGCAGAGGACAGAGAAAAAACGGAAAAATAAATGTGGGTCGCTGATAATATCCAAGACAACGTTGATGGACTCATTACATAAAATCAGATATTATTTTTAACTATGAAATTTACAATATAGGTAACTGCACATGAGTTCCCCATTGTACATACCAATTTTGTTCAAGTGTCTCTTTACTGGGGTGTGCCTAGTCATGAACCCTGTTATCACTTTCAACTGGTTCCTATTCATAAAGAGTAGTTCTCTCCATTTCTTTTGAGACATGGTCTGCCTATGAAGGCTTTCCATGTGACTGTTTTGGGGTGCTTCCCCAATAGTTGATATGTTGTTTCCGAATCCAGTCGTTTATGAAACCCCGGATTGTACTTTTTGGGTTTGTGTCTGTTTCCGGTGTTTCTTCTGACCCTCTTTTTGCAAGTTCGTCAGCCTTTTCGTTGCCTTCGATCTCTTGGTATCCTGGCACCCAAAATAATTTTACTCTATTTCTAATTACAGAGTGCTTGAGTTATTACATCCAAGTAGTCCCATCCACGACCCTTAGTACTGAGCTTTAATCACTTAAATTGTAAAAACAACATCAGGGGTTATAAACATTGAGACCCGCGTTATAATTTTTAGGTAAATTGGCATTTATAAGAAATATTTTATAGCTTCTAAAAATATCGATAGTTTAATGCACATCAGTAAGAAAACATTCTAACGTTAATATGAATTTAAATTTTTCTAAATAAAAAGGTCCAAAACTTTGATATCGCTTTTCTTAAAACATGCGGCTACCTTTCTCAGGACGGCAAAATAAGCAGCTCTAATTTTTCGTCTATGGTTACCAAATATCCGGTCTTCACAGACTTCACTGATCTACCACAAAAGCATGTCGCCTCAACAAGGATGACTTCGGTATATTCTATTTTATTTTTAACATTTGTCGACGTGAACATACTGGCAAAGATAAAATACGTAATTAAAAATACTCTAGTGCCAATGAAAACAACAGGTCACCTGAGGACGACCAAGTAACGATAGAAGCATAGCGAACTTCGAACACCGTATTCTGAGAGAATACCAAAGTGAAACTTTGAGAAAGTGCCCATCAAAAAGGGATTATAGTCTCAGGCGAAAATTAATGTGACCTGAAAGTTAATTGCAATTAATTCGAACACAATAAAGGGAAAAAAACAGAAAGTAAAAAAGTTTCTTTTTGGAGTGTTAAATTGGTTTGAAGAACTGCTTCGTGTATATCGGAATACTTTTTATCCGAGTTATATAACGTATGACAGCACTAGGAATTTCTAAAACTGAAAAATTGAGAACGAGTTTATCTTAGTTTAAAAGTGTGGTACATGAAAAATTGGACTTTTTGTGAAAATGGAGTTTCGAAGTAAATTGCCAAGAGAATCTACACTTATCTCAAGTCCCTACACGGAATCCCAAGCATTTTACAAAGACAATTTCTTAAATGCCAGAGTGAGCCGAAAACTTTGTAGGATAAAATACAGGGTGTAACTTAATAAATAAAGGTTTGTGGTTTGTCGGCAATTTTAATTTTCAATGTGGCATATTACAAAAAGGTTTTTTTTTTTTTTTTATTATCTGGGGGGGATTGCAGACACGTCAACCTCTTTTTTAAATGTAAGAGTAGGTGGATTAGTTTTTTATTTAAAAGCTTTTGCAACTACATTTTAATTTTGTTACTTTTTACAAGCAATATGTCAAAAAAATAAATTAAGGGAATATTTACTGAAACTACATTAATGTATAGGTACCTTTTTTCTTATTTAATAAATCACACTAAAAAACCTGCTCAATAGTTAATAGCTTTTTGGTCAAAATAAATGAGATTGATTTGTTGAGGCATTTCAACCTGTAGATTAAAAACAAAAAAATGCCCTAATTAACCAAGACATATTGTATCGAACATTTAATGATGATCAGATATTGGAACAGAGGTCGAACACAGGCTAAAGTCGCTCGTTTGTTTACTGAAGCTAATCCATAATTGCTTCCAATTAATCGAAGTCCAATTAGTTAAATTGAAGCATGATATCGGAAGTTGGGTCAGGGATGGTCCTCAACAAATGCTTTTAAAAATCGACGAAGAAGTTCGGTTGAACATAATGTTGGAATAGTACCAAAGAACACAAAATCAATCCCATATAAAACAATTTTATTCAAAAATATGACAAACGGTTTCGACTTTAGGCCATCATCATGTCTACTAAACGAAAACAGTGGTGTTAATTAAAGATGTGTGAAGGTTAGTTGTGTTACATACCTAAAAAATATAGTACAATGGTATTACAAACTGACACGTCTCCAAATACATTAACCAAAAAATTAAAAATCAAGTAGCTGCTACCAATAAACTCTCAAGAGGTAGCGAGTATATTGGTCGGAAGTTGAAGAAAATATTGCTACTCCAGCTAGGCAAATATATTTAATTCATGGAGTCAGTCACGCAAGCAATTTAAAAATTCTGAAAGAAACCAAAAGCGCCCAAATAAGATGCAAAACCTGCACAAGCTTAACGATAATGATCCTAATGGTAGACTTGATTTTTCATTTAAAAAAATTGGAGTGTCTACAATGGTTTTATTACGTTTCGCCTCCGGCGTTTAGCCCCACTGTTTTGCCCCCACCGTTTTGTCCCCATACCGTTCCGTCCCCTACCTATTAGTAAATCAAACGAAAGCCATTTACTTTAAAATAAGATTGTTTATTAAAAAAAATATTATTATTATGCCAAATTATTGGCAATGCCTAACAAATAATTCTACACTTACTTTCTACGATGTTTTTAATTCTTGTACCAAGTACAGCATCTTTTTGGTTTTATACCTAACAATAATTCGAGAATAATTGGAAAATAAAACTGAGGCCAATTATTTTAAAAAACATTTGTTGGGAATTAGAAAGTTCAAAAGAAAGTCAAAAAGCACCGAAAGCAGACAGCGCCAAGCGAATACACATGAAAGCAGTTGCGGCTGGTCGTTAAAGAGATTGGGTGTTTTGTTCCCCCAATTATTATTTTACAGCTTTTATTCACGTACTTTTTGCGCATTAATTCTATTCTGCGGTCCTTTTTATAAACAAATTTATACGCATATTGTGACGAAGTCACTAAATTTTATTTATAATTAATTTAAAAAATGTATATTTTAATTAATTTCCATCTGGGAACGTTTTGAAGAGCCCTCGTATTTGTGTTTCCTAGGATTTACTTGTTTTAAACAATTGCGAGTGCCCTCGTAGGTTAACACATTTCCGTATTTGATTTCGGTTCATAATTTTCGGATTGATTAGTTTCCTGTGTTATCGAACTGCTATATTTACTTTAACTTTTTACTGGAAAAATTTAATTTTATTCATTGATAAATTTGTTTTCCGTATACAGGGGAAATTATAATTGTTTTCCTGTAATTTTCAACTGTTGCATTTAATTAATTTTACTCATTGAGCATTTATTTTCTGTATACAGGGGGTACTTAATTTCCGGAATAATTCTTTTCCTGTAATTATTCGACCGTTATAGTTAAATTTATTTGTTTTTATTATTGAAATATTTATTTTCTGTATACAGGTCGGACCGTAAATTTCCGTGACAATTATTATACTGTATTGCTCACCGTTTAGTTACATTTTTATTTCTTGAAAATTTGCTTTCTATATACAGGGGGTGCCGATACCGCACACCAGGCGATATATATTTTTTTGTTAATATATTCTGTTATTTATCTCTGTGTTCCTTCTTAACCGTTTTCTTTCAGGGTACCCTAGTGTACGAGATAAGTGTTTTAATTCTAATTAAGTTAGCAGTGATCGCCTAGAAATACTTTTAACTCCACTGAGTACATTTTGGTATATTACAGGGTCGCAGAGTAAACTGTGTTACCAAAACTGGCGTCCGAGCAACCCCTATTTTGTTTTCACCATCTTACCGCCATACAGCCTTCCTGTAGGTGAACGAGAAGCCTCTCTCGTATTTTAAAAACCTATTTCCATTTATTTATTTATATTTTCATGTACAATGGAAATGCACACAAATAAAAATCTACAAAACCGAAATCGAATCACATCACATATCGGGTCGGTGGCGTAGCTCTTTAACGCATTTATATTCATTTATAGGCAAGTTTGTGGTTCAGGCTTTAAATGCTATAATTCATCATGTGAATTTTTAATTTGCTTGCTTCGTTATAGGATTTGATGCGTGTCGTATTAACAGAAATTAAATTTCTGTTGATATGACATCCACATTCTAAATCGCCATGCGTTACCGTCTCGATGATGGTGGGTGGGTTGTCCGGATTTTCCTCATCTGCAAATCGCCCTGGAGCGTCACGGCAAATAATAATAGCCGTTCCTTGCCCACACAAGTTCAGTCGGCTTCAGGGGTTGAAATTCATTCGTACAGGAGTAAATTAATGAGAGTATTATTATTAGTATATGCAGACTATAAACAAAACTAGCCAAACTGACTTAAATGCATCTCAAATACTACGAGTCTTGGCGTTACTAATCAAAGAGCCGTAGGGAGGTTAAAGAGCGTGGGCAGCCCAAGTAATGTTCATAGAGTCCCGAAGCGACCTGGCGAGCTGCTGTTAAATTTTCCACTGGTCCGCTCTATACTTATTATTATATCTATAAAATGATATAGCTATAAAATGAGAGTAAGATACATTCGCGCGCTATGGATACTATTTAATAATTAAAATAACAATATTACCTATAAAATTTATTTTACGTATATTTTAGAATGTATACAGGGTGGCTCACGCTCAACGGGACGGAGCTTTATGGGAAAACGACCAAAGATATAAAAAATTCGTTTGGGAGGAATACGTAGGTTACAGACGGCTACAATTTAAAATTTGTTAGATGTATACAGGATGTCCCACATAAGAGAAAATATACAAAGTTATATTATTTTTAATGGAACACCCTGTTTTTTATTTTAGAATTAAAAACTACATCAAAAATAATGTCAGTTAACTAAAGGTTCCCTATTACTATTATTATTAGTTTTCGATTTATTTGAATTTTTAAGGAAAAAAAGTCTCCCAGAAATTAATTGTTTACTCTTGTTTGAATAATTTTTAATGAACTAATTTTTTTTCTTATGTGGGACATCCTGTATACATCTAACACATTTTAAATTGTAGCCGTCTGTAACCTACGTATTCCTCCCAAACGAATTTTTTATATCTTTGGTCGTTTTCCCATAAAGCTCCGTCCCGTTGAGCGTGAGCCACCCTGTATAACAATTTTTGTGAAATTCAGTTGGGATACTTGCATTTATTTGGCAGTTCTGCAGTTCTACAGTACTTATGAACCAGCCGCCACTACATGGAAGGAACAAATAGTGGCATGTTTCCAGGAGTGGATGTAAACAGGCAACTTAACTAGGATATATAAATTTATTACATACTAATAGAGAAATTTTTTTCATTTTCTCAAATGTGGTTAAATTACCCAAGAATAATAACAACATAAAATCTGTACCACACTTTTAATAAATTTAATTCACCTATTAACAGAATTTATTTTTATTGCAGTAGTCGCTTCACTGATAAAATTTATTAAATTTATTTTTTTTTATTCGTTTGAATTTATTACTAACTTGTAATTGTTATTAGCAAATTATTCGATTTTATGAAAAGAATAAGCCGATTATTAAGTAATAAAATATTATTGTCAATTCATGATAAATCTAGGTATTGTTGGTATGTAATTTATACTAAATCGGAATTAGAATCCTATAGTGTCAAAGCAAATTCCACACCACATTCATCAATTATTATCCAACCGTTTTACCTTAAAAGACTATTGTATGCTAGATGAATCTATTGTTACCTTACGCTTCATTGTGATCCTCGACTAGAACATTTTGGAAATTCAAATTCGATTCATAGGAATCGACGTTCTCATGAGATTTGCATATTTTAATGACTAGAAAGTAAATTTCCAGACTCAGAAATGAGAGGTCATTAAAACACTGCAAGCAGTCAGCAAATAAATTAGTTATTAAGATCTAAAACAGGGAATTAAAAAAGTTTATCGAAGGATTGGGATTTTTTAGAATAAGAATAATAGAGGAAGGACGTGGAGGATTCCGTTTTAACGAATATAATCTCTTTCTAGCACAAGGTTGGTTATTTGAATTTATAAAATTGAATCCTGAAAAATACTGGGTGTCTCACTATATTTTTCCACATTTTGAGGACTTGTATCTTCCGAACCAATTAAGATATCCCGATGCGGTTTTTACTAAAGTGGGGTCATAAGTTTTACTAGAGAATACCGGAAATTAAATTGTAACTTCTAATTAGAAAAAAACAAAATGGCGTCATTTATTAGTTCATAATCTAATTTTCTTTAAATTGAACACGCTGTATATTAATACATTTTTTGAAAAACTCCATCCTTTATCTATATATCGGTGTGTTTAGTTTTAAAATCTTTTTTGAAAATTGCTACTAAATAAAATCGAAAAGAAATGTTTAAACATTTTAATCTTAAATAAAGTTAATTTGAATTATTGAACAGTTTATGTTTAACAATTGTCAATTAGTAATTTAATAACTCCTGACAAATTATGTAGACGTTTTCAAAATAAAATGGCCCATTTTAATAAATGTGTAGACATGGGCGTCGTTTGGGGGGGGCAAGGGGGGCAGTTGCCCCCCCTGGCTTTTACGACTATACAACGCGTAATGGCTGTATGTCACAATACTAAATTAAGTACTAAAATTTAGCCCTAAATCAAGTTATTAATTTAGTACTAAATTTAGAACTAAAAATATTTTTTTTCTTTTGCAATGATACTAATTTTTAGTACTAAATTAAGTATAGGCGCACGCGCATTGACGTATTATTACGTGAAATTAGCACAGAAATAAAATATTCTTTGTAAATGAGAGAAGTAAATTAAAAGATATATTTATTATGACTTTGACACTAATTGACTTGACAATAACTAAATGCAGCAATGCTACTAAAAACCACGAAAAAACACAATAAAACCTACAAAATCAAACAAGGCGATAAAGCAATAATAGTTGCTGTGTTGTAAATTGTAAAAATACTAGCAGAAAAAACAGTGTAAATTATATAAAGTTTTAGTAGCAAAATGGAAATTAAATCAAAAATTAATGGGTAGCTGTTCAATAAGAAGAAAAAACCTTTATTATTGTAATAATAACAGTAATAATGGAAATAGTAGACATTAGAAAATTGAAAGGTTTTAAATAAACAATAAATTATTATTTTACAATGTTGTTCAACATCCCTTAACTCTTAAATGTTGAGCAAGGATTAGATTTCTGCCTTTGATTATTGTATGTGGCTGAAATGCAATCTTGTGACTTATTGATAGGAAACCAATTTTATTCATTAATTTCTATGGGTTCTTTCGAACTAAAAATAAAGAAAATATGAATTACAATCGCAAATTTACCAATTATTTTTGTTAATACGTTTTGAGACTACGTTATTATATAATGGTAATGTTTTTGTTTTCACATTATTTAACCTTTTCTTCAATGTTAACTTATTAGGCTTAGGCAACATATACATTTTCTCGTAAATATATAATAATAATACTCTCCCTAATTCACCCCCTTACGAGTGAATTTTAACCCCAAAAGCTAAGCTTGTGCTGAGAAAGGGACGGCTATTATTATTATTATTTGCCGGGGCGCCTTAAAGATGATTAATGGTGACATTTGACTTACAGGTGAGGAAAACCCGGAAAACCCCACCCACCATCATCGTAAACGGTAATGCATGCTGATTTTATTTTAATAATTTGGATGTCATATCAACAAAAATTAAATTTATACTAATACTGGATCCATCAAATCCTATAGAGAACCATGCAAATAAATTTACATGGTCTTCCGTAGGATCTGAAAGCGTGTCTCGTTTTGCCAGAAAATTGGCTGACAAATGAATGCCGCGCTGTAACACTTACATCACCGTAGCCTGCTTATGTTTTATTATTGATTATACTACTTTTATTTTAGCTGAAGTACCTAATAAAAATATATAATAATTCATTTTTTTCACTTGTTTTACAAATCTATATACTTTTATTAAAATAAACATATATATTTTTTAATCCCATTAAAAATTGTATTGTTAGTATACGCAAATATCGTCCGTTAGTTCATAAATTAGTTTGCGCTGCTGTCATGCACAGAGCGAATAATGAATGAAAATAGGCAAAAAACTAAAAAGAAATCATGTTTTCTGTTATCGATTATTTTAGGTAGAGGAAGAAGGAATTAAAAATTTACGTTTTCCTTGTGTTCGTCGACGTGTTTGAGTGAGTTTTTTTGTTTTCGTGTTTCTATAAATATTTTTTTTTATATATTATGTATGGCTCTGTCTCCTTGTTCATATTTTTCTTTTATCTCACACCTTCTATTTGTTTTTTAAAAATATGTGTTTGAAGTTTCTTGTGTTTTTTTATTTTTTGTCTTTTTTGTTGGGTTATTTTATTTATTAAAAACCTTTGTTAATTTGTATTGCTCTTTTATTTTTCATTTTCTCTGTTTTTCAACTAATAAACATTTTAAATTTTTTCAAAATTTTGCCCCCCCCTATAGAATTGGGTAACGACGCCCATGTGTGTAGATGAAGAAAGGAAACACATTGAACATTTAATACATAGACAATATTTTAATTTAATTTTTTTACTTATTTTAATATTTGTTATTATTCTTTTATAATTTAAAGCTAATAAATTAAAAAAATAAGCAATAATGTATTTTTTAATGTTCTTAGAGGTTTTTGAAAAATAATTGTTTGCAATACAACCAGATTTAACCATGCAAACATTTCTTTTTGATGTAATTTTGTATCCATTTTTCAAGAGATTTTGAAACTAAGCTCACCGTTATATAGATAAAAACGGGGATTTTTCAAAAATGTTTTAATTTAAAAAAAATAAAATTATGAACTTCGAAATGGCGCCATTTTCTTTTTTCTAAGCAGTAGCTACAATTTTATTTCCGGTATGCTCTAAAAAAACTAATGTCCCTTTAGTGAAGACAGCATTGGGATATCTTTATTGATTCGGAAGATACACGTCCTCAAAATGTGGAAAAATATAGTAAGACACCCGGTATACTATTTAAATATTTTTATTTTATAAATGTTGTCATTGTTAATATCACAGAATTTTGGGGCAAACCAGTGACCTACATTTTGTACGTACACCCGTTTGGTAAAAATAAATCTTTAAAAATCCGCATACTTCCTTGTAAATCTTGAGGCACCTGTCTGTAACGTGTGGAAGGCAAGTTACCTCCATGGCACCTAGGCCTCATTAGGCCCATTGTGCATCCTCCTAAGATGATAGGCATCTCCTAGTTTGTGAGCCAACCTACATATTTAATGTAGTTGATAATGTCGCCGAACACAAAAGTTTTAATAAATGAGATCGTCGAGAAATCGTAAAGGATATGCTCGACGGTCTCATCTTCTTGCTCGTACCCTCTGCAGAGTGCGGATTCTGACAGCCCCATGATATGGAGATGCTTCCGTATTTGGCAATGACCAGTCAGAATGTCTGTAACTAGGCGCAGATTATGTCTAGTCATAGTCAAATATTTGTTTGCTGCAGTGTTGTCAGAATAACTTAGGAGCTCCCTGGCAACTCTGCAATTTCTTATTTCATCCCATCTTTCCTTGAATTTCACAAGGGAATTTATTTAATTAGGTCTGTCACTACCGATTTTGTCAGGCCAATAGAAGGTCCAGGTCCAAAAAGTATTTGGTTGGCTGCTTTCTTGGCTAGTGAATCAGCAAGACGGTAACCTTTTGATGTGGCGTGACCTTTGATTTATCTTAAGGTGACCACATTGTTGATGGATACTTCGGCCAAACCTTCGTGACATTCTAGTACTAACCCTGAGTAAATTCATGGTCTGTTCAGGGTGAGTAGTGCTTGTCTGCTATCTGTATAAATGAGCATGTTCTTTCCAGTGATATTGTTTCTGGTTATTTATTTAGCTGCTATGAGAATTCATGTTAGCTTTGTTTCAACTACACTGGCACTATTACTCTCGGACCATTTTATGTTTAGGTTTAAGAACCGTCAAATTGTAACTTGAGATGTAATTAGGTCCATGCTTGTTGATTTCTAAACTAAATAAATTTATCTATTTTTGTATGTCCTACCTATCAATTTTATAATATACAGCGGTTTCATACAGTTGCGGATACATATGGAAAACATTTTTATTTGTCGTTTAGCAGACAGTATGTAGACATAATTTGCAAATAAACTAAAGCCCATATGAAGAAAATTTATTAAAGACAGTTGTTTCTTTTTTAATAATCTAAAATTTTGCTGTGGATGACGATTCGTGGATCTGCATGTATGAGCTTGAAAATGAAGAGGACTTCTTAAGATGAGCCAAATCCAAAAGTTGTTCGCTCGCGAAGCACTTTTAGGCAAATGATTGGCTGTGTTTTAGAAAAATCTGCATATGTCGCAATCGTACCATTGGTGAAACGAAAAATGATTAATTCTGAATGGTACACATCCATTTGTTTGTTAAAAATATTCGAAGGGAGAAATAAGGAAAACCAACCGAAGACAAATTATTCTCGACCACGACAATGTGAGCTCTCACACATTAGCACAAACAAGTGAATTTCTGAGGACCTAGAACTTCGAATTGATAGATCATCCGCCGTACAGTCCTGATTTGGCGCTCAGTGGCTTCTTTTTATTTCTGAATATCAAAAATAAATTGCTAGGTAAACGTTTTTCGACATCTGAGGGATATTTTCAAACTCAAAGTGATTTATCTCAAGATTTGCCGTCAACGTAAAAACATTGTTTTAAAAGCCCGTGAGAATCAAAATTCTACTAAAAATTTTAATTCTCACTAGTTTAAAAAAACATACGTTCAGGTACGACATTTCACATGAAAATCTTGAGAAAAGTATGAAAAAGTATGAAAATAGATTCACTGTAGAAATGGGTGATGTGTTCAAAATGCAAGTTTTGGATGTATCTCAATCGGAGAGAAAAGAGCATTTCGAAAATTAGTTCAAACACATGTAAAAGTGTATGGTGGAGCGCCTGGGGTATGAATGAAATTAAAAAATTCAAAATGGAATATTTTGCTGTTAATATACATACATATATAAAAAATTTATCAATTTAAACAATTGTGAGATCGATTTAAAAAAAAATTATAGTTGCAATAATTCAAATATATTTAGATAGTAATCGGAAAAAGAAATAAATAATGGAAAATTAAATAAAAAAAAGAAAATTACTTATAAAATGTTTTTTATTTAATTTACATTTTTATATAATATTAAATATTTTTTCTTCGACTTCATTTATTTGAATAATAGGTAGAGTAATGAAACAACTATTTTCGCTGCACTGTGAACATGCTACACTATACAGGGTGTCCCAATGAAAAGTAGCCCGTTTCCATTTGATAAAATTTGGTTACGGTGAATTTAAAAAAAGAGATTTTTAAAAAACACCCTGTTTAGGTAATACATAATTTCTGTGTCGCTGAAGCAAAACTTATAGCAAAATAACACATATCAGCAAAAACCGCACGTTTCTACAATTTGTTTAAAAGTTATAAGCTCTGGAAATGCGGGCTACTTTTCATTGGGACACCCTGTATTATAAGCCACCTTTACGACATACACGACCAGCGTTACATCCCTTTTTACAATTACAAATTAACATTTGTAATAGATTATCCGAAGCTTGATTGTTACTGGGATGAACATGTTATTCGATGAATTTTAAAAACATAAACAAAGAACTTGAAGAGGACAAAGCATTATTTGGATTTTGACAAAAAATATATATAAAATGTAAATCTACAACTTAAGGTAATAGTGACGAAAAAGAACATGAAAGAAAAAGAGATGACATTGAAACATTGATGACCAGGATGACTGATATAATGCTTCTAATATTTAAAACATATTAGTAACTCCATAATGGCAACATTCTGTAAATTTTAACTTCATAACTTACGAAGCATCTTCCAATATAATGGCTGACGTTGTAACTCTTTCAACACCACAAAAAGATGTTATAGAGAAGAAAATGCTAGCTCCACCTAGTATTAACAGCAAAACTTCAGAGAATCCTTGTTTTGGCCTGAGAAAAAACAAAGATGTTCAAAAGAGAAAAAGTAAAAACTCCTTCAGTTAAAAATTTAGAACCATGGCAGGAATACAACAGAAAAAAGATTCTAGAAAAGGAACGAAAGGAAAGAGAAAACCTCAAAGGAAAAATTCAAAGAAAAGAAAAAATAAATTACACGAAAAAAAAATCTGAAAAAACTAGAATTAGACAAGTTCAGTGAAGATAATGAAGATGTAAAATAATTTTACAGAATCATATGATTTAACCTGGAATATTAAAGAAGATAAAGGAGATTAAGATAGAGAAAAAGTGAAGCCTCTAAAGTACATTAACGAATTAAAAATGGTGATTTTGTATTGGACAGTTTTGTAGGAGGAAAACGAAATGCTTAGAAGTTTACATATGTATGTATTGTACAGAAAATCGTTGGGGACATTAGTATTATTAGTCGCGTCAAAGTAGGTTTTCACTTCGAACTTTGGTCGGAAAGGTCCAATCGGGCTAATTTTTTTTGCAAAATGTTCATTGAGACATGAGATTCAAAGTTCAGTAAAATCTAGATGCCGCTCGGCCTCCCTCCCCCAAATTCACCCCAATTGGGGGGAATACTCGGCTTTTTTCAACAAAAGGCACATACTTCATAAAAATGCAGTCCCAAGCGGGGTAAATGTTCCACTCGGGGGGTTTTAAAGTACTCTGAATCCATTATTTGGGTTAGGTCGCCTTTGTGACTTTCCCAGGGGTGGGTGACAGGGCCACTGGGGGTCCAATATACTAGATGTCCGTGGAAATGTATTTGGGCTCCCAAATTGCGCTAGGGGAGTTTAGAAGGACGGAGATCTCAATGTCATCGAGAATTAAGCCTTTTCAAGCCCTCAGGGTCGTATATAAAGGGACCCATGGGGTCTCAATCATCATGATCACGCGGGATTGAATTTCAGGACACAGAATTGGTACGCGCTAGTGTTATAAAACAAACAAATCTAAATTTGGACAGCCTGTCATTCTGTGACCCTACCAGGGGTATCCGAACAGGGTGCTGGGCCCAAAATATGAGATTTGATTTTATTTGATATCAAAATGTAAAATTGATATAATTTCTTCACCAAGTATACTTCTTGGTCTTTTTGAGTCTCTGACGAACCTAGATATGGCTGATAGGCGGGACCCAAATTTAAATTCTCGTAAAATTCAATTTTCTCATATAAAGTTGATGACGGCATAATGAGGGTTTTTAAGGGTGTAATTTTATGTTGCAAGCATGTAGCCCCAGGGCTGCATGAACAAGCGTCCTGAGGGGCCGAAACTATCATGTTCACCTGGGACGATTCGATTTGATTTCATTACATAAAATTGATAACTGGCCGGGGAGCTAACCTTTTGAGGCTGGTAAAACGGTTGCGGTGGATATGGAATTGAAAAAGAAATACTTCAACGTGAAATGGAATTAGATTTTTTCATGAATATTTAATATAGCCTGGTGTGATAGAAAAATTTGACATTTCAACAAAACAATTCTTACAGAATAATATAATTGTTTTCTTTTTTCTACAACAAATTCATATTCCATCGTGTTGTGTTCTTCCATCTTCTTGTTCAGCCTCTTACAAAAAATCATCTGTTTCATATCATATAAAATCAAATCTCATATTTTGGGCCCTGGCACCCCTTTCGGACACCTCTGGTTGGGTCACAGGATGACAGGCTGTCCAATATAGAGTTTGTAGTTTTATAACACTATAGCATACCAATTCTGTGTCCTGAAATTCAATCCCGCGTAATCGTAAAATTTGAGACCCCATGGGCCCCTGTGTATACGGCTCTGATGGCTTGAAAAGGCATAATTCTCGATGAAATTGAGATCTCCGCCCTTCTTAACCCCCCTGACGCAACTTGTCGGCCCAAACACATTTCCACAGACATCTCATATTTTGGACCCCCAGACGCCCTGTCACACACCCCTGGGAAGGTCGCAAAGGAGACCTTACCCAAATAATGGATTCAGGGCACTTCAAACCCCCCGAGTGGAACATTTGCCCCGCTTGGGACTGCAGTTTTAGAAAGTATGTGGCTTGTTGAAAAAAGCCGAGAATTCCCCCAATTGGGGTGAATTTGGTGCAGGAGGGAGGCCGAGCGGCATCTAGATTTTGGTGAACTTTGAATATCATGTATCAATGAACATTTTGCCTACAAAAATAGCCAAATCGGACCTTTCCGACCAAAGTTCGAAGTTTCTGCGTTTTTAGTCCTACTTTGACGCGACTATATGGCTTTAAGCTGTAATGACACAAGCAGAAAATATTCATTGCAAATGAAAATAATGTTTTAACAGTTTCTTTGGGTAATATTTTTGGAATACTGGAGAACCCTGAGATGGTTTCTATTGGTTAACGTTTAAGATATGTATTCAAAAGTTCGGTAATAAGTGTTCATGAAAAATAAAAATTTTATTACCGTTTTATATATTTTTATATTATCTATATAGAACATGTAAAATGAGAATATGTTTGTTAAACAATGTTTACTAATAAATTTAATTTTTATTAGTATTTTTCCCTTTTTGTTTAATTATTGACATCAATTTGACATGTCAGGCAGTGGTTCTTATGTATTATATACAGGTAATTAGGTGTATTAGCACAGAACTTTGCAATTTATAGTGAAAAAAAAAAAAAATAAAATTCTACTTCAACCATATAAATTTATCAAAATCTCAAGTCGCTCCACTTTGATCTTTAGGGAGAATATTTTGAAAAAACAGTAAAGCCATTTTCTATGTTAACTATTTGTTTTTCTTCTCTAATCCCGAAATATAAAAGGCAGTTAGACAGTTTGGTACAAAAAAAACGCCCTTAAGCTTTATCCCGAATTAAGTTCGAAAAAAGTAAATATCTGGTCACGTGATCTGAACTCCCACACCGGAAGAATCAAAACCAGAGGACGGAAAATACCCGCAATTGCCCTTTTTATTGTTCTCGAAGTCTGGAAGGATATATTTCAAAAAGCGGCAAAAACGCGACGTCCTACTTTTGCAGTTAGATGAAGGGGCTATTATGAATGTATAAAAAAGTTAATGTTTTAGAAAATATTATTCGTTTTTTATTTACAAGAAAGTGACAGTAAAGTGAAAAATGGTTATAAACTGAAGATATTTACAATTTTACTAAGGAAAGATAGAAAATAATAATTTTAAGTATTTTACCTTAAGGAGCTAAGGACTATATTACGATGCTCCCTCGTCTGATAGGGGCATACATTTTAACCGGTGTATTCTCGAATTGAGGACCACTACCTGCACAGACCAAATAAGTGCACCGAATTGCGGACCGTACTAAGGATTAGGGATTAAGGTGGTAATGAGGGTTCATTGCGTTAACTAGATTACTGAGAGAGATTTTTGTACCTGGAAATATGACACGAATTGAGGAACAAACTTCTCAATAATTGAAGTATCTTATCACTATACCCATTTATAATATTATTATTTATCTTCTGATGGATTTGCAAAATTTGAAGAAAAGTACGAATTCAGATAAAAATAGATATTTATTGCACAATTTACAATTTATAATTAATTTTTTAAACATATACATATTATTTACATTTAATACACTTTATGATAATTTGATGCGAATTTTACAAAATCTATTCGTTTTATAGAACCATTTTTATATTCTAACATTTTTGAAGTTAACATATTTAATCTTCGTCTAACAATTTTGTTGTTACATTTAACAGACTCCTTAAGGCTGTTAATACGAATATAAGTATCTGTTTGAAAATTGTTCAAAACATTTACAAATAAATACAATGAAGGGTGCATTGAATAGAAATTTGAATTAAATCTAGAATGAAAGGACTCGCATGCATTGGTAGAATTTTCTGTAGTTACAACAGCTTCAGCCCAAATTGTTGGTGGAAATAAAGAATTTTCTTCAATATAATTCTTTACTAAATAGTCAGCTAAATTTACCACAGCTTTATGCATATGATCGGGCTGAAATTCAGCCAAATCCAAAGCAAAACATTCTCCAACTTCTTCGGGTTTTAAAAAAGACAATCCAAAAAGATACCTCATCCATTTTCCAGTTGCACTTTTTTCATCTTGGTATTCTTTAGCCAATCCCAAACTCTGTATTTTTCTGTACCAAGCTTGGCCAAGATGAAACCTACATCCAATGATCTTTGTGGTGGGCTATTGCACAGAAATTGCTTTGTGAATAGCTAGTTCATAATCAGCTACAATAATTTTTGGAACAAATATTAAATTAGCATTACAACACTTTTCTTTAAGAATAACGAAAAGTCTTTCGTATGTTAAACGAAGTTTATTCGGTAATAAACAAAAAGCTACTGGTATATAATGGCCGTTTTCTACGATATGAAGTGTGAACAACTGTAAAAAATGTTTCGTACAATATCGAAATGTTCCATCAAGATACACTTTGTCACTACTACACAAAAATTTTAAATTAGTATAGCACGAAAATACTACAATATTGTTAATATTATCAGTGGCCAAGAGAAATGGTTCATTTTTAATTGTTGTCAAATTTAATGTTGGTAAAATATCGAAAACATCTGATACATTGCTTGGTAAACGTGCTTGGACTTGACGTCTTTTGTAATACATATTATTTCTTATGTATGTAATGTCTTTTCTTGTCAAAGCGTCCATTGTATCACTGTTTTCCCTTAAAACAGAGTGTATGATTTTCGATGGCCGTTCTGTGATATCTTCTACAGCTTTCCGTTTGCTTGCTACACTCAAAATTTGTCTATTTAATTTCTTTATGTCATTTTCATGATTGTGCACTGTTTCTTTTCGAGAAATTATATTATCTGAACCTAGCGTAAATACTTTTGCGTTACATTTACTTACAGTACAAGTCCAAAACTTTTCACCACTTTTAAGAACCTTTTTTTCACGAAACTTATAATCATCCCACACAAGTAACGACTTTCCCTTTTCACTTAAGATCATTTTAATTTCACTCATTTTTACAAGACTGCTCAAAATAAACTAAACACAAAACACTCACTTCAAATATATATTAGAATTTCGAAAGTAAAGTAATAAAATGCTCGTTAACGCAATGAATCATCATTACAACCTTAATCCCTAATCCGCAATTCAGTGCACTTACTATAATTATTTCTCAGAAGCCTGGTCCTCAATTCGTGTCATATTTTCAGGTACAAAAATAAACCCTTCTTAATATTTTCATTTTGGTTCTCAATTCGTGTCTGCCCATTTTAACGATTAGCTCAATACAATATAACGTGGGAAATAAATGATTCTTTGATTCAAATTATTTGTTTTCTTGTTTTAGTTATAGACAGCCCCGGATCTAGGGAGGGGGGCAAATTCAGAGGGCGGCAAATAGTAAAATAATTTTTTTTTCATAAATATGGTTTTGAAATCAATTCATAGATAATCAAAATTTATTTGAATTCTTTCTGTGCAAAACAGTGTTTATTGGGTCTTATTACCTGCTTAATCCATAATCGGATAAGTTTTCAATTGCCCAAAACGTTGAGTGATTTTAAAACGGTATTAACTTTAAAAATTCCCAAAATTAAATACCTGTTAAGCATATTAGGCACCTTTTGTACTACCTGTCATAATCCATAATTCTTTTAGTAAGAAATCCTTCTAATGACTTTAGAATGATTCTTGCTTTGGGGAAAACAAATATCTGATTTGTGGAAAGCAGTTAACTACCTGCAATTAGGATAATATCATTGTATAAAGAACTAATAGTAGTCTCACCTTATGGAAGTTTCATTGGAGCGAAATGGATACTACCAATAGATGGCGCTAGTGAATATGGATAAGTCGATATTCGTTTGCAGTGGGCGGAGTTGAGGGTCCAGCAGAAATTTTTGAGAATGACGGAGACCGATCGATGAATTTCTATTTTTAGCTCTTGGATGAAATTTTATACACTCGTGATTGAATGTTTGGACTATTTTCTATCTAATGTTTGTTATTGTGCGTTAGTGCGTTTACGGGTAGTAGGTATTGTGAATGAGTTGTGTTTATGTTTTATTACTGAATTATTTTACTGTTAATAAAGCACGAGTTCAAAACAAGAGTAACTACATGATTTATATAAAAAAAATTGTGTATTTATAAGTGTTTTGAAATTAATAAAATAGAAAACATGCTTTTGTTTTTCTTTTCCTTTACAGGTTTTATCCCAATTAATTTAAAATAAATTATATAATATTAATAATAGCAATAATAATACATTTCTTGAGTGTTGAAAAAAAAATGTATTTTTAATTTAAATACATATACCTATAGGTAGGTAAGGTACCTACCTAAGTACTTAGCATAAGTAACTATAAACAACAGGTTATTTCTTTAATCTGGTGCGTAACAATGTAATAAAAAAACCCTTAAGATGGTTGGTAAATAATATAAATGAATTCTTAATATTGAAGTAAACACAATGGGTTCTATAATGATTATTGGTTGGGGTTCGGCTTTGGGGGATAGGGTCGAAATATTGAAACTAAACTTGGTATATGGATGTATTATCCCATAAAAATAAAAATCGCTTTAAAAAATTCACCCCTCCCCACCCCTATCTGATATGGTGAGGGTGGCATTCCCAAAAAATTAAGTTACAACTTTTTAAATAAAACAGTTGAAGTCTACGATTTTTTATACATAAAAACCCAAAATTATTATTGATTTCTATTTTATTATTTTCAATTATAAATTATTAACTAGTTTTTTGTATTTTTGTCGAAAGAAAATTTTATATTTTTTTCCTAATTTTTCAGAATGTAACTGTCTAAGTACTCACCAAAAGATTTTATTTCCTCACCGGTTTTACGACAAAATTTTGGATAGTAAGGTTGAATTTAGGCAAGAAAGTTTCTTGACTGTTAAATGGTGTAAATATATAATATTTTCGAAATAAATTGATATTAATTGGTTATCAAATCATTTTTTTTAATTGATCATACTAGTTATCGGGTCATTTGCAAAACTAGTATATCTGACAACCCATAGCAATATAACAACGAATATTTATCTCGTTGATTTAATTATTTGATATTGTATTCGTATTGTTATGCATCAACCTGCAGCGTCATAAGCGCAATAAGTAAAGGTTCGAGTAAAAGAAGAAGGGGGAATATTCTAGAAATGTCATTCCAGATCAAAAAAAAATCTGGACATTTCGAGAAGATTCGAGAAGGTTAAAGCAAGCTATGTAAGTCGGTGGTCCTGATGTAAGTCAGTCAGTTTTATGATAGACGTTATGCGTTAATATTATCAGTTGTATAGTTATTGTAAAAGTTGAGTTGAAATTGTTGAAATAAATTGAGATACCGAAAACCTGCGTAACATTGGTTACAGAGGTGGAATTTAAAATAAAAAAAAGTTACCCAAGCATTCTATTCATTTAAATACTAGATCCAATGCGCACGAAACAGATATGGATACTTCAGGCCCACCAGCATGGTTTTTGAAGACGGAAGAGGAGAGAGTCAGGCGAGAAGAGAAAAAGAAAAGGCGTAGGAATGAAGAACAGGAGGAAAATGAAAGGCGTAGGAAGGAAGAAGAGGAGGAAAGATAGAAAATAATAATTTTAAGTATTTTACCTTAAGGAGCTAAGGACTATATAAAATTGTGTATTTATAAGTGTTTTGAAATTAATAAAATAGAAAACATGCTTTTGTTTTTCTTTTCCTTTACAGGTTTTATCCCAATTAATTTAAAATAAATTATATAATATTAATAATAGCAATAATAATACATTTCTTAAGTGTTGAAAAAAAAATGTATTTTTAATTTAAATACATATACCTATAGGTAGGTAAGGTACCTACCTAAGTACTTAGCATAAGTAACTATAAACAGCAGGTTATTTCTTTAATCTGGTGCGTAACAATGTAATAAAAAAACCCTTAAGATGGTTGGTAAATAATATAAATGAATTCTTAGGCGTAGGAATGAAGAACAGGAGGAAAATGAAAGGCGTAGGAAGGAAGAAGAGGAGGAAAAGGAAAGGCGTAGGAAGAAAGAAGGAAAGGAAAATGAAAGGCATAGAATGAAAGAAGAGGAGGAAAAGGAAAGGCATACAAAGGAAGAAGAGAAGGAGAGAATAAGGCGAGAGAAGGAAAAGGAAAAGCGTAGGAAGGAATAAGCGAAGGAAAGGGAAAGGCGCCGGAAGGAAGAGAAAAAGGAAGAGTAGAAAGACTAAGGTAGAAATTATGAATGGTTTGCTGCAAATTCAAGGAAACCTTAAGCAAGAGGTAGGGTTAGCTAAACAGTCGAGTAGATCTCTTAGCACAACAAAAAGATAGTTTAAAAACTAATTTAGAACAGCAGTAAGAGAATTATAAAACTAATTTAGAGAATTTAAAAGATCATTTAAAACAACAAGAAACGGCTAGAGTATAGTTAGAAAGACAAATTAAAACTGAACTAGGTGAGTAAAAAAAAAAGAATTCATAGCCTAGCTTTGATAAGCAACAGAGAAACTGCAAACACTACCTCGCCATATCCAAAATCCAATTTCACATAGCCATACTAGCAATACCATTAAGCCACCCACGTTTGACGATCAGAAAACATGGGAAACGTATCGATTCCAATTTAAGGCTGCAGCTAGAGCCAATGGCTGGGCTGAAAAAGAGATGGCGGTTTCATTGATAGTGTTGCTGCGAGGACAGGCAGCAACCGTTTTACAGTTACTTCCCCAAGAAGAACCCAAATACTTATCTCTTTTCCAAGAGTTGGAGACAAGATATGGCCAGCAGCATTTGAAACGGGCCTTCCAAAGCCAGCTAAAGGTTTGTAGTCAGAAACATAAGAGCATCTACAGGAATTCGAGGCCGACATAAGAAGAATAATTTATTTGGCCTATCTACAGGCGCCGAAAGATTTCCAAGAACAAATCGAATTACAGGCATTCATTGATGAACTCCAAGATGTGGAAATACATCAAGCCCTTCGTCTACAACATCATAAGACGCTGAGGAAAAAACTCATTGCAGCTCAGGAATATGAAGCGGAAAAACTTCTTTCCAGATCTACTCGCACAAGAGTAAAATAATTTAAATCCCAAGAAAGTAGGGAGACCAATACTAATACTATTCCCCAACCTACCCTCTCACAAATCCTAAATATCCTGCAAAATATGCAACAAAACAGCCAAAATGGAAGTAAGAGATGCTTTAATTGTGGAAGAATCGGTCACCTTCTAAGGACCTGTAGAAGCAGGGTTCGTTCTAAAAATCTAGAATCAAGGAATGAGGCCAGAAAGTCACATAGATCAATCTCTCGAATACCGCCACGAAGTCCAACAAGAAATAATTACAACAATTATGCGTCCCGAAGAAGTCGATCACCCACACCTAGCTGGCTTTCTAGCATTGTAAAGATTCTCCCCAGACGACCCTGTTTAGAACGAGAACGCCGGTACAGTAACGGGCTCAGAGAACGAGAGGAACCGATTGATAAAGTTACTCTTCGTTCAATCACTATCAATCCAGAGGGCGACGAAGAGGAAATCACCCTTGAAAGTCTGAGAAAGGGACAGAAGAAAGACAATGAAGATTGTCTGAGAATGGCTCAAAAATAAAGTCACACCTAGAGATAGTTAAATACAGTGGAGCTATTAAAGAATACTGGACTCAGTGGAATTTCCTATATCTTCATGATTGCCTATTGCACCGGAAGTGGGAGAACCCCGATGGAGTACATGGTAGGCTACACCAAGTGGTACTGCCGAAATCACATGTCAGAAATGTGTTGGAGGAGCTTCATATCTCTGTAGTACACTGTGAATAGTTACGTTTTCTCAGAGTATCTCTGTGGTGAAACAATCCCTATGTTTCTTTTCTGTATTGTTTCTCTCTTCTGTGATTTTACTTTTAAATAAAATCCTACTGGACAAAAAAAATGAGCAACTAACAACAAAACAAAAAACTTGCAAAACCAGACTCGGTTTTTTTAAAGATAATACTCAAGATAATCGGCTTTTACGAAGCGATTATCCAAGATAACAAAGACGGCGAGAGAAAATTTAAATTAAGCGTTTTGTGTACGTTTTTTCTCCTAGTTTTCAGTAACAACCGGGTCATGTAACTGAATCCGAAGTGATTTAATTAAATTTTCATCGTAATTTACGATCTGGCTCAAGATCGATTGTAAAAGTTAAATAGTAAACAGCTGGCCAGGTTGAAATACTGAAAAAAAGCAGGCTAACCATAAATTTTCACTAAAAATTACTCAGATACTTAATGGCCCTTTGTGTGTGCCTGTATAAATCTTTTTATAATTTGACCTTACTTCCAGATTTATTTACAAGCGCGGCTTTAACGTAATTTCGGGAAAAACTGAATTAATTGCAAACAGTAATAATTGGTTGCTTATGTTTGGTCGTACATATAGGATTATAAAAGTTTATAATAACTTTGATCTTAAAACATAGGGTGTTTCATACAATATTGAACACGATAATGTTTGGAGAATCGTCAACAGGTTACGTCTAAAACCTTCTAAGGTCTAACATCTTAAAATAGAAGAGGAACACGGTAATATATGAGGATAAGTTCTTATTTACTGCTCGTATAAATATTAAATCTAGCTAAATTAGGTAAATGCTTTGAATCTCGTCAATAATAAGAAGGTCTACTGGGAAATCTAACAAACCAGTTAGGTATTAATTCAATTAAATAAATTAGTGTCCTTTTAGTATCAAAGTGTCTTCCTGAACGGCTGCTATGAAGCTCCTCCAATACATTTCTCACCTGTGACCTAGGTAGTATCACTTGGCGAATTACATGTACTCCATTGGGGCTCTCCTACTTCCGGTGCAATAGGCCATCGTGAAGATACAGGGAATCCCACTGGGTCCAGTAGGCTTTTATAGTTCTACTGTATTTGGTAATCTCTTGCCAAGTAGGTGTAACTTAATTTTTGAGCCATTCTCGGACAACCTTTTATTCATTGTCTTTCTTCTGTCCCTATCTCAGACTTTCCAGGGTGATTTTTTCTTCGTCGCCCTCTGGCTTGATAGTGGTTGCCCGAAGAGTAACTTTATCAACCGGTTCTTCTCGTTCTTCGAGCCATTTACCATACCAGCATTGTCCCTCTAAACGGGATTGCCCGAAGAGAATATCTGCGTTGCTATGCAGACCTCTTCGATGCTCTACTTTCCGGTTATTGTTAGAAAGTCGGCTCGGTGTGGGTGATTGACTTCCTTGGGACGCATAGCTGCTGTAATTAATTCTTAGTGATGGGCTTGGAAAGATTGATCTATATGATTTTCCAGTCTCATTCGTTGATTCTCGATTTATAGAATGAGCCATGCTTCTCCAGGTTCTTCGAAGATGCCAGATTCTTCCGCGATTGAAGCTACTCCTGCTTCCATTTTGGCCGTTTCGTTGAATATTTTGTAGGATATTTAAGATTTGGGGACTAGCATTAGTATTGGCCTCCTCACTTTCCTGGGATTTAATTTCCCTCACTTTTGCGCGAGAAGATCTGGATAGGAGTTTTATCGCTTCATATTCCTGGGCTACAATCAGTATCTTCCTCAGCGCCTTGTGATGTTGTAGACGTAGGACTTGCTGCATTTCCGCATCTTGTAATCCATCAATGAATGCCTCTATTCCAAATTGTTCTTGGAAATCTTTGGGCGCCTGTGGATAGGTCAGATCTTCTTATGTCGGCCCCGAATTCCTGTAGACCCTCATTATGTTTCTGACTACGAATTTTTAGCTGGCTTTGAAATACCCGTTTCAAATGCTGCTGGCCATATCTTGTCTCCAAAGCTTGGACGAGAGATGAATAACTGGGGGGGAAGTAACTGTAAAACGGTTGCTGCCTGTCCTCGCAATGACACTATTAATGAAGCCGCCATCTCTTGCTCAGTCCAGCTAATGGCTCTAGCTACAGCTTCAAATTGGAGTTGATACGTTTCCCATGTTGTCTGACCGTCAAAGGTGGGTGGCTTAAGAGTCTTGCTAGTATAATTTTGTGAAACTGGGATTCGGATGTGGCTTGGTTCGGTTATGGATGAAGATGAGGTAGTGTTTTCAGCCTCAATGTTTCTTACGGAAGCTTGACTACGAATTCTCTCTCTAATTTGACTTTCCTACTCTACTCTGGCCTGTTCTTGTTGATGTTCTAAATTCGTTTTTAAGTTTTCTATTAGTTTTTAGATTATCTTGCCGATGTTCTAAATTAGTTTTTAGATGCCCCTTTTGTTGCTTTAACAGATCTATTCTAATTTTAAGCGGACAATCTCTTGCTTAAAGGTTTTCTGGATTTGTAGCAAACCGTTCATAATTTCAATCGCTTCATTTCTACGCCTCTCTTCCTTCTCTTTTTCTTCCTCATTCCTGCGTCTTTCCTTCTCCTCTTATTCCTTCCTGCGTCTTTCCTTTTCCTCCTCTTTCTCTATCCTGCGTCTTTCCTTCTCCTCTTCTCGCCTTTCTTTTTCCTTCTCTTCTTACTTTCTACACCTTTCCTTTTTCTCCTTTTGCTTCCTACGCCTTTCCTTTTCCTCCTATTCTTCCTTCCTACGCTTTTTCTGTTTTTCCTATTCCTCCTTAAGACGCCTTTCCTTTTCCACTTCCATCTTCAAAAACTATGCTGGGCAGGACCTGACCACACAAAAATGAAAATCGTAAATGAAGTTGGGCTGCAAATCCCGCACTACATGGCAACTAAACAAAGAAATGCTTTTCTTTGCTAGAATTCACCACCATCAACTCGTCCATGTTCTTTCCATCCACGCAAAAAAAAGAAAAATCATTCGCCCAGTTTTTTTGAATCTTCCAATCAACCAATAATCAATGAAATAAATCCTTACATTCAGTTCATTCAACATGTATTCTTGAAATGATTCGAGCAAATTAGCAACCATTCTTACTGAATTTAACATAATAATTTTATTCCTATAAAATATATATTTTATTTAGTGAATTCAAAAGTGACTGTTGCTTAGCCTAGTCGCACAACACCTGTCTAACGGAAGAAGTGCCAACTAACATTCGAACTATCAAAAGTGCATTCCTAAATTATTTTAAAGATACGTTCAAATATTTTTGTTCGTTCTAAAAGATTAACGCCAAATTAGTTTTGAAATCGTATCAATAGAATTCAATATCTCAGAGGATTCCAGTTTTGAGGACTCTTCAACATAAATCAAAATTTTTTATTCTATTCTTGATTACTGAATATTGTGAATATGTGATGCGTGTAAGTTTATTTATTTTTAATTTAATTTTTGATTTATCTTATGTAATAAATATTCTAACAATTATTTAAGTATTTTTTTGTATCAATATTTTAAATTACATTTGGTACTGAATTTAAATTTAAATGCAGTTTTAATTTTCCCTGTATACCACTAAATATTTTACAAATCTTATTCTTCATTATTGATTTATTATTGCAGAACTTTTTAAAAATATTTTTTTTGTAAAATTAATAATAAAAATTCCCATTTCTTGTCAACTTTTTCAGACATTTCATACAAAGTAGAGTAAACAATAATTAACGTAAATCAATAAAATTATGTCTATTAGAGCTTAAATATTACCATTTTATCGCGAATCATTGTTACGCCGCTGCATAGGAGGATTATGGGTAATTCTAGAAATACATAATTGACGGCCGACCATAATCCTTCGATGAGTCACCATCATTTAAAAATTGTTCGAGTATTGAAAGAGCTTTTTATAGTGTCTTGAAAAACTATGTAAAATTGAATGAAAATTAGCGTGGGTGTATTTCCCAATTATTCATTTTCCATTATGGAAAACTACGTACTCTGGTTATTGCATACTTAATTAATATATAAAAGGTTATTTACTCTTTCACTTCATTGCCGGTGACACTACTGGTAAAAAAAAACACTCATTTATGTCCTCTTTCAAAGGTCATGGGTCATTAACATTCCAGTAATTAAACTTCAATGTTCAATTTACAAAAGAAAATTATTGGTTGTCGGTCCTACAGGCTGATGAACTTATCGATTGCTAGATTTTCTTACGAATAACAAGATTCGCGTGATAAAAACTAATAATACACACTTTTTTTGACGTGTTAGCCTTATTGTTATTTCGTTTAGCTTAATTTCTAGGAATGTGAAAATATTTTTAAACAGACTGTAGTTAATTAATACAGTCAAATGAATGAGTTTTCTTTTATTTTTAGAACCATACATAATGCCAACCCTCTACTACAGAAAATGTTTTGTTCCGTCTTGAGGATATTTTTTCCTTTGTTGTTTTAAACAGACGGGTAAAATAAAAATTAAAAGAGGGTCAGCAAAAACTTTTGTCACTGAAAATAATGAAGTTTATTAAATTTTGATATACTCGTAAAATGCAGTTGCAAATATGTATTATTAATAATATTGATTACAAATACATTCTTAGTATTTAAACGAGGTATAAAATTTAACTTATTGTTTTATTTAAAATTTACTGATTAATAAACAAAACTGATTTAGTTAAAGCATTTCTGTCGAATTTTACAATTTAGAGGTTTCATGGCGAATTCCCAAGTGAATATATTTATTTAAAATTAAAAAATGTGTCAAATATTGAAAAGGGCAATTCCTATTAAATGTGAAATAAAATGGTGGGTTTAGTAAATATTAGATGGCAACTTTTTCGTGGATAATTGAGCTTTTAGACATACTTCGGCTCTTTTACATATATTTATAACAACACAGGAATCATTTGTTTATTTTTTAGTGAGCCATATTTTTTTACGTTGAAGTTGCGATGAGATGTATTGTTTTATTATTTAATAAATTGCAACAAAAATCACAAGTAATAACTTTTTAAAGTTTTTACTCTAACCACTGCTATAACCACATACCCAACTAGCCATTCATAAATGTGTATTTGTTGTGAAGTTCTCATCATCATCTATTGTATAGTCCAGGAGACAGTGACGATTTTCGGTATTTATTTTCCCAGTCAGCAAGCACGAATAGAGAATTGTAGGATTAGCAATTCTAAGCAAAATTCATATATATTTAGAGGGGGATCCGATGGGCTGAGGCCGAAAATGCGTCAAAACATACGAGAACACGGCCCTTTTTTTCCATTGATAAAAATAGTTTTAGTAGTAAGAGATGTACTGAAGTTAAGTAAAAAAATAGTCTGATTAATCTGTATGGATAATATATTTGGCAAGTGCATAAAATACACTTTCAAACGAGTTATGTACACAATTATTTCTACGACCACAATTATTTAAAGAATGTTCCAGGTGTTTTGTATATTAAAGTGTACGCATAGGACACATAAATAAAATCTTATATCACAATGTTTCACCTAACCAGTTGGTTTATTTATAGAAATTAAACATAATTGAAGATATTACAGAAGAAAATAGGGAAATAAATTACATTTCCTTTTAGACTTTTATATAATAATTGTTTTATTTAGAATTCACGAATCACTTATTACTTAATTAATTAATTATAATTATTGTTAGTTTCGTTATGTCAAATCATTTATACTAAAGGTGTGAGGAAAATACAGTGAACTGTGGAACGCCAATATCGTTGGATGCGCGTGGTAGAAATGGTCCTATAATACTGCTAAAAACATAGCTAAATTTTCATGGAAACACTGTACTTTTGACATTTGCGATACTCCGACGCATATGCATTATTGATGTAATCTCATGATTTTACAGTAATAGTTTTTGCAATTTTAGTGTGATTTTTAGGTTATTATGGTTATTCATTTTATTTGGTTCTGATCTTTTGCGCTTTTAGAGTATTTGTCTTTTATATAGTTTTTAATTTGAATTTTAATATTGTGGTCTATTTATATTTGATTGCTGCTTTTCGACTAGTGCTTTATTCTTTTTGTGTTAAAATAAGCTTTATAACCATTAAGTACATGCTTCTAGTTGATATCTACCTAATCGTCATCGGGTGATTGCAACAATGGGAAAAAGTGTATGGTTTTTTTGGTGTAAAGTTAGACGCCTTCATTTTTCAGGTAAGTTATTTGTAGTTATTTTTTACTTAAAAGGATAGCAATACGTCCTGGTTCGGGGTGTGACTTTTGGGTTTTAGCTATCTGAGCCAAATTGTCGGCTAAGTGTCCTCTTTTAGGGCACCCAGAACCGAAAACTATATAGGTATATAATAGGTCTTTATTTTAAATTATTTTTTAATATTTATGCAGCTTGGATGAGGGCTTTAGGAAGAGATCCTAAGACTGAACACTGACTGCTATAAATGCCGTTTTTAGAGCACATTTCATAGTAAGTGATTTCATTCTAGCAGCAATGAGGAAACGTTTAAAAAACATGCTGTACCAGCTATTACTTTAAGACCTCGTCTCTTTAAGTTATTATTACTTCATTCTAATGCATATATTAAAATGGTTTTTAACTTATGTCCTTATGATTAAAAGATGTAGGTATTTTAGTTATGTTATAATAGAAATATATGATACTTTGTATTGACTGACCTACTGGCCACTGGTCATTCCACTTTTACTCCCTTTTTTCATAAATTATCAAATTATTTAAAAACAAATACATACCTAGCTATTTTCTGTAAATTACATTAAAATTTTAGTATTAATACTTTACTAATAAAACTTCAGTTAATTTATCTTATATATACACACAACGGAAGAGTTAATTGGATTTTCTCCTTGTTGAGTTTCAAAAATAGTAATTTAACATGATTTAAAAACAAATACATGAAATGGGCAAAATAGGCCTGCAAAGGCACTTTGTAAACAATCTCACTTGTATCGATGTGACGTAATGCGCGAATTAAATCTGGCTTACTTTTGTTAATAGATTGGCGTTACATTTTAAATATACAGTTCACCAGGAATATATTATTTAAATATACACGGACCGGGAAAACAAGTACGAAAAAATTCACTGGCTCCTGGACTAGTACTGTATTGAAGGAATTTTTATGAATGAAACAATATACGACCCTCCACAATTGCGGTCTACTCTACTTCCGCTGTTGTCAGACATTATTTTTTTTTGGACAATTTAAAGACCTAACAGTAATTCAAGCAAACGCAATAACATTACTACAGTTAAAAACATCGCAAACTTGGCATCAATATTTTAATTTTATCCAAATATTGCATTTCTGTCGAGGATAATCCGCGTTGACTTCAGAAATTGTGTAATCTGTATTGGTTATATATATCTATAGTTAAAAGCACGTAAACTTGGCATCAATGTTCAATCCGATTATTGAGTTTCTACCGCGGACACCACCGTTCATTCTTCAAAAATTTTGTAAATAATCCTATCTGTCTTGGTTATATATCTATGGCTATAACCCATCATACAGCACACATTATTTCAGAAATGTTTCAGAAATATTTCAAACGTTTCAAACATATAACATTTCAAGCACAAGTTTTTGAAATATTTCTGAACTATTTTAGTTAAACATTTCACTGAAAATGTTTCTGAAACATGGTATACATGTTACACAAAAGGTTACTAAACGGGATATGTTGTAAAAGGCCAACCCAATGAAGAATTTCTGATTTGTAAAAAGATCAAGATGGGACATGTATGTAATTATTTTATTAGTTTTATTTCATCCTATGTCCAGCCAGAGACAACCCTATATTCTAAATAATTATAGATTTGAGTTGTTTTACTACCTGACATATGATGCGAGATTCATACGTTCATCCTGTGTAACTTTTAGCTCAAATTAATGTTTTCTCATTAGTATTTCTTTTCGAGATTTTTTTTAATCAATAACCAACTGCTCTATTTCCTATTATACGGCTACCGAATCCAACTGACCCCATGACACGTTTCCAAATGTTCATTTCTTAAACGATCCGTGTAATAATTCCTATCCAGCACGTTCCACTCGACATTCCCAACTCATCATTCTAATTACGAAGTTCAATGTATCTAGGTAACATTTCGTTGTCGTTTCGAGCACCACATCCTCACCTCCCTATACCTCTTGATCCCAAGGGATTTTGGGAAGTAGGCTTTTAAAATCCCTAAAGGTAAACGCCTTTGTTTAACCACGTGCTAAATAATGTGTAAAGCTTTCATTTCGATCATTTTTCTTTAGCTCTGAAATGGATATTGCAATGAGAATTACTCGGATTAATAAACATAAATTTTGGAGCGGTGAAAGAATAATTTGTCTAAAATTTAATATTTGTATTTCTTTCCTTCAGGAGCTTCTTTTTTTTGTTTAGTACTAGCTTGTTTCCATCTTATTCTCGCTATCATTTTTTTATTCGACTAGAACTTAAAGCATTTATTTATAAGCTTACCAGAATATACTTATGTTACTAGAGCATTTATTTATAAGGTTTGGTTACTCAGATGACGTCATATGTTACCAAGGCATCTTGTGGGTCTTTAATTATAATTTGATCCCCATTATAAATAAAGAAATAATTTATTTATTGTTTCAGCCTTTACTTGATGAAAATCCATTTTATCTTGAATGAGTAAAACCAAATTTGGTAGATTTTCACAAAACTTTTATTTAAAAAAATAAATATTAAAAACACTACACATGACATGTTTCGAAGTACAACTTCTTTTTCAAATGTGACTAATTTACATGGGCCCGTTCACTTTCATTTTTGAATGTGAATTAATTATATATTTATGAAGATATTAAACTCTTTTGTCTGGTGGTACTTTTTCCGTTAAGATATTTTTGCTAGAAGTAAGGGAATTCCCATAAAATTCTTTCAGTGACTCATTGCGTCAGAAAACCCCTAATTCCCTTCAGGTCTCGTATCGGTTAATAGTTAAAAGGGCGCGGTTGTCGGATGTATCATTGCACCACCATTCCTCTTCTGCATTTATGAAAGAAATTTACATGATAAAAATATATTATTTTTTTAAAATAATGTGTTTATATTTTCAGATAAAGCTGGAAACCTTACCTTTTTTAAATTTTAATAAAAACAATTAGTATTACTCAAGCTGAATATTACCAGATCGAAATTTTATTTGAGAAAATGTATCTGGTAAACGTGACAACGTTGTAAGTACTTCTAAATAGTGTTGTCTACACACACTTCTAGAAATAAATGCAACGTTGCCACTTTTACCAGATAAATATTGCAAATCAAATTTCTACTTTTTTATTATGGTCTGGTTAATTTTCAGCCTGAGTAATAATAATTGTTTTAATTAAAAAGTAAAAAATAAGCTCCCAGCTTTAAATCTGAAAATATAACATCACGATTTTTAGAAAAATAATGGAATTTTACTATTTAAATTACATATATAAATGCAGAAATGGTATATTAGGGATACTTCCGACAACCCCGCCGTCTTTAAGCATAACCGATACGAGACGTGAACGGAATTAGGGATTTTCTGACGCAATGAGTCACTGAAAGAATTTTATGGGAATTTCCTTACTTCTAACAAAAATATCTTAACGGGAAAAGTACCACCAGACAAAAGAGTTTAATATCTTTATAAATGTATAATTAATTCACATTCAAAAATGAAAGTGAACGGGCCCATTCGGTATCCAATGTATATGCGAAATTATTTAACAAAACAAAGTAAAATGTTTTGAAATGTTTTTCTTGAAATGATACAAGACAAACTTATAGGTATTTTTTAGCGAGTGTTTGGTTTAAAATATTTTCGACTTTTTTAAACCGTTTAAAATTTAGCGATGCAACTATGACGTCACGTACGAAATATTTTAAACCAAAGCTAGAATTTTTGAACCAGTCGGAAGCATATGGTTCAATAACGGTTGACACGTAAGAAATTCTGATTTTGGCTGTTGTATGTTGTTTTACTCTGTTCCATTCTTTGAAAATTTTGATATATTTGACGTTTTGTTAATTTTTATTATCATACATATATTATGTGATTCATATTCATACATTATGTTATAATATTAATATTTATCGTTATATGTTGTAAACATTATAAACAAGATGTCATCTACCTATAGGTTACTCTGGATTATGAAATAATGATGCAATTGAAATGTGGTAAAAGGATTAATTATCAGTTACCTATACGTTTTTTGCAAAAATAATTACGTAGATTGCTTCAGATTCTGAATTTTCCAGTAAATATTTAAAAGCAATTAAACATTCTTTGGCACAAGACGTTCTAATTGATGAAATTTGGAAAAGCCCAAAAAAAATTACAGCAAAGGATCGTCAGACAATTGCGTATTTGTTGGAGCTACGGAATAAATATATGCCATGTTTATGGGCAAGAAATATATCAAAAATAAAACTATAAACAACTTTTCAGATTGCAATTTATTAATAACACTCCAATTTTTAATTAAATCGCTATCAAACAAACTCATCTTCCTTCATCTGATTTAACAATCATAAAAAAAATTCAATTTATTTTTTAAATCAACTTCGCTTCTCCTTTCTACAACTTATTTCAACCGGTAATTCATCAAAAAATAATACGATCGAAATCAGAATATTTCAAATTTTGTCATCATATGTATGAAGAGTAGTCTTCATAGTCATATGACAGTTAGCAGGTTATGTTTTTAAACCACCCTATTTTTGCCATCTATTAATTCATGACGTCACTTTAAATATGGTTTAAAAAATATTTTAAACCAATGTGGTGGCTAAAAAACAGCTTAAATTTACCGCTAAAATGATATCTAGTTACTTTTTTAGTTATTTTTCCTTGTGTAATTTGGGCTTTTAAATTCGCTCCTCCTAGTTTAAAAACAGAGTATAGTATCCTAGATAGATAAATACAAACATGAAAAAGGCATTAATACTCTACGATCTAGTGAAATGTAATATGAATTATGACGTGCAAATAGAAATATACATTTTTATTATTGAAGTATGTTTTGTGCGAAGTACTGTTATGTTTATTCTAAACAACATTTTATTTGTTAACAATTTACTTGAACACGTTATTTTTAAACAATACTATTCTAATTTATATATTTCAAATGTCTTTAACTGTTCACTATTTATCTTCACAACTGTTTGTATACGACTAGTAACATTATCACGTTCAATCTCGAATGTACTCGAAAGCACCTTCGCCATAGTCATCACATATGTTTGGTTTTAAGGGGTTTAATAATGTATGACAATCGGACAAGTTGAGCCTCAAAGGCCAAATAAGACAGAGAGGATTAGAGCATGAGTGGATACTAAAATTGCTCGCATTACAGTACTTATTTGCTGATTTGAAATTTGCTTTTTGTTAGTAATTACTACTATGTAGATACATTCTTTCTTATGTAAAGAATGCTGTCGTTACAACATATTAGTAATTAAAGATTTTGTTGTTCTCTTGGATACTTAGGGTCCTTAATAGAGAAAATAATATTAATTCTATGCTATTTGCATATATTTGGAAAATTAGAGTCCTTAAAAATGCTAGTTGCATGTATGCAGACAATTAGGGTCCTTCTAATAGACTTTGATCATTTGTTTGCTTATTCATGTATACATTTATTTGTATGTTTGTTTTCGTTGTTCTAGTAAGTTGTCATAATTATATAGAATTGGTAATTTGCAGAGTTTATTGAATAGTCGGTAAAAATGTTAATTTCATTTCTTTGTAAGCTTACTAGAACATACGAGTAGAACAAAATCAAAACATCCGAAAATTTCTTAAAATTCAAATCCCGTTTAGAAATACCCAAACTTAAATTTGACATATGACATTAAATAATAGGTTACCCCACGGTATGTGTGACGTCACCATAGAAACCACAATACTGTAACCAAGTATGTTTGTAGTAAGCTTATAAAGAAATGCGTTTAGTTATGGTACATAAAACTTCATAAGGAATTAGATACTCTTAAAAGTATCGCAGACCAATTTCTACTTCTAATTAAAAAGTAAACAGAACATCGATTGAAATTGGCTCTTTCAAAAGAGATTTTAACAGCAAAAACAAATTAATCTTTTTCTAGTTATCGAGGCTTATGATTCAGATAAAAGTTTCCTATTTCAATTTCTTAGTGAAGAATTGCCATGATTTTCCAACAAAATTCACCACATTAAGCAATTTTCTAAGGAAACTTTGTAAGGTGGATAGATAAAAATGTCGTTACAGTCTAGAAATTTTTATTGAGGAAAAACATCGCTTTTCGTTTCATTTCCTACGCCACTAGACATTTTGCGCAACATGGCGACTCTTTTTTTTAATATTAAAATCAATTTTCTTAAACCATATGCGCCGACTAAAATTATGTAAGGGGAGGTTTGTCAAATGTATTTTAATTAAAATGCAGTTTTGGGTAAAAGTAAGGTTTTTTACAAATAGAAAAAAAAAAGATAAAATTATGCCTTTAATGTATACGATGCATCGCCTTATATCAGTAACCTTTTCTTTACCGACCATTATGTATGCTGCAGTACCACCATTTCCCAGATTTAAAATGTAGAAACTGACGGATACATCTAGTGGAATCTAGAGAATATTCAGTGGTCTACGTACGAGTATATACAGTATTGGCCACTGAACGTTTTCCAATACGCTTTACACAAGTGCATGCGAGAGAGTTAGCACAGAGCCAGCAGGAAACGAATAATTTTAGCGTTATACGGCCAGACACTTTGTAACGTTGGCCGAGCCACGTAAAGCCATTTGTCCGCACTTCACAACATAGCATTGCATTGCATTGTGTTGTAATGCACTTGATAATGTCTCTGCAATGTGCGCTTCGTAAAAAGACATTTCCAAGTCGCAGTATTAGCAGACTAAAATTCCTTTAATTTTTCGGTTCTGTCTGTTTTTTTAGTATTGAATCATCGCAAATCATTAAATTACATTAGTTTATTCATAGCTTACTTAAGACAAAGAAGTCTGTTTACTGGCTAACGATTTTTTTTGATTATATACGTCATTAAACTACATTAATCTGTTCATTGCTTACTTAAGACAAAGAAGTCTTTTTAATAGCTGGGGATTTTTTTTTTGATTATATACGTAAATACAGGAATTCAAGTTAGGCTATAAATTGTTTTATTTGGGTCTGTATACTGTATCTTAAGAGACCTGTATTCAGTTTAAAATAAAAATGCAGATGGGCTGAATCACATATATGTACAGTGGTGTACTATTAAAGGTGTTAATTTATTATAGATTCACAAAACATTCGAAAATAGGAGTAGCATACACAAAATCATTAGCAATTCTCTTTTAAAAAAAGTGTGTGTGAGATTGGATTTTCTGGGCCCTATAAACTGGTTACTGCAATGTGAATCACATATGATTCACTCATTCTTGTCAACAGGATGATGTGTGATTGGTAATAAAACTTTATTGATTTGTATATAAAACGCTATTGATTTTTTGTAGATCGTGTACATTAATAATACTGTTACGCAGCACCCTGCAGTAGCCTGCGGCTATTATAAGAAATGTACAGATAGAAAAAGAAGTGTAATGTTACTGATCGCCCTACAGTATGCTGCGGTCGTCATAAGTAAAAGTACAAGTAAAAAAAATATATAATATTCTAGTAATGTCTGGAAATGTCATTACCCGTAAAGAATATTCTAGACGACAGTTCGCGACGGTTCGAGAAGAGTCAAGCAAGCTATATAAGGATAATCCTGACGTCAGTTTTCAGTTTTATGATAGACGTTACACGTTAATGTTATCAGTTGCATTATTATTGGTTAAAGTTCAGTTGAAATAAATTGTGATACCAAAAACCTGTGTAACATTGGTGACAGCGGTGGGATACAAAGAAAAAGTTTATGGTAAATACTAGATACACTGAGTACGAAGCAGGCATGGATAATTCAGACCCACCAGCATGGTTTTTGAAGATGGAAGAGGAAAAGGAAAGGCGTAGAAAGGAAGAAGAGGGATAAAAGGAAAGGCGTAGGAAGGAAGAAGAGGAGGAAAAGGAAAGGCAAGAAGAGGAGAAGGAAAGACGCAGGATGGATGAAGAATAAGAGAAGGAAGAGAGGCGTAGAAAAGAAGCGGTTGAAATTATGAACGGTTTGTTACAAATCCAGGAAACCTTCAAGCAAGAGGTTAGTCAGCTTAAAATGTAGATCTCCTAACACAACAAGATTATTTAAAAGCCAATTTAGAACAACAGCAAGAGCATTTAAAAGCCAGTTTAGAGAAGCAGCAAGAGAATTTAAAAGTCAGTTTAGAACAGCTATGGTAAAGCTACATGAAAAATCACTTCCAATTTGAAGTTTGATCAGGCTTGGCAAATGTAGAAACAGTCGTTTTATGTGCAAGCTAATCAAGCCAAAATGAAGAAGGTAACTTAATTTCCTATAACAAAATGTGGCTTTTATACATTCTAGTCAATATTTCTTTATTTGTTAACTTTAAAAATAACTAATTTGGGTATTGTATTTTAAAATCCAAGGTAGCAATGTGTGTGAATTTATCAGAAGATGCATAGCTCCCCTCAAGGTACGAGTTGTGTAAGTTGTTTTCATGCACTGGAAAAAAGGAAGTCGCCAAGTTAAAAATAGCTACAGCCATTATGGGTAATTATTTTAACTTAAATATCAATTGTTTATATTGTCATTTAATTAAAACATTTTCAGATTCGGTAAATTGGTAAACAAAAAAGAAATTAAAATAGATGCCTGGTTTTAGAGGGCTTTGGAAAGAAAAAGACGCAATTAATCAAAGCGTAATAAATAACAATCTTTATTTTTTTGTCAATTTTTTTTCAAAAATAAATTTATGAAAAAAAGTAATAGATTTTATTATCCTACTAAAAAAAAACGTTTAGGTCATTTCTGGAACGTTCCAGCAATGGTATAAAAACTTGCCTTGAGCAACATTGCAGGATGTTCCACAAACGTCTCTGTGAAACGTCTCTAATACGTTACAAATGATGACATTGCCAAAAACATTCCAGTTACGTTTGAGAGAAAATAAAAAACATGACAGAGACGTTTCTAATATCCCAAGTGCATGTTTCTGGAACGTTCGTGAAACAATACTGTGTTATTAGGGATAATGTTCATAGATTAAGGTTGTAAATCTTATTAAAGTATTAAGAAATAAAAATAATTTAATTTTGACTACCTGCCTTCTAAGAAAAGTGAGTTTCATTCTCATTAGAGAAAAGAATTATGAACATCACAGTAACAAAAGATTAAATTTTTAATATATTAATTAATTTCCATTACGTTGAAAGGTAGTAGGGAGTTGTATAAAAAAAACGATTTGGTTCTTGAATATTTCTATATTTCATATAGAGTGGTGGATAATAAACAATTTTTCCGTGTTATCCAAAGTTCTTTCTGTGCGATTTTCAAAGTTTTTTTATAGTATATAGCCTTAGTATAGTAATAGTGTAGATCGCTGGATCACTTTTCATAAAGTGGTGTATTCTGAGGTTTCAGGTAAGTGTATAAGTTATATATTATCGACATAGAGAATATGTATTTTTTTCTGCGGCTGCAATGATAAATCATCATTTTGATTCGGCTATTGGAACTTATATCATACAGATTTTACACAACATTTCATACTGCACGGGTTGCCCAGCAACGCGTGCGAAATGAAATTTTAATTTAGTAGATCAAAAACTAAGGCGGCTATAATATCATTTTGACGTTACTGTCAGTATAATTAATATTGACAGAACTTACGATAATTATCTTTTTTTATAAAATAAATTAATAAAATGGACAGTGATAGTGATATAGAATTAACACCTCCAAACATAAAGGAAGCTGTAAAAGTAACAACTTTAAATTTGTTGCCACCAACATCAAAAAAATTATATCAACGATCTTATGCCCTCTTCATGAATTGGAAAAAAGGTGAGAACGCAAACTCATTTTCAGAGAACGTTTTAGTGGCTTATTTTGTCAAATTGGCGAAAACAGTGAAAAGTTCTACGCTTTGGACACAATATTCGATGTTAAGAACGACTATCAGCATTAATAATAATATAGATATTAGCAAATAATTGAAATTAAAAGCATTTCTCAAGCGGCAGTCAGACGGATACAAACCGAAAAAGTCGAAGACTTTTACGTCAAATGAAATCGAAAAATTTATAAAAGAAGCTCCCGATGAGATGCATTTAGTAACAAAAGTAGGTTATTTATATTTAAAATACGTTATTTTTTATATTTGTGTAATGCAAAGTATTTTCAATTTGTGAATTTTTATTGTAGGTTGCGTTAATTATGGGTGTAATGGGTGCATGCAGACGACATGAATTACATCAGGTGAAAATTTCAAATTTTAATGATTTGAATGAAGCAGTTTTGGTGACGGTACCGGACACTAAAACCAAAATTGTTCGAAAGTTCACTATAATTGGTCAATATTATAAAATTTTTAAAAAATATGCCGACCTTCGCCCTCCTCATGTTAATGATCCCTGGTTTTTTATAAATTACCGAAAAGGTAAATGCACCGTTCAAAGAATAGGGTTAAATAAAATTGGGGCAATGGGAAAAGATATATTTGAAATTGCCAAATCCTGAGTTATATACAGGTCACTGCTTCCGCCGTTCTTCGGCAACAATTTTAGTTGATGCTGGTGGTGACATAACCACGTTAAAGCGTCATGGCGACTGGAAGTCTACAGCTGTTGCTGAAAGCTATATAGATGAATCCTTTTTTTTTTTTTTTTTTTGCTTGGACTTTTGTCATTCAGTCAGTCACTTAATGATAGATGAATCCTTAACAACTAAGATTGATATAGCCAAAACAATTTCTAATAAGATAAAAAATATAACTTCAGAAACGGGAAACACATCTACTAAAACTGCAGAAAATTGCCAAATTCAAGAAAATGTAAATATTGAACATAATATCACTACTACCTCCCCAAAAATGGTTTTTAATAATTGTACGTTTAATTTTTATAAATAGGTTGGGGTATGGCTTGACCAGTTTTTCAGTTTCAATCAAGTTTATTTATCCACAATTTGTTATTTGCAGTGTAATCTATTCCAGTTAATAAAATAAATCTTTTATTCGATTTGTGTTTGTTTATGTAATAGAAAGCAGTCGTAGAAAAAGTATAGTATGCAACTCGCACGAAATAGCTATTTTTCACTCGTATGATTTGCAACACTCGGCTACGGCTCGTGTTTCAAACTTTCATACTCGTGCAAAATATGCTTCATTTCGTGCTCGTTGCATAATATACTATTTTGCATCGTATTTATTATTAAAATTTAACTTATTTTTAAAACCCTCGTATCTAAACGCAGCTGCTCATCTAATTTTTTTGCAACATCATCACTCAACAACGTAAACAAATTCAACCAGGCGATCATTGCTCTACTGTAAATTAATATGACACATTTCTACATTCATTTTGTCATTTTTTAACTCGTTTTAGTGTAATTATTTTTTTTTTAAATACTACAATATATTTAAAAAAGAAAAAATGTTATGTTATCAAATTTTAATTCATTTTTATGTTGTAAAAGCATAAACGAAATGTAATACTTTTTCGATCCATCTATGGAAGCAGGGATGAACTAATTATTGATTATTTTCGGAAAGTGAGGACGCCTTTTTTAGTCCAAAATTTTTTTAATAATGGATTACACATAAAATGCAACCCAATTTTCATTTATAACTATTTCGGAGGACTGAGCCTTTTCGTATTTTACGTCCGAGAAAAAACAGCCAGGTAAAGTAGTGTTTAAAACACTGCTCCTAGGGAGCAATTCCCGAATGTCGGAGCCCGAAAGGGCGGCCTCAGACGCCACAGCTTCCAACACCTCACAAGAGACGCTATACACGAGAAGACAAAGGGAAAAACTAGAAAAACTTAATACAGGTGAAAGAACTCCATCTGATAAAACCAAAGATTCAGACAACATCAAGAGTCCCAGAAGTCCTGTAACCCTAAAAATAAAAAGAACTATACACCACCCATATCAGCATGTAAGTACGCCTAAACCAAAACCCTCGTCCCGCTCCGAATCAAAATCCGAGAAATCCAGAGATCCCCGGAAGCATTCATCGAATGCACGCAGGGAAAATCAAGAAAAACACGAAAACAGCTCCCGTAGCCAACCTGATTCAGATACGGCAATAAAAACCACCAAAGACGAGGTTTTGCACCTGGCTCCAGAAACCACCAGCATAAAAAATCCCATTTTCGAAAAAAATTCATCAACTTTTTCGACAATGGACAAAAACCCCTTCTTCATACCACCCACAGAGGGAAGCAAACACGCACCAGAAGGCCATCAAATGGAAACAGAAGACTCCCCGAACAGTTTAGAAAACACCCTGATCTACCAAAGTGCGGAAAACTCGCCCTTAAACACTAGTGAAATCAACCCCGAAAGTGCGAGCAACACCACCGATAGTGCGGCATCACAGAACAAAATTAACACCATAAAAATTAGTGAAAATCGAGAAAGTGCGGTAGTTACTAAAAATATAAGTGAAACCACCCCCGACACCTTCGTGTCCGCGTATCAAACGCTTCCCCTGCCAAGTTCGGTAACGGCACGCGTACTCAACTTCAGAGCCGACAAAAACTCCATTACGTCCAGTGAAGAAGAAAATTCAAATAAACCAACACCACCACCACAACCCCTAAGACCGGGTCTTTTTACCTTACCACCACCTATTAAGACAAGTACACCCCCAAACACACAAATATTATTACAAAAGAGGAAAAACAACTCACCACCCGAAAAAGACAACGCCGAAAATGACGGGGAAGACGATACGGATGTTTCAGATAACCAAGGGTTTCAAAAACCCCGCAAATTCAAAAAGTTTAAAACAAACTTTGTTAAACTAATTGAACAAAAAGCTGCATCAACCATACCGCTATCGAACAAATATGACTCTCTCAGCGAAAGCGAAAGCGAAAACGAGCAAGACACCGATACTGCCCCAAAAATTAAGGGAAAAGCCACCCCAAACCTCCCAGTAAAGGGAAATTCTACCAAACAAAACAATAACAACAAAGTCACAGCAACAAAAACAAATAAAAAAGCCACAATCCCTCCAATAGTGGTAGATGGAAGGACGGATAATCATGCTACCCTCACAAAGGATTTAAAAGCAATCATAAAAGGTAAATACTCAGTGAAATACACTAACGCAACCACAGTTATATTCACTGAGGATCTTGAAGACTATGAAGCACTTCTGGGAAGCATCAAACAGGCAGAAATCCCACACCACACTTACACAAATAAATCCGAAAAAACGCATGCCTTTGTACTCAGGGGGTTAGCAAACGGCACCGAAAAAGAAGCCATAGAGAAGGAACTAATAGCCTCCTATGAGATAAAACCTAAAGAAATCTTTAAAATGACAACTAAACACAGGCCACTATTTTTAGTGGTCACTGATTCGGCCATAACTCTCGACTACCTTAACAAGAATGTTAGGGTAGTTGAGAACACAAGAATTATTTGGGAGCTGAGACGCTCAATAAGGACAATCATTCAATGCCACCGATGTCAGGCATGGGGACATGCCACCTCTAATTGTGGCAGGCCACCAAAGTGCCTGAAATGTGCCGGTGACCACCTAACGAGAACCTGCATAAAAACGCGGGAAACACCCGCCACATGCGCAAACTGCCTGGGTGATCATCCAGCCAATTTCACCCAGTGCAAGTCCTACACTGAAAGAGCTGCCAGGCTCGAGGAGAGAAAACTCACGCAAACACAACCCAGAAAATACATCCCTGCACCTACACCACAAGAAAATGCCTGGGAAAAAGTCAGGGTGGATAGAAGAAAACCAAGTCAAGAAGAATTCCCTGCACTTCCCACATCAAGCCGACAAAATAATAAAAATATTCAATTTTCGCAAAATAAACCTACCCGCACCCAATCCCAAATCCCTACGCAACCTGAAGGTTCTATGAACGATATTTTCGCACTAAACCAAGAACTTGCAGAACTCAACAGTATGGTAAATATAGCAGAACTCACTCGGGCTGTCAGAGAACTCAACGCCCAATTACGTAAGTGTAACAATAACCCAGCACAATACCTAATGACTTTCAACAATTTCATGACTAACTTAGATAAATTCAACATTAGGAACTAATTTCGACATTGTAAAGCGTGACAAACTGAGAATTTGTTTTTACAATGTGCGCGGGCTGCTAAACAAGATCGGTCTTGTAAGCAATTTCATTCACAAGCATAAATTTGACATCATAATTTTGACCGAGACGTTCCTAAAATCAACCGACAAAGTAAAAATACGAGATTTCATTATACTTAGACAAGACAGACAACAATTACAACAAAGACAAGGAGCGGGAGGGGTAGCTATCCTAGTCAAAAAAAGATGTAATTTTTAAACAACATAGACGAGCACATGTTTCAAACAAACTCGAACATATAATAATAGAGGTCAATAACATCATTATCATAGGTGCTTATCACACCCCTAGTAAGAATTTAATTGGTAGAGATCTGCACATACTGATGTCTAAAGGAAACAGGGTTCTTCTTGCAGGGGACCTTAATGCTAAACATCCGGAATGGGACGCTAATTGTGTCATCCCCAACCCCAGTGGGCTGCTATTGAAAGATTTCGCTGAAGCTAACGGATACATAGTACAATACACAGAAGAACCGACATTTTTTCCCTCATGCGCGACACACACTCCGAGTACACTGGATATTGCACTTGCAAAAAACATCCCAGATATACGCAACATGAAAACAATAACCACCCTTAGTTCAGATCACGATCCAGTGTACTTGGAAATCTGGACTACACAAAAAATTCCCCGACAATATAGGCAATACTACGACTACAAATCGACAAATTGGGCACTATACAGAGACGAACTTGATAAATTAATAAAAATAAATAATAATATTCCTACAAAGGAAGCAATAGAATTAGAAACAAACAACATCATAAACGCAATACAAAAAGCTAGAGACGCGACAACCACACTTAAAACACATAAACAACACAATGACATATTGCCTATAGAAATTACGGACATGATAAAAAATAAAAATAATATTAGAAAAAGATGGCAACAATTTAGACAAAGCGAAGATGGGGTTAGAATGTACAATCTTGCTAAGACCATCAACAAAATGATAACAGATCATCGTAATGATAAATGGAAAACCACCCTATCCGAGCTAAAACCACACGACAATTCATTGTGGAAAGTGGTGAGAAGGTTCAAAAAGCCGAACTCGCTGCTTCCCACAATGAAACGAGGACCAGACTTACTCAACACAGACAAAGACAAAGGACAAACCTTCGGCGAACTCTTTCAATCAAATTTTGTCAATAATCAGGTCAACAACCCCGAACAACAGCGCATTGAAACTGCAGTAAATGCGCTGGAGCAGTCGGAACCACAAGTAGTGCCACATTCCTTCTATACCTCCCCTAAAGAGGTGTGTGAAGTAATTAAGTGTCTCAAAAACAGAAAAGCTCCGGGACCGGACGACATCAGTAATATTCTAATTAAAAATCTGTGTAGAAAGGCTGTCGTGCAGCTCCACCACGTAATTAATGCCATTTTCAAGCTACAATACTATCCCAGTGGCTTGAAAATGGCAAATATTATTCCAATTTTAAAACCAGGCAAACCGGCCAATAAAATCGATAGTTACCGCCCCATTTCCTTACTGAATACAATAGCTAAAATCACCGACACTGTAATTTTGAATAGACTTAAGAAAATTGAACAACGACAACAAATTATCCCACGGGAACAATACGGGTTCAGAGAGGGTCATAGTACCGTAGCCCAAGCACTTAGAATCGCGCATCACGCTAAAGAAGGGTTTAACAACGACCTTCAAACAGTTAGATTGTGAAAAGGCCTTTGACTCCGTATGGACCCGTGGGTTAATACACAAAATGCTTGCGAATGACTTTCCCGTACACATTGTGAAAATAATCCAGTCATACTTGACGGACAGACAATTTTGTATAAAGATAAACTCCACAATAACAGGACCTTTCCTAGCGATGGCGGGAGTACCCCAGGGCTCAGTACTTTCGCCGCATTTGTACACGATTATGACCTGTGATTTACCCATGGGTGATAATGGTGTACAAACGGCATTGTACGCCGACGACATCTGTGTGTTTGCAAGTCATAAATCCGCGCAAGAAGCCACCAGGAAACTGGACAACCATATAAACGGACCACTATTCACCTATCTAGCCGATAACAAAATCAAACTAAACAACAACAAAACAGAAACGGTACTTATATCGAAGAGGCGGATCGAAGGGATAGACACGCCCCTTCGAGTCCAAAATCTACCAATAGTAGCAAAGCCGGCAGTTAAATATCTCGGAATCGTGCTAGATAGGGGACTAACATTCCGAACACACATTTTGGATAGGGTGACTAAAAACTACGGAATTCTTAGGACCCTCTACCCCCTAATGAATAAACGGAGTAGAGTCACCCTATCAAATAAAATTCTTTTATATAAAACGGTTTTTAGACCGATTCTAACATATGGTTGCCCGGTTTTCTGCTCAATGGCCCAATTGCATTACAATAAACTCCAAAATGCCCAAAACAGATGTCTCAGGCTAGTTCTGGGGTGTGATCGTTACACTAGAATACGAGACATGCACGCTACGACAAATATGCCACTCATTAAAGACTTCATCATTAAAACAGCTGAAAACTTCTACGCGCGATGCCTCCCCGATGAGTTGAGGGATAGCATCATCAACATACATCGGGAAGACGGCGTGCGTAGAAAGCACGGCTGTCTTCATCAATGTTTGAGCATATACCGACGACAATAACAGGACCCTCCACTGTGCATAACGTACTAAACAACAATTCACCCGATGTAGATACTTACGAGATCTAGTCGGACGGACGACTGAACGGTGAAACTGACCGACGGCGCCACGGCCGAGGGCGATTTCCGTCCGCGACTTTGGTGCTTTCGGGTGGTTTTACAGTTCAGAAGTCCTGTGAATTGTGACAATAACGAAGACTATCGAAAGACCAACACACATCGCTGACAACCCTGTTTTTTCCTAGCTTTTTCAGGGGACAATGACCAAATTAATCCACGACAAATCTCCAAACTCTGACAATTACTGACTTCAACACCGACAAAAACCCTCAATAATGCCTCTCTGGCAAGGAGTGAGGGCTGCTATGTTTTAGCTCAATCATAATAACAAACAGCTATTTGTAAAATAGGTGAAATATCGCCATAGGCCCAGCAGGTAACTGTGTAAGCCAACCATGACCCCCGGGAAGTGTGTTTTTTATTTTATAAAATTGTTGTATATATATTGAATTTTAAAAACATGTAAATAAAATTTCTAAAGTAAAGTAAGTATTTTCCGATTGAACGATTTGTTTAATGTTTAACTTAGGTGGTTCAATGTTTCATTTTTAGAAAATTTATTGAATTTGTAGTTTATTCTTACAATGAAAAAGGTCTAACAATATGCAATTGTCTAACACACGTTTTTTAATTAAAATCAATTAATTTAAAAAAAAAATCAATGCCTGAACCACCTAAGTTGGACCTTTATCTACAATTAAAAAAAAAAAAAAATAGTACGATATACGGTATAATTACGAAAATAGTTACAATTAACTTTTGGTCTCCAGACGCCATTCTAATGCACAAGGATATTTTGTCCATAAAGAAAATACATTATTTAGTAAATGAGTCATTCAAAGTTTTCAAAATTTTGGACCGCACTGTACGATGCCTACATATGGTATAAAAAATTCAATTAGATACAGTAAAAAAATATATATTGAAAAGAGTAAAAAATAAATCACCTTTATCACCCATTTCCAATTTTCAATTAAATTTGATTTGGATCACTAGATATTTATGGTCCACAAACCTTTTAAAAAAATATCCTATCAATGTTAGAGCCTAAATAGTTCATTTTCTCGTGAAACTTAGCAGACCAAACTGCTATTGAATGGCTGGCCCAAACGGTTAACTTACCATATATAAATAGAGCTTTTTTTTTAAAAAGTTCTTTTTTGTGTCATCCAATCTGATAAAGGAACTCTTGATTTAAAATATCAATAAATTGAAATTGAAAATTTAGATGTGAATAGGATATAAAGTAATTAAAAACAGTAGTAGATCTTATGGGCGGAGGTAATTTGCCCACAAAATATTTAAAGCTGCTAATCCTATAGGTAATTTGCCCACAGCAAGTAAAAGGTATTTTGCCCAAATTTATTTCTAACTGAATAAATCATAATAGATATATCTTTCATTTATTATTTTTTATATATTATCGAAAAGTAAAAACACATTATTAATTAAACTAAAAATTATATTAAACACTAATTTTTATTATTATAAAAAAGTAAGTATACATAAGTTATATTATATTTTTTATATATTTATATTTTATTTACATATTTTTCAACTGGGAGGGATAAATGTGATACAAATTTTATATACTCTAATCTGCTGATTTGCTGCAGATCAAATCGCTGTATAAATTTTTCTAAACACTGAATTTTTTGTTTTACACTTTTGTCTTTGATTTTCTTAGGTATACTTAAGCTTTGTATTGTGACATACGTGTCGATTTGAAAGTCTTTAAGCTTTTCTATAAAAATATATACAGAAGGATGTGTACAGTAGAATGAAGAATTAAACCTTGAATGAAACGACTCCCAGGCATTTGTAGTTCTTGTAATTGAAGCTGTTTTTTCTGCCCATATACTTGGAGGAAATGTAGAATTTTCTTCAATATATGTTTCTAATAGGTAATCGGCATACCTATCGAGAACGGCATTTTCTGGTTTACTTGCCATTAAGTCAAACACAAAACAGTCTCCAACTTCATCGGCGTTTAAATATGTCAACCCAAATGATGTTTTAAGCCATTTTCCGGTATCACTGTTAGTTGTATATTCAGTCATTAATCCCAGAGACTGAATTTTACGATACCACGCTTGATGTAGATGAAATCGGCAGCCATTGATTACAGTATTAGGCCACATATAAATTAACGCCTTATGAATTGCTATTTCAAAATCAACGAACACTTTAGATGGATTTAAAGCAATACTGTAAGTTTCCAAAATTTTATAATGCAATAACGAAAACAAATGTTTGTATATATCGGTAGATTTGTTTGGTAATAAACAATATACCAGGGGCACATAGTGTCCATTACACAGCCCATGAATGGTAAATAATTGTAGGAAAAACTTTGTACAATACGAAAATGTTCCATCCATATACAAGACGTTCATTTTACACAAAGTACGAATATTTGTCTCACATGTAAATACAATAATATTATTTTCTCTGCTATTTATTAAAAGAAAATGTTCACCTTTACTGGTTTTAAATGTATTAGAATATAAGTCAACTGCATCATGCACTTCTTGTATATTTGTAGGTAATGGACCTGGTAGTATTTTGCGACGACTGTTGTATATAGTTTTTCTTATGTAGGGCACATCAATTGTAGTTAGTGACTCTGGTAAATTAGTAGCAAGTACTTTACGGATAATTTTAGAAGGTTTTTCCGAAATATCATCAACTGCTTTTCGCTTACACGAATTAGAAATAATTTTCCTGTTTAATTTCGGTTCATTTGCTTCATGGCTATGAATTAGGTTGCCTCTGGATACTAAAAGTTCAAGACCAATTGTAAATACAGTGGCATTACAAGCATTTGTTTTTCTTTGGGAGCATCTCCAAGAAACTTCTCCACTTTTCATTTCTCTATCTTTGGCAAACGTAAAATTCTCCAAAAGGAGTACATCTTTCCCGCGTGTGCTTTTAATCAATGTAGCTGACATTATAGAAATAATTATTGTTTATAAACACTCGAATTACAATCATCAACGTATAAAAACTGACTGAAATATAAACAGTAAACACCCAAAGTAAGTACCTATTAGAATTATTAATAATCAGGTAGGTACCTATTTGTGGGCGGATGTAATTTGCGGGTTTAGGTACCTGAATGCTACTGTGGGCAAAATACCAGTAAGATTAACGCACCCCTTTACTTACACAGGTAGAAAACAGAGATTTGTGGGCAAAAAGGACCCGCCGGATCTTATAACAGAATAAATTGCTTGACGATAATTCCGCACATAGCAATTATCTTAATTAAGAAAAGTATGTACGTTAAGGCAGGCTTTTTTTTAATTTGATTGGGCATAGCAAAAAAAATGTTGTAAAATAGCTTTAAAATAAGCTGGTTTTTAATTTATATTTGGTGAAATTATTATTTTGAATGTGATAAATAATGAGTTGAAATTACAAAAAAAAAATCGTAATTTTATCCTAATATTTAACCGCGCCCCAACTAAAAAACAGAGTTGCTTCAATGATATCGAGCCTGGCAGCAAACACTTTTGCTTGCATGTCTGCAACCTGTTTGCTTAATTCATAATCAGTGTCGATGTTTTATATCTGTGTTGTTTTTGCCTTTCTGAGCCAAAAAGCGGTATCTAAGTTGAAGCGAGTTTCGAGTAAAAACACATTTTCTAAAAGTTGTTATGCATTTCCTCAGGTTAAAAAAAAATAATTTAGGTACTGATAGCTTTCTAAGAGATACATCAAATCAAACTAGTTTGATTTGACTAGTCAAGTTTCATTTGACTTGAAAAATCAAGTTTTTATTATAAAAGAATTTGATTTGATTTGAAAATCAATTCAAGAGCTTGATTTGAAATCAAACTTTTTCAAACTGTTTGAAATCGTTTGAAATATGAAAAGTGTACGTACCGGCACCGGCCGTAACGATTTTTAAATTTTTCAAGGTTACAAAATGAGACATATAGTCTGTTCGCTATACTTACGCGGGTTTCGGATTAACAAAATTATGCAAATTAGTCATTGATAACCAGTTCCAACAAGCCTCTTTCCAAGAAATTAGGTAAAATTTCCCTAATGGTCAGATTTAAATTAAAATAACATTAGGGTAGGTACTAAATTTGTTACAAATATTGCAGTTGAATTGATTCTTTGCAAGTGTTGACATTGTATGTATATTGTAAATTTAGTGGACATTTTAAAAAGGCCTAGACGTGTGTTAGATGTAGATAGTCTAATTTGTAGTGAACATAAGTATTTTATGGATGAAAAAGAAAATGGCGGTTCTTTAAAATCGGTAATGTCTGTACAACAACGCGTATGCGATGCTCTAGAAATTAGTGAAACCAAATTAAGAGGAGTATTACAAAATCACAATAGTGAACTGCCGAAAGAAGATCACCGCAAAAGTCGCCCATCATTGCCACAGGCTAAACCTCGCCCATGCTAACTGTACAAAAATGTAATTATTTTGTGCAAATAAAGACCCGTTATTATTATTATTATTATTATTATTATTATTATTATTATTATTATTATTATTATTATTATTATTATTATTATTATTATTATTATTATTATTATTATTATTATTATTATTATTATTATTATTATTATTATTATTATTATTATTATTATTATTATTATTATTATTATTATTATTATTATTATTATTATTATTATTATTATTATTATTATTATTATTATTATTATTATTATTATTATTATTATTATTATTATTATTATTATTATTATTATTATTATTATTAATTATTATTATTATTATTATTATTATTATTATTATTATTATTATTATTATTATTATTATTATTATTATTATTATTATTATTATTGAAAATGAAAGATATTCCAGATGGAAAGAAATTTGAAATTCGTGATACCGTTTATCGAATGAGGGCCAACAAGGAACATGTGACCTTAAATACAATTCTCTCGGAATTAATAGATAGAAAATTTGACGACATTGGCAGAACAAGTCTATGGCAAGTGATACATAACTTGGGTTTCAAATATCACAAGGAGGATAACAGAAAGGCTCTTTGTGAAAGAAGTTCTGTCATGCACAAGAGAATTAACTTTCTAGGAAAATATTCTAAATTTAAAAAAGAAGGGGCGAATTTTATATATTTAGACGAAACATGGATATTGTCTAGGGGTGTAACCAAGAGAATATGGCAAGATGATAACGTAAAGTCCATCAAACATACCAATGGAGAAGGGAAGCGAAACATAATTTTACATGCAGGAGCGAAATCGGGTTTTATAGAAGGTGCTGATTTAATATTTTCATCTAAATCAAAATCCAGTGACTATCACGATAATATGAACACAGAAATGTTTGTAAAATGGTTGCATGAAAAACTTCTCCCATGTTTAAGTGAGCCCAACGTAATTATTTTAGACAATGCACCTTACCATTTTCAAGTATTAAACAAAAGTCCAACGAATTCTTGGACTGTTGATAAAATTAAAGAATGGTTGACAAAGGAACATATATACCATTTCCTCAATTTATATTAAAATCAGAATTATTACGTTTGGCAAATATACACGCAAAACCAAAAACCTTTGTTGTGGATCAGATTATTGAAAGTTACGGTCATCAAGTTTTACGTCTGCCACCGTATCATTACCAATTTAATCCCATCGAATATATATGGGGAATAGCAAAACAATATTATGACAACCATATTGGGCCTAATGGTTATAGTGACGACGCAGTTCGGGAAACTTGGCGAAAAGCACTTTCAATTGCATCTCCAGAAGTGTGGCGGAACTGTATATCCAAGTGCAAGAAACTAATAGAAGATTGGTGGACTCGTGAAAATAAAATAAACGAAATAAATCCAATCATAATAACAATTAATGGTGATGACAGTCATGATGATGACGATTATGATATTTTGGATGTTAATAACTGATTTTTATTTTTGAAAAACTCGAATCCGAAATTTTTTTTTTAATCACTATGTACAATTTTGAGCTATTTAGTAAAATTTACACTTTAATTACTTAAAAAACGTAAGATTCTATGTTACATTGATAAACAAAAAAATACAAATCGAAATATACTACTATAATTAACAACCAAATAAGTTAATATTTAATAAGACATCTACAATATTTTGAGAAAGTTGTAGAATATTCTTTAAATTATGTGCATAGATGCCTATTTATTGTTATTTTAAGATAACTTATATACCGGAGTTGCCGGAAAAGAAAAGAAGAGTATTGTAAATTCATTATTAGACGATAAAAATGTGTCAAATTTGGTCAAATTTTTTATAAAAAGATGCAAACAAAAAAGATATCGAAAAAAATGGATTACAATTAATCAAATCTCTTTATAAATGTAAAAATGATAATATAACACTGAATCAATTAAGATTTCAAAAATATCAATTGGCAAAAATTAAATCAACTTTCATATTGGCAAATCTCCCACCCACAGAAGGTGCAGCAGAACAACATTGTTACAGGGCATATTATCAACTTCAAACTTGGCTAGGTAACGAACTGACAGCAACAGATTGGGGCTGGAAGCAACATCAACGTGGGATTATGCCCAAATTTACAGAGAAGGAGTTAATTCCGGAAATATTGCTCAAAACTATTTGCTGCAGCTGTGAAACTGGATGTAACAGTTTAAAATGTGGCTGCCGAAAACATGGCTTAAAATGTACAAATTTATGCTCAAATTGTAGTGGTTCTGAAAAATTCACCAATGTGGAAGAAAAAACCTACGAGGAAGTTAGTGATTCAGATGAAATTGTGGATGAAGGACCAATTCAGACTAAAAATAATATTGGATACGAAGACGGTGATGGTCTTGAAGATTTCGAAGATCTACTAGAATCGGGAAGGTCTGTCGAATCTAACGATGAAGAAATGCCACCGAAGACACAAAAAGTAATGGATAAGTGATTAGGGTTCAAGATAAGATTTATAAATAAGATTAATGCATTTTAAAATATTATTATGAATAATAATTATCAGTATGAAATATCTAAATTCAATAGTACGATTTACATTTCTATTCATATATTATGAGATTTTCTATGACATAAATGTAATTAGAATTTAATAAATCAACTTTTTGACTAAAAAAATTGCAGCAATCACCTTTTTTTATTTAAATTCCCTCCTTTAAATCCTACCTTTAATATTTAGAACAACTATTTTCGCATGTTTCTTGCAATTTTTATGATTTATGGATTTGTAATTTTCAATGTTTCAAGTAATTAAAGTGTCAATTTTACTAAATAGCTCAAAATTGTACATAGTGATTAAACAAAAAATTTGAATTCGAGTTTTTTTCTTTTCTTTGTATTTTCTGAGAACATTTACCATAGTTATGTATATATTTTTTTACATTATCAGAAAGAAGAGATTTCAAAGAACAAAAAACTCCCCGACTTTTTTTAAAAAGCTTATATTTTGACGCGAGAATTTTCGATTGAAAATTAGGGTGTTTTTTCGATATTAAGTCAAAATAAGATGAAAAAATAAATATTTCAAATCAAAAAAATTACAGTGTCTTTAGGACATAAAAAGGTAAGTTTTCACCAAATTTCGAGAAAAAAATTTTTTTTTTGCATAAGATAAAAATAAAAAACCAAAAACTTGATTATTTGAATTTTTCACATAAATTTTGAGGTTATGTGAAAAAAGTGTAATTACAAAAGTTGTAGGTCTCTTTATTACCTACAACTTTGTTATTTAATTTTTTCCATAGGCCTTGTAGTTTTGCCGGAAATCGAGATACACCGTTTTTTACCCCTAAAAACTCACCCCCTTCCAATTCCCGACCTCAGATCGCCCGTAAATTATTTTTCCTTTTATTTTTGTTATATTCTCGTCCTTTTTTAATGGGTTTCATCCTACTATTATTTTTTTTTGTTTCAAAAATTATCGACCCTGGTCTAAAATTACTTTCTACAATCAGAAAAAATATACCGGAAATACGTCATTCTTGGTAAATTCTACCTCATTGGACAAATAAATAAAGTTAGGGGATTAATAATAATGTCTTATTGGATGGTGGCCGTAGGGCCAAGCATCAATTAATATAGATTAAAGTAACATGATATGATACACAAGACACGTCCCATATCGCCACGTTTCATTAAAAGTAAGAAATTAGATATAGGAATTCTTCCAGGAATTGAGTTGATGTATAGATAGTTGTCACTTAGGTAATTTTCCGCCAGCCATATCAAGAATCACTTCTATTTTAATGTATTGATATAGGTAAATAAGCTAAAATTGTTTATTAAGGTTAAATCTAAAAAAGGGTTAACCATAAGGAATTTTTGTCCTGTGTTGTTTTTGCAATAATTTTAGTTTATTGTTTCAGTGTGCTTTAAGAGTGATTTAAGAATTTACCTGTTTTGTTTTGCAGAGATTTTGAACATTTGTGATAATTATTTCTTTTTAATAAATCATTATCAAATTATCAAATAATTCGTATTTCTCAATTCAAGCTAAGTCAACTGTAGAGAAATACCGAAATACTTGGAAGGAAAAAGGTCAGCCTCTGTTTGAAACTCTCGTAAAAAAAATGGTGTAGGTGTAGAACCCTTATCGGAAGTCAGCTAAACGAAAACCATCAGCAAATCGACCTCTTTGATCGTAAGTTCCGCCCACTGACGGAGATAATTCTTTTTCTTTAAATTTTATTTAACAGCTGAATTTTATACCGATTTTTTTCCCCTTTGATTTGAAGATTTAAAATTTTATAGTAATTTTTGATATTATACATGTTGGTATTATAACTGAGCTCTAGATTATGTGTACAGTTTACGAAACCGAAATGTAAATGCCAAAATTTAATGGTGTTATTTAGAATTTGTATAATAGTGGTTGGTCGCATTCAAATTTGAAAACTTAAACATTATTGTCAAATAAATTCTCAAAAATGCCTGCCGCAGCATTTAATTGAGGCTCAAAAGTCGAAAGTTAAAGCAAAATTGGAAAAATATTGATCTTTAAGTAAGGTTGATGAATTATGTTAGTAAAAGTTGCAAAATATTTGGCTTAGGAGGTAAAAAACTGTCAGTTATAGTAGAAAAGTAACACGACTTGTCACCAAGCATTTGAATGATTTTCTCATACTGTTCTTTATGCTTTAAGACAGGCTAGAAATTGTAAAAGAATATCAGCCTGATATTGATCCTGCTAATTTTCATCACTTATTGCTGAAAGGATATCTGTAAAGGATTAATGTAACTTACAATCAGGTATATTTGCCAACCGTCACTAACTAAACTTGTAAACAACTAGACTAAAATGTCAGATGATATTTGTTGCAAAAATATCATCGCCTAGTAGATAGCCTACAAATAGCCTACAGGAATGAATTTTATAAAAAAAAAAACAACATGAGAACCAAATGTACACATTTGGGTTGCACAGACTGTATATAGACAACTACGTATTAAATAAATTATCTGCGCCACTGTCTATAGTAATAAATCACTATCAAAATTTATCTTATTTTCTCACCCTCATAATGATATTTTACAAAAAACACAACGATAGCTCAAAAATACTGTGAATGCAAAGCTGTATAATGAGAAAGACAGTATTTCTCTCTTGTAAAACGAAACAAACAACTTGATTTATAGGTAGCTGGATTTGGCTTTTGATAATAATGAAATCAAAAAAATTACTAGGTACACTAAGAAAACCTGTACAGATGAACGAAATAGGAAATTATATCAAATAAATGTTTCGCTATGAAAGAAAAGAATAATAATGTACTGTAGGTTTTAAAACAATAATTGCGACATTTTAACGTATATTTAGTTGGCTTTGATCCTAATAAACAAAACGAAAGAACACTTTTAACAAGGTATTTCTTCTTGTAGAAATTTTTATTAAAACATCTTTGTGGTGCTTTTAAAATATATTTTTTGAATATTGAGGTATGTTAAAAGTGGCTTTAATTCTAAAATAATAGCAACTGTTTAGACTAAGTCGATGGAATTTCTTTAATAATAGCTTTGTTAGCAATAGAAAACAATAGAAAACAATAGAAAACAATAGAAAACAATAGAAAACAATAGAAAACAATAGAAAACAATAGAAAACAATAAAAAACAATAGAAAACAATAGAAAACAATAGAAAACAATAGAAAACAATAGAAAACAATAGAAAACAATAGAAAACAATGGAAAACAATAGAAAACAATAGAAAACAATAGAAAACAATAGAAAACAATAGAAAACAATAGAAAACAATAGAAAACAATAGAAAACAATAGAAAACAATAGAAAACAATAGAAAACAATAGAAAACAATAGAAAACAATAGAAAACAATAGAAAACAATAGAAAACAATAGAAAACAATAGAAAACAATAGAAAACAATAGAAAACAATAGAAAACAATAGAAAACAATAGAAAACAATAGAAAACAATAGAAAACAATAGAAAACAATAGAAAACAATAGAAAACAATAGAAAACAATAGAAAACAATAGAAAACAATAGAAAACAATAGAAAACAATAGAAAACAATAGAAAACAATAGAAAACAATAGAAAACAATAGAAAACAATAGAAAACAATAGAAAACAATAGAAAACAATAGAAAACAATAGAAAACAATAGAAAACAATAGAAAACAATAGAAAACAATAGAAAACAATAGAAAACAATAGAAAACAATATAAAACAATATAAAACAATAGAAAACAATAAAAAACAATAAAAAACAATAAAAAACAATAAAAAACAATAAAAAACAATAAAAAAAACAATAAAAAACAATAAAAAACAATAAAAAACAATAAAAAACAATAAAAAACAATAAAAAACAATAAAAAACAATAAAAAACAATAAAAAACAATAAAAAACAATAAAAAACAATAAAAAACAATAAAAAACAATAAAAAACAATAAAAAACAATAAAAAACAATAAAAAACAATAAAAAACAATAAAAAACAATAAAAAACAATAAAAAACAAAAAAAAACAATAAAAAAACAATAGAAAACTATTACCTTCTTTACAGTTAATGGTGTAGTTTTTAGCAGTTATTATCAAAAGTAATTAAAAAGAAAGACGGAATCAGGGATTATATGTCATTATTTCCAAAAATTGCATATTTCAATTTTCGTATCCAAACCGATTGTAAATGTATTGATAATATTTTTCTAATAAAACAAAACATTGCCTTTGTTTTTAAACTATAGCAAGTAATGTTTAATTGTTTATTAACACGTACTTAAGTTCATATCATTTTTAAGAATACGTTTACAACTACACCCTACTGTTTTTCCACCATTTTTAAATAAATACCTACAAATATTGCTAGGCAAACTTTAAATCCTCTTAGTAAAGGATCTAAAAATGGCAGATTATACTCATACTATGCCAAATCATAATTAAAACGTAATTTTTTTTAGTGTACTATAAAACTGAAATCGATTATCTAATCAAGTCAGTTATATTGTTTTTCGTTCTCCTCTTTTCTTTCAATTGCTTAATTAAAAAAGAAAGATACGTCTTAATGAAACTTAATAGGAAATGCACTTCTTATAACTGTAGTAGAACTGTCAGCAAGAACAGAGACAAATTAATATATAGTAGTCTTATCTAATTAATTTAATAAGAAAATTCGTTCAAGTTAGAGTACAAAAGTCATTTATCCAAGGGACAGTATATAAATGAAAATTATGTAACTGGGGCATTGTTCTAGTTGTATTGTAGAACGTAGATGCCTGGAAAAGAATTAAGCGACTGTATTTAGGGAAACTCGATTTAAAGATTTAGTGCAGGATTGGATTGATTCTTAGATTCTACTCATGACTTCTCTGAAGGGAAAATTTATTTTTTCCATACAATTTTAATTAAGGTACCATTAGGGAATGCGAAACTGAAACAGGAGACAAGCGACCGTGTAAGGCGACAGTAAACGGTCTTTTAACATCTGATCACATTAAATTAAATAAAGCACATTTGAAATAGAGCGACCGATGTATAAAACGTGACAGCACTTTGCTGCCTGTCGCTATCCTGTATCGGTCTCACGTTCCCAAATTGTACCTTTAGCTTGATACAATTATCTTAAAGATGATCTGACATGTTTTATTAAATTTCGGGAAACCATTTGTTTACATCCATCAACTAATTTTACACTTGAACATTTCTATCAACTAAAATATTTAAATACTAGAAAGGGCAACAAAAAAGTAAAATAGTGAAACAAAACGAATCATTCTGGTATTTAAGTGATTCAAAAATGAAAACCAACACAGGAGAAAAAATTTACCAAGCAAACTCATCGAGGAGCATTAATCTAAACTTGGGGTCACTAGCAACAAGTTTTCAGGATAAACTAACAGCAATAAATGCCTATATTCAGGTTATGCTAGCAAGCAAGCTGGCTGAAGGCCTGGAAAAAGGAGTCAGGAGCAGGAATTGAAAGAGACGCCCTATCCCCGAAGCGGTTTGGATTCCGAAAGTATAAAAGCACCATTCACATTTCGGAAGTTGTCAAGGAAGCCATGTGGTATCAGAAAAAGAGGTGTCTAGTGCTGATCCTCCTAGATGTAAAAAATGCATTTAATACGACAACCTGGTCCATTATAATCAGGAAAATCAGGGGAATATCAAAATAATTTACCAACGTAATAAATAGTTACCTATGTACCAAATTCATAACAATAACCCTAGACAGGAAACAAGAAGTCCCACGGGGATCGATCCTAGGACTTGCCCCTAGGTATTGAGGCTCGAACAAAGTAGATACAATAGCCTTTGTGGACGACCTTGTCCTGCTGGTATCTGCAAAAGAGAAGGATGACCTAGAAGAAGAAGCTGATGTGAAAAATCGACAACTGGTATGATAAAAGAACAAACATGAACTCGCGCCTGGTAATATCGAGGTCGTGATCCTAAGGAAACATGGATGGCGAAGGAACGGCGCCATAGTCAACTTTAAGCTAGAGGACCAGATTATAACCCCAACACAAATAGCAATATACTTGAGTATAGTTTTTGATAATAGAAGGCTCCTTCGGTCCTCAAATTACGTACGCCAACAATAATAATTATAATAATTCACCCCATTAAGTAAATTTCAACCCCTGAAGTAGACTGTTGGAACTTTCTTGATTCAGAAAATCCAGAATATTCATACAGAATCCTTCTTAGAGCAAACAAAATTAACCGATTAATCTAAAACTAAAGACTGTAATAGGACTTTTTACAGGACACTGTAGACTTAGAAGGCACCTAAGAATATATATAATGACCCCTTACGTTGGATATGTGATGAGGAGGACTACATTCTTTATGTCGGAACCTTAAAAGAGAACACTTCAGGGAACAATATCAGAAATCTGAAGAAAATATGAAATTCTTGAATTCATCAAGAATTTTAACCTGGTGAGGTAGAAACTAAGAGAGATAAAATAGACATTGAGCTTTAGTACAAGTGGGCTTTGAACAACATCTTAATTCAGATGACATATAAATCAACTAAAATAACTTTTAAAAATAAAAAAATTAATCATGGGTGGGGTTTTATGATATTGGCGGAAGAAGAGTTAAAGTACAATTGAATTGGTTTAATTTTTAAACGGTTCTGCTCTTATTTGGTCCTCATTGGATGAACCAATTAATTAAATTTAATTTCATCTTGGAGTACCAAAAAAAGGTTTCATAGGTGGATATATTTTCTATAGTAGTTCACCAGTATTCTTTTTCGCCTTCCTCCCAACAACCATTTTTATTATCTAACTATTTGTTGCGATATTAGCTAAAGGAGTAGTTGTTCTCCGAAGAAAAATGCTCGCTCGTATTTTGTGTGGCTTATGACTTTGTGTTTCATTTATTTTATTAAATAATTGAGTTTTTTTTAACGACATATTAAAATTTATATCTGGCTTGTGTGGTCAGGATAAGTTAAAGTAAACTTCAAATTCTTCATAAAATATAATCTTTACTTTGCATACCGATATTAAATTTTTATCAGTTTATATAGCAAATACTTTAATTCTATTATCCATAATTTTGTCAGCATCTAAATATGTTTTTTTATTTGTCATTTCACGTGTATTTTCAAACACTGGTAAAAATAAAGATAGAAGACGGTCAACATTTATTTTATTATCAAATCATTACAAATTTAATCAGATATCGGTATGAATTTAAGACCAATTTAAAAATTCGGTGTAATAAACAAAACAACATTTTGTACATATTTATAACCACATAACTTACAAGCTTCACCTGTTAAAAATTCCAATTAGCCAGGAAACGGCAAAAATCCAGCCGGCATAATTGATTAATCAAATAAATCTTTTTTTTTTATTTCGATATTGAATACCTTTATACTAAATTATGTATTCATGAATGATTTGCGCTCTTTTTTCAGGAAATATAATCATTTGACTGAATTAAAATGCAAATTTCTAACTTTTAAATAATAATAAGAAGAACAAAAAATCCTCAGAACAATCGATTCAAATTAGAAATGAAATTTTAAATTACCCATTCTTGTTGCAACGGAATCCTATCGGAAGCAGAACGAAATGAAATGAAGCAAACTGAATGAAATCTGCACATAAAAATGTTAAAAGAGTAATGAAGTAATTTTTCCTTATTCACAGTGGCGTGTAATAAGAAAAGGAGTCCGTAGACTATTAGTCTAGAGTGTTTAGGGACTTCGAACAAACGATAGTGTGTTAACGAAAAAACATATATTATGTATATAACCTTAGAACAAGTAACACAATAATTTAGAATACATATCTAAACCAGGAACAATTAATCTATGTAAAGAATTATTATAAAATATCAAAATTTTTCACAGGGTTTCAGTTCATTTCTGATTATTTGTTGGTTAAAGGTTCATTAATAAAAATTATGCTTGTAATTTTTTATCACAAATTTAAAATTATATTTTCACCCCTCTACCAGCGCCCAAAATAGCTAAAAATAAAATTATAAATAAATACAAAATTTTAATTAGCTATACCCATTTTTAAAAAATTACTAAAAGTAAGCATAGCAAAACGCAAGTTTTGATAGATATTGTAAACCTAATTTTTATATTTTTTAAAAATATGCGTATTTTCGCCCAGCCTAAATTCTACATCCCTTGGAAATCTAAATTAAAGCTCACTCTTAAACAAAACATATTTTTCTCAGTGTACTTAAGAAAGAATAAAATAAAATAATTTTTCAGTTACTAGAACGTTTTTGGTCGGTTACTGTATTTTTCAATCAACAATGAAGGGACATCCTATAAAAAACAACTTCGTTAAAACACCATAAATCAAAATCTTTTTTGCATTAGTTTTTTTTGCGAAACATCAACTATTTTACTGTGATTGTACCATGTTTATTGATTTTGTGCAGAATGCAGTTGGTTATCACAGAGTAAATCGATTTAGGACCACACATTGCATGAATGTTAACGATTTGCTAGATGGAAATCGCGTTTTCGATTCTAAAGTATATAAGAGAGCAGGTGTTCGATTTGCAATTAAATGTGTAGTATACATACGAGAAATATTCGAGAAGTTAGTATAATAATAATAATAATAATCATTTATTCATTAAAATAGTACCTATAAAACACATTTGATACAGAAAAAAAAAGAGAAATGAATTGGCTCACGTTAAGTGAATTAACACTTGTTACGCAATTTTGAGTAGATATACTGTAATACATAACATACATAATATACATATAAAAATACTAATACTAATAATAATAATAAATACTAAAAAAAAAAATAATAAGGAAAGAGAAATGAGTCATACCATCGAATTGTCTGATATAAATATTACTTGATAAATTATAATACGAAAACATCAATCCTTCAGGAGGAGGACGAAACCTACATCCTAACTGAATGTGTAGCACTCCAGAATCCAAGGGCACTATATCTAGGAGGCTATCAAATAGAAGAGGGAGATTTACCTAACTTGAAGCCACTTCCTCTGGTAAGTGATTATACATCTTAGGCCCTAGATATGAAAAAGACCTTTGAGTTAAAGATCTTTCCACCAAGGGTACAACATGGTTTAATCTATTCTGGGTTAGGTAAGTATGAGATGGTATTGTAGCTGTGAGTCTAGTAGGGTAATATTTTAGATTGGTGGAAACAAAGTACATTTGGCGTTCAGAAGCGTACTTAGGTAAGGTATTGAGCCGTGCGTATAATTTCGTTGAGCCTTATAATTTCGTTGTTTTTGTTTGAGCTCTCTGTTGTGTTAAATTAAAGGTACTGTTATTATTTTGGTGACTCTTTAGCTGTGAGTAGAATGAGTGAAAAAAAGACATTCTTTTTGTGCAGTCAAAAGCTGTTTTAATTAGGGTTATACAATCTGTGGGTATACCTGCAAGAAAGCATTCTTTCGTTTTCCCAAGGACCCAAACCGATAAGTACCACATTATAAGAAATATTCATCGTTAAAAATATAATTTATACAGGGTGTCCCATTAGTGCGTGATTGTTCAATATTTGTGTTGTAGACACGCAAAAAAGTTTTAAATAAAAGTTATATGGATTTGAAAAATACCTACATATTTTAAAAATATCTTTGGATATATCGAATCTCGCGTTTTTGCCTGGCAAATTAAAATGTATGTTTTTTAAATGGAACACCCTGTATTTTATTTTATGATGAAATTATTAACACCCTAATTTATTGTAAAGACGAGTTGCTATAGACAAATTTTATTAGGTACGTGTGTGGTTACCTTTTAATAAAAGCCTTGCGGATCCACTCCTGTAATATCTGTCTTAAATATAACTAAGATCACGATGAATTAGATGATTTTTCTTTTTATCGCTTTTTAAAGGCATATGATAACGCCAATTCAGATACATTTGGAAATCTGCAACTGCCAAATGATAAATTTGTATAACTAATTTTCAATATTGAAAAAATATTTCAAATGAATTTTGAAGAATTGGTTACAAAAAATAACATTTGTACCACACTTTTAGAATTAATTAACCCAATCCATGCCAACGTTTTCCAAAAGAATAACCTATTTTAATGTATGTTTAATCTCAATAACTAAAAAATATACTGACAATTAGTTTGACAGAATTGTCACTTATTTAAAATTTTTAAAATAATAGCAGTTGGTTGATCAAAATATGAACGGTGATTGGCGGATTAATTTTTTTGCAGTGTTCTCACTACCTAGAATGGATATGAAATATATTCGTTCAGTTGAAGGCAATAGCATACTTTTTCGTTTTGTAATCTGTGCGAAGATAAGGTAATATCCATGTAGGTGTAGAAAAAATAATAATTCTTTATATTCCCAAACCTCAGTCGAAGCATTCGTTTATCTAGGTATAAACCCTTTGCGCAATGAGTAACACTTGCCAGACACACGGGGTACCACTTGATTTGCACCCAAGGGTGTGACAAAATTCGTTAACAATTGAAGCCCTTGGTGTAAAAAGGATCCAAGCCACAATTTGTTGTGAAGTGACTGTTTTAACTCAAAACATCTGTTAACGAGGATATTACTATCCACATACAAATTATTTTACCTCTAATCCGAAAGATGTGCTATTTTTCATTATATTGATATTACTGAGGCCCTTTCTATGGTGCCTCAGTATTGCATTCGTGCAGATGAAAAAATTTTCTGACCCTCATTTTTAAAACTTTTTTTCATGTTTCTGATCATTCAGTGTGCAAAAAAAAATTTTCGTCTGATCATCTGTATGTATGTATGCCGGCACGATAACTCTAGAACGAAAGTGCTGATTGACTTGCGGTTTTGATTTTCTTGAATAATTACTTCTAACTTAGAACCCTATTGATTTTCAGAATTTTCGGTTCATCCTAACTACTTTAATAACAATTTTATTAAAATCCGCCTATGCATTGAGATGTTAAAATTATAGGAATTCCAATTATTTATAACGTCAAAATTCCTAACATTCTTTACATTCCATAAATTGAAAACATTCTCTAATGACCTGTCAAACAACAACTGTTGATAGTAGAGGTGAAATTTCTAAGGCGGGTTGCGACCTTCATACTTGCAACCATATAGCCATTTTGGAGGCTATTTTCATTCGAAATTAGTCGCCAAGCCTGCCAATTTATAAAAAATATATAAGCAGCTTACTACTATTTCGCACCTAGCCACAAAAACACCATCAAATTTACTGGTTCTTTGTCGCAACTCCATAGAATAATTAACCGGCCATTTTATTTGGCAAAAATCTAAATAATACTTGGCTGTGCCTGTCAAGTATTAAGATGTCAACTGTGATATGTGAATGGCTCTTAAATGTCGAATTATTTAAAAATGTATACTTCTTTTGATATTTATAGCAAATAATAAATATCTCAATTCAGGCTTCCATAAATAAAGGTACAGCAAGACAGATAATATAATGTTCTTATACAAAGCACTTTTGTATTATATAAAAGAGAGGTAGTATATAATGCCCATTTCAAATTTGGATCAATTATGATACCGAGGTATTTTGTTGTGTTTTTCATTTTAATTATAAAGTTGTCATTTATTTGTATGTTGAAAGAAGGCCTTTGTAAATTACATTGCTCTCTATGAATCTACTTTAACACAAAAATAGTTTTGTGGCTATAAGTTGCTATAACCTATCTTCGCAAAACTATTAATAATTTAAACATAGTAGGTAGTATTAATATAACATCAAGTAATTTTTTAAAATAAAGGACATGATCTCAAAACAAATAATCTGTAATAAATGCGGATAAAATAACAATAAATTAAGGGAAATATTTAGAAAGGGCAGGTTTAAAGAGTATTATCACAAGAAAGTATATCCGTTTTGTTTATTTATCAGGTATTGTTTGAGGTTATTTTTGAATACATTTATTGTTTTTTTTTTTTAATTTCTGTAGGTAGTCTAATAAATTTTTTAAACCTTTTATAAATATTGTATTTTGGGTTCTTTTAGTGATGGCTTGCCGTACATGAAAGTCAGATTGGTTTTTTGTATGATATTGTTGTGATATTGCGAATTATATTGATTTTTTTCTAATAGATCTGATGCGATGGTACTATCATTTTTATTTTATAAATAAATATCAGTCCTGTACTGAACATAATTCTGAACTGAAAGCCAATTTATGTCTTTTAACATAATTGCAATACTCATCCTTCTGTCCTTTATTAATAGAATATAAATAGGTGAAGTAAGAAGCCCAAATAATTTACATGAGCAGGCTTATGAGGTAAAGGGGCCAATTATTATTGGATAAATTGCTCGAACAAGTTTTTAAACTCTAATCAAAAGGCGATATAGAATGGTTTTAAAAATAATCACATGGTTTAACCTAAGTAATGCCAATGCTTCACAAACCAAAAAATTCAACGTGCTAATACTACTATCGGCTTTCGGTATTTCGTTCCAAGTTTAATCATTTCTCGTTTTTGTTACGCTACGAGTTTACCCTTGTGGGCCTCAGTCTCGATAAGGTGGGAACCACCGTTTTAGCGTCTCTCGAATTTAAATAATTTTTTAAATTATATTTGACAGATTTAAAACAAATTTAAAACTTAATTTCTCAAAACTTACTTAATGTGACCAAGGTTTTCAATTATTTCAATAATACAAATATTTTTTAATCCGGGTCCGACTTTTCCGTCGAATCTAACAGAGATAGCACCATTCCGTCTTGCTTGGTTCTCGACCGCCAAATCAAAGGCGCCGACACGGGAGTTTTGTATTTTGTAGCTGTATTGTATAAGCTGTGGCACTATGACTAGTCTTCATACACAGCACATAACTTCTAAAAAATATTACTATACATAGTGAAATGTATTGAATTTCCATTGCCAAGCTCGGATTAAATAGAAACTGAACGGCTTTAATTTTGTATTTTCTCTTCCACTCCTCGATATCATATTAAACAATAGAACTATTTCTCACAACGTAATTCGATTTTAAATACCATCTCATAAATCAACAAAGTCATATTAATAACCTTTGAACTAATTATATCGATATAATTGGCTTATGTTGTGATGAAAAGTAATAAACCCTTACATTTAATTTCCGCTTTATCCATGGAATATCTAAACGACGTTTTTGCTATAAAATTACTTCCTCAAACTAATTATGAACGTATATAATATTCAGCAAGTTCTAAACTTCGAAACGTTGTTGTTGTAAAGTAGGCTAATTTAATAAAAAATAACGGAAATACACTTTTCTATTTTTACGCTGTTTTAATATAAAGTGTTGTTTTTTCTTTAGAAGTTGAATTTGATTTGATTTGATTTGATTTAGTTGCCTAAGTAATGTTATAACCACTTTATGATGACGTTCCAAAATATTATAAATTTCTCCGCTTTGTTTTGAAGTTATTATAATACTCTTTATTATTGATTATAAAACCAAAAAAGGTTTTGTTTTGTTTTCTGTCCGAAACTGGTGAGGTAATGAATTTTTCGAAACGACTGTCATAATGTTCAACATTATGCAACTGGTTGCGTATAATAGATAATTTTGACACTTGCTGCGATTATAAAAAATGTCACACTATATCTATGTCAAAATTAGAAAATAGTTATTTTCCTAACAAGTGCGGAAAGTGTTAAGCGGAGTTCGGGCAAGCGGTCAAGTGCGGGAAAGACACTTTACGCATGAGTTAGGAACATTATTTTTTCTACGACCGTATATAAAAAAAAGTAGGAAAAATTATTTTTGGAAAATTATTTTATTTCAACATATACAAATCTTTAAATAAAAACAACTAATTATTATGGATATTAATGTTAAATACACAATTTGTAGCATTTTGTAAATTATGTAAAATTGCCGGTACAGAGGAATTAGTTGGTGTTAATTGGCTGTTAATAGTCGTAACGCTCGTAGATTGAAAAGATGACGTGGAGTGACATCGGTTGCAGGTCGCATGAAGGTGAAAATGACGGTGGCAGCAAAGGTTGCAAGTCATTTCTATTTGAAAGAATTTTATTCGAAATGTTTTTCTTCTGTGTTTCGGAGTCCTCCAAATAGCCTTCAGCGATAGTAGTGGACTTCCAGCCACCGAGACGTTTTATATTGGTTATCGCTTCACCTGAGTCTGCTAGGAATGTTGCTGAAGAACGTATAAAACTGTGTCCTGTATATCGTTCAGGATTAGGTAGACGCAAATATGCAGCAATCTCTGTTGGCATCTTACCAAAGGTGTTTACGCCAACGCACTGAATTGAGCATTTTCCCTTCTTCTAATTAATAAAAAAGCGGCGATGCGGAGTGGTAGGTGGTCGTAAACCTGCGTACTTTCTGTACAGCTTCAGAAAGTTTCCATTATTTATTTCTTCACATAAAACAAATGATCTTGAAGAATGATTTTTGGAATCGGAAATTTTCACAACTATCAGATTGCCTTTATCTTGTATATCATCGAGAGTGATATTTACAAGCTCCGCTCTGCGGAGAGCACCAGCTAAAGCAAAAATGGTACTCACTTTAATCATAAGGTATACCCCATCAGGGGCTAACATAAACCTGGATATCTTCTTTGGTAAAAACCTGCGCCTTCTGTGCTCGAAAACCAACATTTTTTTGTTTTAGAAATGACGTTAACTTATGGAACTGGCTTATGTCCAAATTTTGTTTCATTTTTACTAAACTTTTCACCATCGAATAGCGAGACCATAAAGTATTAGATTTCAAAAACTTACTTAGGTGCGAAAAATACGCCAGAAACACCTCTTCTTTGTAGGTTTTTACCCCTTCATGTTTACACCATGTGACAAAATGGTCGTATTGTTTTTCATATCTTCCTCGTGATTTGGCAGGTAACACCTCCAACTGTGCTTCATTTGCAGCTTTTAAAATGGCTTCGGGCAGCTCTTCATCCGATGAATCCATTATTTCTTTAATTTATTTTAATTCAGTTGACGCTTCAACAAACAACTTTGACGTTTTTGTAACAATAACACGCCTTGGTTACCATATAGCAACCATATCAAGCCATACATGTCACAGCCTAGTCTGACTTTTAAAAATATACAGAAGGTATATAAAAATATATCTATTATTCAAGTTTTCCAAAAAATTAAAATTATAACAAAAAGCAAGAAAAAAAGTAAATTTTATTAAATGGAATAGTTGGAAAATACTAAATTACCTATTGTAACAATAGTTATAACATCCGAGGTAAAAAAACTATACAATAGGTAAGGCCAAATATTCATAATTTTACTTTCCCGCACTAGTGCGGGAAAGTGATTTTTTCCCGCACTAGTGCGGGAAAGTGCACTTTCAAAACTAAAATGCGTGCGGGAAAGTGGGTAAAAATACACGGTCGTAGAAAAACATATTTTTAGTATAGTGAAAATTCGTAGTACCGTAAAGGGGGGCGAATAGGGACACTCTGTAACTTATTCGATCAAATTTAAAGAAGGGAGATTTTTTTTTGAAGGTTTAATGTCATAAAATGTCCTATCATGATATCTAGATTGAGTATATAAAATAGTATTTTTCTCAAAAATTCAGAAATATATATATATATATATTATAGAATCGATATATATATTTTAAACCTCTGTGTTCCTATTCACCCTGGATTGGGGATAATAGGAACACCTATTTATTTATCATTGCATTCCCATTCAAAACGTTAGAGGGGCAATAGGAACAGAAAAAAAATTTTATTTTCTGGAAGTGATTTTTTCCATTTTCAAAGAAAAAGATGCCAGATAAGAATTTTTATTTGCTTAATAAAAGTGCAAAACATGGTTTACTAAAATATTAAAAAAAAAATTCTGAAAAATGTGTAAATACCTATACACTACATCATTAACTAAACTAAACAGCCTTTTCGTAATCATTGATGTCAATGCCATGAAAGCTGTAGATGCCTCTTCTCTCGGTCCATTTATAAAGTTTTTGTATTATTTCATTATAACAAAAAATACTTTTACCTTCTAATTACGCAAAGGTATAAACAACCCCCATTTTTCCTTTAGAAGTTGGCTTTTTCCGCAAAAAAGTTGCATCTAAGATATCATCGTTCACTGATGTCACTTTTCCAATATAAACTCTCTGTTTGATATCTGCGATCTTTTCTACAACTGGAAACCTAACTAATACAAAATCTCCTATGTTAATATTACCATTGTTATCATTGTCACCATTATTATTATCACTGGGATAAATCTTATCACTTTTTTTTTTAATTTTATGACTGGAAGTTCATCTTCGTCATCACTAGACTTATGACTTATGATGTCATCATCGTTGGGGTGAATCTTATCACTTTTTTCAAATGTTATGAGTGGAAGTTCCTTTTCGTCATCACTAAACTTATGATTCATGATGTCATTATCGTCAGTATCAGAAGACGCTGATATCACATCTTTGTCGTTTATAACAGATTGTGAGCTACTCGAGTCAGAGTCAAAAGCTACACTTTTTCCTAAAGCAATATTTAATTTTGATGCTCGAGGTCTCGTCGTTTTTCCTGTATCACTATATTGAATTTGTTTCAAGAGATTTATAAAAGAGTTATTCATAGCTTCTACTTGATCTTCCCCCAATGTATGGTCTGAGAGCAAACAGTTTAACACTTCTTCTCTGTTTAAAGGTAAATGCCTGCTTTTTTAAATCCTGAAAGGATGTTATCGTAGGCATTTAGAGTTATAGAATCGATTAGTTGTTTTAACAATGTTGGAAATACTGACTTGGGGATAGATGCTTCCTTTCTTCCATCAGTTTTTTCCAGTTCAGCAAAATCTGCCTCCAAGCAATCTTGAGAGGCCTAAAGAATGCTAAATCCAGTGGTTAAGTTAAATGCGTGGAGTTCGTTGGAAGAAAGATCATTTCTATATTATGTTCTTTTAAATATTTCACAAGGTCCACAGAAAGGTGAGATGCTAAATTATCACCAATTAAAATTTTACGCCCCTCGAGTTTGTTTAAATAAGAAATGGCAACCATCTGCACCCAGTCTTCAAAGGTGTTCATATCGAACCATCCTGATGCAGTTCGATTATATCGGATTCCTCGAGGACCTCCTACTCCCCTGGAAGAATAAATGTGTTGCGCTTTATAAACCACATAAAGTGGAAGTAATTTGCCATCGCCAGAGGCAGCAAACATTAGAGACGTAGAACTTTTTGTTATATTGATCACTCTTTCTGGGTGTTTACATCCCCTACGTGTAATGACTTTTCTTTTTCCTAAAAAAATATTTCACGTAAAATGGGATTTTTTTTTTGTAACACTTACCAATATCATCGGCTAAATTTGTCTCGTCATAGTTAATAATGTTGCTAGCTGGGACATCTCGCAGACATTCTTCCAAGTTGTTAAAATATTGATCAATGATGTTATGGGAAACACTTGCCCTGGCTATTTTTATATTTTCATAGAACCGATGGGAAATGCGAGACTTGTTTCTCTTTACACATCTGTAATGAAGTCTGGACCGGGCAAGTTGTTTTTGAAGCCTCGTTCCGCTCTTCCAAGTTTGTCTAAATAGTTTTTAATAATCAGCCTCAAATCATATGGGTATGTTGGATAGCCCCATTCAGAACAAGTATTTAATTTTTTAATTAGCGCGCATTTCTCTTCCTCTCTGAGAACAGTATGGCCACCTTGACTTCTTACATGGCCTTTGGAATGCCTGAAGATTACTGTGGTTGGAATATTATACCTCCTAGATGCCTCTCTGTACGACAAGTTATAAAGATTTACAGCTTCCACAGCTTCAGCTATGCTTTCCTTGCTGTACTTCCTATATTGTTTGCGACTTTTGCTTTTATATGTCCTCATAGCGATGTGTTCTTATTCGCCCTTGATTACCTGAAAAATTCCGTTTTTTATTAAAAAAATCGATGTCTCAAAATAACAAGTATTTTTTTAAAACCAAAATCAAGTTATCAAATAATACCAATTGGTCTGCCAACGTACCAATTTTCAAGTGCTTTCACTTACACTTTCCATGTTAACCCATTAAAGTTTTTTCACTCACAAAAAACCGTGTTTCCAACAGCTGACAATTGATAGAGTGACAGTTGACTTAGTTTTCAATTCGAAAGAGCACTCATTTCTGAATAGTTTGACAGTTAGTTCGGGTTTTGTAGAGCGATCCCACAAAACATAAGAAATGTTTAGAACATTTTACCGACTTTCGTTCCTATTTACCCTTTAGTTCCGATCCGCCCCCTTTTACGGTAATTCATCGATATTTATTTTTTTCGTCCTCTTCCTTTTAAATTCAATAAACACAAGACCTATATTATTCTCTCATGAGCCATTGTCATATTTTAGGACTTGTTTATCACACTTACAGTTCATCAAATTTCTAGAGGCTTTCGACGGCTAGACAGAGAAAGCACTACTGACAGGCATCCCGACGGATTTACGCAATGAAAGTACACTCTGCGCATCAAGTATTTCACTATTTTATTCAGACGTAAATGTCAGATGTAAATTTCTTTTATTTTCGTTTGTGTTTTTTGCTCATTACAGTTTAATAGAACCTAAGTATGGAGTTTAATAGCAAATTAAGAGGCCGCGTGATTAACAGTCAATCTCGCGAAATAATAGCCAATGTTATAGAGTTTATGAGAAGAGAAGGAAACTTTAATTCACCTTCAATACCATTTAAAAATGTAAATGATCGTGTTGCTGCAGCCACAGGAGTATCTAAAAACACTGTCGTCCGCATTTCTGGAGAGAAAAAAAGAATCGATAACCGTGAGATATCGGAATTTTCATCACCAAGAAAAACCATTAAAAAACCAAAAACAGTTAATGATATAGATGAAGCTGCACAAGAATCAAATTTTATTTTTTTATTATTAGATAGCTATTTTTGTTTGAGTTGTGTTCATTTACAGGCTCAATTTTTTTCCGTTTCTCCTTTTTGATTTTATATGGGGTTTCAAGTTGTTTTTGACTTATTTCGACGTAAATCACAACAACACACTTTTTTAATAAAGCAAACAAGTGTTAAGAGGTATATGTACGTGTAAACTACAATTACAAAAAATTGATATGAAACCCATGAAACCACCAACAAAAATGTAAAGCTAGCTTCCGTACTAGAACATGGTGTCATTCGTCGAGATAATTTATCGTTTTGTTTAATAGGTCAAGAAATGTAAATATTCCCCTGTTATTTTTTATAAAATTATAAGAGAAATAAATTTTTTTCTAAATAGTATAGTTTATTATTTTGTAGAAAAACAAAATTTCGAAAATTTTAGTAATGTTTCAGAAACAACCGTTATTAATAATAGGTACCATTTTTCTTAATAAGGTAGAAATAAAATATAAACTATTTCCACGATTTACAAAGGCCTACAAAAAAATTATAGGTATTTTCCACTATTCTATAAAATTTATATTTTCTGACTCAATTTCAAAAGGTTGAAGGAATTCCAAAACACCTTTTATGGCATAATAATTATTTTCAATTCTACATACTATCTTTAGCTGCTTTTAAAAACGTTCTAAGAAAGTCCAATCAGACCAATTTAATCCCTAAACTATTCCACACTTTTAAAATTTAATTACCTAAAAATATTAAAAACTATTTAAAATAACTTGTTTAGCAGACTGTACAATAGCTATCTTAGTCACACGTAGCGCGTTCTCTGTCTGGGCGTCGAACACCTCTAGAAATTTGATGAACTGTAACGTCGAAAAGGTAGCATGAAGCAGTGATGCAACCGAATGTTGTCACTTAAAGAGATTATACGTATTTGTGAAGGCTTTTCCTTTTGTCGGTATTTTCCAATTTGAGCTATATCATCAGCAATTTTAACACTTGTCGAAGGTCGTGCTAGCTCTTCCGCATGTGAGTGTGTTGAGGAATGAGTTTGTTCTTGTTCAACTACCGTTTCAAGTCGCGAAAAAGACAAAAATAATGATATAACTAGTTTAAAAGTGGCAAGTTGCCAGTATTCCCGCGTGTTGCGTGTTACCATGAATAATGATTATGATTTTGAGGCATCTGTTCTGATGTGCAATATCGACTGGCTACAGCCTTGCAGAAGATGCATGTTTAGCACCATTTTTATACCGAAGAACGTGCCAGAATCGTAGATGAAATACATGCATATTTCTTATAAACAGTAATATAAATATACCTACTACGCCTTTCTGAACACTGGTTGTAAAAGTTTCATATAAAAATATTAATATTAATAATTTTTTTCTTTCAGCATTTTTGTAGACAAATTCTTATTAGGGGTAGAGTAAGCATTTTTTTAAATTGTTTTGATTTAAGAAAGTCTTTTAATAAACTCTGTAAGAAAATTCTTCCAGAATTTTGTGTAATTAAATTTCATAAAATGAAAATCATTGTTATATTTATTTATTTAATCAATCTTTCAGTTCCGTTAAGAACAAAAGCACAGGTAGATGAAGAAGTAGAACTACTTCTATCCAACATACAGCAAGCAGCATGGGATAATACGCCACCTATTGTTCAACGAACAACAGGAAATAACTAAGCTAAAGAAATAAGGGACCTACTCTCTGCAAAAAGAAAACTTGGAGGAAATGGCATCAGACCAGAGCTCCATCACATAAAATCAAACCTAACAACGCCACCCAACAGTTAAAAAGAGATAAAACGAATCAAAAATGAATCTATTTGTGATTACCTTAATTAGTTCCCCAACGATAAATCCACGGATTATTCTCTATGGAAAGCTACAAAGCGATTAAAAAGGCCCTTGCAGTGGGCTATGGGGCTATAAAAATTTGCTTGCTGGCGATTAAAATTTTCCAATAAAATCGACCAAAATCCTTTATATCAAAATGTAATTATTATAAACTATATATAGGGGGTAGTTATGACTATCTTACATGGTAGAGGTAGCTGTGACACAGTTAAGTATGTCACTCTCTGTAATATATTTCCCAGATATTTAATGTACAATAAAAATCGTTTCGTGGTAGATTATTCTAGCAGAGCTTCTGTCGATTCCCCTTATTTGTAAGAGAAACAATGCGAGGGTTCAGCGATATCTGCTTACTCCCGCACAATGACAACTAACTTTAATGTTTAATGATGTAGAATTTACAAATGTCTTGCCTTGTTTCAAATCTTGAAGCGTATAGGGAGATAAGACTTAATCTTTGCACTGTATCTATTTAGCTAGTTAAAGTGAAACAGCATTATATTTTTACAATTTTTTTTATTATATTTTTACTTTATAGTTAACATCCTTTTTTCACATATGTATTACCACTATTGAGGTAATTTAAAAAATAAAATAGTTCTATATTGCTATAAGAGCAGAAACAATGAGGCGAGTCTCCATTTGGCTAGGTATGAGAAATAACACCCCCCATAGCAAAACAACTCGCATCCGCAACCAAAGTTACCGAAAAATTGGGATTATAATAAAGATTATAGATCATCTCGAAAAAAATTTCAACCGAACGAAGAACGAGGACTCGACTTACTAAAGAAAGAGACCAAAAACATAGAAATTCCTCCACTAGGACTGAAGGTAACACCATACGTAGACCGATTCACTTGAAACAATAGTTGTCAGCTAAAATTTATCGGATATATTTTAAATATTCGCCGTGACGATCAAAATGGGTCAAGTTTGTATCCTGTTAAGGTATACAGTGTCTAACGTAACATGACGAAACTAAAATATATACATTAGTAGGTATGTTTAAAAATAATAAAAAATCGCTGATAAAAATATTTTTAAAAGCAATTGATAGTGATAGAAATAAAGAGCAACTTTCCTAAGAAAATAGTGCCGCAAGGTCACAGAATGAAGAAGCATTATACAATGCTCTAAAACAAACGGAACTGGAGATGAATAATCTAGCTGATAGGGTGCAGTTGCTCTAAATCCAGATGGATAAAATCATGAAAACAAGTGAATTAATCAAAAAATATACAGGAATAGAAGGAAGTATCGCTAGTAATATAAACAATGCAACTAAGCCCACTGAATACTTTACTGATGAAGAAAATCTGGCAAACGAGATTGAGTGAATTCGCGTGAAAAACAGAAAAAAAGAAAAATGGATACTTTATTGACACCTTCGTAACCACAGCCACAACAACAAAATAACAGCACTACAATAGAAAAACCTGTAAAAATCAAGGCACCACCTATCATAGTGGATAACGTCCAAAACTTTAATAAACTCCATAGTATGGTGAGACAAATCCCAAACTCTCAAATTAAAGGCATCAACGATAATAATGTTAAAATTAACGTTCCGGAAGGACCAGAATATAGAATGCTTTCTTAAGCATTAACAGAACAAGGATACAGTTGGTACTCATATGAGGACAAACAGAATAGACCAATTAAAGTAATGGCATATAAACTGCACCATTCTTGCGAACCAGAAAATACAATTAGTGATTTAAAATATCGTGGCTTTAACATTATTTCTGTTCTGTTACTCCAAAACTAAAATATACAACTAAACAACCATTGAATATGTTCAAGCTTACATTCCAACATGACGAAAGTGTTGAGAAAATATATGGAATCAGATAAATTATGGGAGTATATGTAGAAATTGTACCTCTCAGAAAATCTAAGCTAGTACCTGCAAAAAGTGTCAAGCATTCGGACACACTCAAAAGTACTGTGCTAAAGAGCCTCGATGCGTAAGATGCACAGGGAAACATTTAACTGTAAATTGTGCAAAACCGAAAGATGCTCTACCTAAATGCTTTCACTGCGGTAAAGGACATCCTGCTAGCTACAGGGGATGTAAAGTAGCCAAGAAAATGCAAAAAATCAAAAATAATAGCACAGCACAAAAACCAAATTTACCTAAACGGCCACAGCGAGTAATCCAGAAAATATCTGGTAAAACATACAACAAGCAGCATGGGATAATACGCCACCTAATATGCAGCAAATAACAGGAAATAACTACCCTAAAGAAATAAGGGACCTAATCTCTGCACAAAGTAAACTAAGGAGGAAATGGCATCAGACCAGAGCTCCATCAGATAAAACCAAACTTAACAACGCCACCCAGCAGTTAAAAAGAGAGATAAAAATTAATCTATTTGTGAGTACCTTAGTGAGTTGATAAACGATAAATCCACTGATTATTTTCTATGGAAAGCCAAAAACCGATTAAAAAGGCCCACTGTGCTAAAAGTTAATAGATTCGCAGAGCACTTACAAAATAGCCTCCAACCAAATGAAGGAGAAGAATTACCGAACTGGGCTCCTCTAGAAAGAGATGACTCAATTATCAGACCAACCTCTCCGAAGGAAATTGCAGAAGATATAAAAACAAATATTAATCCTAAGGAAGCTTTTATTTAATTACAGCAGAAATCTTAAAACAACTTCCGAAGAAAGTCATAATTAAACTTACCCACCTGTGTAATGCCTTATTCAAACTAAGGTATGTCCCTATGTTGTGGAAAGTAGCTAAAGTCATTATGATCCCCAAACCAGGAAAACCTCCGAACGAAAAAGACTGAAACCCATCATTGAAGAAAGGAAATTAATTCCAGATCACCAGTTCGGATTTAGAGAAAACCATTCAACTATAGATCAGATTCATAGAATTTCAAATGCGATTGAGAAAGCATTAGAAAACAAAGAAGTCCGTTCAGCCATCTTCGTCAATGTTGCGCAGGCTTCTGATAAAGTATGGCATGATATGGCACATAAACTGAATATGTTACGTCCCCAGCCATACTTAGAACTATTAGATTCATACATTTCAGATAGATTCTTTAGAGTAAAACAAGATGAAGCATACTCTAAATTGAAAGAAATTAAAACAGAAGTACCACAGGGAAGCGTTCTGGAACCCACTTGATATTTGTTATACACTTGTGACATACCCCAACTAGAAAAAGATACAATAGCTACATTTGCAGATGACATTGCCATCCTAGCAATAAACAAAGATCATGAAGAGGCTGCAAATAAAATACAAATACAAATAAATAATTGGACCAAAATATGGCGTATTAAACTAAACGAAACCAAATCTGTTAATATTAATTTTACTGACAAAAATGGTCAAAGAATACCAATGAACATAAATAATGCTGAGGTCCCTTATGCTAACTCGGCAAAATATCTAGGTATTACATTAAATGCAAGACTTCGCTGGAAGGTCCATGTTAAAATGAAAAGACAACAATTAGATAAAAAAAAATCAAGAAAATGTACTGATTACTTGTTAAACATTCTAGCCTATCTACATATAACAAAATTCTATTATATGAACAAGTTTTTAAACCAATTTGGACCTATGGCATTCAGCTCTGGGGTTATGCCAGCTACAGTAATATTCTAACAATCGAGAGATTCCAGAAAAAAGTATTGAGGAACATTGTCGATGCTCCTTGGTACATTAGAAACAGCGACCTTCATCGAGACCTACACTAGCTTCTTGACAACACGAACCTGACAAGAAGTTACAAGAGAGTGAATCTTTTTAAGTTAGCCAAGTGATTGTGTTAATAACAAAGCAAAGCATTGTGTGGTTTAGTGTTACACGTTAGTTTACTGTCTTAATTTATCAGACCCTAAGGTATACTAGCCATGAGAACTTAGTTTTTCAGATTGCAACTCTAGTTAAGTTAGGTTATAACAAAATTACTCATTAATCAACTCTTGATCTGATTATAATATTAATAAACGCCCCTTAGATAGTGTTTTTTTCACAAAAAAAAAATTGAAACAATAATTTATAGATATGCGGTAGCTAGTTTTTTGACGACTCTTCCAGTTCACAAAATACTTGTGGAAATTTATTTTGTAACATTTTAAGCACATTTGTAATATACGTTTTACTTAAATGATTTGAAAAAATGCGTCTACCGAATATTTCGTTTTCGTTTTCGCCCTACCAATATTTCAGATTATATCTGAAACATGTCTCCCTTATACCTCGTATACAATGTTTATCTTATTTATTTAACTCATATCAGTAGAAATAAAGCAATTGTTTAGAACCTTGTGAGTTATATCAGATTTATCTAAATTTTTAACCTAATTTATTATTTTGTAAAATCCAGTGACGCTCTTATTTTCAAGATAAATTTAATTAAATTTAATAATAAGGTCTAATATATATATATAAAAAGAATAGACACTTTCGAAATATATAAAAGTTAAACCGATCGATGAAATGTTTATAATGATCTCCTTGCAGCATAGCAACGGCGGTCCTTTTATACTGCGTTCCAAATCCGCCTACTTGAGTCTTCTTTTCATCCAGAAAATCCTGTAAAGGTTTACAAAAGAAAACACATATCTTAATTAACAACGGTGACGTTATTAAAAAAGAAGAGACCATATGATTGTCACTCCAAAACATTGCATATAACCAAAAAGTAAAAATAATGACATAAAACGTCAAACATGAAAAAACAACTAAAATGTCATAAACAAATCTGTTAAGTTCTTTGTGGGCTCGTCAAACAGGACGCGAGCACCACAGGACTATCTTAAAGAAATCCGTTTAAATATTGACAGAAGTTAATTAGCGAATGCGAAAATATTTTTAACGGCTGTTAAAATATAAAGGGATTGTTACAAAATAGACCTCAATGGGGTCTATTCTGTAAAAATTCCTTTACATTTAACGGCCTTTAAAAATATTTTCTTCTTTAATTCGGTCACTATTTAAACGGATCTTTAAAATACATTAGAGGACTATCTTAAAGAAATCTGTTTAAATAATGATAGAAGTAAATTAACGAATACGAACATATTTTTATAGGCCGCCAATATTTTTAAAGGCTGTTAAATATAAAGGAATTGTTACAGAATAGACCCCAATCTCAGTTAATTACTACTAGGCTCCACCTATAATAAACAACCGGTGCGAGTAGTTTCAACGCTACAATAAAATATTTTCAATAGGTTCAATCAAATCATTCCGACTACATCCTAAACAACTTCATGTATGATCACTGAGCGCGTTTGAATATTGAATTAAGTTGTGGAATTGTCTGTCCATGAATTCGAATGCAAATTGAAAGTTCGTTGGTGATAATGGAAGAGCAATAACTATTCCATACCATTATCAATTGTTGGCCAAACAATAATTTTAATCGAACTTCTCGTAAATTCGATTAACTGATCGTCTCGTGTTGAAAATAACAGATCGAATTGAAAGTTTATTCTAGATTCACGTTAACGTTACTTCTGCTCCTATATTATTTCTTCTCTGATTATCGGTCTGATAATTTCAATTTTTCACTACAGTCATTTTTGATACAGAAATATACATTATTATTATAAACAAGTCACTTTTTATTTAACACCCAGTTCCATGCAAAATGACACATTTTACTTTGTATAATACGCGTGTTTTTTTAATTATAGATGGGGCACCTTAGAGGACAGAGGAATTTGGCATATTAACTAAAAACAATTTTGAAAAATGTTTTTCAGTGGATAGGTACCAGTGAGAACCCTATTAAAAAGCAAGAACAGCCTAATCTTATTTTAAGATTATTAATTTCTTCAATGAAACTATCCTATAATTCAACCAAAATCTATATATTTATGTCAAAGATCATATACTATTATTGTAACAAATTTAGATGTATTGGATTTAAGAACAAGGTATTATTGAATATAAATAAAGTATATTTAAAACAAGTGTAAGACTATTTCATTTAAGATGTACATAATACTTCAATTAAGCAATAGATACTCTTTATTTAATTAGAGGTATTTTGGTTAGGGCAAGTTGATTCTAATCTTGAAGCAAGACTTATTAGCTATTGTTGAACAAGTGTTACTAGAATTTAAAATCGAGATGAGTTTTACTTGCGGATATACAAACACAACAAAGCATTGAAATAAGACCATTCATCTTGAATATAATACACCTTTTTTTCTGTGTAGGTTTTATAATTTATTTTTACACACTACACTTTCCGTTTTGTTCTCGAGGTCGTTATTATATTTTACTCAACATGCAACATTGATTTTAGTTGAAAAACATAGTTTTCGTAACTCAATTCATGCTACATATAGGGTTTTACTCGGAAGCCTTTTTTAATGTTTTATTCTCACAGGAAATTGGAGCCGTTTAAACTCAAAAGAAGTTCTGGTTAATCAGAAAACTCTAGTAGAACAATGGTTTTATATCAGAGCTGGTCAACATGTTGTAACGAAGTAGCGGGTAACAGAATTCAAAAATAAAGCAACTGGTAAACCTCTAGATCCTCTTATTCATTATGATGCTACGAACTTTCCAGCTCAACTGCATAAAAGAAGGATAATTAGTTGGTCTTTGACAATGTCGAAGATAATCCTAAAAAGAAATAATGCCACAAGGCATGTTTTATATTTTTTGTATACAGTGTGTGTTCATTAACTTACTAACAACTTTTAAAAATGTCCTACGAGCACATATCGTTAATCTTCAATCGTCAATAATGATATGAAAATTTTTTCTCGAAAGGTAAGATTGGTCAGCTATTACACTTTCAAATTAGTTAAACCCTAATCTTTTATATTGACATACATGCCATCTATGAAGTCTAAAGAGAAGGAGGCGAATCGGCAATGGTCAAATTTCAAATTTTCGTCCTTCTTTTTAGTTCGCGAAATTGACTGTAGTTGGAATGTCGAATAACAGCGGTGTCAATGTAAAATGAAGTGATTTTTTAAAAAATTAGTGAAAAGAATCAAAATAATGTGAAAAAAGTATCTGAGCACAAGTAAAATGAGTGACAAAAAACATCGAAGCAAGATTTACGTTGTTCCAGATTTTAAAACAGGAAACAAATCAAAAGTAAAACTAAAAAAAAAAACAATAAGAAATCAATTCAATGTCTTTTTAAAACTTCTAATGTAAGTAAAATAATGTATTTATGTCTAAATATAATAATGTCTAAATATAATATTTATTGTAAACTAGTCACAATATGTATCTTACGGAATGTAGTTTATTTAATATAAAATATTACAGTCATAGATCCTGACTCACAAACAAAAATAATTATATATTAAATTTAACTTACTAGAAAAGAAAATTAATTTTTTATAGAGTTTCAACATTAGATAAAGAGTTGCTACTGTTATTTATTTTGTTGAACCCCAATTGTAAATGTTTTTATAGGATACTAAACGCTTAGAACAGTAGCAGCAAATACAGATAAATTCTAAAAATTTCGGAGCATAGCAATTTCTATTAGCAAGTAGACCAGTACAAATTTCAACCGATAAAGCTAAGTTGCGACATCTAAGAGTAAATTGGGCCGCATCAGTACCGTTATCCTACCATCAAAGTATTGCATCGCCTAAAGCCTTGGTTTCTTTGAACACTCCGTCGCGGTGAGCGGACAGTCCGTCGACCGCTGAGGACAGCAATTTTCGCCCGAGGTGGTTTGTTAAAAAATATAGATAATGATACTTTCTCTATGTCTGTATGTGCTGTTTATGTATTATGAATGTAAACGGAAGGTACTTAAATGGATGCAAATAAATTGTTTGTGTTGGAAGAAGAAGAACAAGAGGAACTGGCAATTGCAACCGTTAAACTTTCCAATAAGCCAGTGGATGAGTTGTTTTTGTGTCGCGATACAAAAGGTGCCTTTAATATCACAAGTGCAGCGGAGGCTCTTTATAAATAAAACCAAATTTAGGGAGTATTATAGACTTTCTACAGATTTGAATTCGTGTTGAGTTTTATAAAGGACATAATTTCCAAGAAACCTAAAAATAAAGTCATGATGTCATCTGTATGTGTGAATTTGTCACTCATTGTTTTAAAATTAATAACAATATAGTCTCTGCACACGCCGACGATTCCGCTGATATCAAACTCAACAGATATCAACCGACTCTTCGCGACAAATCAGCGGCATGACGCCGTCCTGCTCAGCTAAGCGGATTCAAGAAAACCATTCCCATTTAAATACTCTGGTTGGATAAAATCATCAAAACGCGACGGTTGACGGACTGTCCGCTCACCGCGACGAAGTGTTCAAAGAAACCAAGGCTTAAGGTGGTGGGATGTTCGCTCAGCAACTCGGATCACAAATCGCGCGTTCAGACTTCAGACTCACAACTCACACGTTGGCCAGTTGGCCTACACAGCAAACTACATAGGTTTTTAAGTCCGTAACTGTTGTAATTAAAATAAAATATACACAGTGAAATAGAAAATTAAAATAATAAGTTGGTATTTTGGAGGTCACTCAACTAGAAAAATAGTGAATTTATTTATTGTTGCGTTTGAGGATAGGCCAGCTCCATCACATTCCACAGTTGAAAGAATTATTCAAAAATTTCGGAAATGTGGATGTGTACAAAATTGTCACAAATGTAACAATGTCGATGAACCACGTATTCGACAGATTAGTGAACAAAGGCTTAATAAAGAAACAAATGTGTATGCTATTGTTGAAGCCAGTCAACTATGTTCTAGCAGGGAAATTGCTGAAGAAGTTGACATGCACCCAAATACTGTAAGAAAAAATTTGAAAAGGAATGGTTACCGTTGCTATAAAGTCCAAACGACTCAAGAGCTTTTTCCCGAGGACAGTATCAAACGAATGGAGTTTTGTGAAGAAATGATGGGAAAACAAAGTCAAAATAAAAATGTTTTATATAATATTTTATTTACAGATGAGTCAACGTTTTCCCTTCATAGCAAGCACAATACAATTCATCTGTGATTCGATATTGGTCTCGGGAAAATAAAGACCTATCTATTCCTGTTCGGACACAATATCCGCAAAAACTTAGTGTTTGGTCGGGGATATTAGGTGACCATGTTATAGGTTCTTTTTTTATTGAGGGTGACCTAAACGGCACCAAATATCTGCAACTATTACGAACCCAAATTATTTTGTTTCAACAGGATGGCTGTACAAGTCATAATAGTCGGGCAGTTATCGAATTTCTGCGCACAATGTTCCCTGATCGTTTAATAGCAACAAATGGTACAATCAAAAGGCCTCCGAGATCACCGGAATTATCGCCGAATTATTTTTTCTTTTGGGGCTTTTTAAAAGGTTTTTTTGGAGTTTTCATGTTAAGTTTATTCTGGAATTAAGTTTAATTTTTTAGGAATTTTATTTTATTTTTTAAGGATTTTCTTTTATTTTTTGTAATTTTATTTTATTTTATTTTCAACGTCGTTGCGGCAAAAAGGCAGCACAAAACACAATTTGGAAAGAAAAATTATTTGTTTAAAAAAAAAAGTTTTTCGCATCAACACAATAAAACGTAATATTTCTGTCGTTAAAGACAAGTTTTAAGTACACCCTACCATTATCAATGCAATACTAAAATCAGAAAGTCTCTTGTGCACGACAGAACTTCTTTCACAAAGGGCTTTTCTGTTATCCTCCTTTGCAAGAAGGTCAATGAACTCTTCTCCATTAATTAGTCAACTAGAATTTTTTCCAATAAAGCGTCGCAGTTGACAATACCTTAAGATCGAAAACTTTTAGTAATCCATACGTCAAACTTAGCAGCCAAATAACAACTTACATTGACCCTCTGCAAGATGGCATCCTACTTGTTGTTATATTGACTGAATTGGTAACATAGGTAATTACAAGTCTCAAATAAAGAAACGAAATTAAGAGTGGCAATGGTCCGAGTTTAATTTAAGCCAACATCTACTCTTTCTATTACTATCTTCTGTTTTTTGGTTCCTTGATGTGATTCGTCCATTTTAAATTGCAGTGGCCAATTTAATCAAAACTATCAATGAGCTGTTTTTAACATTTTTAGATTCGAATAAAATATGGCGTAATTCAATGGAAATTTTATTTTATATTATATATTTTATAAATTGTTTTTTTCACATTTTTTAATCTGCGAGTAACGTCATATTTTTTTTGAATTTGTTATATAGTTTAGACGAATGTGTAGTTATTATTTAAATTCATAATAAGAAAATATATTTTTTGTAACTGAGAAAATGCATGTTTTTATTGCATAAAAATTTTACTTAAAAGCGGCTCTTGGTTATTTATAATACCTATTACTATTATCTGCAAAAAGACGACTGCCTTTGTTAATTTTATTCATGATCGTGCAATTAAATTACCAATGTAAATTATTATCACGATTATTTATGGCCCACATGGGTGGTGGTGTCATTTGTAATGTTCCCATTGGAAAAACAGGTTTTTCAGGATTTTCTCAAATTAAAATAAATCGTATTTTCACTAACAGAATCGTAATGAATGCATTAATTTATATTAGTGAGAGTGAGGGTTCTATTTACCAGCAATAACATTTATTTCCAAATTAGGCATTATACAAAACAAAGAGATGTTTTATTTTTTGATATGCACCGTGCTGTAGTTTCGCTATAACGAGTTTACTAGTCAATATTTAATAAATATCGCATATCCCAATATTTTAAAATTTATGTGACAGTTTTGTAGTATAATAGGCTTAAACAAATAAAAATTTCTAATACAAAATACAACAAACAGCGAATGATCTATGTTTAAAAAGGTAGCAAAAAAAATATTTTTTGTAGAGTAGTGATCAATTTCAATAAAAATATAACATCTCAAATTATACTAAAAGAATAATAGTTCATCCTGCCACTGACAGCTAAAGAATCAGCATTCGTGTTAAACCATTGTTGGAAAGTTTTTCCAATTGAATTATGCAAAAATTCAATGGCCATAACGGATAGAACACTGAAACTGGCATAGTTGAAAGACTTTTCCACCTATTTTCACAAATAAAATTTATGGCTCTAAACAGTCACCTTGGTCAAAGAATTTCATTTAAGTTTCGGGGAAATAGGAGAGCTCTATCTCTCCGGCATGATTTATACTTCCAAAAACATATTGCCAAACGCTTCTTTTGTTAGCGTTTAGATATACCGGTCATGTTCCTGTTAAATCAACCGGGATATTTTTAGATAAATTAGAACATTCTTGTATATAGGTTTTAAATTTATCAGTGCTTTCATATCAAGTCTCAATATGTGTTTCGAACACAGAAACAAATATTCATTAATTTTTTGTTTAGAAAAATATATACGTTTCTTTTCTTTTCCGAGATACAGGGTGTTAAAAGTAAAGTCCTGATGACACTCTTTTGTAAATATTTTCTAAACGTTTAAAGATAACTAAGTGAAATTTGATACAAATGCTAATCTTTTTACGCTCTATCTAATGGACTAAACCCCAGTTTTTTATTATCTTCATAGGTGGGTAAATTAGGGGGCTTAGGGTAAAATTGCCCTAAGTTTTTTTGTTGACAGTTTTTACCATTTTTGACTATAAAATTTGTAATTTATTTCTAATATTAAATCAAAGACTGAAACAGTGAAAAATTGAGATATTTGAAAAGTACGTACTTAAAAAAGTAATATTTTCCATGTTTTATAATCAAAAAATCGTGTTTAAATTCTGAAGTTAACAAATTTTTAAATATATCATTTTTTATCAAAAAATTAGTGCCTCTAAAACGACATGCGCAAATTTTAAAAGACACCTACCCAAATTGATTTTTTCCGCTCTTTTAAGATGTTTAATCAGATATGTTAAATTTGCTCATACAGGGTGTTGTTTTTGAAGCGGACAGAAATGCTCAAATTTTGTTAATCCGGACCTGGAATCTTATTTTTATTTTTACGGCATTATTTTTGTTATATGGAGATGAGTCTACCTGCCAAATTTTAATTTTTTATACCGAGTGGTTGTTAAGTTTTGGCTAAAAACAAATTCAGGTGAAATTCATAAATCACCCTGTATCTAGGTAATGAGATGTGATAGACCTATTAATAATGGATGATTTCGAAGCACCCAAGTGTTCCACACCTATAGTTAACGTATGTACATTACATTCTGAAACACCCTGTATATTTTACATATATTTTAAAAAATTCTGAAAACTGGCAACGGTGTCGATAAAAAGTATTTTCTAGTGAAAATACGAAATAGATAACTTTCTAAAATATAATTTTGTTCTTTGTTTTTTTGAATTTCCCAGTTAATTAATTTCAAATCCAGCATGCATTTTTTTTCGGCATTAAGTTATCTTCAGTGGTTATCTACAATAATTATAAATGTAAATATCTAATATATATGAAAATGACTTGAAAATTACAACTTTTTGTTTAAGGTTACAATAGGGATTTTTTTTTATAAATAATTAAAATTATAAAGAAAATTATACATTATAAAAATCGCAAGCCTAGCAACACCAATTGGGAAAGCAACCCTCACATTTCTAATGAACCCAGAAGCTAATCTTTTTTGGGGAAAGGAAATGCCTATCAAATAAATGGTGTCAACATAAATTGTATAATTGTTATTACAGTTAAAAGGTATGTTAAAATGGTAGAAGGGAGAACATAGTGCGTATAAAAAAATAATTGATAACTATTTTGAAATTTTTAATTTTAAAATAATTTGTAGACACATACTGTCAAGCAATAGACATCTACTAATATCGCTTGTCATCGTTTTCCAATAATTAAATATCTGAGAATCCCACTTTGCTAAATCATCAATTTTTCATAGTTTGTTTAAAATTTAAGTTCTTGATCTTTTATTTTTAACCATTTCATCGAGGCAATGTGTCGGTTATTATACAAAATAAAAGTTCTATTGGCGGTGTAGATCAGGTCACTCCAGGTGTGATTCGAGTAAGAGCGGAATGGAATTAAAATATAGAGATTTTATTAACTTTAATGAACAAATGAAATTGAAAAGATTATTTAGATTTATTAAAAAGGTTAACAATTATTGAACATAATTTTTAATTTACATTGATATAAGAAGTGGTATTATTGAAATCATTTTTGTTTATTATTTTTCTCAACTACCAACTAGGTTTGAATAGATTCCGTTGTGCCGTCTTCGTATTTCCTTCATAAACGGTGATCTTATCGATCTCATCAAATTGGTAACACATAGTAACGTTTGATTTCTTGAGTATTAGTTGGAATGTGATCTTGGGACCTATAATTTCTAATATAACTATTATTACCTAGGTATATAAAAAAAATTATCCACCTCGTATACTCATATTGCCAAATTCCTATTTTATTCACTTTTTGATATATTGTCAGTTCTTTGTAATCACGGCACGGGTATAACAAGCTCAATGGGCTAATATAATCGATATTTGAGCTTTTGTTAAATTTGGAAGGTAATGAATTGTAAACTGGTCTGCAGAATAATACAGTGGCTTAATTTAAAAGTTGTGTTTAACTTCCGTACGTGAAGTTAGTGCTAATGCTAAATTAATTACAAGTTACTTCATTGTGGAGTCGATTGTAAAATTAGTTTTAATTATTCAGAACATTTAGGTGGATAATACATAACAAATAAAAATGTACTCGTATATCTGGAAACACACGAAAATTAAAATAGATTTTGTCGATAAATTCCAATTTTTTTTATTACTATCTTAAATTATTATTAAAAGCAAGTATTCATCAAGAAACTGAATTAGTTATCGTTTAAACATAATTGAATAAGTAAAGCAAAAAGGTAGTATTAAAAGTTTAACTTATGTACGTGAAGTTGGTGAAAGTTATTTGTTAGGTTTTACTGAAAAATGTCAGAAATTGATCATGAAAATAATGAGTTTAAATTATTTATTATCTCCATACACTTACTAAGGTGTAATAACACGTTAAGCGCCGCGACGATCACTGGTGACCGACACTGATATTTCCTACGGCGGTCAGCAGTGACTGATTGTTTAACCTGGCCGTGCGCCCGTCAATACATCTACTTTGCTACCTGAATCTGACCGCTGTATTCATTTGTGCAGTGAACACCAAGTTATATTTCATTAAAACACATTATTTTAAAATAAATAACATAAAAATAATAATTCAATTTTAATAATTTTGTTTTCATACGTACATATTAATATCTATTTTTGGGTACGCCAGTGTGCTCTGGCTAATCGCGTTTTCGTGTTACGCTTTTATAAGTGAGCCAGAAGGAGTTAGTAGCGTTCTTGAAAATCTTTAGCTAAAAAGAGATGTCACACGATAACAGATCTCTGAAACGTAGTGAAACATTCTTAAAATAACTTAAATCACCCTAATTTGCGCAACGCACACCGTGACGTCACAAAGTAGGGTGGGCTATACCAATCTTTCAAATCATAGATATAGAGAAACAATGACAGTACTAAGCATGTCTGCATTTCGCATTACTCTTTTACGACATATGTCAAACTCGAGTTAGTTAGTTTTGGTGATAATAAAGGCAGTTTTTTTTAAAATAGCGTGATATAAATTATATAAAAATATTTTTATTCCGTCAATCTACAAATATAAAATTATTAATTTAAAATTAATCAAAATATGACACAAAGTGCCTTCAATTGTCATATCACAAAATAGTCCTTATTCCGTCTCTACCTACTTCATATTCTTTTCAATGTTTCCAACAAACAAACAAACAAAGTTTAAACAAAACTGCGACTTTAATAAATCGACAGCATGTGTGTCAATTTTACGATTGTTACCGAAAAACGTCACAGATAAAAAATTACTATTATTTATTGAAGTTGTATATTTCCAAATTTCTTGACCCTAGTACAATTTTATATAAATAATTGTTTATTTTGTAGTTTGTTCCTTCAAGTTATAGAAAAATGCCCTATCTATAAATGTCAGACTGATATAGCACTGAGGATTTTATAAATTTACATTACAGTTTTTTTAAAGAGGATATAAAATATAAATATTGCACTGGCCTAAATGAATTCAAGAAACTTAATAGCTGTATCTATGAGGTGTAACATGTAATGTTGGTTTTACTTACCGTGTTTTAGCTCAATTTTAATTAGGGCCGTAAGTAGCACTTAATAACCTTGACAAAACTTAACTATAGGAAAGGGAAGGAGGGCGCCACCAAACTTACATAAACAAATCATTTAAGGTGAATTATAATAGTTTGGCAAATATAATTAATATGACTGATGTTAAAACAAGAATGTATATGTTTATGCAGGCAAGTAACAAGTATAATCTACACAAGCCATGATTCATTTAAATTACTTTTTTATTTAATTTCAATGATAAAAAAATGAAACTTATCTCAGAGTAGGAATGGTGTTAAGTCTTCAATCTTTCTTTAAGGGTCGATCAAATAAGGACGGTCTCCTACAGCGATGCGTTTTCTTCTAACCATAAATTAACATGTTTGTTACCATAACTTCATATATCTTCTAACTATAAATTAACATATTTGTAACCATAACTTCAACTATCTTCTAACCATAACTTCAACTATCTTCTAACCATAAATTAACATAGTTGTAACCATAACTTCAACTATCTTCTCAGCGTATTTTTAAACCATATTTTCAACTATCTTCTCAGCGTATTTTTAAACCATCCAAAGGTTGACTTATCTAAAAGATTGAGACCTTTTTGAAGTTTACGTAATAAGGAAAAATAAGGAATGAGGAGCTAAGATGTTTCTGAACACAGAATGAATAAAAAATAGAACTTTACAGAAATTAATGACACGTTCTAAAACATCTAGCCTCACATTTTTAACAACTAAATAAATCCCGATCCATTTCGTTAATATTTGCAGAAATCTTGTAAATATTAATCTTTTACTCACCATAAAATACTGATGGTTGTCACCACTAATAAAAATACTACATACTGTTTAAGATTAATTAAATATTAGCAGATTTGATAATCTCGACTGCCTCGTTCTGAGGTATTGTTGTAAAAAGACTTTTACAAGTAATACCTGTCGAAAGTCAAATTCACTTTCGATCCGAACATACAACTTATAAAACCAAAAATAACTATATAAAATATTTGTAGCGACAAAATGAAACTAACGGTCCTAATAGAGATGGGACAATCATTTTAAAAATATAGTTATAAAATATTAAAATAACGGTACTAGAAGAGTAACCGTTACAGAGGTATGTACCTATATCATGAAGACTAAATTAAATATATACCGATATCTATCTGGGAGGTAAACTATGTAGAGAGTGCAGTCTTATAAAGGTTATATTTTTAAAATTGGCTCATCGAGACCTTTTCAGGGGTATTCTATACCATGTATAGTGATGTCACAATATAAGTTGACTTTAAAAAAAAGAACATTATATTCAGTGTTTAATAAATTTACAAGTTAAACGTTAAACAACACTATTTAACTCTGGCATTAGTCGTACTATTCATAGAGGCATGTTGAAGGTAGAAGACACTAGGTATGTCATAGAAAATGTTATCAGAACATAGAAATATGTAATAAAAACCAACAATTCATGTATATTAAAAAAAAGTTTTAATAGTTAGATTATTAGTAAACAATACATATTGGGACAATAATTGGGGCCAACTGAATTTCTTGTCGAAATATAATTATTATATGTAAATATAGAACACGAAAAGTGTTTAACCAACATTCAGTCAGCTATACTAAAAAGCTGACTAGAATAAGAGCACAGTTTATCTCCAATATATATGCTGATATATCTATTAAATAATGTTCAACTCTTTGACTTTTTCATTCTTTTAGTACACCCATTTTGTAGGCATTATGTTATTGTTTTAGCCTTGATTATATTATTCTACTCTTCATGCAGTAGTCTGTTAATAGTATTATAGGTTTACTTTGTCCGATGTCACGGTTTTTGTCTGCAAGATATGTCAAAAAGGAAAAATGCTATCAACTTGAAAATATAAAGCAAAAACCAAGCTCTATAAGGGGACAAAGCCTATTGTTTATGAAAAAATATGATTAAAAATAGGGGGTTAGGATGGGTTCAAATTAAAAAAAAATTCTAAAAAGCGATATCAACATGAAATGTTTAGTAAAATTGAAACTCTATAAGAAGAGATAAAGCATATTGATCTTAAAAAATCTAAAAAATACGGGAGTTAGGGAGGGTCAAAATATAAAAAAATGACATCAAGTTCTATAAGGAGAAGAAGCACTTTTATTTGAAAAAACAAATCTTATTAAAAATGTAGGTTTAAGGGGGGTTAAAATTAAAAAATAATCATAAATCAAAAATGAAAAGCGATATCAAGATGGAATATTTAGTAGAAATCAAGCTCTATAAGGAGATGAGGCCTACTGATTGTGAAAAAAAAATTGAATAAAACTGGGGGGTAAGGGGGGGGGTTAAAATATTTAAAATAAATCTAACTCAAAAACAAACAATAATATTGAAATTTTTGGAAAAATCAAGTTCTACAAGGGGATGAAGCCTATTGATTCTGAAAATAATCTGATTGAAAATGGGGGTTAAGACCCCCTAAACTGTGAAAATTATAATTTAGAATGCCACGCACTATATATCTTCATTCTAGTTTGTATCTGTGTAATATTATGTATTGTGATGGGACTGATCTTATAAAATACACATTTTAGTTCACTTGTTTTTTGCCAATAAAGGATATTCAAAAAATATATTATTTTATTTAACATGTGTGACAAAATATGAAAATGATTACAATAAAAACTGAAAAAAGGTATGTAAAGTTTTATATGTTTTTTACTCAAAAATCAATTTAAAAATAATCTCAAAATATGGAGAAAAGTCAGTTGACTAACTAATAATGTTTATATTTGGTTTTCAACGTATTAAAAACAAAACGAATATTACAATAACTAAAATATTCATTTATTCATTCATTAATAGTTGTAGTGCTTAAAAACATTATGATATTGATAATAATAACTACACTTGTACAAGGTTTTGAACCGAACTAACAACTGATAAAATTATTGAAAAAGTGAACACGCATTTTAAATTATCACAAGCTTCCACTGCATATAGCTTTGATGGTAACATCGGTAAAATACAGGGAGAGTTAAACGGATTGTTTTTACGTTTTTTTAAATTTTATTTAAGAAATCTCAAACTTCAGATACAAAATAAAATAATTAAATAAAATCAGCTTAAAATGATGACTTTCATATCAAACCAACAAAGCATTTGTATGAATGTAAAGATTATAAGTAGAGGTAAGTCAAAATAAGTAGCAAACATATTTTATTATTTATTTGTGACTTGCTGTAAAACATTTTAGACAATTTTCAAAATCAACACAATTTTTAAAACCGGTGCCAGACCGATATTGTGGTCGGCATAAATTTCCAACCAGGCCACGGCGGTCACGGATGGCGACTTTAGTTTTTCTAAAAAAAAAAAAAAATTAAAAACAATGATAATTTTTCATTACGGTGTAGCATCAAACATTTGCCCATATAAGTGTCCATAAATTATCCTTGTTCAAATAAAAAAAATAACTTTTTGGAATAATTTATTTGAATTATAAACGGTTAATTTGCAGTCAAAGAGAAAGGGAAAGCTAATAATGACCTAATTTTGAAGTTTATTGGACTGAAATTGGTAGTGTTACTTGTTTTGTTAAAAACTATGTCACATGTATTTTTATTATTTATTAAGAGCTGTTCTCTTTTCGCCTATCTAGTAAGCGATTATGTCCAACATTTTAATCTAGTTCTTTACAAGTTTCATTAGTGACAGTTGTAAAATATATCTGATTGCTTGTAAGTTACATGAGTACATAAATTAATCCTTTCGTCAATAAATGATGGAAATGAATAAGAGGCATTATCGGAGTGTGATTTTTTACACGTCGAAGCGTGACCTTAACCGTAAAGAATGTTTAGAGGAAATCAATCGAGTGCTTGGTGACAAGTCGTGTTCCTTCGCTACTATAAAGCGGTGATACAATATATTTCAACATTGTCGACATTCCTTAAATAACAGTTTTCAATTTTGGAGCTCCTTAACCAAAAAGGACAGTTGCAGAAAAAAAAAATATTGTTCTTATTCGGAACATAACTAAAGATAAACAGCACATTACTGTCAGACTCTTTCAAACAACTTTAAAGATTTGTTTAAAAGCAATTAACACTATTTTACACAAAAACTTGAAAGTACGTAAGCGTTGTTATCACAACGTCACGTTAGCTCAAAAAAAAAAGACCGGATGATATGGTGCTGTCAGATTGTGCAGACTACACTAGATCGCTTTGACCCCGGATCGTCATATTTAGTGTACTACATCAATACAGGTAATGAAACATGAGTATACTGCCATGAACTAGAAAATAAACAACAATCGACAGTTTGAGTCTTTGAGAAAGAGTCATAAATTGTTCGTGGTAAAAAAAACCGAAACAAAAAGATGGTCACCTTTTTTTGGAATTACTGAGCACTATAGCACAGGAGGATAGACGTACTGTTAATTCAAAATAATACACTATAGTTTGTTTGCCTTAGGTTCTCCAAAAGGTTGGCATAAAATGTCCAAGGATCATCTTGTATCAAGATAACGCTGGGATTTACATTGCTGCTCGAAAAAATGAGTATTTAAATGCCCTAAACAGAAATAATGGCTCATCGTCGTATAGTCCAGACCTAGCACCAAATGACTTCTTTTTATTTTCGAGGATAAAGAATAAATTACGAGGTTTACGTTTAATAGGCCGAAGAAGCGGTTGATGCATTTAAAAATGAAATAAACAAACTACGGCCAGAATTTTTTTTAAATTTAAAATTCAAAAATGTTTATTGTAAAATATATATTTACTTAAAAGTATTGAAAAATTTCAGGACAAGCAGCACTCATTAAAAACTGTTCCTATTATGTAAGCATCAACATCGTTTGCATGTTTATTGTTGTTAAATGCTAATTTTAATTTTCAATTAAGTAAGTGCATCTCATTCTGAACTCATTAGATCACAAAATACTCCAATTGACTTTCATGACGCCTACTTAATAGCGTCAAAATATAAATGAGCGAGAAACTTCAATATCCAGTTAAAATGTTATTTTGATGCAAAATCAATGAGCACTAAACTAGTACGTTTAATCTTATACTGGATATGTTTTGATGTAAGAACTAGTTAATACCAAAGTTTTTACAAGTTTATTATTACATTAATGATATTTGGCTAATTGTAATAATACAATTAATAATATCAATATTGTTGGAAACGTCAGAAAATATAGTACCTTGCTTAGGCCTCTGTAAGTGTCAGTTTGGATTTAATTCAGAATCGAATTCACAATTCTGTTACTGCCGGTCATGACCTACTTTAGAAATATTTTTTGTAGATCACTCCTCATAAAGAAAAACATTTTCTATTTTAAGAGTAATATAAAAAATATGAAGTTGCAAAAAAGAATGTACTTCATTCTATATCAAAAATTTAAAATATAATTCATACATTGTATTAAATTCAATATAACTCACCAGACATTTCCATGTAGCTTTTTTATTAGAACTAATGGATTATCTTACCTGAAAAAAAGAAAAAATAATATAAAATTTTATATAAAAAGGTCTTATTACAATAGAACAAATTGAACAATTTATTACCACATATTTAAGTTGTGTCGAATAAACACCGAACCTTTTATATTGATTACCAACCTACGGACTTGTTACATTTTACCGCTTGTTCCACAAATTGAAGTTCAGGTATTTATGTTTATTTTTGCAATGCAGTTTAACCTCTGCACTTAGGATTTATTCTGCATCATACTTGATGCTGACTGAGAGACAAGACAAACCGAAGCTTTTCTAGAAATGTAGCATTACTCTTATTGAGCCATATTATGTATTCTAGGTTGCCAGAAAAGCTGCACTCAAGCACTTGTGCCCTTTTAACATAAAGGAATGCATTGACAGAGAACATGGAAGGTATTTTCATAATACAAGTGGTATCAAAACTTTATCAATAATCGCATGAGCTGAGGGATGAAATGTGTTAAAAATTAATACGGTTAGTGCAATAACTTATGTAATTATTGATAGTTGTGTTACCAAGAGATGTATTTAATAGATTATATTACGAATTTGTTCAACTGAAACATAACATTCTTTATTTTACAGCTACAGTACAAAAGCAATGACAAAACATGACAAAATTGCCTATTAGATCTATATACCGGGTGTTCAAATTAAAATGTTTCAGTTAAATACTGCCTTTTATAAAAAAAACGTTTCAGACAAAAGTTTTATAATTTTTTGGGGAAAAATTTTTGGCTAAAACTATAAAACTTTTGTCTGAAACTTTTTTTTAATCATTTAAGACGCTATTTTTGACAAGCTTTATCTTTTGTTTTATTACGCGGACAATTCAAAGCTAATACGACTTGGAGAGAAGGATTTATTGCAATAGGTTTGCCGTAGTTATTTTTGTCAGTTACCTAAATTTTGATTTTAGAGTTTTTGGTGAGTTTTGTCTAACATGGCCCCTTTGTGCGCTCTTACGAAATATAACCTTGTTGGAAATACTTTTACCATTACACCTATAAGAAAAATAAAATACGGAATTAAATTAGATCGTAATTTAAGATGGGATCAGAACATGGAATATATCTTAAAAAAACTGCATTGTGTAATATTAAATTTAAACAAATATGTTCTATTCTTAATTTTTAATAAAAAAAAATATACAAGAGTTTAGTTGAATCACATCTTCATTATGGGATAATAGGATGGGGTGTCGTATCCAAAACTTACCGTTCATCAGTTGAAATATTCCAAAAACGATTCATTAGAATCATTCTTCAGAAGGGTTATGATTGTCCAACCAATTTGTTATACAGGGTAATTCATAACTATTGGGACATAATCTAAGGGCAGATTATTTGAAGCAAAATATGGCGATAGAGCCAAATATACCTTAATAAAATATTGCTGTGGAATAAGATACAGGGCGATAAATAATAATAATAGTAATAATCATAGACTATAATCAAACAGCAAAAATAATTCACTGTCAAGAAATTACCTGTACCAGACACAATTATCTGACACTTCAAAGCACACTTTTCATATGAGAAATATTTTTTTAACTCCTCATCTGAGACTTGTGAGCTGTTCAATTGCGTTTTTCTCGAAAACGGGTAAAATTATCGTGTTTAAACAAGAGTACCAATATTACGTAGAAATGACGTTTACATCATATTTTTCAGTCAAAAATACTAAGAAGTTTTGTCAAAAAAAGCTGCCACTTAATTTCATCATTAGTAATCATTTAAGTGGCGCTCCACTTAACAAAATGAGAAATTATACATAAAAGATTATTCCCTGTCCAAAGATATGCATATGTGCCAATTTTTATAACAATTCATTAATATACAGTGACATTATCAAAAAAAAAAAACGAAAAAAAAAATAAACTTTAACGCCCTGTATCTTATTCCACAGCAATATTTTATTGAGGTATATTTGGCCCTGTCGTCCTATTTTGGTACAAATAACCTGTCCTTAGCCTATGTCCCAATAGTTATGAATCACCCTGTATAGTGAGAATGGTATATTTGATCCTAGACAGCTATATTTTATAAACGCAGATTTTACTCAATACAACCGCAAAGTGGAATTTAAAACTTTATGTTACGAATATACCACCCGTAACAAACAAAACATGAGAAACTTTACACTTTTTAATATATTTAGTATAAAATGCAATTTAAAAAGAAAATTAGTTCTAACGTTTATTTGAGCAACCCACCTCCCATCCCTTTTTATAATATAATCACTTTCGGTTTTTAAATATGTACCATTTGAATTCCCCAAAAATGCCTGCGACGAATTTTTTCTACAAAACAATCTTATTTCCTTTGTAATATTAGAATTCCAATTTCGTCTCTGTTAATGTAAACCGAGCATTATTTTAATGTCGTCTACCCGCACAATAATTTCGCAAATCTCGTGGAAAAGATTCAATTTGTCTCTGGGAAAAGATTCAACTGCTATAAATAAAACTTCGTAGCTTGCGAAAAAAAAATCTTTAACTATTACTGGAATTTCAAAACAACAGAGGAGATTGAAAGGATTTCTTCCCAACACGTCCGTTGTTAATCAAGTGACGGTAGAAAAAGGAAAATTGTATTTAATTACTTTTTATTTGGAGTTGTGGAATATTCTGGAACCGAATCTTACTCGAAACTTACTTTGTCGAATTTTAGATCAAAAGAGATATTGCGACAAATATACAGTTGTGTGAGTGTGTCTAGGTGACGTTTAGTATAGAATGTACAACCAAAAAGAGGCTGCCCAGTTTTTAGACTTTCAATTTTTAATAATATTTCGGGTTGCCTACACTGAGAGAATTATATTTAAAAAGTTTTTTGTTGAGAAATTTCTTGCTACCACAAATAAATTTTCAGCTACAATTAAAAAAATACATTCATGCAACTAAATAAAATGCTTTTTTAAAGTAGCTTTGTCGCCATACAAAAAAAAATTGTTACCTTTGCAAATATTTTTTTTAAGTCTATAGAACCAGCAAAAATAATTTTTGCTCTTAAAAATAGTTTTTAATTACTAAACATTTATTTTCTGTAGTAGAAATTCAAAATATTAATACGTATATTTTCCATCACAACAATTCGCTTTTTAAGTCCAATAAAAAATGTCTTTAGAAAATAACGATCGGTTTCGATCGAGTGCTTTTTCGTCTGTTCTCGAGAAAATTTTCGTGTATTCCGCGTACCGCGTTCAGTCCGTTCCCGGTATATCGGCAGGCACAGACAAAAACAAGCCGGGCGATTGATTTGTTATTTTAGTTATAATTACCCTAGCCGCCAGCAAAGGTCATCCACGTTAAGTTGGAAAATCGTAGGTCTGACGCCATTTTTACAATAATTGTGCAAAAGTTGTGTTTGTTTTCCAATGGATTACACAGAGAAGCTAACTAATTGGGGACTTCAAGATTTTGTTGAAAATTTTAAGGGTAAGTACCTACGTATCGTATAATATAAAAGTATTTTATATCTACTAATTTATCGGTTTCAAATGTATTGACCCCTCACTTTAACGTTAATTAAGGAAAAAACAGTATATAAAGCGAAAAATCTTGCAAAGTTTTTTCATTAAGATATCAGAAATTTCTTTTTCTATTTTGATGGAACTTGGAGGCTATTTTGAGTACTGAGGGTTAAATGTTTAAATTAAAATTATTTGTTTCAGTGACGTTAACAGATATTTCTAACAAAACATATGTATGGCAGTGTTTTTAGATATTTTTATTAAATTAAGAAATAGAAAACAAAAATGTTTTGTAATTATTTTTTTTGTACCAACTTTTGGCAAATTAAACATGCACATCTGTATAGCGTTTAGGTATACATGAAATAACCTAGAATAAGAAATAAGAATTAGTAGAAAGATGGCAAATGTTTATCTTTTTAGGTATACCTTATTTTATTTAATTTTGTTTGGAAATTGATAATACGCAAATGTTTTCTGTTTTTTTTTTTAATGTAATTTGACAGTTTTACAAAGGATTCGGGAGACTTGGGTCATTTTTGCAACAATTAAAACTGCCTGTTCAAGGTAACAAAATACTTTTTAACTGCAAGAAAAATACTGTTTAACCACTAAAAACCTACTTTTGAACCATAAAAAACTACTTTTTAGTGAGTAAAATTTTACTTTCTAACCACTAAAATTAATAAAAACTAAAAAGTACGTGTTTAGGGACTAAAAAGTAAGTTTTTTTATTGAATTTTGACAGTTTTATAAAGGATTCGGGAGACTGATTTATTTTTTGTTGCATTCAACAATACAACCTTAGCTTTTACAGACCTTAAAAACCTAAATTAAAACATTTCTCAAAAATACCTGACATTAATTTATATCTAAATTATTAACTTACTGAGCTAGGGAAGGGGGTTTCCAGGATCCACGACTGGTGCAAAATTTTATTAAAATTCGAAATTTAAGTTTCTGAGATAGTATTAATAAAGAATTTTTTTTTTCTAGATATTAAGGAAGGATCGTTTGGAATGGCCCACCTGGTAGATAGAAGAATGTTATGTTTCTATGTTCCTACCTATTTTAGTTAATAATCCTAATGGCATGGATTTTATTATTCTATTCTATATTATAATAAACAGAAAACAATATATTTAGAATAAAATTTCTTCTAGGATTTTTCACAAAGAATAAGTAGGTACCGGATTAATTTAAAGCTACTAACTGCTCATTTGAAATTTCTTGATACATATGCGTTACGTTATTATACGTCTAAAGGCAAATAAGTTTAAATTATCAAATAACAATTTTATATTACATAACCTTCTGAATTTTTAAATTTCAAATACATTTTTGAAATATTTAGCAATATAACTAATATATTTATTACAAAATAATCGTCTCATCTATTTTTGAAACCCTTCCTTTCCTATGTTGATCTGTATTTCCACCACAGGTTAAATAAAAATGTATGTAAATTATATAGGTAGGTATATATTAGGTAACTTTTGCTCTAATAATTATATATAGTTTCTAATGCACGGCTAAAAAGTTAATTTTTCTATTTTTACAACTGGTTTCATTATGAACAAATATAAAGTTCAGTTATCCTGGGTAAATCTGGAAATTTGACATTTTTTAATACATGCAAAACATTCTTGTATTTCGACTTTAACTGAACTTTATTTTTTTATAGAAAAAACGGCCTAAGAGCTGAAGAAACCAGCCCTAAATAGCAAAATTTACTTTTAACCATCAAAAAATACTTTTTAAAGGTAAAAATTAACTGTATAATCATTAAAATCTACTTTTTTAAAGGTCAAAGGTTACTTTTAAACCACTACACACTACTTTTTAACCACTAAAAACAATTTTTTAAAGGTAAAAATTAATTTTTTATTAATTAAAACTACCTTTTAAAGGTAAAAAAAAATATTTTTAACTGCAAAAAAAATACTGTTTGACCACTAAAAACCTACTTTTTAACCATAAAGAACTACTTTTTAGTGAGTAAAATTTTACTATCTAACCACTAAAATTAATAAAAACTAAAAAGTAAGTTTTTAGAGACTAAAAAGTAATTCCAAAAAAGTGAATTTATTAACCGTAGCAAAGTACTTTGGCTGTCGCCTATTTTAATAGAGTTTTTTTTAAGGGTTAATACATTTTTTGCTACCATAGCAAAAAAATTCCCTCGGTGTACCTTTTTTTAAACTTGAGTAATATATTTACTAAAAAGTCGGCCTCTTTCAGTAGAACCTATGGTAATGATTTTTGTATGTTTATCTATGAAGTCAAATCTTGTTAGGACTCCTGTTATAATCCTCTCAAGCAGAAACGTCACTATCCCAATTAATGACGTTACTTTGACGTCGTTTTTGCAACGTTAATTAGACATGTTAATACAGACTCGTCAATATGACGTAATTTTTAAGTATTAATTTATGCGAAATACAATATCCTAATCAGTAACGTGTATTTGATGTCGCATTGATGACATAGAATAGACGTCACTTAGAATTCGTCATATTTACGTTATTTTTTCGTATATTTTAATACTTAAGTGTTGAATTATAAAGATCCTAATTGGGAATTTGCTTCAACTGAAAACACGTATATATTAGGTTTGTTCGAGCTGCAGTTTCTTTGATTTTTTTTTTTTTTTTGGTAAAATAACGATGCCTTATGTTTTGATATGAATAATTAGTAACGTTCCGTTTTCTTGCCTGTCTCTTTTTAACGTATGGCTAACCCAATTCCGATATCCTCGAATCTCAAATGGCAATGAGTTTTGCTAATCTAGTACAATTGTACTGGATCTAGTTCATCCTAAAGGTAACAGGTACGCTAGACACGAAATTCAGTACATTTTCCGCAATCGTTCAGTGTAATTAATATAAGTTTAACTAGTAAAAGTACTGTAAAGACCTAATAAATCCTAAACAATTGATAATATTTCTAAGGCAACCAGAGCGGAAACCGATCCTAGTACATTTTTATGAAATCTGGTACAATTATTTATACCAATCTAAGTACTAAACGAAAAAACTATTCTGGCAATGTCATATTGTCAATTGTTTCCTCCATCTTCATGATTTTTTGATTCTCGTGACAGTCGTGACCTCGTGAACGTGGTGCATTTTTAAATTCTACTTTATTTGATAAGATGTTTTAGAAAAAGGTAAAAAATAGAATGTGACAAAATAATAAAGTATATTAAACAAAATTTGGTATTTTACAGATGTATTGCATCGTTGAGTATGAAAAACCAGATGATGACGGTCTGGCGGTTATAAGGTAAGCAAAAAATGGCTGAAGCCAAGTAAAAAACAAGTCTTTTGATCGCCTTTATAAAGACATATATAAATAAATATAAGACTGGTGAGTAATGCTATACTTTTATTTTTTGATTATGAGTTCTTTCAGGGTATTTTTTTAATAGTTTATTTAAAAACGAAACATTTGTAGGGAGTCACTTGATTTATATACCTTTTATCATCTCACAGGATATATGATCTTTTTTTTATTAACTTTTATTATAAACTTAGACTATATATATACCTCTGAGAAGGTACTTTTTGGTACTAGACACACAATTTAATTTCAGGTAGTCCAAGGTCGATAGTCAGGTGATCTTTATGATATGCTAGCATATCTTCCCGATTGTCGAAATAAATCAATATTTATTATTTGGTGTATTTTTCTTGAATGAAATCGGAGAAAGATTCTTTATCTACGCCCGTAATATAAGATCTTATTGAATCACTTATTTTGCGTGAGATAAGAAGTTTATTAACGCAGGCGTTTTTCTTATCTCACTGCTTTTTTAATCAATCAAATGAATAAGTCAAAATGTCAAAATCTAGATAAATTTAATAACAAATTACTGTCACAATTTGAATAACAAGTAACTATATTTAAAGCTTGTTCTTCAGTATCAGATGGCACTTTCCGAATCATTCGTGCATAAGTACAGTAAAAATGAATTATTTTTCACTTGTTTGTGACAATATTATCGTTGCTTAGAAAACAGAACGTTTTTATTTTAATTGTTAGAACTGTCACCCAACAAAAGAAAAAAAGAAAGAAAGAAAGAAAGAAAGAAGAAAGAAAGAAAGAAAGAAAGAAAGAAAGAAAGAAAGAAAGAAAGAAAGAAAGAAAAGAAAGAAAGAAAGAAAGAAAGAAAGAAAGAAAGAAAGAAAGAAAGAAAGAAAGAAAGAAAGAAAGAAAGAAAGAAAGAAAGAAAGAAAGAAAGAAAGAAAGAAAGAAAGAAAGAAAGAAAAGAAAGAAAGAAAGAAAGAAAGAAAGAGAAGAAAGAAAGAAAGAAAGAAAGAAAGAAAGAAAGAAAGAAAGAAAGAAAGAAAGAAAGAAAGAAAGAAAGAAAGAAAGAAAGAAAGAAAGAAAGAAAGAAAGAAAGAAAGAAAGAAAGAAAGAGAAAGAAAGAAAGAAAGAAAGAAAGAAAGAAAGAAAGAAAGAAAGAAAGAAAGAAAGAAAGAAAGAAAGAAAGAAAGAAATAGTAAAATTGAACCAAAATTCGAATTCACTCTGAGCCATACATAGATCTCTAGAATATTAAAAGAAAATAAAATGCATCCCTACAAATTGATTCCAACTCAGGAGCTCATGGAAGACGATTTTCATGGAAGGATATTCTAGTCATGAATGTTAAACAATTTCTACATTAATATTGATATTTTTGTTATTTATTTACAATATCATATAGTAATTAACTTATTTTTTTACTGTTATATTTGCAAAAAAATTTTAAAATCACAGCATTTTTAAATAAAGAATGAAGAAGCCTTTCAAATGAGGCAGCACAAGTCCCACCTCCTATTTACAAATTTGGGGTTGCAACTATTACTATAAGGGGGTTGAAGGTAAGGGTAAAATGTTCACGTTACAGGATGTCATTTTATAATCTAAAATTGACATGTCGGGATTTTATATAAATATACAAAGTAATTAAGCAGTGAATTTATTCCATTTGGCTATATTATTACTCTAGCTGACAAATTTGAAAATTTGCAAAGGGTTCTTGCTAGATAAATAAATGGTTTCATATAAATCTACCAACATCCAAATATATAAAATGAATTTTCTTTAGCAAACACAAAGACCAATCTTGTATGTTTTATGTTTCCTATCGTGACTTCCGAAATGCTATTTGTCATCGGAAAAAAAAATAAAATAACAATATTTCTCGGATAATTGCGTCCTTCTATAAGGAATTAAATGATTTTAAGTCGCAATAAAAATCGTTCTCGATATTTTATAGCAATAACTTCTTATTTGCGCTATCCTGGAGTAAAATAACCTCTTATGTTGTCCCATTTGAGCAACTTATATAACGTGAATGAAACGTTTGCAGACGATTGGTAATTGTAAACCTTTGAAATACTTTTTAGAATTAGATTTAGATTCTATTAAAGTACTTGGGAAGTATCAAGAGACATATTACTTATATATGCCTTTAATTGAAAGATTTACTTTTAGAATATCTTTAAAACAGTGTGAATAAAATCACATGCTTGTTTGGCAAGAAGTAAGTTATACCTTTATCTAGGTAACACTTTATACATAACATTTACGTTTATTAAAAAGAAAAATATTGACGAACTCAAATGTGATTCAATTCATATGTATTAAATAATTTTTACCTTTCAATAAATTGACTCCATGACTTTCCATTTATGTGTCGCTGATGATGAAATAATTACTTCGAAACCGGTCGCCAATAAATTGATTTTGTGAGAAATAAAGGACTCAATTCCAACCAATCACATATGGCCACCTTCATCCCTAAACAAAATAATATAATCATTTTGTCCCGGTAAACAACTACGCTGTTATTCTTTGGATATAATTCAATAGACGTGTGGTATGAGACAAATAAGTAGTTGTTTCATACATTTTTGAATCAATAATATATGGATGGACTTGAAATCTAAGTTATATTCTTCCGAAATAATTAGCAAGGCAAATACTTTTCAGAAAATTGAAGAAGCAAATGCAGAAATAAAAAAGAACGTGTATGTGATTAGTAAACCTCTATGACAGATTTCAAAAATATCATTTTTTTTTTGTCGGGTGAGGAACATTTTATATGCCGACCCCTGCGTTTGGGATCTGATCTTAAATCTATCGCGACAGGGAGTGTGGAACTCCAGGGCTCTCTGGGTGTAAGTCCCTGTTTACCCACTAAACCTCACCTCATATCCCTACCTTCCTTTTCTGGAACCGCTCTCGCATTACTTCGGAAAAGGAGGTTGTCTTTGGTATCTGGTTTTCTCAGTGTCTACTGTCTTCTTCTTTTGTCTCGAGAATCGATCGGACTGTACTGTATACTGCTTTCCATCCTGCTTCAGAATCCAGTAAGCTGACTGTCAAATTTTCTGGGTTGAAGGTATACCCCATGGCATCTTCGAATAGTCTTCGTAACAGTAAAGTCCATCCTCCTGTCACCGTTTACATCAAAGTTCAGGCAATAAGGTTGATGCAAAGGTGACTTCGTCATTTTAGAAACATCAGGAGTTCTACAGTACTCCCCCTTAGAGTTATGCAAACAAAACTCACTAAAGGGTGCGTTACCCTACGGCACTTAGGCCTCACTAGGCCCATTGTGCATCCTCCTAAGACGATAGGCACCTCCTAGCTCCTGAGCCAGCCTATAGCTTTAATGTAGTTGACAACGTGCTTTTCTTATATCGGCCAGTGTTATCCGATACTCGCGAACAAATCTCCTAATAAATGAGAGAGTGAAGCAATCGTAGAAGATATGCTCGATGGTCTCATCTTCTTGTTCGCAGCCCTTTGCAGAGTGCGGATTCTGACAGCCTCATGATATGGAGATGCTTCTGTACTTGACAATGACCAGTCAGAATACCTGTGACTAAGTGCAGATTCTGTCTAGTCATAATCAAATATTTATTTGCTGCAGTGTTGTCAGGATAACTTAAAAGCTTCCTGGCAACTCTGCCAGTTTCTTGTTTCATCCCATCTTTCCTTAAATTTCATAGGGAAATGTTCTGTAATTAGGTCTGTCACTACCGATTTTGTCAGGCCAATAGAAGGGTCAGATCCAAAAGTATTTGGTTGGCTGCTTTCTTGGCCAGTGAATCAGCAAGACAGTTATTTTAAGATGTGGCGTGACCTTTGATCCATCTTAAGGTGACCACGTTGTTGATGGATACTTCGGCCAAAACTTCGTGATATTCTTGTACTAACCCTGAATAAATTCGTGGCCTGTTCAGGGTGAGTAGTGCTTGTCTGCTCTCTGTAGAGATGAGCATGATCCTTCCAGTGATATTGATTCTGGTGATTTCTTTTGCTGCTATGAGAATCCCGTGAGCTTTGTTTTAACTACACTGGCACTATTGCTCACAGCCCATTTTATGTTAAGGTATAAGGATCTGAAGTATATTCCACATTCTGAGCCTTGTTTTGTTTTAGAACCGTCGGTGTAGATACAAATCCTACCTGCCTCTTCCGGTTCTTCTATTTGTTCTGCTATAACTTTATATGGCTTATGGAAGATATACCTCGGTGAGATAGTCCATGTTCACTTAAAGCAGTGGGAGCGTATCGAGCGCCTCCTGCCAAAAGCCACGTTTCGTCTCATCACATCCTACATCAGGTTCTATTCCAACCGTGCTTAGGCGTGTTATTGTCGTCAGAGCAACCTTGATGTAAATATCAAAGGGAGTGAGACTAAGAATGACTTTCATGGCTCTGGTCGGTGTTGTTTTCATGACTCCTGTTCTTTGAATTTGTTCTAGTTTACGCATAGCTATTAATTTTTGGGCTTTTGGTACCTAGACAACTGAATTGTATGTTAGCATAGGTCTTGTGATGTGCTGTGTAAGTCCTTGCGACGACTCTGGGGAAGAAACCCCAGGTGTGCCTTACGACTCGGCGGCATTGTGTATAAGCAATGTATGCTCTCTTGACTCTGTTTTTTAAATGCGAGTTTCATGTTTACTTGCTGTCAAAGGTGAGACTTAAGTACTTCACCTCTGTTGGAAAGTTTTCTTTGTGTTTAGGAGTTCTAGAGGTTTTAATTCAATTTTCATCCTTTTCCTTGTGAAAAGGACCATTTCAGTCTTCTTAGGATTGATAGACAGTGAATGGTCCTTAAAACATGGTTCAATAATTTTGAGAGCTACTTGCATTCTTTCGCAGAATATGAAAAGTCCCTGTTTGCAGAATGGCCAGGTCATCTGCATATGCTATTGTCTAGTGACTGTCATTATTGCGGCAGCTGATGAAGGTGTCGAGGACCATGTTCCACAGTAGAGGTGATAGCACTCCTCCCTGTGAACATCCCCTCGCAACCAAGCCTCTTTTATTCACATCTTCTACACTTATGTTTACTGCTCTCTTTGAGAGCATGTTATGTACCCACCCACTAACCATTTGTGGAACATTCCTGTTGGTTAGTAAGTGTATTATCTTGGGGAAGGTGGTTTTATCAAAAGCACTTTTTACGTCTATGAAAACACCCAAGGCGGACTCCTTATTGTCTAGGGATCTCTCTATCCGGCCAGCAACTAGATTAAGGGCTAAATCAGTGGATCT